>JARWMC010000022.1:0-1222215 GCA_029959065.1 Colias behrii
CTAACCTAACCTAACCTAACCTAACCTAACCTAACCTAACCTAACCTAACCTAACCTAACCTAACCTAACCTAACCTAACCTAACCTAACCTAACCTAACCTAACCTAACCTAACCTAACCTAACCTAACCTAACCTAACCTAACCTAACCTAACCTAACCTAACCTAACCTAACCTAACCTAACCTAACCTAACCTAACCTAACCTAACCTAACCTAACCTAACCTAACCTAACCTAACCTAACCTAACCTAACCTAACCTAACCTAACCTAACCTAACCTAACCTAACCTAACCTAACCTAACCTAACCTAACCTAACCTAACCTAACCTAACCTAACCTAACCTAACCTAACCTAACCTAACCTAACCTAACCTAACCTAACCTAACCTAACCTAACCTAACCTAACCTAACCTAACCTAACCTAACCTAACCTAACCTAACCTAACCTAACCTAACCTAACCTAACCTAACCTAACCTAACCTAACCTAACCTAACCTAACCTAACCTAACCTAACCTAACCTAACCTAACCTAACCTAACCTAACCTAACCTAACCTAACCTAACCTAACCTAACCTAACCTAACCTAACCTAACCTAACCTAACCTAACCTAACCTAACCTAACCTAACCTAACCTAACCTAACCTAACCTAACCTAACCTAACCTAACCTAACCTAACCTAACCTAACCTAACCTAACCTAACCTAACCTAACCTAACCTAACCTAACCTAACCTAACCTAACCTAACCTAACCTAACCTAACCTAACCTAACCTAACCTAACCTAACCTAACCTAACCTAACCTAACCTAACCTAACCTAACCTAACCTAACCTAACCTAACCTAACCTAACCTAACCTAACCTAACCTAACCTAACCTAACCTAACCTAACCTAACCTAACCTAACCTAACCTAACCTAACCTAACCTAACCTAACCTAACCTAACCTAACCTAACCTAACCTAACCTAACCTAACCTAACCTAACCTAACCTAACCTAACCTAACCTAACCTAACCTAACCTAACCTAACCTAACCTAACCTAACCTAACCTAACCTAACCTAACCTAACCTAACCTAACCTAACCTAACCTAACCTAACCTAACCTAACCTAACCTAACCTAACCTAACCTAACCTAACCTAACCTAACCTAACCTAACCTAACCTAACCTAACCTAACCTAACCTAACCTAACCTAACCTAACCTAACCTAACCTAACCTAACCTAACCTAACCTAACCTAACCTAACCTAACCTAACCTAACCTAACCTAACCTAACCTAACCTAACCTAACCTAACCTAACCTAACCTAACCTAACCTAACCTAACCTAACCTAACCTAACCTAACCTAACCTAACCTAACCTAACCTAACCTAACCTAACCTAACCTAACCTAACCTAACCTAACCTAACCTAACCTAACCTAACCTAACCTAACCTAACCTAACCTAACCTAACCTAACCTAACCTAACCTAACCTAACCTAACCTAACCTAACCTAACCTAACCTAACCTAACCTAACCTAACCTAACCTAACCTAACCTAACCTAACCTAACCTAACCTAACCTAACCTAACCTAACCTAACCTAACCTAACCTAACCTAACCTAACCTAACCTAACCTAACCTAACCTAACCTAACCTAACCTAACCTAACCTAACCTAACCTAACCTAACCTAACCTAACCTAACCTAACCTAACCTAACCTAACCTAACCTAACCTAACCTAACCTAACCTAACCTAACCTAACCTAACCTAACCTAACCTAACCTAACCTAACCTAACCTAACCTAACCTAACCTAACCTAACCTAACCTAACCTAACCTAACCTAACCTAACCTAACCTAACCTAACCTAACCTAACCTAACCTAACCTAACCTAACCTAACCTAACCTAACCTAACCTAACCTAACCTAACCTAACCTAACCTAACCTAACCTAACCTAACCTAACCTAACCTAACCTAACCTAACCTAACCTAACCTAACCTAACCTAACCTAACCTAACCTAACCTAACCTAACCTAACCTAACCTAACCTAACCTAACCTAACCTAACCTAACCTAACCTAACCTAACCTAACCTAACCTAACCTAACCTAACCTAACCTAACCTAACCTAACCTAACCTAACCTAACCTAACCTAACCTAACCTAACCTAACCTAACCTAACCTAACCTAACCTAACCTAACCTAACCTAACCTAACCTAACCTAACCTAACCTAACCTAACCTAACCTAACCTAACCTAACCTAACCTAACCTAACCTAACCTAACCTAACCTAACCTAACCTAACCTAACCTAACCTAACCTAACCTAACCTAACCTAACCTAACCTAACCTAACCTAACCTAACCTAACCTAACCTAACCTAACCTAACCTAACCTAACCTAACCTAACCTAACCTAACCTAACCTAACCTAACCTAACCTAACCACTACGATCTGTGTCCTGTTTCATTCGTCAAGCGTATCCTGAGACAGGATACGATCGGGGAATGGGACAGGAGTTATGATGTGGGGGAGACGGCTGGAGGCACGAAGCTCTTTTTCCCAAGCGCTGCTGCTGCATACAAAATAGTACGGAAAATAGACATCACACACCACACCACACAAGCACTGACTGGACACGGTGGATTCGCCTTCTACTTGAACAGATTCAAGCTGAAGGAGAATCCATCGTGTCTGTGTCAGCCCGGAGTCGACGAGACGGTTTCTCACCTGTTGCTCGAGTGTCCGATTTTTGCAAGAGATAGATATGTTATTGAGCAAAAATTGGGCATCGCGATGACGGGTGAGAATCTGCCTGCGGCCCTGGGGGATAAAATGAGGACTGAATTTTTGGAATACTGCGAACGAATTGTGAGGGTGGTAAATAAAAGAAACTGTGATAAGCTACTGTGATATTAGGGTTAAGTTTTATAAGTGTTGTGCCGTATTGTTTTATTTCTTTTCATTTAATGTTTTTAATATATGTAAGTTTTAAATGCAATATTTAATTTTAGTATTTTAATTATTATCTTGGAATTTTCATTGTAAATTTTAAATTGTATTATTTACTTTTAATTGTATTAATTTATTTTATTTTATTTTTATTATTCTCATTGCAATGTTTTTAATTAATGTAAGTTTTTAAATGTAATATTTAATTTTAGTATTTTATAATTAATTTGGAAATGTTATTGTAAATTGTTAACCTGTATCTTTTTTATTATTTTAAATTGTATTCATTTAGGCCTAATGTATAAATAAATAATAGTGTGGTAATTACTTGATTAAAAGCAAAATAAACATCTCTGGACAATATTCCAGAGGAAAGCACACAACACCCTGAGATGGCGGGTGCTTTTTATAAAAAAAAAAAAAAAAAAAAAAAAAAACCTAACCTAACCTAACCTAACCTAACCTAACCTAACCTAACCTAACCTAACCTAACCTAACCTAACCAGTCATTTGCCCGAACGCGGTCCGTTGACAGCGAAATCGCATCGCTCCTAAGTTTATTTTTTGTAAAAGTGGTATTTTTTCATCTTACACATTAGTGTTATATACCAGTAGATGCGCGCTTAAACAACCAATACGGACGCGAAAACGGTTTTAAAATCGAGTCAGCCAGTAAAAAGTTATCACCAAAAGAAATTTTTACGAAATTAACAAAAAGTACGGCGTCGCTGGGAAGTCCCGATTTATATCGGGGACTTCGCGAACCGGAACTGCAGTGTTGTGTGTGTTGGTGATACGAGTGTCTGTGAAAATTTTGGGATTTTTAGGACCCATACATAAGGTAAAACAAACAATTTTTGGCAAGCCGGGCGGTGGCAATCCCCCCTAACTCAGTGTATGGTGAAACGATACAAGTGTAAATAGACGCGTCTTATCAAAATAAAGCCTGTGGTTTTTGTCCCGGGGAAATCGGTTGAAAATTGGCGAAGATAGACACCAAAGAGTGTTTTAACCTACAAGTAGAAACTTTCTTCCGCCAAAACTATACTTTTCCCCTTTCCCCCCACCGTGTTTCCTACTTAAATTAGTGTTTTGATATTCCATACATCTTCCCGCACAAAGATAATAAATTATCATAACTTCTCATAACGTTTTTCGGGAACAATATCTAAGTAGGTCACGGGTGTAATCAACAAAAACAGTAAACACGTGGTGGCGAATGAATGTTTTATTTTTAACCTAATTTATATTCTACATTTGTACATTAGTAAATTGTAAGTGTAATTATATAATAGACCAGCTACATCATTTTTGGTGTAGCTGTTAGACTAAGGTATTATATACTGAGTGCTTAGGGACCATATACCACACAACACAATAATATTATAATATTATTATCTTTTATTCGTATGTACTATTTGTCTATATATGTATTCATTTTGATCTTAAATCATAAACAGGCGACTCCCCTATTGGGAGACGTGATAGTTTTAAGTATAATAATTATTGACTTGAGTGCCTAGTATTGACTAGCTTACTAGCTAGCTTACTAGGTCAAACCGTACGATTTAGACATTTTATTTTTAATCTTATTCTATTTGTAATTATTGACAGGTATCTCCCCTATTGGAAGACCTAATAGTGTTAAGCTGACCATTTTTAATTATCACTGACCTATTAATATTTTATTAATATTTTATATTTTTATAATTTATATCTGTGATATTCATTTTAAATCGTAATCATTGACTGGTATCTCCCCTATTGGGAGCCATAATAGTGTTAAGTTGACCATTTTTAACTATCAGTGACCTATTAATATTTTATATTTTTATATTATATTTTATATTAATATTTTATATCTTATATTTATATCTGTGATATCTATTTTAATTGTAATTATTGACAGGTATCTCCCTTATTGGGAGACCTAATAGTGTTAAGTTGACCATTTTTAACTATCAGTGACCTATTAATATTTTATATTTTTATATTAATATTTTATATCTTATATTTATATCTGTGATATTAAATTTTTTTTTTTTAATTGTAATTATTGACAGGTATCTCCCCTATTGGGAGACCTAATAGTGTTAAGAATAATTATTATTGACAGGGGTTTTTTTTTTTTTTTTTTTTTTTTTTTTTTTTTTTTTTTTTTTTTTTTTTTTTCCCCTAAGTCATCATGATCCACACTCCCCAGAGGCGTGCCAGTGACACGTTCACTATCTCCGAACCAGTGAAGAAGCCTGCAACACCTAAAAGTCGGACTGCAGAAGGGAAAGCCCTTCTGCTGAAAGGGAAAGCCCACCTGCGAGAGTCTCGAAATTTAAAGACTGACATAAAAGATGGGGTTATTACGGCGCTAGAAAGGATGTATGAAATAATAAAAGAGATGGAGTTTGAACTCACCAATGCCAGGGCTGGTAGTGGAGGGCGTAGTGGGGGCCCTATACATCCCCCCCCGCCATCCGATGCTGGTCCCAGCGTAGTTGACGACGCATTGGTGAGAAATCTGGACCTAAGTGAAGGAATGAAAGAAAGTATGAAAGAGATGATGACAAGAATGGAAGAGATGAGAGTAAGCATGCGGGAGAATGAAAATAAAATGGACAAATTGAGCTCGCTTTTGGAGGGCAACATGACTGTCGCCAAAACGGCGAGTTATGCGGGCGTTGTCTCGAGGGGAGTCATAGAGAAACTCCCCGAAGCAAGAGCCCTGCATTCGGTCATGGTGTCATCCAAAGACGAACAAGAGACGGGTGATGAGGTGTTAGAAATGATCAGAAAGACTGTGGATGCAAAGGACGGATGGGTGAAAGTAGAGAGGGTAAGAAAGGTGAAGAACAGGAAGGTGGTCGTCGGCTGTGCGAATGAGGAAGAAAGAATCAAGGTGAAGGAAAGGCTGAGAAAGAATGAGGGATTAGTAGTGGAAGATGTAAAAAATAAGAGCCCTCTACTAGTCTTCAGGGATGTAATGAAATGCGAAGTTGACGATTTCGTCACAGCATTCAGTAATCAAAATGCAAGCATCCTTGAGGGCCTGAAGGGGGAAGAGAGAAAGGTAGAAGTAGCGTACGTGATGAAAGCAAGGAACCACCTCCAGAACCACGTAGTGGCCAGGGTGAGTCCACAGGTATGGAAGAGATGCACGAGTGAAGGATACGCCCATATAGGGCTAAGTAGAGTGAAAGTGATGGATCAAAGTCCGTTAGTGCAGTGCTCGCGCTGTCTTGGGTACGGGCATACGAGACGAATGTGTAGGGAAGAGAAGGAACGATGCAGCCACTGCGCTGGTCCTCACATGAAGACCGAGTGCGACAAGTGGCTGCGGGGAGAAGTGCCTCAATGCATCAACTGCATAAAGGCTAAGAAAGGCAGCGCAGAGCACAGCGCCTTTGACAGAGAGTGTACGGAAAGAAAGAGGTGGGATGCTCTGGCCAGATCGGCGGTAGCGTATTGCTAAGGTTGCCCAAGGTGAGTCCTTCCAGTACCGAATGCTGCAGGCCAATCTCCAGCGGAGCCAAATCGCCACACGGGAGCTACTGCTCGAAGCCACCAAGCGTAAGGCATGCGTAGCGTTGCTGCAAGAGCCCTACGTTGGTGGGGCGAAAAGTATGGGGACATACAATGGAGTGAGGATCTTCCAGAGCGAAGGGGAAGGGGGTGGAGCAGTAAAGGCGTGTATTGTAGTACTCGACGACACACTGGATGTCGAACTACATACACGCCTTAGCAGTAACAACATCGTTGTGGCCACTCTCAGAACCAAAGCCTGGGAGATGATTGTAGTGTCCTTCTACTTCGAGCCCGATAAACCAGTGGGGCTCTACCTGGACCATCTTAGGCGGATAGGGAGAGAGCTGGGTATCCATAGGATGGTCCTGGGAGGCGATGCGAACGCAAAAAGCCCGTGGTGGGGTGGCGAAGTGGAAGACTCGCGAGGAAGAGATGTGTCTGCTGTACTGGAAGAAATGGGAATGCACATACTCAACACCGGGGACATCCCTACGTTCGATACCATCAGAGGTGGGAAAAGGTACTCTAGCTACGTGGATGTGACAGCGTGCTCCGACGATCTGCTGAACCGAGTGGACAACTGGAGGGTTGAGGAGAGTCTCACGAGCTCGGACCACAACGGCATATCCTTCGGCATCAGACAACATAAATCCACAGGCACGAACATAATACGAACTACACGCATATTTAACACACACAAGGCAAACTGGACTCAGTTTCATGAGAAACTGACCCAGCTGATGTCAGACAGACAATTAACTATACAAGACATAGACACAATACACAGCACACAACAAATAGATGACGCAATAGACAGATACACTGAAGCAATCACACAGACATGCAGAGACACAATGCCGACCAAAAAACACACACAGAAATTCACCTTGTCGTGGTGGAATGATGAGCTCGCGCAGATGAAGAAGCAGGTGGCCACGAGGAGACGCAGGATCCGAAACGCAGCACCTGATCGCAGAGACCGCGTGGTTGGATTGTACCTGGAAGAAAGAGAGATGTATGAAAAGGCAGTGAAAGAAGCGCAAGAGAAGAGTTGGAAGGAGTTTTGCCGGAAACAGGATAGGGAGGGGGTCTGGGAGGGCATCTACAGGGTGCTTAATAGAGCCACAGGGAGAGAGGAGGATCTGCCCCTTTCGAGGGGCGGTGAGACCCTCGATGCCCGGAGCTCGGCAGAACTGTTGGCGGAGACCTTCTACCCCGAGGACCAGGAAAGTGGTGAAAGTGAGGGACATCGTCGGGTGCGCAGGTGTGCGGAGTCCTTGGACACCGAACCACCGGCGGGCCCGGATGACCCTCCTTTCATCATGGAGGAGTTGAAGAGAGCCGCAAGGTCCTTCAACCCCAAGAAGGCCCCCGGGGCTGATGGACTCACGGCCGACATCTGTCAGCACGCTGTGGATTGTAACCCGGGATGGTTCCTTGCCTTGCTCAACAGATGCCTCTCTGCCGCCTACTTCCCCGCACAGTGGAAGTGGGCGACCGTGGTTATACTGCGAAAGCCGGGCAAGGAATCATATCGGGTACCGAAAGCCTATCGACCGATCGGCCTCTTACCTGTTCTCGGCAAAATCTTCGAAAAGATGCTGGTCGGCCGACTTAGGTTTTACCTGTTGCCCAAAATAAGCCCCCACCAGTATGGCTTTATGCCACAGAGGAGCACCGAGGACGCCCTCTATAGACTAGTGAACCACATCAGAAATATGAGGGAGGAGAAGAAGATTTCTGTTGTGGTATCGCTGGACATAGAGGGAGCCTTCGACAGCTCCTGGTGGCCAGCCATAAAGGTGCGGTTGGCTGAAGTTGGGTGCCCGGGGAACGTGAGGCGGGTGATCAGCAGCTACCTGAGTGAAAGGGGAGTGAAAGTTAGATATGCGGGCGTGGAAGTGAGTAGGGGGACCAGCAAGGGGTGCGTGCAGGGATCCATAGGTGGACCAATCCTGTGGAACCTCTTGCTGGACCCTCTGCTATGGATGCTAGAGGAGATGAAAGTATTCTGTCAGGCGTTCGCCGACGACATTGTATTGGTCTTTGAGGGTGACACGGCCCTTGAAATTGAAATGGAAGCTAACCATGTCTTAAATGCAATAGATGAATGGGGAAAGGAAAACAAACTAAAATTTGCACCGCATAAAACTTGTGCCCTCCTTTCCACGAGGAGATTAAAATATGACGTGCCACGGCTCGCTATGGGGAATGTGGAAATAAAATATTTTGACCATATAAAAATATTGGGCCTAACAATAGACAGCGGCCTCACCTTTAACGCCCACGTCGGGGCTGTATGCCAAAAGGCAATAGCCCGGTATAAACTCTTGGCTAAGGCAGCCAGAGTTGGTTGGGGACTTAGCCCAGATATTATTAAGACTATTTATGTAGCTGTTATCGAACCGACTATTATGTATGCATCGGCAGCGTGGGCACCCACCGTGGAAAAGATGGGGGTCCAAAAAAGGCTGAACACCGTACAACGGGGCTTCGCCCAAAAGATCTGCCGAGCATATCGGACCGTCTCCCTGAACTCAGCTATGCTGTTGGCTGGGATACTCCCCCTTGACCTCAGAATTCTCGAAGTCTCGAGACTATATGGGATCAAGAAGGGGGTGTCGCACCCAGCGTTGGGAGACAGGGAGGTGGAAAGAATGGCTCCGGCGATTGAGGACCCACATCCGGCAGAGCAGGAAGGGCTGGGGTTCGGGCTGGTGGACGAGGACTCGTATTCCGACGTGGCTAATAGCCACGTACATAGGATCTACACGGACGGCAGCAAGATTGAGGGTCGAGTCGGAGCCGCCCTTTCCGTATGGGAGGGGGAGGCCGAGACGAAGGCCGTCAAGCTTGCTTTGCCGCCGTATTGCACCGTCTACCAGGCCGAACTCCTAGCGCTCCAAAGAGCAGTAATTAGAGCCTGCAAGAGTGGAGTGTCGAAGGTCGGCATCTTCAGCGACTCCAGATCGGCCCTCCAGGCAGTCACACTCGGTTCCCCCCACCCCCTTGCTGTGCAAACAAGGGCGGCCCTCCGAAAAGCTGCTTCGCAGAGGTGGGAGGTCGCTCTGTTTTGGATCAAGGCGCACGCAGGGCTAAGGGGGAACGAAAGAGTGGACCAGTTAGCCAAGGAGGCCGCTCTGGGGTCGAAGAAGAAACCCGACTACGATCTGTGTCCTGTTTCATTCGTCAAGCGTATCCTGAGACAGGATACGATCGGGGAATGGGACAGGAGATATGATGTGGGGGAGACGGCTGGAGGCACGAAGCTCTTTTTCCCAAGCGCTGCTGCTGCATACAAAATAGTACGGAAAATAGACATCACACACCACACCACACAAGCACTGACTGGACACGGTGGATTCGCCTTCTACTTGAACAGATTCAAGCTGAAGGAGAATCCATCGTGTCTGTGTCAGCCCGGAGTCGACGAGACGGTTTCTCACCTGTTGCTCGAGTGTCCGATTTTTGCAAGAGATAGATATGTTATTGAGCAAAAATTGGGCATCGCGATGACGGGTGAGAATCTGCCTGCGGCCCTGGGGGATAAAATGAGGACTGAATTTTTGGAATACTGCGAACGAATTGTGAGGGTGGTAAATAAAAGAAACTGTGATAAGCTACTGTGATATTAGGGTTAAGTTTTATAAGTGTTGTGCCGTATTGTTTTATTTCTTTTCATTTTAATGTTTTTAATATATGTAAGTTTTAAATGCAATATTTAATTTTAGTATTTTAATTATTATCTTGGAAATTTCATTGTAAATTTTAAATTGTATTATTTACTTTTAATTGTATTAATTTATTTTATTTTATTTTTATTATTCTCATTGCAATGTTTTTAATTAATGTAAGTTTTTAAATGTAATATTTAATTTTAGTATTTTATAATTAATTTGGAAATGTTATTGTAAATTGTTAACTTGTATTTTCTATTGTAAATTGTATTCATTTAGGCCTAATTTATAAATAAATAATAGTGTGGTAATTATTTGATTAAAAGCAAAATAAACATCTCTGGACAATATTCCAGAGGAAAGCACACAACACCCTGAGATGGCGGGTGCTTTTAAAAAAAAAAAAAAAAAAAAAAAAAAAACCTAACCTAACCTAACCTAACCTAACCTAACCTAACCACTACGATCTGTGTCCTGTTTCATTCGTCAAGCGTATCCTGAGACAGGATACGATCGGGGAATGGGACAGGAGTTATGATGTGGGGGAGACGGCTGGAGGCACGAAGCTCTTTTTCCCAAGCGCTGCTGCTGCATACAAAATAGTACGGAAAATAGACATCACACACCACACCACACAAGCACTGACTGGACACGGTGGATTCGCCTTCTACTTGAACAGATTCAAGCTGAAGGAGAATCCATCGTGTCTGTGTCAGCCCGGAGTCGACGAGACGGTTTCTCACCTGTTGCTCGAGTGTCCGATTTTTGCAAGAGATAGATATGTTATTGAGCAAAAATTGGGCATCGCGATGACGGGTGAGAATCTGCCTGCGGCCCTGGGGGATAAAATGAGGACTGAATTTTTGGAATACTGCGAACGAATTGTGAGGGTGGTAAATAAAAGAAACTGTGATAAGCTACTGTGATATTAGGGTTAAGTTTTATAAGTGTTGTGCCGTATTGTTTTATTTCTTTTCATTGTAATGTTTTTAATATATGTAAGTTTTAAATGCAATATTTAATTTTAGTATTTTAATTATTATCTTGGAAATTTCATTGTAAATTTTAAATTGTATTATTTACTTTTAATTGTATTAATTTATTTTATTTTATTTTTATTATTCTCATTGCAATGTTTTTAATTAATGTAAGTTTTTAAATGTAATATTTAATTTTAGTATTTTATAATTAATTTGGAAATGTTATTGTAAATTGTTAACTTGTATTTTCTATTGTAAATTGTATTCATTTAGGCCTAATTTATAAATAAATAATAGTGTGGTAATTATTTGATTAAAAGCAAAATAAACATCTCTGGACAATATTCCAGAGGAAAGCACACAACACCCTGAGATGGCGGGTGCTTTTAAAAAAAAAAAAAAAAAAAAAAAAAAAACCTAACCTAACCTAACCTAACCTAACCTAACCTAACCACTACGATCTGTGTCCTGTTTCATTCGTCAAGCGTATCCTGAGACAGGATACGATCGGGGAATGGGACAGGAGTTATGATGTGGGGGAGACGGCTGGAGGCACGAAGCTCTTTTTCCCAAGCGCTGCTGCTGCATACAAAATAGTACGGAAAATAGACATCACACACCACACCACACAAGCACTGACTGGACACGGTGGATTCGCCTTCTACTTGAACAGATTCAAGCTGAAGGAGAATCCATCGTGTCTGTGTCAGCCCGGAGTCGACGAGACGGTTTCTCACCTGTTGCTCGAGTGTCCGATTTTTGCAAGAGATAGATATGTTATTGAGCAAAAATTGGGCATCGCGATGACGGGTGAGAATCTGCCTGCGGCCCTGGGGGATAAAATGAGGACTGAATTTTTGGAATACTGCGAACGAATTGTGAGGGTGGTAAATAAAAGAAACTGTGATAAGCTACTGTGATATTAGGGTTAAGTTTTATAAGTGTTGTGCCGTATTGTTTTATTTCTTTTCATTGTAATGTTTTTAATATATGTAAGTTTTAAATGCAATATTTAATTTTAGTATTTTAATTATTATCTTGGAAATTTCATTGTAAATTTTAAATTGTATTATTTACTTTTAATTGTATTAATTTATTTTATTTTATTTTTATTATTCTCATTGCAATGTTTTTAATTAATGTAAGTTTTTAAATGTAATATTTAATTTTAGTATTTTATAATTAATTTGGAAATGTTATTGTAAATTGTTAACTTGTATCTTGGCCTAATGTATAAATAAATAATAGTGTGGTAATTATTTGATTAAAAGCAAAATAAACATCTCTGGACAATATTCCAGAGGAAAGCACACAACACCCTGAGATGGCGGGTGCAAAAAAAAAAAAAAAAAAAAAAAAAAAAAAAAAAAAAAAAAAAAAAACCTAACCTAACCTAACCTAGTGTAGATGAGGTTTGGTTAGGTTAGTATTCGTGTGTTTTTATAATAGTTAGGTTAGTTTAGGTGAGGTTTCTATAAAAGTTAGGTTAGTTTATGTGAGGTTTCTGTAATAGTTAGGTTAGTTTTGGTTAGGTTTCTATAGAAGTTAGGTTTGTGTAGGTGAAGTTTCTATAATAGTTAGGTTAGTTTTGGTTAGGTTTCTACAAAAGTTAGGTTAGTTTAGGTGAGGTTTCTGCAATAGTTAGGTTAGTTTGGGTTAGGTTTCTATGAAAGTTAGGTTAGTTTAGGTGAGGTTTCTGTAATAGTTGGGTTAGTTTAGGTGAGGTTTCTGTAATAGTTAGGTTAGTTTTGGTTAGGTTTCTATAGAAGTTAGGTTTGTGTAGGTGAAGTTTCTATAATAGTTAGGTTAGTTTTGGTTAGGTTTCTACAAAAGTTAGGTTAGTTTAGGTGAGGTTTCTGCAATAGTTAGGTTAGTTTTGGTTAGGTTTCTACAAAAGTTAGGTTAGTTTAGGTGAGGTTTCTGCAATAGTTAGATTAGTTTGGGTTAGGTTTCTATGAAAGTTAGGTTAGTTTAGGTGAGGTTTCTGTAAAAGTTGGGTTAGTTTAGGTGAGGTTTTTGTAATAGTTAGGTTAGTTTTGGTTAGGTTTCTATAGAAGTTAGGTTTGTGTAGGTGAAGTTTCTATAATAGTTAGGTTAGTTTTGGTTAGGTTTCTACAAAAGTTAGGTTAGTTTAGGTGAGGTTTCTGCAATAGTTAGGTTAGTTTGGGTTAGGTTTCTATGAAAGTTAGGTTAGTTTAAGTGAGGTTTCTGTAATAGTTGGGTTAGTTTAGGTGAGGATTCTGTAATAGTTAGGTTAGTGTGGGTTAGGTTTCTATGAAATTTAGGTTAGTTTAGGTTAGGTTAATGTCAAAGGTAGGTTAGTTTAGGTTAGGTTAATGACAAAGTTAGGTTAGTTTAGGTTAGGTTAATGTCAAAGTTAGGTTAGTTTAGGTTAGGTTAATGTCAAAGTTAGGTTAGATTTCTGTCCTGGGTAGGTTTCTCTATATCAACTTAAAAAAAAAAAAAAAAAAAAAAAAACAGGAACTTAAAATATTTCTGTAGCCCTTTGTAGAAGTCCAAATTCAAAAATTTTTAAATATTCTACTTCAGTTATCATTTTTCTATTCAAAAAAAAATTAAAAAAAAATTGGTATAAAATTGTGCATACCGAGTTGATGTGCCTAAGAGATGTGGACTGGGAGGGTGGGTGGGCGCTGCGTTTCGTTTTTCGCCGATTTCTCCTAAACCGCTGGGCGGATTTTTGCAAATTTGGTATCAAATGAAAAGAATTTTCGGGCCGCATCCCTGGACACCAAATTGAATGGGGTGCATAGCCCAGTTCAATAGATATGAGAGGTGGCTCCCAACGTGATTTTCCTCATTTTCTCCTAAACAAGTAAGCAAATCCTCATGAAATTATTATCAAACGATAGATCTTGCTATTGCGCATCCGTAGACACCAAAATCAATAATATTCATTAACTGGTTCATTAATTATGAGAGGGAGAGATTAAGCGCTTTTGGAAGTGATTTTCCCCTACTCCTCCTCAGCGGGTTGATAAATTTTCACAATATTAATTTCAAATAAAAGTTCTTATTGATGCGCATCTATATATACCAAATTTAATGAAATTGAACATACGGTTAATAAAATATACGAGATAAGATTTTAACGCTAATCCGCACTATAAAACTCGGTTAAACAATAATTTTTATGTAGTTATTTTGTTATTTACTTTTATTTTTATTTAAGACACCTTGTCTAACACCGTCTTTGAAGTATTTAGGGTAAAAACAACAAAAACTTCACGTACACAAGTAAAATAAAATAAAATTATGCTGTTTTAAAATTGTTATATTATGTAGTTAAATGTATTATATTTTAATATAGAAATTTAAAAAAAAATAAGTTGTAACTACCTTTTATAACTACTATCCTCCGCAAGCAGTCATTTACAAGAATAAAGAATAATAATAATTAATTTTTAAATATTATATGTCTAAGTGTATCTAAAAGTAAAAAAAACACCAAAAATCCACACAATACGTCTAAATAGGGTATATAAATTATAATATCATCTGATGTCGATAATTCGCAGATAAACTAAAAAATAATAATTAGCATGCCCACCCGGGCTCGAACCCCGGACCTTTTGGGTAGGCTTTAATCACAGAGTGCTGCTGCGTTTATTAAAGTTTTTCATCCGTCGCATAGATGGCACTGTTTCTGAAACACTTTTTCATTGCAGTTGTGCTTTGCCTGATGCATTTTATTCTTAAGTCTTCAAATTGAATAAGTAAATGATTGCATCATTAATGTAATTCATAATATCATTTTCTGTTATAAGCATTTATAATATTTAAAAATAACTGGCAACTTTATGAATGACAACCTGTGATGACAACTGTGAACTGACAAATGACATCGGATTATTCGGAAGTCAAAACTTTGCCGCCAGCCGGCTAAAACCTGAGGCTAAAACATGCCTAGTGTTGCCAACGTTGTAATTTCTTCAGGGTTTTATTTAGGGAGAAAATTTCTAGTCAGAATTTTTAAGTTTATTATTGAAGTTTATTATTCTTTATCGGGGTTAGAAAAAATTTAGTGTAACATTTTTTCGTTACGCGTGACATTTTTCCGTTACGCGCCATCTTTTGACGTGACAACGTCTTAAATTAGGTTGCGACTGGGAGTCACTTATGAAAAAGTGTAACGCTCGGTAACGTTACGATGAGTCACCGAACGAGAGAGAGGCCCGCGGTCTGTCGCGCGCGCAGCACATAAATATTCTACCGAGAAAAAGACGTTGTCACGTAAAATCTTCGCCCGTAAAACCGACTTTACAGGCAACCATTTTTTTTATCCCTACTACGCGTGATTCGGCGTATTTCTGTAAAGTTGCAAATATAGTAAATTATTTTTTGAAAAATAAGGTCATTAAGAAGTTTCACTTTTTACACTCATTTTTTAAGTTGATTATAATTAATATGTATTGGCGTACTCTTATAAAGACAATAAAAAGGTTATCGTGTTTTAAAAATCTTATAGTATTTTTAAATAACCTTTTTACTTAGAGCTTTATTATATTAAGATCTAGTGATCCGCCCCGGCTTCGCACGGGTGCAGTGCTGATACTAAATTCACTACAGAAAAACTGTGAACGTTGTATATAAAAACATAGCGGCCCGCTCCGGCTTCGCACGGGTATAAAATATATAGCCGGGCGGCCGGCCGGTACCGCCGCAAACGCTACGTCCCGCAAATTTTTAAATCTGTAATATCTTCGAAAATATTCACTAAAATCATACGGTGTAGAGGGCCATATAGATCTATATTAAATGAACAATGTATTTAAGGTATTTAATTGGTTAAGGATTAATGCTGTATTGGTTAAAATCGCTTCGAAAATTAGCCATAATTTGTCGTAAAAAGTAAATGACCAAAAAAGTTATTGTGGGTTATCCATAAGAGATAGACATATACCATCGCGGACTTTTCTGTAGACCTTTTCAATGTGTACAATACTTAGTACATTAATTGATAAAACTCGCCTGCGTTTGCAATGTAAGCGGAAAAAATGTAATTATTTACGACATCACATTAGAAACCTCAAAAATAACAGTACTTCTCCACTATTTAATGGATGTTTTTATACATATAAACCTTCCTCTTGAATCACTCTATCTATTAAAAACAACCGCATCAAAATCCGTTGCGTAGTTTCAAAGATTTAAGCGTACAAAGGGACATAGGGACAGAGAAAGCGACTTTGTTTTATACTATGTAGTGATGATGATAGTGATAGTGATGTTGATATGAAGGTAAATTATTAATCTATTAAATGTTATAGCAACATTAAATATTTAATAGAAATATCCTAATTTACTAAAAAAAATTAGGATAATTTTTATGAATTCAGGGGTTTTTAAAATAGGCTTAGGGGAAAAAAAATTGAGAAGTTGGCAGCACTGCATGCCCGCTTTCCGATTCTGAATTCCGTTATTCCGATATCCGCCATGTTTTCTCTTTTCTGTTGTTCAATGTTCAGTGACCGGTGTTTTTTTTACAATTTAATAACCTACTGCGTTTATTTCGTATTTTGAACAGATCTGAGTTTTTGTTTGTTTCTGGAACCCGATTATCTCCTATTATTATATTCTGATGATGGCAATGTTTGGATTACCATTAACGTTTTACTGTTGAGCTGCCTTTATCACTGAAACTAACGATCTTTAAAAATTGTGCTATTATCACAGTATTACGGTCTCACCAACTAAATTACAATGGCTACAAATAGAAAATGTAGTGTTCCAAGTTGTTATAATACATGTAAGTACTTACAAATGTAATAACATGGTATAAAATATGTAATAGGCGGCCAAGCAAGAAGTTCAAATATAAGCTTTTTCTTTTTACAGTTTTAAGTTAGTATTATCGTGTGGTTTCTGCACGACTTGATAGTTCAATCAAAATGGTCCCAAAATCGAATCTTTTATTCATGCTATCTTTTACAAGTGTTCAAGTAAGAAATTTTTTGTCAACTACTAACGACTCGAAATGTCGCTTTAACCGAGAAGAATCAGCAAATAACTTCTTACTCTGTACCATGTACCTACGTATGTTTAAAGTTTTTATTTCAGATAATTTTTGGTATTTAGAGGTGGCGGCACCTTTTTCCTTTGCTAATATGTACTACCGCTACTCTCTTAAAACACACTGCAACTTACTGTTATACATAAAACTTGTCTTTTTCAGGTGAAATTGTTCTTCACAAAGACATGGACTTTTGCCGTTGGAGGAAATATGTTGACCCTGGATGATGTGTAACCTGGATTCAGTTATGGCACAGTATGCCACTTGCTTTTAAGAAAAACTTAAAAGCAAGTATACATTTTTAAAGAATAAAAAGCAAAGCACGTGCTGACGGGGATTGCACTGAACTCAATATGTAAGTCGCTAAGTTTCAAACGTGACTACCTTCTTGATAAGTTAAATTTCAGTAATCGATGAATTGCATTTGTTATCGTTTTTTAAAGTTAACTGTGTGTTATTTGGTTTTCCAAGCGAATGTCTTATTACTAAAAGGACACAATATTATGTCACCATGTTTTTTTCCAAGTAAAATTTTACAGGAGATAAAAAAACAACATAGTTTTGAAACCCTAAATGTCTGACTATTGATTTTAATAATATATAGTACTAATTATGTAGGTAGTATTTCAGCGAAAATCCTAGCATTTTACATCATTTAATTTAATTTATAGGATAAAATAAACATGGACAAGTGACCTTTTATTCATAAACCATTTCTTACATTTGTTTAGTGTTAAAAGGGCACATGTTAATGACATTTGCCATTTTAACCCTTAATGTTTAAAGGTCTAATCATATTACTATTGCAGCAATCTCGTCTCCTTAGAGACTGTGTGTTTTTCTAATTGTGCTACCGACTGCCCAATGTCGTCGTGGGCCAGTTTCAACGCCTTTTTGAATGTGCCCTTTAGATTTGACGATTTGGTCAACACCTTCTCGATTGTAGCCAGGTCCTCGGCAATACGGCGACTGAGAGCCTCGGAAGTGTTCGACTTTACTGGTATGGGTGGGAGCGGAGCGCTAGCTCGCGCCACTTCAATGCGCTCGGCGCACTCAGCAACCTCCTTCTCGGCCTGCGCCTCCAACTCCATCTTACGCACCCTCGTCATATCGCACGCTTAGAAATATAGTGACCTAATTCAAGAAACCAAATTTTAGGTAAATGGCGAAATAAGATTCATAAGTCGATACATTTTGTAGAAAATATAAAATATTAGGCTATGTTTTAAAAACATGTGTATTTCAATAGTTTTATATCAAACTTCAATTATTTACTCAGACCATACTTGGTTTTAAAATAAGTGAATAAATAAACTTCTAAAAAAAAGAAGAAATTAAATCGTTGTTCGTATTTAGGTCATTGTATGAATGAATTTATGTTTTTTTTAAAGACCGTTTAGTTTTTAGGTCTGTATATTTCTAAAATATGTTTTAAAATTGTATCCTATTCCTAAAAACGACTGTGTAATAATAAAATTTATGTAATTGAATACAATATTAAAAAAAACTATAGATAAAAGTAGAAAAATATTTATTTGAAAATTAAAAATTTTAATTATGTAACGTTAAAATCTTAAACTAACGTTAAACGTTTCACGAAATCAAAAAATAAATCACAAAATTATAAGTAAACATCACAAAATTATAGTTAAAATGTACTTGTAAAACATTTTACATGTACCCAACACGTACAATTGACAGTAAGTTCGCATTACTTAGGCATTTTAATATAAAAAGCTCTTTAGTCGTCGTGACTTTCGTTAAGAAATAGGTATTTGGTATCTGTTTGTAAATTAAATTGGTAACTCTATAATGCTTACTGTCATGTACTTTCAAGGAAATAAAATAATATTATATAAAAAGAAAAATAATATATAAAAAGACAAAAAAATAAACATCTAAGAGAACATGACGTTTCGTAAAAACTAAATTACAGTATACTACTGTAAAAATGTAAATAATAATTAGGAATTAAGTTTTTATTAATGAGATCGCGTAAGTCTTTTTGCTTATGTTCACTTAACTCTAGTTTTTGTGTAAATAATTTAGTTGTTGTTACTTCAACAGGGTCAATCATTTTTTTGCGTTTATTTCTCATATTTACCTTTCTGTACTCTGTTTGAGTGTATGACGTTTTAAAGTAGAAGGCAAATGGTTCGCTCTTACGGAAATTCAATATTTTTATATCGTTAAAACTGATTGTGTTTTTATCTTCATCCTCGTTGAAGTTATAACCCCACTTTTCTTGTAGATTCTTTATATCAATAAAAAAATCGTATGTCAACTCTTTTACAGTAAAAGGTTTCCCATTCTTTTTTGCATTTTTTATTAGAGTCACATATTGGCATGGTGCATAAATTGGTCCCGCCTTCTTATTCCTTTTGATTTCTTTTTCTATTAAGCTGTGCACATTATCACCTTCATTTTGGGTGTGACCCTTTATTAAAAATTTATGGGTAATGCTTTCTATGTTTGTGAAATGTGAAACAGCATAAGAATATAGAGCAGTAATAAATTTATTCTTATTTTGCCCACAGCAGTTATCAGAGTAGAAGGTTACATGGATTTTTTCTTTACCTGCATTTTGTTCATTTAAACGTTGTAAATATTCTAAAAGACATGATCCAATTTCATTTGCTCCTCTGTGCCCTTGAACCTCATCCAAAAAATAACTGTATACGTTGCTATAGGCCTCTATTTCATCTTCTTCGTTTCTTTTGCGTTTTTTATTTTCTTCAGATTTTTTCATCATTTCGACAATAGTGAAATTCAAACAGTTTAGTTTTGATTTGTAGAAAAACGAAGATGTTTCTCCCGTGGGACACTGCATAACAGCTTGTAAATCATAAACTGCGCAAATGTTACTGTCATCGATATTTTTTCTATCGATCCGTTTTTCTTCGCGACACAAATCTTTTTCCTTAATGTGCTGGTCATATTTATCTTTAATTTCTATTTTTCGGTTAGGCGTCGCAAGTTCGTAATCTAGACACAGATCACATCTGTCTTTCTTAGGTTGAAAAAAGCTTATATTAAATTGAATTTATATTTTTGGTTTTATGGCATTCAAATGCTTTATAAATTTAAATTGTTTAAATTGTTTAGTAAAAACGTCATAGTAAACCCAATACTGACATGTAGATTTTCTTTTTTCTTCTTGACATTTGTTAAAATCTTTCCATATATCCATAATCGTCTTTTCTCCACTAATATATTCTCTAGACGTCGATGCTCTCAAATAGTGCGACTCTATTCTTGGTATAGAGTTTATGTGATCTTTAATATCCTCAATAATTACTTGATCTATAGGTTTTCTAGATACGTGCTTACCTCTTACATCGATGTTTAAAAATCCTTGCTCGTCAGTCTTTTTTTTAATGGTTCTGATCTGACGATCGCATATCCCTAAAGTATTAATAAAAAAAGTCTTGCAGACACGAATTTTGTTATTATTTACAGTAAAGTAAAAGGCATTATTTGGTAACCTGGGTCTAGCAGCATTACTGTATTTGTACTTCGGTTTTATGGTGACCATGCAAGACCTAATGTATGATCGTTGTATATCAATATTTCCGAGAGACCAATATTTATCAAATAATGACTTTCTGTCTGCATCGACAACATTATCTACACATTTCAATTTACATTTGCAAGGACCTTTCATGATGCGGGCTGGGTTTTCTTTTTTAGTGTTTACAGAGACATACGGCTTTCCCGTATTTCTTAAGGCTTTAGCAATATTTTGCTTCCAGTTTGCTGGGTTCCGAATTCGTTTCCGAGATTGTCTTTTCGAAGTACTATCAGTTACATGTAAAGTATTGTTATCAGGAGATGAAGAACTGCTACTGGATCTTGACAAATGAATACTTCTTCTAGATTGAGGTCTACCGATAGTGTACGTCGGATCTGAGTCACTTATATCGACATCACTTTCATCCGAATGAATTGGTGATTGATGGTAATTCTTTTTATTTTGGCTGATAATTCTGCCAGTTCTGTTAGATGTCGAAGGCTCATCTACGGGTAAATGGATATTTGGTTTACCTTTACCAGTATCGGTGCTACTGCTGCTACTGTCAGAAGAAGAAGATGACGATGAAGATCTACTTGAAGAAGAAGTCATTTTGGGCTGTGGGTATTCATTTTCATTTGGAACATCAACTGGTTGTAAAGTAATTGAAAATTCCTGGACTTTAGTTGTTGTGTGTGCCTGAAATTATAACTTAGTTGTATTTAAATAGAAGATGAAATAAAAAATATATTAATGATTGTCAGTCAATTAGAAACCCACTTTGTCAGTAGCCATAGACAGCACCTTAGGATTAATATATGGAATTGTTCGATCGGGAGAGTTTTCTATTATGGAAGGGCTGTTAGTTAACGAGTTACCGCCTCTTGTTTCGCTTTCCTGTAAATAATTTTTATTTTTTACAAACCAATTACAAACCAATTATTACAAACCTATAAAAATCAATCTTGATATCAGATGGTATCAATTTCAATACATAAATAAATTCATTAGGTGCAGGATATTAGTACCTCCATTATATTATTTTCGGTCGACGGTATATCGAAACACTTCTCACGTAACGAGTTATGAAACGGTTGAGCATTTTCTTTATCACAGTAAGTCTGAAAATATGTTTTCATGTTAGGTCAATAATAATTTCAATAATTACAATAAAATTACTCGCGGACATAGCGATTATGGGGAAAAAATCGGCACGCCTTGTGACATTTGGTGAAGTTTTGTGTACTAATTTTGTAGCGGGCGTCCCACCGTTCACCGCCCCGCCGTCGTCCCGCAATCGTATTAAACACACCCTGATTAATAAATAATAACAATCGAAGCAATAACTAATATTATATAATAAAGAACTCACCGTAAGAACGCAGTTATGCTGCATATTTGGTGATGTTTCCGTTGTATTATCATTAGTTTCCAACTATAGACAAGACAATAAGAATATGTTACATTAAATTAACATTTTGCAGATAAAAAAGTAATGTTAATAATATTAGAAACGTAACTTTACCTGGTTTTCATTGTGAAAATTTACTTTTTCTAATATAAAATCTACTCTTCTCTTCATTTTATCTTATAAACGAACGTAATATCAGTCTGAAATATTAATTTTTTTTTATTAAAATAAACACATTTACTGAAAAACAATATTTTTTTATTAACACATAGGCTCTTGACTAATTAATACCACCTTAATATTTAAATATTAATTATAAGAAAGACGCAAAAATGAATGAGTTCTGCAATGTACAACTATTTTCATAATTATAACGACCAAACACTGACTACGCCATTCAATTGCAACTATTTTTCAGTCATGGATAGACTTAAACATGATTAAGTCGTCAATTTTGTTTCATTTTATACTACTATATGGACATAATTCAAATTAAGTCTTTATTTTACTAAAACAAATTATGTTACATACCTTAATTTTTGGTAATATAACGACCTAATCCGCTTTAGGTCTCCACAAATACAAACGCGTAACGTCTTGCACTTCCAATGCTCGGCACATCACTGATTGCGTCACTGTTCAACCGAGCGACGCGGGGGTAACGGCCGGTAGAAAAGAGACCGAAATATTCGTTATCCCTTTTCTACTCACAAATAGGTCTCTGTTTTATTATGGCTGGCGTCCACTAGGCGGATCGGGCCGGGCCGCATCGCAACGCAAAAATACGCCGGCCTATGTTTTGTATGAAACATCGTCCATTAGCGACGGATCGGGTCGGGGCGGGCCGCAACGCATTGGCGGATATCGCTTCGCAGGCGGATTTCTGCCGGCGGTGCGCTGCGGCCCGGCCCGCCCCGACCCGTCTAGTGGACGCAGGCAGGCGGATGTAAGCGGCGAGCGTCTGTTAGATAAAATCCGCCTAGGCGGTCCGCCGCGCCCCGTACAGGTGGACGCAGGAGCAAACAGCGCGTCCATTAGAGACGGCCCGTTGCGATGCGGCCCGGCCCGATCCGCCTCTAATGGACGCCTAGCATTATGGGTCGACGCAAATGTTGAATTAAGGTCGTTTTTTGAATAAAAGTCGAAAATACATTTTTTTTAATTAGGTCTCTATATTTCTAATCATGCGATATCAAGTGTGTCCTCGCGCCGAGTGGCGCTTGAACCCGATGGGTGGCTCTTCCCTCTTTTTGAGGAGGTCCTTAATAAATGATGACACAAGACCCCCAGTTCCATCTTCTGTGTCGGAACCAGAACAACTGGTGTCCAGCGTCCGTTTCCGCCACAGCCTATCTTTGCCATCCATTTCTATAATGCTGTTGACAGAGCTGGAGCTCGAAAGCAGCACAGCCCTGCCCCGCCTTGTTTCGACACGTGCCGGAGACATACTTCCGTCAGTATCTTCCAAATCGTAAAAGTTTTCGGTGTCCATAATTGAGTTTTTGCCAGAGTCGTCGTTAATCAGTTCGGAGTTACAGGACATTTTTGTTCCCACGAGTATGGGGGATATAAAACGTCCATCCGGGCGGTGCCCCCTGCACCCGGATAACCCTTTTACACCATGGAGGTCGGGCGGTATCCATGGGTGTACACAGCAAAAAGCTCACGCTCTCCTGAGCCAAACTGTCCAAGAAGGACAGGAAATCCACGTCGCTGGACTGCAACACGGATTTGAGGGTTTTTGATGAGGTGTCCTTCCTCTCAGGCCAGCCGATTAAGGCAAGCCTCCTGGGCCGTCGTAGCTGCTAGACGTGACAACAACACTACGACGGATAACAGGTTGCGGGACGGGAGGTCGAAGCCCCTAACCAGGCGACAGAAGACCAGCCGCCCAGCCCGCCGCGCCGCGATTGTGACAACCGCCATCCATCGCTGCAGAGCAGCCCGTCGTCCAGTAGGACTGAAACGTCCGCAACCACTGGTTGCCATACCACGCCGCAAAAGCAGCACTGTCCGAATACGAACCCAGCAGTTTCTCTGCAAATCTGCATCAAATTGAAACTCGTGGTATTTTGAGATCATAAACTTCTCTTTTAATTGGCCCCGCGCAGCAGTTTTAGATAATTTTGTTTTGGAATAAAATTTTGAAAACCAATCCTGAAAAGGACCATGCAAAAAAATGTATGGGCAGTGTCCCATCCCATCAACAGACATGGGACAAGTTTCAATATCATTATTACGTCCCATGAAAAGTCAGTACCAATTTTTAGTTCGGAATTCGACGGGGTTTTTTTTTTAAAAAGACTTTTGACAAAAATAAAGTATTTTTATTTTAAAATAAAAAATTACATTTTAGACGATAATTACAAAAAGCAATTGTTCAACTAGACATTTTAATTTATATTTTTGGTTTTATGGCATTCAAATGCTTTATAAATATAAATTTATAAAGAATAGAAAAAATTCGATCACGAGGCGGGACTCGAACCCGCATCCTTCGCGCCATTCCGGGGCGGATGCCTCACCAACTCAGCCACTCGTGACCCGCCCGAGTGATCGAATTTATTCTATTCTTTCAGTTTTATGTGTCTGAAGGGACACACCGCGCGCCATCTATTGAGATGATTAACAACCATTTCAACCAATATGAAGCACTTTTCAGTGAATACAATATTGTAACGATGGAACACGACCTTTTTTTGTTGAATTTATATTTTTGGTTTTATGGCATTCAAATGCTTTATAAATATAAATTTATAAAGAATAGAAAAAATTCGATCACGAGGCGGGACTCGAACCCGCATCCTTCGCGCCATTCCGGGGCGGATGCCTCACCAACTCAGCCACTCGTGACCCGCCCGAGTGATCGAATTTATTCTATTCTTTCAGTTTTATGTGTCTGAAGGGACACACCGCGCGCCATCTATTGAGATGATTAACAACCATTTCAACCAATATGAAGCACTTTTCAGTGAATACAATATTGTAACGATGGAACACGACCTTTTTTTGTTGAATTTATATTTTTGGTTTTATGGCATTCAAATGCTTTATAAATATAAATTTATAAATTATTATTATATAATATATAATAATAATTAATATATATAATAATATATAATAATAATATAATATATTATATAAATTATATTATATTTTTTCTATTCTTTATAAATTTATATTTATAAAGCATTTGAATGCCATAAAACCAAAAATATAAATTCAACAAAAAAAGGTCGTGTTCCATCGTTACAATATTGTATTCACTGAAAAGTGCTTCATATTGGTTGAAATGGTTGTTAATCATCTCAATAGATGGCGCGCGGTGTGTCCCTTCAGACACATAAAACTGAAAGAATAGAATAAATTCGATCACTCGGGCGGGTCACGAGTGGCTGAGTTGGTGAGGCATCCGCCCCGGAATGGCGCGAAGGATGCGGGTTCGAGTCCCGCCTCGTGATCGAATTTTTTCTATTCTTTATAAATTTATATTTATAAAGCATTTGAATGCCATAAAACCAAAAATATAAATTCAACAAAAAAAGGTCGTGTTCCATCGTTACAATATTGTATTCACTGAAAAGTGCTTCATATTGGTTGAAATGGTTGTTAATCATCTCAATAGATGGCGCGCGGTGTGTCCCTTCAGACACATAAAACTGAAAGAATAGAATAAATTCGATCACTCGGGCGGGTCACGAGTGGCTGAGTTGGTGAGGCATCCGCCCCGGAATGGCGCGAAGGATGCGGGTTCGAGTCCCGCCTCGTGATCGAATTTTTTCTATTCTTTATAAATTTATATTTATAAAGCATTTGAATGCCATAAAACCAAAAATATAAATTCAACAAAAAAAGGTCGTGTTCCATCGTTACAATATTGTATTCACTGAAAAGTGCTTCATATTGGTTGAAATGGTTGTTAATCATCTCAATAGATGGCGCGCGGTGTGTCCCTTCAGACACATAAAACTGAAAGAATAGAATAAATTCGATCACTCGGGCGGGTCACGAGTGGCTGAGTTGGTGAGGCATCCGCCCCGGAATGGCGCGAAGGATGCGGGTTCGAGTCCCGCCTCGTGATCGAATTTTTTCTATTCTTTATAAATTTATATTTATAAAGCATTTGAATGCCATAAAACCAAAAATATAAATTCAACAAAAAAAGGTCGTGTTCCATCGTTACAATATTGTATTCACTGAAAAGTGCTTCATATTGGTTGAAATGGTTGTTAATCATCTCAATAGATGGCGCGCGGTGTGTCCCTTCAGACACATAAAACTGAAAGAATAGAATAAATTCGATCACTCGGGCGGGTCACGAGTGGCTGAGTTGGTGAGGCATCCGCCCCGGAATGGCGCGAAGGATGCGGGTTCGAGTCCCGCCTCGTGATCGAATTTTTTCTATTCTTTATAAATTTATATAGACATTTTAAGTATTAATAACACAAAAACAATTGTGCAAGTAGACACTTAATAACAACAGAACTATTATCCAGACAAAAATAACGTTATATTATTCATCTATTATAATAGTCGATAACATTGCCGCTGGTAGATTAAAGTTGATATGTCGACCTTTGCCCATATACCATATAATTGATATTATATGGGCACAACTTCCAACCGTACGCGCCCCTGTTAGGCATGTGCAATACCACTGTTCAATAGCACGTCTGCCAGTTTCACTTCGGTTTATTAATATGTAACAATAATAAACGCGCGATCTAACGTGTCGAGATTGTATTCGTCCTCTAATTAACCAGACATTATCTTCTCGAATATTATACCTTGGCAAATCAGTTAGCTGGTTTTCTCGAAATAATTCAATATAATAAATTCCATTCCGAATATGTTCCGCACAGTAGGATTTTGCAAGTTTTATATGGTAGGTCCCCAAGGCGAATAAAATGATATCATCATCAGTCAGTTCTGGAAAGTCCTCAAGATGTGGCATGGTGGCCTCCATCGTCACAAAGTTAACTCTTTGTCTGTTCAGATTTTTGCCTTCGACATAATTTTTCAAAAGGTTAGGTTGATGAACCTTAGTTTGAATTATTTCAAAGAATTCCGGCGCAAGCCTGTGGTCTGTAGCAACACGGTAATTAGCATTTATTAATGATGCTGCTATGCGGAAATCGACAAACATGTTTGGCAAAGCTCGGTTAAAATAAGTTTGTTTTAATAACTTAAAACGGTTTTTGAATTTGCCGTTAACCGCCTCCACAATCCATCTACACACAGTCACCAACCGAGAATCATTTGCCTTTTCTGTTGATAGCTGGGTCGCGTTCCTGTCCTTGGTAGGTGGCATGTGAGGTTCATAGCCAAGGGACTCAATATCATTAATACTGTCCCTGAAGCCCCTGTCCAAAATAAAGACGTCCTCTCTGTGTAGTAACCAATGTAGTAAGTGCTCATCGTCATTCATTATGTTCTGCATAATAGTTGCATCTGATGTTGTTGCAGGAAAAGGGCCTATGACATCTATGATATATCCATCGCTGCTTACTAAAATAAATGGTTTCAATAAATTGCGAAACTTGTGGAGGCTATAAGTTTTTCTTTGAAATAAATAATTAGTGCTTTTTTCAATATATACATATGTGCCATCTGCGATAATAATTAACTTGGTGTTGTTTTCATTTCCAAAAATATGTTTGGGCAAAAATAGATTTCTCTCTAGAAGCTCATCTCTAGAAATATGACCTATACCAAGATGTCTTGGTACATATTGACTTGTCAAGCATTGTCGCGCTATTTTTAGGCGATATTCAAACACTTGACGTGTTACGCCGAAAAGCGTAGCTAGTCGCTCGTTAGGTTCTCCAGTTCGTATTTTCGTTAAATAAGCTCCGAGAACTGATCGGGGATGTCTGCATTTTTCTACGAGCGATGGCGTTTCTTCCAAAATGACGTTGAACTGCTCTAAAGTGAATCCAGTCCAAAACATAAGTTCACTATTATTCAGTGAAGATAATGTTTCAAAATCGAATCTTGTCCTATTGTTGATTGCTTCAATTAACATGTTTGTCATGTTACTAAAAAATGAAGCATTAAAATAATGTGTAACATTTACATTATCCAGTAACTCTTCAAAATCATAGTTATTTAAATGTTCTTCACATATTCGCGAACTCGGTGGAATATATAATCGATAATGACATACCAAATGTAGCTTGATAGACACAGGAACTCGTCGTAGATTTTCATGTCTACATTGCCTATACATACAGAGCCGTGAAGTGTTCGGTGCACGTACGTAATCGCGAACATAGAAACGAGCATCATCCTCTGGATTGTCCTGAGGATCATTGGGGGCTTCAGCAACATTGGGGGCTTCAGCAACATTGGGAGCTTCAGCAACATTGCGGGCTTCAGCAACATTGGGGGGTTCTTGATTGTCAGCATCTAAAATTATTTATTTATTTATTACTAGCTGTCCCGGCGAAGCTAGACTGTACTTAGTGATGAAATAATTTATTTTGATAAGGATTAATAGCACAGATGTAATTACCTTCTACAATGGGAGCGTTCTCAAGACGTAGTTGTCCACCGTCATTATTATTGGCTCTCTGCCAGCATCTATGGCATACTGCCATTACGTTATTGAATACTACCTGAAAAGGGAAAAAATGAAGATATCAGCATATGTGTGTTTTTGTAATAAGCAGAAGTATTTTTTCTGTGTTATATTGATTATATCGGTGTTATATGTGTGCTTGTCAGTTGTCTAGAACTCGGAACACAATCTACACTCACTTTTGGACTAGACTATAAAAATATTAAGGTGAGATTAAATAACTATGCAGGTAAAAATATCTCATTCCTCATAGGAATTATGGCCGGACGATTGAGTCGTTCCTAACGTAAGCTATACTTTAAGTGCTATATTTCTATTCAAGCAATTCTAAAATGTATCATATAGTATCGTAGCAATGTTCTATCTGCTTATATATTCTAACTACATGACACTTATTCTTATTCATTATACGTATTCTACATAATATCTAAAAGTTATCGATATATGTATAATAAATCAGTAAATAAATACAATGACTGTGACTTACTTGTGTCAATCCATTTTGCAAAATGTAGGCCGCTAACTCAGGACTACTATGAAGCAATGTTTCTTGTAATATATGTCGTCTCTGTCTTAAAACAGATCTAGGACACATTACACATTGGCGTCCAGTCTCCATATTTATAAATCACAGTCCATTAAACGTGCC
This sequence comes from Colias behrii, assembly GCA_029959065.1. Taxonomy (NCBI): domain Eukaryota; kingdom Metazoa; phylum Arthropoda; class Insecta; order Lepidoptera; family Pieridae; genus Colias; species Colias behrii. The sequence goes on from JARWMC010000022.1 coordinate 29,324, forward strand.
GGGGTCATCGAGTAGCAATCAAAAGGTCCAATAAACAAGCAGAGGTTAGTAATAGTCGCAAACAAGCCGATAACGCACAAATAAACAACGCGAACACAGCAGAACGTACTAGCCACGACTGAGGGAGGTGCGCGGGCGCAGGCGTCGAAAGGGTGCGGTCGGGGTAACGGAGCAAGGAGGGAGGGTAAAGTACGTCTTACGGCTGTTCTCTCTCGAGTTTTTTTTAGTTAAATAGTACATTTTTAATTCAGTTCTTAATACTTAATAAAACTGTATAAGTATAACATATTTTTTTTTATTGCACGATAACCCCATATCCTACAGTGATGTCGCCATAGTAAAAAATAATCATAATGTCGAGATGTATTTAATGAGATATGTTTGGCATCTGTTGATGATATGGGCCGATTTTTTTAAAACTGTATAAGTATAACATATTTTTTTTTATTGCACGATAACCCCATATCCTACAGTGATGTCGCCATAGTAAAAAATAATCATAATGTCGAGATGTATTTAATGAGATATGTTTGGCATCTGTTGATGATATGGGACGATTTTTTGCATAGTCCTTTAAAATGTTTTCTTGTTCCAGCAAGAAAACAACATATTTGTCTTGTATTTGTGAACACTTCATGATGACAGAATAGATATATTCATCCACATTATATACTCTGTCCATCCTCTTCAATTTTCTTTTTATAAGCCCAAAGCTCCGGGCACATGAAAGGAAAGAGTGGCCTTGGAATGGAAAATCGTTATTTTTTTGAAAATTTTCTTCTCAAGTAGAGCCATTAGGAATCTGATCATAGAGTGGTTTTTATTTAGTCCTGCACAATTGTCACAAAATAAGTTCAGGGTATCATAGTTATTGTCTAAAAAATTTTGAAAATAATGTAAGAGACATCAAACATATTATGAAAACATCAGGTGATTTGCGTGCAATAATGCCTGATAAACATAAGTGTGTACTTGATTGTTACTAAAGTTATAAGTGACATATAGGAATGTCCACAAACTAAAAAGTTGTGATCAATCTTAAAAATTTTGGGGCTAGGTCATTTTTACACTCTAGTTCGCGGTGTAAGAGTCAGATAAACATATCTACATTTTCTCAATTTTACAGAAGAGCAAAAATACTGTGAGAATTCGGCTCTTTAAACTTTAGCAGCAGCAGCTTTAATAATTTTTATTTTTTATTCAACCTTAATCAAATGTCTATGAAATTTAAACAAAAAAATTTACCCTTTCAAAAAAACTATGAAAAAAAGAAACTACACAAGTTTTATGAAAACTAACATAAAATTATCATAGAACTTGAAACAAGTACTTAACAATATAAACTAAAAAAAATAAAACAAATAATTTTAGGAACATCTTAGGAACTGGAGTTCAAATCAGTACAGTTTTTGCAAAAAAAAGTTGCATGCTCTATACAAATAGCCTTTCCACAGCTGGCACATGCGTGTTTTGTCTTTCGGTCTTTTTTATTTGGACAATCTCCGCATCTAACGTATCGACCAGGAACATTTTGAGTTGATGAAAGTGGTTCGTTGATCTGGGAAGAGATCCTCTGTCGTAAATATGTTGGGATATTCGTTTTGTCTCTTCGCAATTTGAGGTGTTCGTAAACTAAAGCCAGGCCCAAGTTTCGGATGAAATCTGTTCGTTTGGTGTTTTTGCCCGTATTTTCACGAAGAATTATGTTTACATTGACAGCAGCTATATTCAAAATCCCGTAATAAATTGTCATAGGCCAGCGTTTGCTATTACGCGACACACTGTAACTACCACAAAGTTCGTCGACAACATCTACTCCAGCTTTAGTGGAATTGTAGAATGTTATCATCTCTGGCTTATTCTGGTCTCCTGTGGTGCTGTCAATTTTATCGTCATGATGTAAGCTTGACATTACTATGACCACTTTATTCTTTTTAGGGGCATATGATACCATAGAAACATCCTTTTGATTACCGAACATGGAATTACCTGGTATTTAATACCCTGCCACATACTACTTGTTACATTTTTTCACCACACTCTCGCCGGGTTAATACAAATAAAATATTAGTAAGGAAAACAATTTTTTTTGTATGTATTGCCATACTCTTGCTTTGAAAAAATTAGAAATTATTTATTTATATTTACTTACATAGACGCAATATATATATTTTTAAAATTCGGTTGACATACGTTAGTGTGGCCCTTAATTATTTTCAAACTAATGTTGTTATCAAACTTAAATACGTCATTTGTGAAGTTAAGTTTTATTATGTTTATGGGCGAGGCCGCCAAAATTCGCGATTGTTTCACAAAAGCAACACAAAATATTTTGTGTTATTGTTACACAAAATGTAACGCAAAAGTAACGCATTTTTTGGTAAAGCCTGTTTCATATGGTTACTGAAATAACCTAATTTACAAAAATAGTACGATTGCAAGGAATCTTTTAATATTAGATTAAATTGGCTTTTAGATAGGATCAAGGCTGCAGGGTTGAAGGAGCAATAAAAACATGGTTTTGAAAATAAAAAAGGTTTTAACTTTTTTTTATCATTTTTCTTTAATAAATTTAAACAGCGCAAACGAAAAAAGAACATGAGTTACGATAATAATTATCGATTACAAAATGTTTTCAAAACTTAAAAGAAACTTACATTAATAGACTTTAAAAAAATGTGTGTCTAAAAAAATCTTAAAATTATAGCTTTTTTCTCCACGTTGCCTGTCCGTGCATTATATATGTATAATGCATTTTTGGTTGCTGCTGTGACGTCCGTGCTTTATCGATAATGCACGAGTCTATTCTTTTTTAACCCGGCGTCATTGTGGCTACTAAACAGAATTTGGCCGTTGTGGCCGGGTATATTTTACCCATGTACATTATTGTACACTGAATCAAGCTTTTGTCAATATTAGTTTTCTATAATAGGTAAATAGGTAGTTAAATACATTATTAATAAAAATCAAACATTTATTTATCATAAAATGAGCATATTACTCAACAAATTAAATCTTTCTATTCTGCGATAATTTTTTAGAACATAACTTAAAACGTTTATTCGAAAACATAACATAATAGACATTTAGAGACAAAACATAAAATTTTCTTTAGAACATAAACATGAAATCAGGAACTATATAAAACAAAGCTTATTTACTAATAATATACCGACTTATTCGCTATCGAGATCAACGCAACTTTGGCATAATGGGATAATGTGTTGCATACAAATAGGCTTATTACACTTATTGCAGTTATGCCTAGTTTTTTTGTCTTTGGCAGAAGGACAGTCTTTGCATCTCGTATATGTTTTAGAACTTTTATTCGGAGGGTAGGTCATCATTTCACCGACTTGTTCGTGAATACGTTTACGTAAGCCTCTCGGTAAGTTCTCCATATTTTTTCTCACGCGAAGGTGACCTTCAAGCATTGATAGACCGAGTTTTCTAAGGAAATCACGCCGGTTTGTTTTCGAGTTATTATTTTCACGAAAAATAATCACACCATTTATTGCAGCTACATTCATGACCGCATAAAATACTGTCATTGGCCAGCGTTTTGAGTTTCGAGATACATCATAGGTAGCACAAAGCTCATCAACCACATCGACGCCAGCTTTCGTAGAATTATAAAATGTAATTATCTCTGGTTTCCTTTTTTCACCACTAGCAGGATCAATGTTTTGGTCATGATGAAGAGAAGACAATACCAGCACCACTTTAGACCGTTTAGGCATGTAGGAAATAAGCGTCATATCTTTTTGGAATGCAAACTGAGTGCTGTATACTTCTTTTCTTCGCGTGGTAATAAAGTTTGGTGGGATTTCTTTTTTGTTTTTACGTAATGTACCTGTAGATGTTAGCTTATGATTTTTTTGCAAATGTGTTACCAGTGGAATGCTCGTGAACCAATTGTCCATTGTAATATTTCTATTACTTTTAGAAATAGGATGCACTAATCTGTCTACAACATCGAATGCTTTATTACTTTGCAAAAACGGCCCCTCAGGCTGCTTACCGGGATAAATTTCAAGGTTGACTGTATAAAAGTTTTTTGCATCAACCAAAGCATAAATTTTGATGCCATATTTCGCAGGTTTATTCGGGATATATTGACGAAATGAGCACCTGCCGCGAAATGCTTCCAGTTTTTCATCGATTGTAAGATACTCATTGGGAGTATAAGTATGTTTACAGTTTGAGACAAACTCTTCAAAAAAAAATCTAATTGGAGCCAGATTGTCCAGTTGCTTTCGCTCTTGGCGTGTTGTTGCATCATCAAAACGCAAACAGCTTTGTAAAAAGTAAAAACGCTGCAAAGACATAGTAGTACTAAAAATTTCCACACCAGTACCATCGGTTCTCCACAAGTCGCTCAAATTTTGGCGATTGGAACGATTTAGTCCAGCCAAGTACAACAAGCCAAACAAAGCTAATAGTTCGTCCATAGTTGTTTCTTTCAATAAATACTGAAGCGATTGTTTATTGTTAGACAACTGTCTCTGTTTTATCTTAGCATTAGTATGACAAAGTATTTGTTCCAGCATATTATTATTTATAAAGCGTTTCCAACACTCTATTTCAGTCTTATCATTTTGCGCAATAGGCTTTACCCCAGGTTTTTGTAAAATTATGTTTTCTGACCTTGTGCGGACGTTTCTCCGAGGTGGTTGCGAAGACCATTTGGTGGAATTGTCTTTACCAATATAAAACTGCTGGTTACTTGTTGAAACAATTACTTCTTGCTCATCATCGCTGCATTCCTGTTCCGTATCACTGCCTTGACTTCGCTCTGAAATATGGTCGATTTCCCCCTCGTCGTCTGAACTGCACTGTTCATTTTCACTGGCGTCAGCTTGTTCAAACAAGGCTAGGAGTCGACGTTGTTCGCTTTCGTAAGACATGGTTCATAAAACTGTGAAAAACAATATGTAATTTATCAATAAACAATAAAAAACAACAAACACGCTGTCTTAATAAATGTTACGTGGCCATTGTGGCCGGGTATAACTTACCCGCGCGCTCTTTAAACACGTCTACACTACGAGGTAGCCACAGCAACACTAAATAGAGAAGAGAATACGCGAACAGAGGTCAATGACTGCAGCTACTGTAACGGACAAAAGACGCGCGCATTTTGTTTTAAAATTATGACAGTTTTAAAATGCGTCGGGTATTAGATACCCGGCAACAACGACGCCGGGTTAATTGGGTTTTGTAGACTGGACGTGATAGCTACGTCTTTAATATTTTGCAGATAGTCCATTGAAAAGTTACATTTGGGATCGCATTGTTTAGAGGACGCAATTTTATTTTTTTGATGTGTAGGGGGGGTCAGTGTGAAGCTATCACCAAGTTTGTGGGGTCGCCACCCTTGTCCCACGGCCGCCATCTTGAAAATAGCGGTTGAAATGGTTTTTACGGTATATCTCTTAAACTATTTATCTGACAATAAAACAATGTTAACATTATTTGTTGCAAATTAAATTCTCTACATCTTTGGTACGTAACTTTTTGTCGTAGAACTATAAATAAAATGTTATAAGCGAAAATGACCAGAAATACCACATCAAAAAAATAAAATTGCGTCCTCTAAAAAACACAAGGTTAGGCCTAAAAATGTAACATTTCAATGGACTAAGACGTATGAGCAGTGAATTGGGAATAATAAAACACCAATGTCCCGCGAATTTTTTTTTATTGGTTGGTAACATGAATTGGGTTATTGAAAAGCATTATTATTTGAATAAAGTCCACTGGCAATTAGTGAGATTCGTTATAACATTGTAAGCAAAATGGTTTTTTACATGGAATGCACTCGGTTGTAACTTGTGAAGTCTTCTTCCTTGCATCAGTGGCTGTGAATCCGGATTCTTTCAGCTTTTAGTATCAACTGGCACAACGTTTTTGCCAAATTTTTCCATTAGCTTTCTTGGGTATTTTCGTTAACTTGTGACTTGTAGGACGCAAAGAACTCGCAGAAACTTGAAAAGTTCTCAGTTTCAACCTTAAGTAATTTCTTTATAATGATTTGAAGACCATCCAGAACCTTCAATTTTGACTGTGGGTGTAACTCGTTATAAATCAGAATGGCATTCACTACACTTATAGAAACAAGGTCCGCAGCAATTTTCTTATACCAAACAGAGGCTTTCCTCGCCAGCGAATTGTAACTTGCTAGCTGATCAGCCAAGTCTATGCCTTTCTTCCCTTCATTGTAGGTCAGCACCATAGTAGGCTTCAAAAATCTTCGAAAACCAGTTGACATTCGCATTTCGTGGTCATGACACGTCGACAACATAAGCACATCCCGTTTATCATGCCATTTTAGGATGGTCGCAAAGCAATTTGGCCTTTTTCTAAACGTTGCTGAACCACTTCTCGGGGCAGTTCTCGACGGTTTTTGCGTATTGTTCCACACAAATCAGTACCTTGTTCTTTTAGGTACCTTGCTAAAGGTATGCTAGTGTAGTAATTGTCCGTTATCAGGATTCTTCCTTCTTTAAGCAAATCTGTGCACAAACTAACAACAACTGACCCCGGTTTATCTAATCCAGCTATTTGGTCGTCTTGACCAGGATAAACGCGGTAACTCCAGGTATAACCACTGTCAGTACATAATTTATAAATTTTTATGCCGTACTTATGAGATTTCTGTGGGTTGTAAGTTCGAAAAATAATTCTTCCCCTAAAACCAACCATCGACTCGTCGACTACTATACATTTTTCGGGGGTAAATATTTTTCGCCAATTTTTTGTTAGTTTGTCGATGAGTGGCTGTATTTTATATAAACGGTCGCCTTCATTACGTGGTGCTTCGTTATCTACAAAGTGCCAGCATTTCAGTATCAGCGCGAATTTAGTCAGTAAATAAACACCTAAGAACTTTCTCATTTCATCTCCTGTTATTGGTTTCCATCTCCTTAGACGACTGTTGGGCCTCAAATCATTCACTGTGGTTTGCAAAGCGTATCTGTTGGTTTCGACTACCATAAATTCAATTATGTCTTCATCGAAAATGTGGGTGAAAATCGTCCATAAGTCAGATTGACCAGAAAATAAGCGTTCCTGGCGTTTGCCTTCATTATAACCAGTAAAAACTTGCCGTGGCAAATTCCTTATCTCACTCTGCCATTCAGTACTAAGCTGGAGGATATGTGGAGCAGAAAAAATGGAATCAGCAGGAGACATATGCAAATCATCAGCAGGAGACATTTGCAAAGCATCAGCAGGCAAACCAGAACTACCAGCATTTACTTCATCCGGCTGAGAAAGAGACCTAGCAGGGTGGCATTCAAGCTCGTTATTATCAGAAGCGGTTATGTTACCCGATTGTGCAATAGCGGCGTTTACATTCTGTGTATTAATATCAATAAATTGTTGAATACTAATCAGATCTTCCTCCACCGAAAGCATAGGGATATCTTGTGCATTATATACATATGTACCTGATTGTAAATCGTCTACATCGTGTGAGTCCAAATCTTCTAGCTGGCGCGAGAATTCATCTTCGCCATCACTATCTTCCAAAATACGTCGCATTTGTTCATCAGATAGATGTTTTAGAGGCATTTTCACTTCAAAACAATAACAAGAACCAACGAAAAATTCGAATGATGTTTACCAACGAAAATATTCGTTTTAGCGGTAAAAATGACATTTATGACATATGACAATGAAAATTTTGAATGACATTGACAATGATATGAACGAAAAGCAATAACAAGTTCATAAAAATGTATTTATTTGTCTATGGACATAACAAAAATTTACATTAAACGTCCGTGCATTTTATGTAATCTACTAGCTTTTGCCCGCGACTTCGTCCGCGTGGAATAGTGACTTCCGGCAGAAAAGTATAGATAGCTGTGCCCGCGACTACGTCAGCGTGTAACTCCTTGTGTATTATTAATTTAAAATGTATTGGTAATATTATTTACATCAGGTTCACATGAGGCTTAAGGACCTATAGAACCAAAATACTTTAGCGCAAAGCTTCCGGGTAAACTATATTGAAAGTTGACCCGTCCGGCACGTGAACATAAAGATTTCTAGAACTGCTAACACGGGAAAGAGCAACGTATAACTGACCATGCGAGAAACAACTGACACCGAGATCTACTCCGGCAACATGAAAAGTCTGCCCTTGAGCCTTATTTATTGTCATTGCATAACACACCGATACTGGGAATTGCGTCCTTTTAAATTGGAATGGAAAATTATTTGGTATTAAGGGTATTCTGGGGATAAAGACGGTTTCTCCTGCACCGCAACCTGTTAAAATTTGAGCCTCGATTATATTTTGTTGCAACTGGGTTACTTTTAGTCGAGTTCCATTGCAAAGTTGTGGTGGTCTTAAATTTCGGAGTAGAATAATCAGAATGCCAATTTTTAAACAAATTTCGTGAGAAGGAAGTCCGGGCATATTTAAAGAATTTAAAAATTCTATCGGGTAATTAGTTGCTTCTTGTTCATCGACCATTCTATTTATTGATCTATAAACTTTGCTTTCCCCCTGTATATTCGACAGTATTTTGTTATTAATCTCAGATGCCTGGTCATTGCGAGGAGTTAAAATAGATCTTTCGCATAGCCAGGAATTGTCCCTATTTAATATATTTGTTACGTCACCGTAAACCGACGATATAAGATGTGGTTGAGATTGCACTATACAACATAATTCAGGCGTCAGAATAAGTTTTCCTTGGTGTAGTTGTGGATAGGTACCTTCACCAATCTTTAATAATGAATCAGGAAATTGACTATCATCCGGGTTATCTCCAGTTCTCACTCGCATGTTTATAGTCAAATGCACCGATTGTATATCACGCCACAAATAAGAGCTTTTCAGGCAAGCCCTAACCTCATCAGCTCGGGTTCCCCGTGGTATTACCGGTAAGGTTTGTCGGAAATCACCACAAAATAAAACCGTGATACCGCCCATTGGTCGATCATTTTGTCTTATATCCCTTAAAGTTCTATCTACCGCTTCTACTGCTTTTCGATGGGCCATCGTACATTCATCCCATATGATTAAATTACACTCGCGTAATACCTTTGCTTTGTCGCTATTTCTTGAAATACTACAGGTTGGACTTTCCGTGCGATCTAAATCAATTGGTATTTTGAACATAGTGTGAGCCGTTTTACCTCCTGGTAGCAATGTTGCAGCTATCCCAGATGAAGCTACGGCAAGAGCTATTTTACGCTGATTTCGAACATAAGCCAATATTAATTTAGTCAAAAAGGTTTTCCCAGTTCCTCCAGGTGCATCTAAAAACCATATTGTTCCCAAATTATTTTGAACACTTCCGCACACGCGGTCATAAACTGAACGTTGTTCTGCAGTCATCATTGGGACACCGTTTTCTAATGTTGTCGGCAGTTCCATTAAGTTGTAACCAATCTCTGCGGAATATTCCCTATTAGTTACCTCTCCGACTGAGGTTGGTGTTGGCAAACCATATTCACATAGTGATTTACCGCCAACTGCTGTTAACTCATCCTGAAGAGCTAATAAGCACTGATTTATGGCAAGATCACGGAAATTATCATTAGTTGTGCCTTCATCATTGTTAGATATATTTCTAAGAAAGTCTTCTGAAAATTTGTCTTTATATTTTTCCCATAATTGTACAGCATCTGACAAATTACAAAATGTAAGTAATGTTACAAATAAATGACGTAACCGTCTTGGATTATCACTAACACAGGATTCTGCTAAAGCGTCATCCCAATGCTGATCATTTTCAAGCAAATGACGCGCTTGGCAAGCTGCATGATAACTGGGATAAACAACATCGTCTACTTTTCTCAAATCTATAAATGAGGTTGGTCCTCGCACAGTATGTAATAATAATCGCAAATAGAAACACTCAGCGTTGTTAGGATGAACGGTGTATACTCTACCAAGAACATGTTCTTTGAAAATACCTGACTCGCCATCTACAGGCCTGCCACGGCGTCTACGATTAAAGACACCTCGTTGCTTATCGTAGGTATAATACGATGGAACTTCTTCATATAAAAGAGATTTTGCAAAATCATCAGTTTGGCAAAGTCGAAAGAATGCTAATAAAGTTGTTTGTCTAGGGTTCTCTAACCGTTCTGTGACATTTTCGGTGTTGAAATATATACGTTGACCGCCTTCAAGATGAACATCCAGATGAGTCACAGGTGGATATCTTTCATGAATGTTGAAACTTAAGATCCGCCACACAGCTTCTGAAGAACTTATATATCTGCCTGACTGAAATCTTGTAACTTCATCATTTTCATTTCTCAAAGCAAATGTAGCTTGGTCACTGCCCTTATTAATGTACTTACAAATATATTTTATTGACTCTACACTATTACACATTTCAACATTTATGTGAGCTTGAAATGCTCTGGACAACACAGGAGAATACGGAACGACCCACCTATTGTCTAAAATAACCTGTTGTCCAGACACTCGCTTTTCAACAGTGAAACCACCAGTATCTCTTGAACGGCGACGATATAACGGGTATCCATCATGTCCTGTTACAGTTTCTTCCACTAAGGCTTTTGGATATCTTTTAGTGCAACGACCGTCTTGCATGCAAGAAGAATTCACGTTAAATGCACCACATGGACCATGTATCATATGAGTTTTAACAATGTCGTATAACTCGGAATCTGCAATCGGACTTGGAATTTCAGCACTGATTAAACTGTCTACATCATTAGGTCGAACCTTATCTTTTAACCAAAGCAGGATATGTGCGTGGGGTAAGCCGCGTTTTTGCCATTCAACACTATACATATAACACAATACTTCTCCAAAAATGTTATCTTTGGTAAATAGATCTATCATTGATTTTAATTTTAAATGAAAAACTCTTGCGATGATATCATGGCGGTCATGCGGTGCTTGACCCTCAAGAAGCTCCCGAGTGATTTCATCCCACTTAGGATTGGTAGTTACAGTAATAAATAAGTCGGGACGTCCATATTTTCTTACGTAGCAAAAAGCATCTTGAGTACGTTCGTGCATGTAGCGTGGACCACCAGTAAAAGAAGAGGGCAAAATAACTAAACGGCCCATATTCACCGTATCATTATCTTGCTGCATGGCGTCGCGAATGTGCACGTATTCTTCAGCGCGCAGCTGCCTTTGATTAGATCGTATATAAACTAATCTTTCGGTTTCAATTTTTGCGTACATGTCTACAATAAACTGATTGAATAAGCCACGAAAACGTTGCAAGTATACAAACCTATTCCGTCTTACTTGCAATTGGTAACAGTAAAATTGAAGGCATGAAATCTTTTTATTATAAATAGGTGCGCCTGTATGCGGATCAGTTTGGTATAAAGCAAAATTATAACCATCTTCCCCTCGACAATATATCAAAGGATATTGTAAACCGTCGTAAGCCCTGTGGGTTTCGTAAATACGTTGTAAACGATTGTCTCTGGAACGGATAACGATATCACGCCTATCACATTCCTGGTCGACCAATACCACAGCAACTTCATTCGTGGATGGAGCATTATAACGCCCAGGGTGTTCCTGCGTTGGACGCCTATCGGCATTTATAACAATTTTATAATTGTTATCATCATCTCGAGGAAGAGCTTCTAATGCCGATTTAAAACTGCATACATACGAATTAATCTGATGCAACATGTTCTGAAGTTGTGAAATGAGTTCAGCATTTAAATTTGGGAAATATTGATTTCTTATATTCGACTGTTCGTTGTAGTCGGATACAAAATATATTTGAAGAAACTTAGGTTGGTCTTCAGGCAAAAGAGATCCTATCAAATGGTAAACCTGACCTTGTATTTTAAAAGTAGGCATGAAAGGACCTTCGGAGATTTGTTGAGCACCAAAGGATGTCATCTGAAACGCACTATTATAAGTGCGAATGTTGTCGAAAAACTGTTTAGATTGCACATGTTCCCCTAATAGTAATGATTTCAAAGGTTCCGGTGGGTCTTCGAATGAAGGCAAATTTATTTTACCTCCAGAACAACAGAATCCAGCCGACTCCTTACTCCACTTTAAAGCATTACAAAAAGAACATACCACGTTCATATCGCCTATTACAGAAGATGATCTGTAATCAATTGTGAAGTTATAAGCAAACCCACTTTTATATTTGTCGGACCACGCCACCGTATTTCTAGATTGATCTTCTATGTGTACATCTAAGTTATTAAGACTATGTCGAAATCTGTCTGCAGTAAGACGGGCCTCTCGCTGTTCGTCCGTTTCAAGAGACCGAATATTTTCGATTCTTAATCTTTCATTAGACAAACTTATTAATCGTTCTTGTGTCAAAGAATTGTAATGTTCGCGTACCGACTCTAGTCGTTGTTCATGCTCATGTTCATCTTCGAGTGATCGAACAATATTATGGTGCACCCTATCATTTGTCAAACGGTCTTCATATTGAGTAAAAGTTTCAGATTCTCGAGATAAAATATGACGTTCGCGGTCAGCTGTGAGACGCAATTCCCTCTCAGTGAAGGTTTCTGACTCGCGAGACAATATATGACGTTCGCGGTCAGCTGTGAGACGTAATTCCCTCTCAGTGAAGGTTTCTGACTCGCGAGACAATATATGACGTTCGCGGTCAGCTGTGAGACGTAATTCCCTCTCAGTGAAGGTTTCTGACTCGCGAGACAATATATGACGTTCGCGGTCAGCTGTAAGACGTAATTCCCTCTCAGTGAAGGTTTCTGACTCGCGAGACAATATATGACGTTCGCGGTCAGCTGTAAGACGTAATTCCCTCTCAGTGAAGGTTTCTGACTCGCGAGATAATGTATGCCGTTCGCGGTCAGCTGTGAGACGTAATTCCCTTTCAGTAAATGTTTCGGACTCGCGAGATAATGTATGTCGTTCGCGGTCAGCTGTGAGACGTAATTCCCTTTCAGTAAATGTTTCGGACTCGCGAGATAATGTATGTCGTTCGCGGTCAGCTGTGAGACGCAATTCTCGTTGTGAAGCAGTTTCAGCTGCTCGGGATAACACATGTTGTTCTTGGTCAATGGTAAGCCTTAGCTCTCGTTGAGAAAAGCTTTGAGACGCCCGTGATGTAGCTCGTCTCGCTCTGTCAGCTGCTAATCGCATCTCTCTCTCTGAAGAGCTTTCATTGGCTCGAGAAGTTGAGGCACTAACTCTCATAGAGTTTAACCGATGTGCTCTTTCCTCTGCCGATTCTTGAGAACGCGCATTTCTCATCCTCTTAGCATCTCTAGAATTTCGAGATAAAGATGGTCTTTTTTTAGGTGGCATTGTGTATTTTTAATCAACAGTAACTGAAGCTACCTTGCACTTATGAAATCTATTAATATTATATTATAATATAAACACTACTAAAATAACTAAAATGCGTACCTACTACTACTTATAAAGGAATAAAATGTAAACTAATAATATGCTTAAACACTACCGAAACCTATAGAATAACAACAAAAGAAATCTATAAATGAACTATAATAATTATAGTTAAACACTACTATAATAAATATATGATAATTACGAAAATAAACTATTAATATCTACCAAAATAACAAAGATACGTACCTACTGCTACTTCACTTATAAAGAAATAAAATGTAAACTAATAATATGCTTAAACACCACCAAAACCTATAGAAAAACAAATAATTACGACAATAAACTATTGATATAATTAAACACTACCAAAATAACTAAAATACATACCAACTGCTACTTCACTTATAAAGAAATAAAATGTAAACTATTAATATGCTTAAACACTACCAAAACCTATAGAAAAACAAATAATTACGAAAATAAACTATTAATATAATTAAACACTTCCAAAATAACTAAAATGCGTACCTACTGGTACTTCACTTATAAAGAAATAAAATGTAAACTAATAATATGCTTTAACACTACTAAAACCTATAGAAAAACAACAAAAGAAATCTGTCAATAAGGTCGAACACTCTGAACGTCTATTCGCATCAACAGCCAAATATTGTATGAACCTCGCACGCGGACCCGCCGCACGTTTTATTTTACAACCTTTACAACTTGATCATTTGGAATTTATTATCTCTATTGTTCGAACAAAAATAAGTTGCCGACTTTAAGAACTTGAACTTTTTTGTGTACTTTTTATGTAAAACAATCGATGTACAGCTGCTAATGAGCCTTAATAAAATAAAATAAAATAAAATAAACTTGCCGACAATGTAAGTACACTATTGTTTCTTAGAAAACATTTTAGGACTATACCATAATAAATTTATGACTCACGTAAACACGTGTTTGCATTATCTGATGACGAAATTATCGATTCAGTAGCTCAGAAAACCGAAGATGACATAGAAGACGTGCTTAGTACATGCGCTCCATGGGTTTCCATCAAAGAGGCGCGAACCGCATTGAATACCTTACGTAATTTTATATGTATAACTTTGGTGTTTCTACACCGATTTACATGATTCTTATTATTATTATTGAATAGGTAATAATGTTAACTTTTTTAATTAGGGATGAGTGAGAGTGTTGTAAACGTAAGAGTCGACAAATATAATCAGAAAGCTCCGAATTGCTAAGCTATTGAAACTACGTGTTATTGTGAGTCAATTTTAAAAGATAGACATATTATGCTGTCTAGGAATTTATTTTTATATAATAATAATAATTTAAGAACATTTGTGTCGTACATGATTTCTATGTAGCTTTAACCATTAAGGCTGCACACGCGACGGAAGCTTAAAAAATGGAGTAACTTCTCCCGTTTTCCCAATATTTCACTTCACTGCTCTGCTCATATTGATCGTAGCGTAATAAAAAGTATACTATAACCTGCCCAGGAGTATGAAGAATAATTGTGCCAAATTTCGTTAAAATCCGTCGTGTAGTTTTTGTTTCTATAACGAATATACAGACAGACAGACAGACAGACAGACAGACAGACAGACAAAAATTTTACTGATTGCATTTTTGGCATCAGTAGCGATCCCTTATCACCCCTTCATAGTTTTTTTTTTAATATATTTCATGTACAGAATTGGCCTCTCTACAGATTTATTATAAGTATAGATAATGTTCTAGCTACTACGTCTGTGCATTATTTGTAATGCACGGTATTCTAGTTGCCACGTCCGTGCATTAAAAATAATGCAATGCTGAAATTCAGTAAAATAAAAAAAAAATAAAATAAAAATCATTTGTAAATTCTTTGTAAGTACATAAAATGAAACAGTTTGGCCGAAAAAAAAATTAATTGGACGTCACGACAACCTTATCCAAAGTACTCTGGACAGGCAACGTGTTACTCATAAAAATCAAACTTAAAAACAAAATAATAACTCAAAATAATTATTATAATACTGAATATCATCCTCTATTTCATATGTCTCTTCCACAGTCTCTTTGGTCTTTTTGCGTTTCAGGTCCGTCATAATATCTTCATATGTATTTCTTATCCAAAGCTTCGAGTTTTTCGTTTTGTCTATCTAATTTTTTTTGTAAATTTTTTTACGCTTTCATCATAGAATTTAGTTTATTACAATTCTGTTTTTTCCATTTTGTTTTTTATTTCGATGCGGCGTCGCATCAATTTCAAACGCGGTCGGTAACTTTGTTTGGCGGTGTTTTGAGATGTTGATGGTTGGTGTTCCTTTTTTCGCTCTTCACGCCATTTTTTTCTCTGTTGTTCTTTTTGTTCTTCTGTTCAATTTGCGCTTTTGGTTCGATATCTTTCTAATGATCTTTGATTATTTTTTAGCTTCAGTTCTTGAAATTTTTCTGGGTTGGCATTTTTTAATTTTTCTCTGTACCTTTTTTGGCGTTCTGCTGTAGTAAGCGGCATTGTCTGAAAAAAAAAACTTAAGCAACAGCAAGCAGAAGTCTAATGCTAAAATCTAAAATTACACACGTTTGACAAATTTTAGGCCGTTCTCACATGGTATACTCTTCTTAGCCAGTTCAATAGTGGCGTGGATGTTATCTGCTTCCATTTGACTGTGCCCAGGTTCAAAATACTTTTGGTTAATCTCTGGTATATTGAAGGCTTCAAGGCTTCAATAAAATATAGGTATTATAGATAACTTACCTGTTCAAAAATCTGATGGAATTCGTCGCGAACCTGAGATGATTCTCTTTGTTTTAACGATTCCAAAATCTTCCAATTTCTATTGTTTTTCTTCATTTTATTGAATCACTGTATTACTTGAAATCACTATTACGAAGAAAACGCAAAAACAAAGTAGTTTCCTAACTACAAATTAGGGGGCTTTCCGCACTGTTTGTTTCAACTCGTTGAGACCTTACATCAACTTTTAGATGCCAAACTAACGTAAGTTTATATTTTGTCAATGGACTAAAATAATAATCAAACCAAATAGTACTGCCACAAAAACGTAAACCGTAATACATCGTTTTGGCCATCAACTTATATTATTTATCTAACAAAAATATTTGTGCCAATAAAACGTAAATACACAAACGTTACACTGGCACTTTAAAATAAGCATCAAAACAAAATTTTGTAATGACCAAAACAACATATATAAGCTTTTACGTTCTTATGGTTCGTATAATATAATTGCCAATCAAACTATATTCTAAGAATTAAAATAATATTGTTTTTAGAGAAACGTTTCCATGGCTCTAAAGAGGTAGGAAGATAATTAGAACTATTAAAACGGTATTCATAATACGTTTTACTGGTTTCATTGAAAATGATTTTGAAGCTATTTTGTTTTTTTGGAATTTGATAAATATTGAGGTAACGTCGTTTTGGCAATTCATAAAGGACTATATTGTGAACCGTTTTATGAAAAAAAATACTTTTTTTTATTTTTTTTTGTAGATACGTTCATCTGGTTCTTATGCCGCGAGTTAATGAAGTAATTAGTTATGCAAAAACATTTTACCTGGTGCCATCTATTATGTGCGTGGAAAATTATCGATTGGCCATTTTTGCCCTGTAGAAATATGAAGTTCGAATATGTTTATGCATATAACCTAGAAATAAGTAAAATGTGGGTTAGGCCATTTCTGCGCTGACGGCCTCAAATACCAAATGTATTTACAGACAGCTGTCTAAAGTAATAAACATCTTGAACTGGTAAATCTATGACAGCCATATAATCAAAACAAATTGATAGAATTTTCTAATTTTGTTGTGACGACTGGGTGCACTGCTGGATTTTTTTATAAAATTTCTTACTCTGGGTTTGATGCACCATAAGTTCAGCAGCATGAGTCGTTTTCTTTCGGTGGTTTTCGAGAATATGGAAATACGACCATTGGTGTAGCAGTCTCATCGGCTGCTGAAAAAACCAGTAAAACGGTAATTGTTTCATTTTCACTGCCCCTTTTTATATCATATATATTTTTCCAGCGTTTTGGACCAATCACCTTACCTGTTTGAGGGCAAAGTCTAAAACTGGTTTCATTACCATTAAGGATTCAGCTGGGATTCAAAAGTATATTTTCATAACCAGTTTCAGTCAAATAAGTTTTTCTAATTAATAATCTGTAAACCATTTTCTGATGTACTCTTCGGTAACAACTGCTCGAGCTGCAGTGATACTTTAAGCCGTCCTCTCGCTGAGCTTCTGGTGTCTTTTTAAAAACAATTTATACCATTTATCTCCGGGGCGTCCATCTTTAAAATATTAATTATTTTCTCTACCATCATATTTATTTTTCCGATTGAAATATTCATAGGCCACATCATTAACGTCATTTAATGTCCTTTTCTGGGGTTTAGCAGATCCTGATAACTCAGATCCCAGGGATGCTGTAGTATTTGAAGAGTACACTGACCGTTCGGACTCTGAATCCGAGTCATTATTTTTCTGAATATTGCCTTTAGGTTTTCGCGACTTAATAAAACCATCCAAAAAAACGCAAATGGGGCGCCAGATAATACTCTTTGGTAATTTTCGCTTCTGAACCGGATGGAAGAGATTGTGCTTTTTTAAACTTAGAGTATCTGCCTCGAATATTCTTCCAACGCTGTTTGCAGTCTTTTTCTGTAAAAGAAAAAACAAAAACATAACATTTCTTTTCTCTAAAGATGCATCAGATAGGCTATAAGATCTAAGGATGGCCACTTTAATGAGTTTTTTTTTTACTTTAAAGTATACAGGTGTTACATGACTATGAAATAATATTTTATCACACGTTTTTTTCGACTTCTCATAAAAATTGTTAGTTCCAACGGCGCTAGTATCCATATGGAGTCCTTACAGGTGCAACCATGGGTGCAACATCAGTAAGCGTTCCGAATTACACTTTTTTTTACACTATTTTTTAATTTTAAAGTGAAACTTTTATTACATCGTCTCAAACTTTTTAAAAATAAAAAATAGTTTTAAAAAAAGTGTAGTTCGGAACGCTCACTGATGTTGCACCTTAAAATACCTCTCTCCTATCACGAATCGGATATTACTATTTTATCGTCACAAAACATCCTGTATAAATAAATACAACGTGTATTAGGGGCGAGGCGTATGGATGGGTTATACTTGCTAAATGACAAACTAGGGCTAAAAAAAATGTTATTTTTCTGGCTGGTACCGAACCTACAGTTTGCCGCTTTGGTGCGATGACAGATAGACTACATATTATTATTTTTACTTTTTAGGTACTTTGCAGATGGATGTTCTTTCAAGTCACTTGCGCTATATTTCATGAGAGGACAAAGCACAGTTCGTAAAATTGTTCATGAAACTTGTACGGTACTTTGGATACATCTACAGCCCGAATACATGCCGACACTTACAGAAGAAATGTGGTTAGAAGTTTCTCAACGTTTTCACACACTATGGAATCTACCAAATTGTGTAGGAAGTCTTGATGGGAAACACATAAGAATAAGAGCAGCACCGAATTCCGGCTCTAGTTATATTAACTATAAAAGTTTTTTTTCTATTATCTTATTGGCAGTGGTCGATGCCGACGGTTTATTCCTAACCACAGATGTTGGAGAATATGGACGAAATGGTGACGCACGTGCATTACAACAAAGTAATTTTGGACGAGCCTTACAACAAGGAGAACTTAATTTACCTGCGCCTTCACCATTGCCTGGGCAAACACAAAAGGTGCCATATTACTTTGTTGGAGACGAAGCGTTTCCTCTTAAAGAAAACATTATGAAACCTTATGGCCGGGAGCAGTTTCAGTTTCCGGAACAGGTTTAGGTGAGTTTTTGTAAACGTGGCATATATCGCATTGATCCTTACGAGGGGCATGAAACCCTATATTAAAATGATTATTTACTATATCCCTGTATCCCTGTATGCCGGTTCTAGCTGGATTACTATATTTTGATGCATTTTCATGAATCCACTCCTTATACAACATAAACAGGCGACTATAAGACAGCCCTTCATCCACATAAAGTTTGGATGTGCGACTGCGAACGTAGTGTGATTCAACCGGGTGATAACAATAACGTGGTCACAGACGCTGTTGATCATTGTTTATTGGCGCCACCTCTGCCATCGGGTGTTATTACATCATTTCCATCTTCAACTTTCTTCAATGCGATTGTAACCATACCAGCGCCAATTCCCAACGTGTTTAAAAACATGACTTTACACACAGAGACAGGGTCAGCAAAGACATCCGCAGTTGGCATACTATAAGTAATAGTGTTCTGTCTTTTGGATGGCATTTCTGTGGTACGCCTTCGTTTGGTGATTTTTTTTGCAATATTTAGTTATAAAATCCCATTGTCTTACGTTACTCCCGATGCCCCAAAAACGATCAAATACTTGTTGTCTATGTATGTCAGAAAACTTTTTTGGACAGTAGAATTTACATTTATTACCAAAAGGTTTCATTGTCCTAGCTGGTCGTTCAGTGCCATTCCTACTTACGTATATTTTTCCTGAATTTCTATTTGCTTTCCTTTTGATGTCCTTCCACTCATTTTTATGTTCCCTTCGGCCTTTTCCCTTATATTCTTTTATTTCTCTATTATTTATATTCGAACTGGTAGACATTTCAATTGATAGAGGGCTATGTATCGGCAACAAAGAGCTACCGATAGCGCTGGTCTCTAAAGGTGACGGTGGAATAGAATTAATTCCATCTAAATCTAGCAATGAGAGCCAATGCATGGCACACCTTATATTATAAGGGCATAAAATAATAAGATTCAGCACTATGCCGTCACTTGTAAGCTGTCCAACTGAGTGCAGATGAGAATTCGAAAGTACAGGTAGAGATTTTTTCCCCTTGTCTCCATGATTTTTGTACGGCGTTGCGGAATAATGAATTAAAAGCAGTAATTTCATTTGTCGAATTCTGATAAGTAGTTTAGTTTTATGCGTAAATGGTCAAAATGTTAAAACTTTTCTTCCTCGTCAAATTCGAAGTGAAATATCGTCCTCCAGGGCTCTTAGCAATATAAGTCAGTCTCTGCAGTATTTGATTCCGGTTGTTCTTGTTGAGAATGCATTAATAAC
Source organism: Colias behrii (assembly GCA_029959065.1). Taxonomy (NCBI): domain Eukaryota; kingdom Metazoa; phylum Arthropoda; class Insecta; order Lepidoptera; family Pieridae; genus Colias; species Colias behrii. Next base: position 49,775 of record JARWMC010000022.1, read on the forward strand.
TCTTTGTAAAACATTAATGAGGATAACTGCCTCCACTCACTTCCAAAATGTTTCTGTAGCAATTTCGACGTCTTTTAATTTTATTCTTATTTACTGGGACAGTTGTCGGCAATAGCTCTGGGCTTATCATCTGTATAATTTTTTGTCTTTGACAGACAAAAAACATTTGCAGATGTTGCTAGATCGCTTCTATAAAGCGTTTCTCCACGGACAAGGACATTGCCAGCACGTTTGGAGCGCTTCAAAATAAATCTTTTACATTCTTTGAACTTCATAGGTTGTTTGTTTCACAACATTTCTCACGGCATACTTCCAAATCAGACAATCGGTTCCTAGTTTTACCAAAGTGGATGTCTCAGCTAACACATCTGTTATTTCATTCGGATGTAATATTACTTCCATTTTTCTTATTTTTATTTTCAACGATCCCGAATTGTCTGTCAGCTGGCATAAACGAATGCCCCGTCACTGGAAATACGAGTTCTATATTATTTATGCTGGGATTTTCTAATAACCACTTACTACATGTGTCCTGTTGTCCGCCACATCCACAACTGCCACTTCCCCGGTTCTTACAAATATTTATTTATTTATTTTTATTTATTAAGCCAAACCAACAGTAAATACATACAAATCTTGCGAGCTTAGATCTAGAAATATATAAATGTTAAAGATGTATCCACCAATTATAGGTAAGGACAAATTAATATCCCATTGAAGTATGTCCTCACCGACGAAACGGCTGCCACGTGCGCGATTCCTTCCTCTGTATAGGTACTGATTTTGATATCCGTCTCGTAAGGCCCAAAATGAAGAGGCTGGTTGCGCCTTTGGGTGGTTTCGTCCACCGGTGAAATAAGAAGGCTTATGTGGTAGTTGTTAAGGTTTAATGTCCTCGACAATTTATACATTCAGACAAGTATAAGTATAAATAATTATAATTAATGCGTGTGATCGCACTAGCCGCAATGCCGAGAGTGCGGGATCAGGCGCGCGGGGCGGGGGGGCGATCGGCCGATGAGTATACGCGAGTCTGTGTGTGTATAATAATATCACACACAAGGCGTCAACAATGTGAAGGGCCAAAGGGAATAACAGGCTAAGTCACATTCGCAAAACTCTACAGTACAGTCAATTCAAGTTGTGAAATCATTTAATGGCCGACTTGAAAAATTATCAGCTTGTTAAACATTTTATTATTATACAGGGTTACAGGTTAAGTCGACCTATTCCTGTTAAGAGCGTATAGTAGGGGTCAAAACAAACTGATTTGATCTTATAATACCATATCCAAAAGTTAGCCGTTGAAGAGTTATTGCAATTTTAATTTTTTTCTTGAAAATGCCACTTTATCTTCGCATTTAGCGTTTAATTTTTTATTTTACTTATTTGGTCTGGGTTTTTTTGAGTTTTTATGTAAAGATTGAGTTAAACAATAATTCTCAGCAATAAAAATCCATATCGCTGCAAACAATTCAAAGAAATGGCTTTTAAACTACAAATAATAACATTAAAGTAATTAAGTTAACTCGTTTTAAACAAAGATATTGAAAAAAATCTCTATGAAAATGTGTCTGCAGATGTTTTTAAAAACATGTGCATGTTCTAAGCTATGTAAAAAGGTATGATAACCTCAGGTAACATTCGTAGATTCCAAGAAATAGGGGATAAACATGGGACAGTGTTAGTAAAGTACAACATCAGAATAAATTTTGTCATAATTTATTTTTCTTAAAAACTTTACAGTTCCTGCTCAACATGTCTTCCTCTATTGCGAACACATATTCGAAACCTTTTCCGCAGAGAACTCTTGACTACCCCAGTTGTTAATTGGTTCCTCATCTTATTGGCTGCATCGATAATTTTTTGTCGTAAAATATCAACAGATGGAATCGGGTTCGGCTCATTGTACACCAGACTCTTCATATGCCCCCATACGTAAAAGTCCATGGGGGTTAGGTCTGGACTTCTAGCCGGCCATGGTATGGGCCCACCTCTTCCGATCCATCTGTTTGGATAGTTGATGTCTAACCATTCTCTGACACTTCTTCTGTAATGTGCAGGGCAGCCATCATGTTGGAACCACATGTCTCTTAACAAAGTCAGGGGTATGTCTTCAAGTAGGTCGCTTAAATGTTGGCGCACAAAGGTCTCATAATTTTCACCATTTAGGTTGTCCGGAAGGAAGTATGGTCCAATTAATTTATTTGAAATTATCCCCATCCACACATTAAGACTGAATCGTCTTTGTGATTTTTTTGGATTCTTCTTGTTAGGATTGCCACGTGCTTTCGGAGTCCAATAGTGAGCGTTATGGTAGTTTGTGATACCGTCTTGATCAAATTTGGACTCATCTGTCCATAAATTTTTTTTAAAAAAACGAGGGGTTTTCCAGATCCGCATTCAACATGAATCTACAAAAATCTAGTCTTCTTAAAGGATCTCCTTCTTCCATCACGTGCACGGGCGTGTAGTGATATGGGTAATATCCTGAAGTGTTCATTGTGAACCATACTTTCCACTGAGACAGACCAAGTTCTCGGGCAACAATGTTTGTTGATGTCGTGGGATCCATTCGAAAAAATCGCTTTATTTCATTTTCCTCTTCGTCTTCCTCATCCCGGACAGATGGCCGACCGACGTCTGTTCGTCGTCTTAGAATCGAACCAGTTTCTCTAAGGCGACGATAGGTCCCTTCGAAGACACTAACATCTGGTGCACGACGGTCAGGATAGCGGGTCATGTATTCCGTACGAGCATGTGCAGATACACCTTGACAAAACCCGTAACACATCAAAATGTCAGCATATTCTTCGTTAGTATACGAACTCATCTTGAAAATTCAAATCGCAAGCAAAAATCAAAGTCCAGTTTCGAGCCACGGTCACAGAATCGGAAGAAAATCAGTCCAAAAAGAAAGCCAAGTCGCGTTGTCAATACACAGAGGAGCACAGAAATCGCATCTACTACGGACGAATCACATAAGCAGACTAAAAAATACAAAGCGGCATCCTTCGCCCCATACAGCTTCGTCCATCACCTTGCTCGCTCTCTCCAGTAGGTGGAAGCGAGATAGTTGCAGCGTGTGAGTGAGACAACATAATCACGCGGCACAACCCTTTATTGTTCGCATAGGCAGATAATAACTAGACCGATGTTAATGAGCTATTCTAAGAATTATTTCCCCATACCAAGTTTATCCCCGATTTCTTGGAATCTACGAATGCTACCTGAGGTTATCATACCTTTTTACATAGCTAAGAACATGCACATGTTTTTAAAAGCATCTGCAGACACATTTTCATAGAGATTTTTTTCAATATCTTTGTTTAAAACTAGTTAACTTAATTACTTTAATGTTATTATTTGTAGTTTAAAAGCCATTTCTTTGAATTGTTTGCAGCGATATGGATTTTTATTGCTGAGAATTATTGTTTAACTCAACCTTTACATAAAAACTCAAAAAAACCCAGACCAAATAAGTAAAATAAAAAATTAAACGCTAAATGCGAAGATAAAGTGGCATTTTCAAGAAAAAAATTAAAATTGCAATAACTCTTCAACGGCTAACTTTTGGATATGGTATTATAAGATCAAATCAGTTTGTTTTGACCCCTACTATACGCTCTTAACAGGAATAGGTCGACTTAACCTGTAACCCTGTATACTTCCATATTGTTACATTTTAATACAATGTCTAAGCATTAACCATAGTAGTATTAAAAAGAAGATCTATCGCCAGTTCTTTGGTGCGACAAATCGACGGCCCTTTTGCTCTATTATAATGACATATAATTTTGGGTTTTGAATCTATTTTTCCACGTTTTGTTACTGTATGGAATCCCGTAGAGTGCTTCGTCGACTAAAGAAGAACTTCCCTTTTGTCTCACCATTTCATATATACCATTTGTGCTTTCCTTTGCTATAGTATGCCCCCTTTTTGTTTTTTTCTTAGCGTGCCTACTAAGTGGATTTCCTTCTCTAAGAGTTTTCGAGCCAAATCTAAACTGGTGTACCAATTATCTGTGTAGAGTGTATGACCTTTATTGAAGAGATCACTGCATAACTTCCATGACCATATTCGATGGTGTATTGTTTGTGGTTTCATTGATTTTGCCGGCATATACGTTGACCTGGGAACAGTGCACAATTTGAATTCCTTCATCCTATACTTGTGTCGTTTTTGCTTTTGTTGTATTGCCGGAAAATAATTCTTCCACGAAATGGGACAACGCTTTCGTTGATGCACAAGTTTTCAGCAGGGGTATAAGTTTTTTGAAAATTCTCATTCAAATCATTCAAAAGCTTACGTATACGGTGAAGCCGATCTAATTTATTAAGTTCGTCAGTAGCGAAATGCAACATTTGTAGCAGCAGCCCAAAACGATTGCGTGACATAATCGTTCGGGGATATGATTGATATCGTATACATGGGTTGATCCAAAAGTAATGATAATCAATATTAAACAAGGTCATTACAGTTAAAATTATTATGTATTCCTCTAGATAGTCTTCTAACTAGATAATATACTTCGATATTTTTTTTCTTAAACTTAAAAAAAAAAACTTTGACTTCATCCACAAAAACTCCTCTACTGCGGCCATCACTTCGCTGTCGTCTTAAAATTTCTTGCCTCGAAGGTGTTTCTTGTGCCGAGGAGAGAGATAGAAATAACTAGGAGCTAGATCTAACAAACAGGGTGGGTGTTCAAGCATTTGGAATGCCGATTTTTGAATGGCAGCCATTGCAACTGACGCTTTGTGATCTGGTGCGTTGTCTGCGTGAAAAAGCATTCAAGCCCGCATTTTGCCATGTCTCTTTTCCTCACTAACCTACCGCAATCTTTTAATTTGGTCTATGTAGTAAGAGCCCAATATAGTAGCTACCTTCTTAAAATATCCCACCATAATTATTCCTTCAGCGTCCCAAAAAACTACCGCTTTAATCTATCCCACTAATTTTCACTTTGAATTTCTTCATCGTCACTTTGGAAGCTTGCATCCAGGCCATTGATTGTTTCTTGGTTTCAGCATAAACATGGTGAACCCGGGTAACGTCCATAATCACAAATCGTGACAAAAAATTATCCTGGTCTCATAAAAAATTTGGAAATTCACCCTCTAAATGTCGAATCGTTGTTTCTTCTTTTCGTCGGGAAACATTCTGGCACCCACGGTTCACTTTCAAATTAATGTAAATACTTGGAAACGTGGCCTATTGATATGATTTTTTTGTGATAACTTAGTGAGTACATGAGCAAGAAAAATATATTTATTTTGTATTTTTATGTGCACAGGAAATACCCAATTATCATTACTTTTGGATCAACCTAGTAGTTATCGAAGGCTAAGTGACAAGAAAAATTACTGTCAATGAATGGCTGACAAAGTGTTTTGACTACTTTTGCACCAAGACCAGTTTCCGTCTCGTCAGTTATTCCTATGTACATATAAAACTGAAATACGTAGCCGGAAATCCACGTTTTATCTGTTTCATGGTTAAATATTGCTTCATCGAAGACCTGCCTTTAAATTTGATCATACTTTCGTCGATACTTTGTGATGCAGTAGGCTATGCAACGTCTTGACAACCTTTATTGACCAGATCAAGCAAAAGCCGGATTTTATACGGTTTATCAAATTGAAGTGAATTTCGTTCCGGCATTTTAGTGTTGTCATTCAGATGTAAAGCTTCTAAAAGCTTTTTGAAACGTTTGCATGGCATAGTTTCGGCAATTTCAGTGACTTTATAAAAAGGATCAGTGGACCAATAATGATCTATAGTTGGCAGAATATGTATCGACATTATAATGATAATACCTGAGAAGGCTGAGATTTCATTTTTGTCTGTAGGTGTCTAGGCATTCAAATTATTTTGGCCTGCATACAAATTAGTTTGTTCAACTATAAGTGCAAATACCTCTTCTGTGAAAAACTTTGAAAAATAGCAAAGAGGACTACTACGGGAAGGACATAGCCCTGCAGCTCTTAGTGCATTGAAATTTGAAATATCTGGTTGTATTGGTCACTCACTTTTGGTCCACTCCTCTTCATCATCATCTGACGGATCTGTCGCATAATCAGAATCAGTGGCAATTTGCTCTCCTAATTGCATTGTCCGAGGTGATTGTTCAGCTACAGCTTGCACAGAAGTATAACCGCCATAATTACTAGATGATGTAGAAGCGACTTCAGCTAGAGCATTACTGGATATTTTTGAAAAAATTCAATGTCAATTCTTTAATTTTTATTGGCAAGTGATTATAAATAGTAATGGCCATGCAATACGCATTGTTTCTATGATGTGTGAAATACTAATTCATACCTTTATAAAAATATAATACTTACGCTATTTTGGCATTTTGTTTTTACAAAAGAAGAGCAGGAGCGTTCTGATCCATTTGTCCGTGAATTGAGTTTCGTGTTGTGGCTTTATCTCGAAATAAATAATTTCCACCTTCGGAATGTCGAGCGTTATTTTTTTGTGCGTCCCAATGAATGAGCGACGCACATTCAAAGCAAATTCTCACCGAACGTGATTAAAAGATGTTCAGGTTGTATTCCTTTACTACAGAAATACTCCTTTGACAAATCAAGCATAACGGGTTTTCTCTTTCCTTTTTATTGAAACCATTTTTACGAGCATTTTTTAACCATTTATTTTAAAACTATTTTTTAGACGCTCATACTCGAAGTAGAACGCCTGTAGGTATTTTACTGCCCTTTTAATCCACGTCGTAATTATAGAGAGAGCTCCGAACGCTCCGACGGCCGAGGCGTGAATGTGCTCTGTGCCGTCGGGCGCTCGTATTTAAAGCGAACCATGACTCACAAGAATTTGTTTCCTCTTTAATTTTGGTATTTAGTAAAAAGTCAACTGACTGTAAAAATGTGCTTATATCATCTTCACAGTTGGCTTTGAGTGAATGTGATGAAGAAAAATTATTTAGCAGTAGGGCTTTAAACGCCGACTCAAAGCCAACTCTATTTGGAGCCACATTTCTTACACCAAGACTCCAACGCTGCCAAAAAAGTTTTCGATTGGGTCCTGAATTTCGGCATAGCATTATGTCCAACCCATATTTACCGTTTAATATTTTCCATAGTGCTTGCATACCCTCCAAAGTTTTTTAAAATTTCTTATTGTTGGAACAATATTTTCTATTAATCGAATTATATTTCCGTGGCACTCCTTTTTTCTATAAATTTCATATTTTTCAAGAATTTTATACCTTCTTGCCAGAGTGTATGGTGGGGAGAGTTTGATTTAACACCAGCTCTAAATATTTTTTCATTTAAAGGGTGGAAGTGTTACAGTTAAGACTGTCAAAAAGTTTGTCAAAAATTAAAACATAATATAATTATCTTTCAACTATAAATATTTTACACAAGCATTTAAAATAAATTAAAAGTAATGATGCCCAGGTTCCAAATGCCTAAAGAGTTCTTCATAATGTTCTCAGAGGTATGTGAACTCAACCAATCTGCACTTGGTCAGCATGAACTATTAACAAAAACCTTCTCATTTTGAGAAGACTCATGCTCACTCAACGGAGTAGACATTGTTAAGGATTGAGATGATGATGAAATAAGTTTACTAGAAATCTACTGAAAATAATTACTAATAAGGACTGCTCTTTGTTGGACATCTGTGACTTCACTATTTAAATCTATAAAATTAGTATCTTCTGGTGGTAAATTTACTTCAGAAGAAAATTCTTGTAAATTGTAGTTCCTGCAAATGTTGTGTAATACAGCAGTGGCAATAATTACTGCTTGCGCTTTTGGTAAAGATGAGCGCAATGTAAGAGTCACTACAGGAAATCGTCTCTTCCAAACACCGAAAGTTCTGAAATAAAATAAATAATAAATTATGGTGAACTGCTTCACTACACACAAAATTTTGTGTAGCTCCTAACCTTACTAGCCTAGGTAGGTCCTATTATACTAAGATTGTGTTGGAGTCCAGCAAGTTAAACTATTGAATTAACTTTAGATCCTAGGGATTAAAGTTGTTTATGAAATTACCTCTCTATGGTATTTCTAGTCCTTATGTGTGCTTCATTGTATCGCTTTTCTGCTTCATTAACAGGATTTAAAACCGGTTTTAATAAATGAGATCTATTTGGATAAGCACTGTCACCAAGCATCCAGCGGTTACCAAACAGACCTGCATCACATTGAGCTGTAAACAAGTAGATAATATTATATGTTTATAGATATTTACTAATTAGTAAAGTAAAGTTTAAGGTTTCTAACAACTTTTAAAAAGATAAATAAGTATGGTTAAAGCTAATGCATAACTGCACACACCTCTAAGAACAGAATTGTTGAAAATTGTGGCGTCGAACCTGGCCATCGAGCAACTACATTCATGAATCTTCGATCAGCATCACAGATTGCTTGCACATTTTAGGAAAAGTAACCCTTGCGATTTCTAAATTCTTCTCCTATTATTTGACCTGCATGGAACCATAATTTAGGTGAGTAATTAAATAATAACAAACTCAAAAGTGTAATGAGCTATAAAAACTTATATGGTGACTGAATACGTATATGAGTGCAATCAATTGCAGCAAGAACACGAGGGAACCGTGCAATTCTGTAGAATTTTTCTGCACTTTGTTGGTGAACAGCAATGTATTCATCATAGAAGCTGGCGATTGCTGATGATATATCGCGTAGAATTCGGCTTGCTGTTGATGTAGAGACTCCAACAAAGTCAGCTACAGAAATTAGCATTGTGCCTAATGCGTAAAACCTTAATGTTAACAACAGTTGATGTAGTGGTGAAACTCCGTGATAACTTATTTTTTTTGAAGATTACATGGTTGGTATACAAGTGGTCAAGGAACAAGTGGTTCATCGAAAAGGGCCCAACGTGTAGAAGATTTTGAATTTGTATCTAGTGATCGTGATGTGGCATCTATTCGTTGGGTGCGAAGTATTAGGTGGGGGTAACATAATCTATCGCAGCGCTCATGGTGGTCAAAAGTAGAAATAATGTAAGCACTGTCATCAGATGTATCTGTCAATTGCAAAGTGATTCTACATAAATACATTTTAATATCATTATTTAATCGCATTAGTCCGCTAATAAATATTACCAAACCATTTACCACTTTGATTATAAACACAATTACATTTAACACTAGTGACTACTCGTGCTCTATTCACGTTTAAAACCGTTTTGTAAAGTGGCAACGTAATAGATGTTTGCCTTATGATGAGAGCGTGAATTATTGAACGCTGCCCTTCTTTTGTTCTTAATTCTTCTACATTTCGGACATGTCCAGCCAATACCAACAACTTTCCTTTAATTACAGTTTGTGGTTGGAATTATTTTTATTATATTAGTTGGAATATCGTGAGTAACACTCACAAACCCGGTCTTCAAAACAATACTTATTTCGATCTGAAAACGATATTTAATTTATTACTAGTGATATAGGAACATTTAAATGTATTTACATGTTATATAATGAAACCATTACAGTAGCTTTTGCTTATTGTTTTACTGTAAAACTACAACTATAAATGAAATAAACAAACCCTGACACAATCAAAATTAAATACACTTTTTGGACTTACCTCATTTGATTTAAATGACCAAAATAATTTCAACACCTTTTTTCCACCCAAATCGTGGTATCACAACAATTTATTAGTCGAAAATATTTGTTATTTTTTCATTTCGATATTTTTCACCAATATACGGCCTAAACGTCAATGTGACAGAGCCCACAAAGTTGTGGACGCTAGTTGGCGCTGTAATCGTGCACAGTCCCAATAAATAAAAGAATAATTAATATGTAAAACAATAAATTTATTCAGAATCATAATCGCTGCTTTCATTTTTATCATCATTAATTCTATATCCCTTATCGTCTATTATATTAAAATATAAAAATAGTTTAGGTAACATTAATGGATACAATTTTTTTTTGCATTGTTTTAAACTATCACAAGGACGCCATGTTGTATAACAATACATTCTTGTTCTAAAAGCATTATCTTTTGGAAAAATATCGTTATTAGATAATACAATACAAGGCGTCCTGTTCACAATAGCATCATCTTGAAATTTAACTTTAACGTTCAGAGTATCGCCACCGAACAACATTTTTATTGTTTCGAAAGCGCTAGTTTCACAATGTGGCTCATTCCACAATATTATTCTTCGATTTACACATTTCATCAATGGAAAATTGTTATATTTATTAAAGTTTCCTATTTGACCGAAATTTAAAAAAAAATGAATCACCGCATCAAAAAAATAATTTTTACCAGCATTAGGTTGACTCAAAATAAACAATTTTTTTTAGGAATTACACGATCTAAAATATTATATAAATTAATTAAAAATTCCTTAACACGATCAGCATTATTACAAAATTGAAACATTAATAATTCAATACATAGATAACGAAGACTGTGATGACGACGAAATCTCATGGTTGGAAACTAAAAATACAGAGAATGAAACAGAAAATTTCAGCGACGATAATGAAGAAGCCACCATTAATCAGCCCGGGCCATCAAAGAGAATTAAAAAATGATAGCTGTACATGTGGGGTGCGTGTAAATGAATATGAATGTACAGTACCTTTTGGGTTATGCACGAATTATACACACACTCACAATTTGTTTATCGTTTATTAACTCCACATAGAAGGAGAAAGAATTCATATAATAATTACTATACACGAGAAACAACACTTAGAATATAAAAATATGAGAACAAATTAAAACACTGACAATAGGCGTATTCGGTTACTATGATCGAACTACATATTCATTTACACGCACCCCACAGTACAATTTTTAAACAAAATTAAAATTATATGATTTCTGTAAATATTATTATTTCCGTCGCTTGTAACTTTTTACCTTGTCAGTAGGTATTTATGCTTTTGTAGAGCATAAATACCTACTGACTGGATTAATTCGCATAGGTACTCTGTTATTGTCTTGTATGAGTTGAAAGATGTGATCTTCGCTATCAATTGGGCTTCGTTACTATCCATTGCCACTTCCCGTGGTTGAGGAAACCCGTAACTCAGCCACTTATTCCAAAAATGAGTGATTACGGTGGCGTCTTGTGCTTCGGAGATCATTTGACCAACCGTAAATTGTTGTCCGGAATAATTGATAGCGATTAAATACAATAACAGCTTAGATGTTTTTTCTCCGTTTTGCTTTGTAAATTTTGTTCCAGTGACATCAATAAATACGCAGCTGTTTTCATGAGCTGCGTGTTTGATAAATACATCACGTTGGTGATGCGTCCAATAAAAAACAGTGAACGGCACAATGGATAAAAAATGAATAGTCCCCGGATATATACTACTTTTCATAATTGACAAAGAAGTTATTGGGTCAGGATGATAAAACTCAGAGCGAATCAGCTCAGATTTCGCTGTCCGCAGAACCGATGCTTTCGACAAGTGTGGAGGTTGCCGATCATTTTTATACATACACTTGTCCCTCGCAAACTGAGCCTCGTATTCATCCGTTCTTAAACTTTTCTTTTTTTCAGCGGCGTGCTTTATATGTGAACCACGTAAATAAATTTTACTGCATTTACCATTGCCCTGAGTTGCATAGCACGTAAAAATTACTTCATTATTTGAAACTTGAAATTTAAAATGCAAAATGCTTCAATAATCACAATTACCTGAGAGAAAAAAATCATTATTTTCATTATCATAAAATATTTATAACAATTTAATAGAAAAAACTATAGTAACTATAGAAAATAGATTCAGACTAAGAACTATGAGCAGAAAGTGGTGCAGGTGTTGTAACATGTCTATGTGAAGTGTTGCGTGAAAGTAGACGAATGATCGTCAAATCGAGTTCATACATGACATTCACTCTTTCATGTTCCGGAAATTTTCTTAGTTTCTTCGCTAACATTCTGCCATAAAGATCGCATTCATCTTCTTGATGGGCAAAATTATTCTCACTTTTTAGGTTTAATACTGCATTAAGAGTATTAAGCGCTTTGTTCATAGTTTTTCCAGCTTCTATTAATTATTTTATAAACGAATTTGAATTTGAATTTTGAATTTGAATTGTGATATTTCTGTCTTCATTCACTGATTCCTGAGACCCTCCTACGTCATCTTGACAACAATCAGTTTCTTGGATCTGTCAAATAAACCAAAGTACCTGTTAAAATAATTTGTTTGTATGGATTCTAATCTATTTTAATTATTTACAGATACCATCATCAAAAGAAGACTGGATTGAAATAGAAAAAGGCTACAGAAATAAATTTCCCCGATGCATTGGATCATTAGAAGGAAAGCATGTTGTTATAGAATGCCCTGCCAATTCAGTATCGGAATATTACAATTACAAAAAAGATTTTAGTATTGTTCTCCTCGCCTTAGTAGATAGTAATTACAATTTCATTTTTGCTGACATAGGAAGCAATGAACGAATGAGTGATGGAGGTATTTTTCGGGACACTGAATTATGAAATAAAATTGCAACAGAAGCACTCAATTTACCTGATCCCCATCCATTACCAGGTTCTGACATAAATATACCCTACGTATTACTAGCAGACAGTGCATTTGCACTTCACAAAAATGTCATGAAACCGTATCCGTCTCGTGTAGTTTTGCCGAGAATGTGGAGCGCGCTTTATTGACAGACAAGTGATGAAAATGTTCATATGGCAAAAGAGACCACCACTACAACAGGTGGACCATATTATGTTACAATTAGCTATCCTTGATGTAAATGTACTGTTACACAGGCAAATAAAACAAAAAAAACATTATTTATTAATTATTTATTAATATCCAAAATATTTGCTTGGTTATTTACACCTTTTTACGGAGCTGACTTATTAGAACTTCATGCATTTCCTGCTTTTTTCTGTCATCATGCTGCAGATGCAGAATTTTTAATTTGTGTTCTTCATTTACAAATTCATGCTATTTTATGGCAATTTCTTTTTGTAGCTCCACTAACTCTAAGCGAGATTTAGTTAATTGGTCCAGTTTTGCAGTCACTCCTACTTGGGTAATTTTTTGGTTTGGTTTTAAACATGGACTTATCTTAGTTTATAATGCTTTTGGTTTCCATGAAGACCAATTAATCTCTGAAAATATGATATTTTTTATTTAACACGTTGACATACGTTTTTCGGTTTGTTCCACTTCCATATCTGGTACCTGTACAAGTTGATAGGCGTAAAAAGCATCTCTTGTCTGAAAATAAATTAAATTCTTTTCTTTTTTCACTCATACAAACTAATAGTATGCTAAAAAAAAAAATAACAGGAAAACCCTGCATAAAAATTAAATTTAACACACCTATCATTTTCAGTTTCTTTATTAAATTTTTCCTATAAAACTTGTAATATATATAATGAATATTGAATTATAATATAGTTCATCTAAAATAAAAGGATTATAGACATCACATGGTACAACTACTATGTTATTTTCTAAAGTTTGCAGTGGCAATGCTTCCGGGATAACTTTAACAGTCTCTTTCAGTTTTGGTTGATGATGCAGAAGGTTTGGTTGAAGATGATCCGAAAAGATGCTGAAGATATATATAGCGCGTTATTACTTTTTGTTTTATCGACACAACATCACTGCCCAATAGTATCATGAATAAAAAATAACTGAAAACTTTGGACTTCATACCTGGAATTTTGTCACTGTCATTGCGAGCATCTAGCCTAGTGATATTGGAACATATCGCCATAACCTCCTCAATAACCGTAAAATCTAGGGCTGAAGACGGCCCGCCACCACTTTTATAGAGCTCTTGCCGATGTTTTGCCATCGTTTTCTTCTTTTATTTTTAACGCTCTCATATTTTAGCTTTAAGCTCTTAGTACTGCTCGCTGTAAAGCCTGTAACGGCATTAAATAACAAACTAATTTTATTCCACGCTGCTTCCTTCTCTTTATTGGTTATCGCGTCGGTCTGCTTGTTTTCGATTATCGAGCGATGTTTTGCAACCAATTCGGTTAACGATCTCACTTCACTTTTGTTGAAATTCGTGGAACGTTCACGTTTTGCGATATTTTCCATAATTATTGTCCGAATTTGAGCAAAAAGGAACCACCCAGCAAACACCCACTTCTGAGATATCAAGATTCTGAGATAACAAAAACATTTGCAGCTCTGTTAGATGAAGTGAAATTAAAATTTATTTTATTTTAATTCATTGATAAGTTACTTATTTAAGTATGTGTATATAAATTTGTTCTGAATACTCTTAAACTTTCTAGATAAAAAAGAAAAAATCTGCATGTGGTTCCTTTTAACATTTATCAATTGATAGGTTTTCTCTTATACAAAAAAGAATCACAACCCAGGGATTTAATGATATAAATGAAACTATGTATTTATAATATCGTAATAAAGCTTTAATTTAAAATATATATAAAAAAATACTTTTAGAGGACGATTATTCGACGTTATCATCAAATTGAATTTCGAAATCCACCGTGTCCAGTCCATCTATGTCGTCTTCTATTGCATCATCACTAATCAGACCATTATAAAAACTCTGTGCATCTTGTGGAATGAGATGTAATATGGCCTGAATATCGCTTGAAGGTGAAGAAAGCTTCTCCAGAGGCATCGACGTATAAGGTTCTTCGTTATCTTCTGTAATAAAAAGAAAAAAAGCTTTAAATCAAAACAATAAAGCCGCGTGGCTTTTATACGTAGGTATATGGCGACAGCAAAATATTAGTAGTTCTTATAAAGCCGTGTCCCTACTAGACGACTAAGTATGTTGTAGGTACATGCACCATGTACAAAAAACTGGCTGTCCAACGAGGTATAACACTTTAGGCTATTTATAACCTCAAAGTTGAAACTTAGTTTCTAAGGCTACATGGCAGTCAAAATAAATAGCGCTTATTTTAATCTAATTAATTTGACTTAAGTTCAGCATCATAATTTCAGCCAACTGGCTTCCACTATTGAACATAGGCCTCCCTCGGCTAGGTACAACCTTCATGCATCCATCGATGTCCCGCTATCCTGACCTAGGAGATCATTAAGTTTTATAGCATTTTTTTTTTGTTCAGATCGTCGATCGTACAAATAATGACCGTACGCCAACTATAAGTTGAGTGTGACTAGTTACTGGCTTTTGTTTGGAAAATAACGTAATCGGTGCGTTGTTAACGCTAGTTCGCATACAAAGTCACTCACGCACAACTCATAGTTGGCGTACAGCAGGCGTAGACAAAAACCATTTTCTGTAAGCGTTAACGCCTACGGAAAAATCTAATTGTATGGAGTTGACATTTGCTAACCAGAAGTCACGTGATTGCTGCTTAAATAGTAGAGAAAGTCAATATTCCTCTTGCGGAAAGGAACGTCGAAGTGAGCGTGACACGCAAACGACAAAAATGTTCATCAAAATGGTAGACAAGTGCCACTTTTGACAAACGCCAATGATATTTTGACGTTTCCGCAACACGATAACACAGTTGACAGATATATACTACGTACATACAGTTAGGAAACTAAGCCCCTGCGATGAAATTTTGACGTAAGCACTGTTATAGCTATAGGGCTGTTACCTTTTTGATATTTAACCGACTTCAAAAATAAAGGAGGAGGTTATCAATTCGGCCTGTATATTTCTGTTTGCTTTTTTTTCACAGTCGATTTTGTGGTCATTTTTGTTGGTGAAAGGAGTCCACTCAATGGACTGGATATGGATGGAATGGATACTAAAATTCGCACACCATGTGCAGTTCGATCCAACTTGAGAGATAGGATAGTTTAAACATGTAGGTAGGTACCACGGGCGAAGCCGGGGCGGACCGCTAGTAGCACTGATAAAAACGTATTTACTTTAACAAGGTGTATTAATTCGGATTGTTTCTTCTTGTAAATTCATATTTAGGCTACACCATTTTTGTATTTTAACGAGTTTTAATCTCAAAATTGATGGGTTTTAGGCATGAAAAAGTAAAGATTGATAAATAAACTTGAGATACTTTACCCTTTGTGCTACGCATATCATCTAATAAAGTATCTCAAGTTTATTTATAGTAGTAGTAGTAAGTAGTGTACCACCCTAAGTTTGAATATCGCTTGCAGATTCATAGGTGATAAAGATACTCCATTGAAATGTTACATTTTTTAGGCCTAACCTTGCGTTTTTTAGAGGACGCAATTTTATTTATCTGATATGTAGGGGGGGTCAGTGTGAAGCTAAAACCAAGTTTGTGGGGTCGCCACCCTTGTCCCACGGCCGCCATCTTGAAAATAGCGGTTGATATGGTTTTTACGATATATCTCTTAAACTATTTATCTGATAAAAAAAATTTAAAAACATTATTTGTTGAAAATTAAATTCTCTACAACTTTTGTTCAGTAAAATTTTGTCGTAGAACTATAAATAAAAAAGTTATAAGCGAAAATGTTCAGAAATTAGAGATATTTATATTGTTCAATTAAACTTCTTTTTTGTCATTTTACGAAAAAATGGCATCGGACCATTTTTGTAGATTGTTTTTTGAGGAACATTTTTTATATACAACATTTTTTCATTACGTCATTAGCTAAGGTTTTACAGCGCTCTGAAGTGAGTACTATTTTTCAGTACTCTTAACTATACATATTATATTGACTATTGGCTCTTTTACCAGACTCCAGAACGATGGAATCACACTGTAGAACATTTCAGCCCTGCTTTTCGCCGTAAAAAAAGGCCTCCAGGCTCTACCTCCTGGATGGTGGGGAAAAGAGTAAATAATTAATTATTAATAATATTGGAACACTGATTATTTAAAAAATTATAATAACAAAGAAAAACTATTACTGATGACAAATTATTATAACACACGTATAATATATGTGTAGTTAAGAGAACTGAAAAATAGTACTTACTCACTTCGGAGCGCTGTAAAATCTTAGCTATTGACTTAATGAAAAAATGTTGTATGTAAAAGTTGTTCCACGAAAAACAATCTACAAAAATGGTCTGATATAATTTTTTCGTTAAATGATAAAAAACAAGTTATATTGAACAATATAAATATCTCTAATTTCTGAACATTTTCGCTTATAACTTTTTTATTTATAGTTCTACAACAAGAAGTTACTGAACAAAAGTTGTAGAGAATTTAATTTGCAACAAATAATGTTTTCAATTTTTTTTTATCAGATAAATAGTTTAAGAGATATATCGTAAAAACCATATCAACCGCTATTTTCAAGATGGCGGCCGTGGGACAAGGGTGGCGACCCCACAAACTTGGTCATAGCTTCACACTGACCCCCCCTACACATCAAAAAAATAAAATTGCGTCCTCTAAAAAATGCAACCCCAAATGTAACTTTTCAATGAACTAAGATTAGTTTCGCTTGCAGATCGATCTGACAACTTCTATTGCTGTCTTTATCTGATTATTGATAACGACTATTACTGTTTGTAACGTGACAGCTGTTCTTAGTTTGAACTTGATGGAACCAATGACGTCGTAAAATCAACGGCGGGGGCTGTAGATTTTGATGACAAAATTGTATCTACAAATTCAGAATTGTAATCAACAAGTTACATAAAATTGTAAAGGCACAAGGCGAATCCACAAACCTACAATTTCTGTAAACTTGTAATTACAATATCAATAAAAAACAAGCTAAAAATAGATTTATCCTTTTATTAAATTTCTACAATCAATTTTAAAATACTTATAACAAACAAAAACATAGCATATATAGAAATATTTAGAAGATATTGAAAATTTTTAAAAATTAGAAACGGGCGTAACCGCCGTTGGCCTCTATAACCTCTAAAAGACGAGACCTCATTGAAACAACAAGCCGTGAGCAAATATCGGTTCCCCGCATTTCCTCCCAAATATAATTACAGTGACTAATAAGAGCTTGTTTGGTTCTTTCATTTTGATGCGACCATCGTTGGACCATAAGGCCCAAAGATTTTCTATCGGGTTGAGGTCCGGCGATCTTGAGGGCCACTGAATTACCTTTACGTCAGTGTGTGAACGAAACCAGGCTCTTACGATCCTCGCATTATGAATTGAACAATTATCTTGAACAAAATCAAATTGTGTCACTTCGTTCTCCGGGTAAACATTACGGACTGTCGGTAGCATTGCATTCTGAAGCACGTCGATATAATTTACAGCCGTCGCTCGAGGAGGTAGAGAACACAATTCTCCTACACCATCCGCACTCATCCAGCCCCAAATATTTACGGAAATTCGACCTGATTCTCTATTTGGGATTACATGATCATCTTTATACCGTGTTGAATTATATCGCCAAAGGTGAAGACGTCCATGCTGACTGGATTTAAACGTTTTTTCATCACAAAACACTGTATTAGACCAATCAAACTCTAAGTGCTCTCTGGCGAAGTTCAGACGAGCAAGTCTGTGAGCATCCGTCAAATATATTTTCTAGGCGTAATGCCTGTGGTGCAACCCCATGTAATGTAGATGATTCCTTATTGTTTGGGCACTCACATCGAACATCTCCGCAAAATGTTTTGTGGGCTTAAAACCATTGATTTCATATTCCCGTCTCATGAATTCTCTATCGTTATTGGAGAGTGCAGGCCGGCGACCACTTCTTCTGTGATCCAACAAACTTCCCTCCTCTCCTTCACGACGAATCCAAAAGCGGACAGAATGCTTAGAGCTTATTTGTCCATAAAAGGCCGGCAAAGCACCTGTAACACTCCTAGTGTTACAAGTGTTTATGGGCGGTGGTGACCACTTAACATCAGGTGGCCCATCTGCTCCTTTGCTTGCTCTGACATTAAAAAAAAAAAAAAAAAAAAAAAAAATGCCTCGATATATTCAAATTCCGGGATATCGCACTGATACTGCTTCCCTCATTAAATTGGGCAATTATTTGTGCTCTTTCGGCAATGGTCAAGTTGGCAGGCATTGAGATGATTTTATATGCAGTTGATTGAAAAATAACACGGAAAATATATCGATTTTTTGCATATATTTGACAAAATGTCAATTGTCAGTTTTCTTTTTCAAATGGAATTCGGTTGTCTATTTAAATAGTTTTTATTACTTTTGTTTGGAAACATTTCAATTGCTTTGTAGAAACTAATGTCCTTCTCATTTATACTAAAGGTTAAAATGTCATGTACTTATATGTGACATATGACGTATGAATACTAAATACATAGGTTTACGTCATGATAATGTTGTATCTTTCAGTAATATCTTTTTATAACGAACCTTGTTGTAATTTTCGATGACCGGGAAACTAAATCAAAACTGGTACACCACTTTCTTGGCTGACCGTACCATCATATGATACGCATAAAAGTCTTTGCACGACACTTTTTTTGTTCGGTATAGGCTGTTTTGTAACTGGGTTTGTCTGAGGAATATCAAAACTGTACCCCTCTTGTCCTTTCCAAAAAAATATCGGGTACTCGAGAGCATCATAAAATCTATGAGTGTCCGGAACTCTAGTAAGCCGGCCATCGTGCGCCTGAATAACAATGTCCCGAGACGCAGTTTGTTCAGTACTAACTACTACGGCAGCTATTTCGTTTGTGGTCGGGGCATTGAATCGTCTTTCATGTTCACCACGTGGTACACGATCTGGGTGTATCACGACCTTGTAATTATCGCTAGTCACTCTATCTTTAGCCATTTTAAATTCATGCACTAAAACGTTGTGATCATGTAGAACTTTTTGTATTTTTTGAACTGTGTTTCTTTCCACACCTGGTACGTACTCAGAACGCCTATCAACTTGTGCTTCCTCATCACCCATGAAATAAACTTGCAAAAATTTTGGTTGCGTATTAGTAGCAGGAAGCAAAGAGCCAATTGTGTGGTATATTTGCCCTTGGATTGTAAAAGTCGGGCAAAATCCTGGCATCGACACAATGTTATCAGCTCCAAAAGATGTCATATGGAAGCATGTATTGTATTTTCTTATGTTTTTTAAAAAACGGCGAGACTCATCTGTTTCATTTGAAAAAAGTTCTTTAAGAGGTTCAACAGGCTCGTCTATTGAAGGAAGAACTACTTTTCCTCACGAACAACACATGCCTGCAGCTTCCTCTTTCCATTTAAGAGCACCGCAAAATCTGCATTCTTTATTCATCGCTTCTATTTTTATAAGCTTGTGGCTTTCGTAATCAAGAGTTTCATCGTACTCAAATGCAGCTTTATCGAATACTCCCCACGCGTTTCTTGTAAATATTAATCGTCGCTGTTGTGCCCTTTCAGCAACAGCGCGTCTGCGAGCTTCAGCAGCTTCAACAGTTTCAGTAGCTCTTTGGGACCCTATGTAAGTCGCTTGCTGAAGACGCCGAGCTTGAGACTGTACGGGTGTCTCAGAAGCCCGTTGAGATGCCAGATATTCAGCGTTCTGTTGACGTCGAGCTTGAGACTGTTCGGGTGTCTCCGCAGCCCGTTGAGATGCTAGATACTCAGCATGCTGTCGACGTCGATCCTGGGACTGTTCGGGTGTCTCAGAAGCCCGTTGAGATGCCAGATATTCAGCGTTCTGTTGACGTCGAGCTTGAGACTGTTCGGGTGTCTCTGCAGCCCGTTGAGATGCTAGACACTCAGCATGCTGTCGACGTCTATCTTGGGACTGCTCTGGTGTCTCAGCAGCTCTTTGAGCTGCCTCACGCTCTGCTTGTTTAAGCCATCGCAGTTCGGCTTGTGGAAACGTCTCGTTAAGTCTAGCTACTTTCATAGTTCGAGCTTTATTAGAGCTTTAGAGCGGCATAATTCTTAAGTACGTGTTGTTTCTATACTTCCAAAAAATACAGTACGGTAGTTATTGTTATGATTGTACTTTAATGCAATCCTTGCCTATTTAATTAACCTATCTGTATAGTAATTCATTTATCAATGAAGTAATTCGTTATAATTAACCTATTTATATAATTTGTTATAATTAACGGTAAGTAACCTATCTATATAGTAATTGAATTATCAATGAAGTAATTCGTTATAATTAACCTATTTATATAATTTGTTATAATTAACTGTAAGTAACCTATCTATACAGGGTGTAATCGTTAAGTGTGCACAGGCGATTTTTCCGTAAGTATTACAGATAACAAAAAACTTTAAACTGATATCGAAAGTACTTAACCTAATGAGTAAAATGGCCGTACTAAATTTTTAAAAATAAATCGAGAAATATCAAAAAAATTATCTTTAAACCCTCCCATACATTAAGTATGAAATATGAATATCCCATATACATTTAATATGAAAGATTTTAGCTTTCTTTTTCTTTTTTGGTTTTCTGCTTTAATTACTTCGCAAATTTGAAGTGGCATTTTCCACGCTTTTTCTGGACATTTTCACGCATTTTCCGGATATTTTCCGGGGATTTTCCGAGCATTTTCCGGGCATTTTCCAGGCATTTTCCGGACATTTCCACGCATTTTCCGGATATTTTCCAGATATTTTCCGGACATTTCCCTGGCATTTTCCGGTTATTTTCCGGGATTTTCCCAGGCATTTTCCGGGAACTTCCCAGGCATTTTCCGGGGATTTTCCGAGCATTTCCCGGGGATTTTCCGGATGTTTCCCAGACATTTTCCGGACATTTCCCTGGCATTTTCCGGGGATTTTCCACGCATTTCCCAGACATTTTCCGGACATTTCTCAGGCATTTTCCGGGGATTTTCCAGGCATTTTCCGGATATTTTCCGGACATTTTCACGCATGTTCCGGACATTTTCACGCATTTACCGGATATTTTCACGGATTTTCCGGATATTTTCAAGGCATTTTCCAGGGATTTTCCGGATGTTTTCCAGACATTTTCCGGACATTTCCCTGGCATTTTCCGGGGATTTTCCAGGCATTTGCCACGCATGTCCCAACATTTTCCGGACATTTCTCAGGCATTTTTCGGGGATTTTCCAGGCATTTTCCACGCTTCTCCCGGACATTTTCACGCATTTTCCGGATATTTTCCGGACGTCTTCACGCATTTTCCGGATATTTTCCAGGGATTTTCCAAGCATTTTCCAAGGTTTTTCCGGAAATTTCCACGCATTTCCCGGATATTATCCAGACATTTTCCGGGAATTTCCCAGACATTTTCCGGCGATTTTCCGAGCATTTCCGGGGATTTTCCAGACATTTACAGGCTATGTCAGGGAAATATCCGGAAAATGCCTGGAAAATATCTGGAAAATTCCCGGAAAATGCGTGAAAATGCCCAGAAAATGCGTGGAAATGCCTGGAAAATCCCCGGAAAATGCCTGGGAAGTGTCCGGAAAATGTCCGGAAAATTCCCGGAAAATGCGTGAAAATGTCCGGAAAAACGTGGAAAATGTCACTTCAAATTTGCGAAGTAATTAAAGCAGAAAACCAAAAAAAGAAAAAGAAAGCTAAAATCTTTCATATTAAATGTATATGGGATATTCATATTTCATACTTAATGTATGGGAGGGTTTAAAGATGATTTTTTGATATTTCTCGATTAATTTTTAAAAATTTATTACCGCAATTTTACTCATTAGGTTAAGTACTTTCGATATCAGTTTAAAGTTTTTTGTTATCTGTAATACTTACGGAAAAATCGCCTGTGCACACTTAACGATTACACCCTGTATAGTAATTGAATTATCAATGAAGTAATTCGTAAAAATGAAGTATCTTTTTATACGTGTAACTCCTAACCAAAAAGAAACCTGGCAATAACTAACCTTAGGCCTATATTACTTATAAAGTAGGCGACCATACGTTTTTATCAAATCGCTAGTGCCTTGAAAATTCGCAAAACGGACACAACCGTCAACGACGTCTGCCCTCACGCGTCTGCCCGTGTTCGGGTCGCGCACTCAGCGATGAGCCACTTCTTCCCCACCGCACCTACCCCGCTCCCCCCACGCCCCGTTCGCCTGGCACCGCTGCTGGTATTTATCACCGAAACGGTATTTATCGCCGAAATTGCTATGACTCTGCATTTTAAATCTGTGATATCTTCGAAAATATTTATTTAATTTACATGCTGTAAAAAGCCATATTGATCTTTATTAAATGCACAATGTATTTAAGATACTTAAATGGATAAGGATTAATACTGTATTGCTTAAAATCGCGTCGTAAATAAGCCATTATTTCTCGTACAAAGTAAAGGATAAAAAATGGTTATTGTGGGTTATTCCTAAGAGATAAACATTTACCATCACGGACTTTTTTGAAGACCTTTTTAAGTTGTACAATACTGTAGTACATTGTTTTGATCTATCTTGTAGGATTCAGTCAGCGTTTGCAATCTAAGCGCAAAAAATGTGTTTTTTTTTACGACCTCACATTAGAAACCTCAAAAATACCTATGTGTTATTCTGATGTATAAGCTATATTGTGGTAAAGTTTCATTCAAATCCATTCAGTAGTTTTTACGTGAAAGAGTAACAAACATCCATACATCCATACTTACAAACTTTCGCCTTTATAATAGTAGTAGGATGAATGTTCACTCACTTGGAAACCTGCTTCTTCTATGGCTTCTGTTCCAGTAATTGCGGTAATCCCAATTAATCTTAACACCCTCTCCTCAAGTCTACTCAATGGTTTCCCCTTACCAGGCCCACCACCAGTGCCATGAATATCCCGATTTATAAGGGTAATATTAGTCTTCCAGTCCATATTATGCGAGGCCCCCTAAGGGATAATGCAAAAAGACGGATTTAATTAAAAGATTTTTTTTGATGCTCGTAAATGCTAAAAAAACGCGCCGTCCAAGGGGCGGGAGGCCGTGGACGGTCGCCCACACCACCCACGCCTTGCGCCGCCTCTGTTAAGTACAACGCAACAGCAGACTTTGCTTAGTAATTAATTATCTTATTACCCTTTTCCATTTGCCAGGAGTTTTGTTAACACCATTTCCACCCATTAAATTTAACTTATTCTTGCCACAGGCGTTCACCCTTACCCTTCCTTGCAGTCCAACTTGTGGCCTTGAAAGATCACCGTGGCTAAAAATAATATTCATAAGATTAGTGTACAGTGAGAATATTAGCCGAGTTTGCTATTCACCCCTTACCCTTCCTTGAAGTCTAACTTGTGGCCTTGGAAGATCACCGTGGCTAAAAATAATATTCATAAGATTAGTGTCGAGTTTCTCTTCATAAGATTAACAAAATGTAAAATAAATGACAGATTTCGGAAAAAATTTACCTTTCCATGAATTCTATTAGCAAACTCAATTGTTCGGGACTCGCACGAAGTCTAGATTCCAAAGTTATCACAGAACAAGTAGTATTATAGTTTAAATCTGATTTATAAGCGCGCGTTTGCGTTTGACAGTAACAGATACTGACTCTTTGACAATTGACTATTGACAGTTGACACTTGCTACACACTATTCCATAGACTAATTATAGAGTGTTTCGGGTAACGCTGCGGAATGGGCGTTCAGCGTTCCATGTGTAGCATGTCTACCAATTTCAACACGCTAATGTCAATTCCTTAGCATGAGTGGAAAACGCTTGCATTGAAAACGCTTGGTTTTTGTCTAGGCCCCCAGATCGTCGGTGATTGTAGTCAGCTAAATGAAACAATAAATCAGTTCAAAATAACATTTATTCACCTAATGTTTTTGAATAAAATTTTGTAGTTCATGTTCTACGAGAAAATGTGTGCGAAATACAGGTGGACACACCTGTATTTCGCACACATTTTCTCATTCTTTCATGTAGGCCACTATTCACTACACCAGTGGTTAATGCTTCTCCTTATGTCGTTAGCAGCATTAATTATCCTTTCTTTGAGAACTTCCACTGACGATATGGGGTTGGGCTCACTGAAAACGAGGCACTTCATGTGCCGCCATACATTAAAAATCCAGGGGGGTCAGGTCGGGATATCTGGCTGGCCAGGGTCCCACCTCGTCCAATCCATTTGTTAGGGTAGTTAGTGTACAACCATTCCCTAACGCTTCTTCTGAAATGAGCAGGGCAGCCATCATGTTGAAACCACATGTCCCGCAGTAATTGTAATAGGAGATCATCTAGTAGGTCACCTAAGTCACCTCTTAAGAAATTTTCATAAGTTTCACCATTGAGGTTGTCTGGAAGAAAGTAAGGCCCAATCAAATGGTTGGAAATGATGCCCATCCACGCATTTACACTAAATCGTCGTTGTGGCCCCTTTACTCTTTTCTTATTTGGATTGCCTAGTTCTTTAGGAGCCCAATGGTGTGCGTTATGGTAATGAGTAAACACTCCTTATCGAATTTGGATTCCTCTGTCCACAACATTAATTTTAGGAAATTCGGGTCCTCGATATCTGTATTGAGCATGAATCTGCCGAAGTCCATGCGTCTCGCGGGATCTCCTTCTTCAATTACATGTACCGGCGTGTAGTGGTATGGATACAGGCCTGCCGTATGAACCGTAAACCACACTTTCCACTGAGTTAGTCCCAGTTCACGGGCAACAATATTGGTCGAAGTGGTTGGGTCTCTTCTGAACCTTTCTACGATTTTGTTGTCTTGTTCCTGGTCGTCATCAATGACACGTGGTCTTCCTAAGTCCGTACGTCGTCGCGAAACAGAGCCAGTTTCGCGAAGTCGTCGGTAAACTCAATCAAAGAATTTCTTACTGGTACTAATAATTTCTGACTGTTATTACTCTATATTTACCTGCCACATGAACACGCCGCTGGTAAGAACCCGCCTTTTCCCAAATTATTCGTTTTCCACAGTTGAATTTGTTTATTACGCTCATAAAGTTTTCTGCCACAATTGTTGTCTCATTAGACAAACGACCTGCATTCAAAGCAATTTTTTCATTGGCTGCATAAATCAGAGCCCACACCTCTGGAGCATTATTTTTCAGACTTTCTACATGATTTTCTTCCGTCTTTTCACTTCCATATGTTAATGTTTTATTGATATTGCAGTAGTAATCCTTACAGTTTTCATGTAAGCGGGCCATTTCTCAAATCTGCTGCCATAGCAGTATGCTCACTGCTACACATGATAATTGTCCGTGCTACTAGTGTAAGCTTCATCACCAGAATATTTCGCCCAGAAAGAGGGAGTTTAGTGTTGGCCAAGATCTAAAATGCACAAAATATAAATACAGAATAATATGCTTCACTGATCCTGAAATTAATAATTTCTTTGGACGAAATAACGCGGAAATTCATAGCAGCAGAAGAAACCATTAAAAAGGCATTCAGACATTTAAAAGACAACTTCTTCCGACGATGACGACTAATGTTTTCTTTTTATTAGACGTGGATGGTTCCGTAACACCAGGGATGGTAAAGGGTGTCTCAGAATGTTTTTCCTTTTTTAATATAGAGTACTAGTGTTAATTTTTACTGAGTCCCTGTTTATCGTCCCAATTTCAGCCTCGAAAAGAATTTCGTTTACTGCCTTTTCGGCGAGCAGTCTTTGAGTTGAATTCAATTTATTCAGCTTCTGAGTTCAATAAAGAGCAGTAGGATCTATATTTGGCAATGACACTGTTGGAGACACAGGTTGTTGCGATGATTGCGACAGATAATTGCAAGCTTTTTCGAGAAGTTCGTTCTGTCTTGTTACTGGTCCCTTCTTCTTAAGTTTTTTTGATGGTGGAGCAGGTTCACCTATAGAAGAAAATGAAGGCTCACTATGTTCTTCTTCATTTTCGGAATTATCCAATTCAGAGAATGTGTCCTGAAAAAAAATCTTACTATAACTTATAATCGACATACTTTTCAGGTGCCAACAACAAAAGAAGAATGGATGGACATCGTAAAGGACTTCAAAACATTGCATGGTTTTTACAACTGTCTTGGCGCGCTTGATGGAAAGCATATAAAAATTTAACATCCACCCAATTCTGGATCTCTTTATTACAATTATAAAGGTTACGTTACTTAGTATTGTTCTTGGTTAATGCGAATAAAGAATTTATTATGATTGATGTCGGCTGCGATGGATGAGTTTCCGATGGTGGTGTCCTTTTTTATACCAAATTTTGGGATTCCTATCAAACAGGAAAATTGAATTTGCCCGAGGCGGCCCCAAGCCAAATACTACAGAAACATTTGTATATTACAGCAGACGAGGCTTTCGCCCTTGGGCCTAATTAGATGAAACCATATAAGTTAAAATATGCTACAAAAGAGGAACTAACATTTAATTACCGTTTATCAAAAGCTAGAGGTGTGGTTGAGTGTGCATTTGGCATATTAGCTGCCAAGTTCGGTATTTTTCAAAAAGCTATATGGCTAACACCCAGTGGCGTAGCTAGCATAGGTGGCACCCGGGGCGGATTTTATAGGTGTCACCCTAAAACTCAATCGAAACTGTTAAAATAAAAAAAAGTTATAATCATTTACGTTTTATTAAAATATGAGTACCTATTACAAATATTTGTTTATTATGTAAAACAAATTTAGTTTGTTAAAAATTAAAATTTCTTCCTTCTAGCTTTGACACTAGCGAACTCCGAAATCACGTCTTCAAAATTTATATTTTGTGTTGCTTCATGTTCTATCGTTAAAATACCAAGATTGTTTAATCTGGTTTCGGTCATTGTAGACCGCAAATAATTTTTAATTAATTTTAATTTGCTGAAACTTCTCTCACATGAAGCTACTGATGCACATATTGTTATAAATAACTTTAGTGCTACCGTTAGATTCGGAAGAGATTCTGTAAAATCCCATTCCACAATAAATTTCAAAAAGTCCAGTATCACCCAATTAGAGACAGTAATATTAGCCGCTTTTAAATGTCTTCTCAATCTTGGTATTTCTAAAAGGAGTTCTGTTTCTGATACTTCATCGTAAAGGTTAGTAAATTTTGATATAGCTAATTTTAACTGTTCAGTGTTTGCCGAAAGCAAGGTCTTTGACTGCACAACCTCAAACAATGAAGCTACGTCTTTAATGGACTTTACTCTTGTTTCGAGTTCAATATTGAATCTGTCAATGCATTCTAACATGTCCTTTTGAAGTTCCGCTCTAAGTGTAAGTCCAGCCTCGGTGGACGACGCTAACTCACCGGGCATGCGTTTCCGAATTCGTCGTTCCATCGAAATGTTGTATTTTTCCGATTTTTGTACAGCAAAATCTATTGCCTCTTCTGCTAGATGCAACCGTTTCTCTCCAATGAATAGACGAAGTGCTTCTAGTTTTATGATTATTTCATCAACACATAAACCTTTACTTTGTAATGCGATCTGAGCATTGTTCACTTCCCTTAGCACATCATTCCAAAAGAAAAGAAAACAAAGAAATGAGAAATTGCACACAGCAGGCATAAGATTTTGTGCAGCACCTCTAGTTTCTAAATTTACGTCTTGGTCACATAGTTCCTCAATTGCAGATATTATCCCATCAAAATTTTCAGCCAATACTTTTACTGCACCGTAATGAGCACTCCATCGCGTTGTCGAAAGTCTTTTAACAGATGCTTTGCTGTGATTGAGGAGCACTTCCCAACGACTTGTGGAAGTTGAAAAAAAGTTAAATATTGTTTCCACTGCTCCGAAAAATGTAACACAAGTCACATTTTGTGCGAACGAATGTTGGCCGCATAAATTAATTGAATGATCTATACAACCAATAAAAATTGCTTTATTGTTTTTTTCTTTTATAATAGCTTGTACTCCTCCGTGTATACCACTCATAACTGCAGCATTATCATAACCTTGAGAACGACACATCATAATATCTAAGCCATCGTTTTCAAGCTTCTTTAGTATTTCAGCGCTTAAGTCAGCTGCTTTTTTTCCATGTAAAGGAAAGAATCCTAAGAATACTTCTTTGACTTCTACTTTTCTATTATTAATTTTTACATAACGAATCACTTCAGACATTTGATCAACATGTGAAACGTCAGGTGTGCTATCAAACATGATACCGAAATATTTTGCCGATTTAATTTCGTTTACAAGCTGACATTTTACATGATTAGCTAAAACATTTATGAACTCATTTTGTATTTCTGGCGATAAATATGTTACTTTAGGTGATTTTTCCTGCTCCAAATATAGTATATGTTCTTTGAGTACTGCATCATACTTTGACAGCAGTTTAACTAGTTCTAAGAAATTACCTTTATTAGACGACCCTTTGGTTTCATCATGTCCACGAAATGCTAGGTTTTGTTTAGCCAAAAACAATGTTATATCTAATAATCGAGATAAAAGATTTTTCCACTTCTGTTTTTCCGTATTCATTAATTGCAAGGCTGCATCATCTATTGTGGTGTGAGATTTTAATCTCATTTCCAAAGCTTTCCACTTTTCGAAATTTTCTAAATGTTCACATGAAGTTTCATGGTCCAATACTTTAGGATTTAGTTTCCACCACTTCTGAAATCCAGTTGTAAATGTTGTTTGTATGTTACTGACAGCAAATAAACGACAGCAAAAACAGTACAGGTTATTTGATATAGGAGAAAATACCATCCATGATCGTAGAATTTTTTCACCACTAGGCATCGGTTTATAAAACCATTCCTGTGAAAGATGACGAGAATCACCTTTAATCTTTGAACCATGACGAGATACAGTAGGAAACGGTCCTTCTTTGTTCTGGAAATGTTCACTGCCCTTTTTTATTATGTCAATGCGAACATTATCAGGTACCGGTAAACTCCAATGTGAAACATCTCTCAAGTGTTGAACTGATTCTTCAAAGCTAATGCTATCTCCGAAAGTAGCATTAACGGCGTCATTTTCATTATTTATTTTGATTCCGTCAAGGTCCTGGGTCGTCTTCATTGATTCTGTATTGTCGATGTTGCTATCTGAATGTGAGTCTCCAAGATGTGAATCATTACTTTCGTCAGCAGGAGACTCGGGTACTTTACTTGAACTTTGGCCGCTATCTGCTTTTGTGACATATTTGAAAAGAGAACCGGACATGCTCTGAATTTCATCCATTTTAGCCTTTTTGGCTTTTCTCTGTTGAAACCCGCTTTGTCTTTTCGAAGTATGAATTCCCCGAGGCATATTTCGTTCTGGGTATTCTAAAAAATATTTTTAGTTAGTAAGTGAAACGTTGATTTTATAAACTAATTATAACAGTAAATAAACACCTACACGTTACGTAACTAGCTTTGTGAAATATATTTTTCCCAGACGCAGGATTGTTAATTTATATTACCTAACAATCCTGCGTCTGGGTGTAAATATGTTTTTAAGTATTATTAGAAAAATATTAGTTAAAAACTCCACCGTTAATTGTGATATCCGTGCCACGAGTGCTCGAGCTGCTCATCTCGGAGCAAAATCAACGTACGCGAAGTTGTATGATATGATTATGATAACTTTCAATCAAAAATCTAAACTTAATGTATTCCGTTTTTGTAAACAAATCCCATTGCTATTAGATAGGAAAATATTAAGTAAGTTAATAATAAATAAGAATATTATTTACAATTAAACATTATTACCTAAAGTAATATCGTAAAACGTGTAGAAATATAAGTAAAATCTTTTTACACCAGCAAAGTCTTTAAAACCTATTTTAATAAATAAATACCTTTAGTAGATAAGTAATACTTGCCCAGGCTAAACAAAAAAATATTATTGCAATCCGTCTGAAATACCTTCTTTAGGTACCTATTTATCATTTAGGACGTCTCAATAATATAGTTTAAAATACACAGTAATTAAAAGAGAATAAAATTGAAGGGTTTTTCAAAATAATCTAAGATACTGCTATTAGAAACTAAATGGATAAAAAATGTAAGTATTACCTGTAATAACAAAAATAATTCACTTACCTTGTTTATTTTCTTCAAGAATCGACTTTTATACAAAAAATGTTGTTTATAATATCTAATAATTAACAAACACTTTGCACTAGACTTTCACACGTTCACGTAAGCGAATATTGAAATGAATGCGGTCGGAAACAAAAGAAGCCCAATCCACAATACAAGTGACGAGCGCTATATCGAGGGAATCCCCTGACTAGCGTTGGTTATGCGCGAACGGGGTATTAAATTTTGGGGGAATCCCTGATCGATTGACACTGTGCACATTGTTTTTTTTTAATATCAATTATTATGTTCGTGGTACGATATTATAGTTACCTAGATAATTTTATTAGTGGCGGTTATGCTCTCTGCCGCAGATTTACGATTTTTTATAAATAGAAAGAACTATAACTGATGGTCATAGTCGGGCTCGGGTGTCACCCCTAAACGGGTGACACCCGGGGCGGGCCGCCCCCGCCGCCCCCCCTTAGCTACGCCACTGCTAACACCTGCAAAGGCTGCAAAGGTGACAACTGCATGTTGTTATTTACATAATTATTGACTTAAAACAGAACCACACTTTTATATTTCGTCAAGTGGAGATAGCCAAAATATTAATGTATCAGAAAGCATGGCATGCTTAAAATAAAAAACTTACCACATCAATGGGCTTTTCATTTTTATTAAAAAATTTCAGCATATGAAATACCCAAGACTTTGGCTTATAAACATTTTCCGCTGCAGCACCAGATCGCTTCGAATCTATTTTTTTTTTAATTCTTTTCTGTAGTTAGATTTCAATGAGTTAATCTTTGCAATTACGTCTTTAGTGGTTGCGCCTGGTTTAATTTTCTTAAAAATTTCAAGCAGCTGCTTATAGGCATTCGCCCTTTTCACTTTATTAAGACTGTATTAATTTGAGCTGTCCCATATCTCTCAGGTAGTGTTTCTAACACAAGTATGAATTCTTTCAAATGTTTTTGATCGTTCGTTTGAGGTACGGCGGGCCCCACCGCCTCAATATGCGCGTCCTCTTCCATCGCTGACAAAATGAATACTGACGCGATAAATATCGACTAGAGACTAAATGAAATGAAATTAAATGAATGAAATGAAATGAAATGAAATGAAATGAAAGTGGTAATACAATGGTGTTATGAGAGAACTTGTTCTACACAATTCGCCAGTCACAGCTGGCATGCGAATAGTTACATTAACTAAATTTTAGAGTGCTTGTTAAATTTTAAATTAATATAAATTATAAACATTCATTAACGATGATGACAGAGATTCAAATAAAATTAAAATAAATTATTACATATTTGCATCAAAATGCAATCAAAATTATAATGGCATTTATCAATTAACCAGTTTTAAGTTTTTTAAAACTATTTAACGGTAGCTCTCTTATATTTTTAGGTAAGGCGTTAAATATATTTATGGCCATGATATATGCATTTTTTTACATAGTGTTGTTCTGTGCTTTGGTATTATCAACCTGGTCGGGTCTCTCTGGCCAAGTTGACAGCTCTTCCCTGCACTATTGAAGATCTTGTGTGGGATATAAACTAGGGGCCATCCAAACATGAGTTTTTGAGCCATTGAAGTTTATGAAGTTGTTTGTGTTGGTTAGTGCCTTTATATGATGCATAATATAGACCACAGAAGCCGCAAGATCGCTTACACAAGTATCCTAGGGCAGTAACTATCATACGGTACTTGCTTTAAATGTGATGACGCGCTCAGTTTTAAAGATAATTGAAGTAATAGTGGAGCGAATTTACCTTCGATATCATCCTTTTCTGTTTTTATTTACCCGCTTGACGTCTGTTTAACTAAAACAGGTGGTGGCAAAAAACCCTCTCGTAGTAGTCGCCGAAGGCTAGATCGTTGCACACCACAGCACGAAACCACTTCTTTGCAGTAAATATTGTGATTCCCGGACATGATTTGCGTACCAAATCGCATCACGTTTCAATGCCTTAGCCTGTTCAACATCCAGTCTAGTTTCTGTAGGCATAATAAATTTGGCAACCACAGGATATCCATCAATGACCAATTGGCTCCAAATATTACTCAGTACTGTGCCTCCACTCTCAAAGTTTCGTTTTTCCAAGTCCTGGTCAGTAGTATTGTTACTGGAATCGAGATGTGAACCGAAATTATCGTGTTTTAATACAACACCAGTAAGTTCACGACTAAGAGGAGTGCCACTTCCACTGCGATGACTATTCATCACCTTTTTCAACTCTTTTCTAAATGAACCTTTAAGACTTTGAATTTTTTTAACAACAAAGTCTCTGTTTGCATGAGGCATCCCATTGTTGTGGCAAAATTTATCGATATCGATAATATCGCCGCGATGCTCTCGCTCGTGGAGCTAGTGCCTTATGGTGAATTTGTAAATAAAATAAACATATGGACTTTTTATCCCAAAGAGCTGCAAACTATAAAGTATTTTAAAATACTGTTAGGACTGAATGTAGCTTGATTAATTTTAAATAATATCCAGAGAAGGATGAATAAATCGTTTAAATAGGTATACACACATTTTAATTAGAAATAGAAAGAAACTTACGCGGCGACAGACAGAATCAAAAGGGTGCGCGCGGCCGCGGCCTACGATTGAGATTGACCCCTAGATTAGGTACCTAGCTGACCCTGGCCATTGATGATGATGACGCAAAAATACAAAACAGCGCAGTGACAAAACATGATTTCGGAACCCTACTTTATGCGTTATACATTATAACAATCCTTCCTTCTTGCTCAAGACCTTGAATAAGCTTCAATACAGCATTTTGTCCATGGTTTACGTCTACCACTGTCTTCTTTCCCAGTGTATACAATAATATTGAATGAATACCCTTCTGATGTGCACAGTTTAACCCCCTTTTTTGTGGGATTTATTTTTTATGTATTGGCGAAAACGTAACCGGCCACGCCACGGAATCATGGATTCGTCGATAGATGAGTACTGACCAACGTTACGTGGTGTAATGGACCGAATACGCGGTGTCAGTACAAACGGCGTAACGTGCTCGTCAAAACTCTGTGCTCCGCTTTGGCCGTTAGTTCACTCAAGATGGCCGACAGCGAAGATGTGTTGGTATCTTTAATTCTACTTAATTATTGTTTAAACCAAATTAAGAAGAATAAAAAACGTTACTGGACATAAAACTTATATAAAAACAGAGACGTACAGGTAAATTATCTTGGAGAAATTTTTGCGTTTGTAGTAGTGTATGGTCAGCAAATAAAAAAAAAACAACATTTTATTTTTAGTTTTTATTATATATATATATATATATATATATGTGAGAGAATCATAACAGAGTAGTTGTTATGTGGCTATACCTTCCTATTATAATGTACTCTATCGTGTACAACATAATGTCGATATTGAATTGATATGAAATGCATGGGCTTACGGGCCATGCTATGGTTTATATTCCTTGAGTCAGTAGCTCGATGATATAGTCTCGGTACTACCATCGACCGCGCAAGGTGTGCGCACTGAGTCATTATTTAATATTATTTCACAAATCTACCTAATTATAATTAATTATGGAGAGTTATTTAAATTCTCCGACAGCAGCGGTGGGATCGGCACTTATTACCCCCGATTCCAATACGAATAAGACAATGTTAAACGGTGCAAATCTGCAAGTGAGTGAAACGAGTGATAGTGTTAGTGAGGTTCAAGAAGATATAGCTAGTGTTAATGAGGTTCGAGAAGAACCACAGTTTCCACCAATAAATCATGAGAATGTTAGCACGACAACGACAATGTTGTGTGTGGGTTTCCCAATAAAGCATCATGTCGTGCGCATCCCTGTTAAAAGAAATGGCAGATACACTATCCCGAAACGAAACATTTTGTTTCCGGGTCTAACGCATAATTAAGGAAGGTAAACTATAATGATCTTTACATACCGATGTACGACCCGAGTCCCGAATGATAGCGAGTTTACGGCAGCACAATGGTGTAACGAAATAAACTATCATCGGATTCCTAGACCGACTACGAAGCCAGCCTTCATCTACCTGTGAGGACATTATTTTTAACTTGGAAAGAAGCTAAGAAGCGAGAGCAAATACCTTTTTCGAGATATGGTATGGTAAAAAAGTGATCGAGTTTCAACATACATCGAGTGCTCCACTACAAAGTTGGTGCTAATCGACCGGCTGCGAACGGGCTGGAACTACGCGAATATAGTAAATTCGTGGTAGAAGGTATTGCAGATGACCAGGTATGATCTGATTTATACACGCCGATTGATTTTGTGGGTCTTGATAGACATTTTGGCACAAATCAATTAAAGCGTCGCATGTTGCAAATTGTTTGCTATAACTGTGTGTTCACATGTCATTACAAACGTGACGGTAAATCTCGCCTATGAAACAAAATCAGTTAGTTTAATCAATAAGAATAACAAAGGTCCGTTGAATATTTAAGAAATAGTACAACAACGCACTTATAGTCATAAATTTGGTCACATAGAAGAGGTTTGTTTTTCTAAGCAACGGGCGGCACGCTCTTTAAGAAACAATACCCTGTTAATGTGTGTTTACAGCACGATACCCCGCTTACAGTCACAGATGTTGCCGGCGTTAAGTTCAAGTGCCTTATTGACAGCGGGTCCGATTGTTTTTTTTTTCCTTTGTAAAAGGATAGCCGCGGATAACATGACCAGGCCTCTAGAGTTTGTATACACTCGCGTAACAAGAATTGGCATTGTATCAACCTATTCATTCGCCCGTTCAACATTACCCATAACTGCTAATGTGCTTTGGTTTTTGTAGACTCTCGAGTACTTCCTGGGATGAAGTAACAGGTTGAGATGTTTTTACTAGAGCCGGATGTAGTTTGATTATGAATAACAATGGGACTTAAATTATTCGTGAATTTAAAATAAAAATTTTTGTTTTTGCGGACAATAATTTTGAATTTTTAAACACGGATTTAAATGATTTTAATGATGTTCATCGTGTGAGATCCATTATTGAAAGTAAAGCACGAATTTTGTGAAATGGAAATAAGACTTGTGAATACAACACTAGCACAATCTGTAGTTCTTTCAACGTTTATAAGGCTTTGTAATGCCCTTGTTGTTAACCAAGGACTAGATAAATTATGTGACTTCATAGCTACTTTTTATATTCAACGATATTCTCGAGTTTTCAAAATCATAAGAGGTTACATTCTTTTGTTTAAGAAGAGTATTGAAAGTCTCACTTGCTCAGAGTTTTCATTTAATTGGAATAAATGCAAGTTGCTGTTGCAACATTGAATAGGTATTCACCGCAAGGTTTCATAACATCGAACGGTAGCTTCGTCAGATAAATAAGAGATTCGTGAGGTATTGTAGAAAGAATATTCCTAGCTTTTATTAAGTCTTAGCCCCTTTTTATGAAATAAATAAAAAAGACGTAAAGTAGGATTGGTGCACTTCGCATACGGACACCCACCCGCGGAGAAATTAAAGTAAAAACAAAAAATAATGACGTCTGCTTCTTTATTAACGATTTTCGGACAAATCTCGTTGTTGAAGTACACACAGATTCCTGTTCAATAGATTATTATGGTTCAGTTTTCCTACAAGAAAGTAATGATCAACTTAAAAATCGAATATTATAATCAAAGAATCACTGACACAGAAAGTTGTTATCATAGTTATTAAATAGAGTTAAAAGGTTTAAGAAGACCTCAAGCATAATCAATTAAGCGTTAACATTTTAAAATATTCACAGACTGAAATAGTCTCAAAGCATCATGTCTTAAGAAAAAGATTTTCTCCTTGTGTTCATAGATGATTGGCTTACATAAAAGCTTTTGATTTCGATGTCGGTACCTACGCAAGGGTGCAAGAATACCGCATGTTGATTTTATTATTAGAAACTAGTTGTCTCCTCATAATGTTCAATTCGGGCAAAAATAGTAAAGATTCGCGACGACTACAAGCCGAACAACTTGGATCCGAACATAAAATAATTGAAGCCGATAAAATGATATTATTGATTTAAATTTAAGGTTGTCACATACGATAAAAAAATGCTTGCTGTATAAACATTTTCTTTTGTTTGGTGCAAATAAAGTGTTATCATTCATTGATTGATACAATCATTTCATGATTATTTGAAACCTTTAAGTTTGGAAAAACCTGCAAAAATTTAGTGTAGTAAGTTCGTTAGAACATACATTGAACATTTTTACATCGCAAAGTTAATGGAATCGCATTGGTAATTGTTGACGCATTTACTGGTAAATATTGTCACCTAGCTCCTGTTAAAAATGTGTCTTCGAAAGAAAAAGAGCATGTTAAGCGCTTTGTTTTTGTTGTGTTATTTAAGGCGCTGAAAGGAATAGTAGCCAATCAAGCTACGTCATTCGCAGGTACCGAACTCATAGACTTGTGTTGACAGTGTTCTTTTGAGTTTTACAAAATTACAAGTGGGATGAGTTGCGATAACGGGTTATTTAAAAAAAAAAGTTTATGTCTGTTCTTAAGTTCATTGTTTCATTATCGCTGAAAATCATGAACGTAGATATTGGTATTCTACAATTGGCGAAATTCAACTTACTTTGAATTGTATCGTATCAAAAAGCTAAACACAGGCGACAGCCCATTGCAATTGTCTATAGGCTGCAAGACCACCGCGTAATAATGTTTTAGTACGAGTGTCAACATTTTAGTAGTTAACCTATTTGAAATTAGAAATAACACAAAAGTCAGGATGGACGAGCAATTGCACGTCTATGAGGCTCGTATTGAAAAAAAAAAAAGGCATTCTGTTTAATGTTGATGATTATGTGTTAGTAAGAAAGAAAAGCCGATTATAACATCAATGTCATTTTACTTGTTTTGACAGTCATTTATGATTATTGAATCGTCTGAAGGTAGACTATGACAATGTGATATTGTCGGTAGTGGTAAATGATATGGCAGTCGGTGCGACTTTAGAACCGGGTTCAGCCTTCGTAAATTAATTATTAGCCGGTTACTCTGCCCCAATTGTAAAGTGTTTTGTTATTATACCTAGTATACATCAAGTTATAAGTGCAAGGTGGTTTTGAGTATTCCTGTAAATAGTGTCACTGGACGACGAATTGATGGCGTGTTATACCATGTTAATTACTAAGTTAGGAGAGAAGTTCTCCAGTCCATGCAAAATAATCTAAAATTTGTGATAACGAGAGGTATCGAATCGAGCCTTAAACTGGAGGCCGTGTACAGTATATGTTTGTCTCAAGAACTTCCAAATTTATCTAAACAGTTGGAAAGTGAGCCAATGAATGAAAAAAAAAAAATGTAGTCCACAAGTTACTCCTTACTTCCAGTACATGTCGGAGTATATCCAGGTTGCCTGGCAAAGATTGCTGTGTGTGAGCAATAAGGCCGCATATTGCGTAAAATATTTTTACCTTATAAGTCTGTACTAGATTTCCTTACATTGTTTTGTATAATAAAGTATTGTAAATAAATGAATATTCCGTGTAATTTTATTTTTGTTTTATTTTATTTTTCTACCTATTTATTTCCTCGGTTATTATTTCCTATAATCTACGTATTACACAAAAGTTTCATAACACACATGCACACCACACTTTAAATAATAGCTCTGTGTTTGACATAGCAAGGCGTGTATGTCATATTGTACATTGGAAGCTCCGCGCTTCGTGTAGTTGTGGGTAGCGCTTGCGCTCCTTGTGATCACAGTACATGGCAGGCTCCGCGCTGCATGTAGTTCCAGATGTTATGGGTAGCATTGCGCTCCTTGTGATCACAGTACATTGGAAGCTTCGCGCTTCGTGTAGTTCCAGTTGTTGTGGGTAGCTTTAAGCTCCTTGTAGTCACAGTACATATGAGGCTCCGCGCTGTATGTAGTTCCAGATTTTGTGCGAAGCATTGCGCTTCATGTGACTACAGTACATGTCAGGCTCCGCGCTGCATGTAGTTCCAGTATTTGTTCAGAGCTCTACACTTACAATATAATACACACACACCAGTACATGGC
Source organism: Colias behrii (assembly GCA_029959065.1). Taxonomy (NCBI): domain Eukaryota; kingdom Metazoa; phylum Arthropoda; class Insecta; order Lepidoptera; family Pieridae; genus Colias; species Colias behrii. Next base: position 88,492 of record JARWMC010000022.1, read on the forward strand.
AAGCTCCGCGCTGCATGTAGTTCCAGTATTTGTTCAGAGCTCTACACTTACAATATAATACACACACACCAGTACATGGCAAGCTCCGCGCTGCATGTAGTTCCAGATGTTGTGGGTAGCATTGCGCTCCTTGTGATCACAGTACATGGCAGGCTCCGCGCTGCATGTAGTTCCAGATGTTATGGGTAGCATTGCGCTCCTTGTGATCACAGTACATTTGGAAGCTTCGCGCTTCGTGTAGTTCCAGTTGTTGTGGGTAGCTTTAAGCTCCTTGTAGTCACAGTACATATGAGGCTCCGCGCTGTATGTAGTTCCAGATTTTGTGCGAAGCATTGCGCTTCATGTGACTACAGTACATGTCAGGCTCCGCGCTGCATGTAGTTCCAGTATTTGTTCAGAGCTCTACACTTACAATATAATACACACACACCAGTACATGGCAAGCTCCGCGCTGCATGTAGTTCCAGTATTTGTTCAGAGCTCTACACTTACAATATAATACACACACACCAGTACATGGCAAGCTCCGCGCTGCATGTAGTTCCAGATGTTGTGGGTAGCATTGCGCTCCTTGTGATCACAGTACATGGCAGGCTCCGCGCTGCATGTAGTTCCAGATGTTATGGGTAGCATTGCGCTCCTTGTGATCACAGTACATTTGGAAGCTTCGCGCTTCGTGTAGTTCCAGTTGTTGTGGGTAGCTTTAAGCTCCTTGTAGTCACAGTACATATGAGGCTCCGCGCTGTATGTAGTTCCAGATTTTGTGCGAAGCATTGCGCTTCATGTGACTACAGTACATGTCAGGCTCCGCGCTGCATGTAGTTCCAGTATTTGTTCAGAGCTCTACACTTACAATATAATACACACACACAATACATTCAAAGCTTCGCCTTTAGGCGACAGTAGCAGTTGTTGATATCACCGATGATGACGATGATGAGTAATAATTTGAGAGTCGGTGTGAAAAGTTACAAACCGTGAAGGGAAAAGAGTTTGAATACAACAAATGGCATAGTGACGCAGAAGTAATCTCGCAAGATTACTTGTCGAATTGTTCGCGCGAGAACGCGCTCGTTGTCAGAATGGCCGTGTGAGAGAATCATAACAGAGTAGTTGTTATGTGGCTATACCTTCCTATTATAATGTACTCTATCGTGTACAACATAATGTCGATATTGAATTGATATGAAATGCATGGGCTTACGGGCCATGCTATGGTTTATATTCCTTGAGTCAGTAGCTCGATGATATAGTCTCGGTACTACCATCGACCGCGCAAGGTGTGCGCACTGAGTCATTATTTAATATTATTTCACAAATCTACCTAATTATAATTAATTATGGAGAGTTATTTAAATTCTCCGACATATATATATATATTTGGGATTTTAAATTAAACTATATGTGTTTCTCCTCTGAAAAAGATGAGACTTTATTTTAATATTTGCACATTTAACATACGTATAACTTTTACATTAACAATGTTACTAAAATGAAAAATTTACTAACCTGAAAAAGAAACGACATTTAAAGTTTAATTTACTAACTTTAGTACACAATTTAAACAGTTCCAAGATTCTCTTTTTAATTTTAATTCAAAACTCAAAAATCAAACATTTATTTATTCAATTAGACTTCTTCTAGAAGCACTTTTGAAACGTCATTAGGTACATATTTTTAACATTTACCACCGATTCGGAAAGCAGTATCTACGGAGAAGAACCGGCAAGAAACTCCATAGTTGCTCTTTTTAATCATGTCAGTTTTAATTTTACAAAACATATATGTAACATCATATTATATTATAGTAATATGCCAAAGAACTGTCCTGTGGTTTTTACGCGACAACCCTCCATGGGTTTTTATCGTCCATATATTCCTTAATACTGTAATAGGCTCTCTGAACTAATTTTTTATATAAGTTTTAAATTTAGACCAAATCGACCAAAAACAAAACCAATCAGAATTCTAATTTTGAAATTGAAATTTAGAATGCGCTCTGATTAAGAAAAAGAATGCGCCGGCTTGTACACAATATGATAATATATATATATATATATATACTCTATGCATGTCTCCCATAAACAATAGAAAGTTACAACACTTACACACAAATTAAACCCTTCAACAAATATTATAACAATAATAACAAATAATAACAACAATCAACAAATACAAAATTTAACAATTAAACTACGTAATAATTATAATTTTTGAATTAAATGTGTGCTTTATGTTCTAACGGTACCAAACGACTGCACGTGGCACCTGCGGACAGCGTAAACTGGTTTATTCTGGTTTTGTGCGTGTTTCCACTTTCCACTATCAAGTGACGATTTATTTATTTGTTTTGTTTCGTAATTATTATGGTCAAATATTAATTATGAAACAAATTATTATGGACACGATATTTTATTGTTTCACGGTAGTCGCCTTGTCGTTTGCTCAAGTACGTGAAATTGAATGATATATTTTTTTTTATAAAGTCAAAACCATTTTCTTTCAAATAAAAACTTGTTTTTATTGAAAACAAAAGTGTTGCTAGGAATAAGTATAAAATTAAATAGTAATGTTAGGATATCGAAACATTTTTGTATAGGCCAGAACGATATAGTGGAAACGCGCTCTAAGATCTGAGTAATATACACACCACTACATATGCAAAAATTTCTCCAAGCTAATTTACCTGTATGTGGTGGTTTGTCAGTGATTGCAATTAAAAAAAAACAAATGATTGCTGGATAATATAGAAAGAAAGAAAGAATATAAACTTTTTACGCATGACGCCGATAGATTTTGAAGAACTCGTGAATTTAATTAATTGAAGTGAATTAAATAAATTTAATTGGACCAAGTTTACATAAAAAGGATACAAATTTGTTTATTTGCATTATCCATTATCTGTGGATCATAAAATTTGTTACGTGGGTATTTGTAAAATATAGGTCAGTCTTGATTCCATTAGGTGTACGTTATTTATTAACGTATTGATTCCTTAATTCAATCTTATAAATATAACAAAAGCACTAACAATTCGTTTTTATGCAACAGGAGATTCCTATACTAGTTTGCAATATATTTTCAAGATATCAAAGCATCGAATAGGATTTATTGTAGAAGAGGTCTTATTGGAGCATTAAAAGAATATGTAAAGGTATGTACTGTTTAATTAAATAATAAAAAGTATTCATTACATATCAAATTATTTAGTTAATTCAATCGCCAAATTCTGATAGAAATTGTTCACTCATAGCTGGTGACCCACTGCAGTCGGTTTGATGGGACGTATTTGATGCAGGTGCTTCAGGGCTTTGCTGTGGCATCGGTGAGGCTCTTGCAATTGGTTGTGTAGAGTATCCTTGTGAATAATAATTGTTAGTATTCATGCCAACATAGTCATATTCTCCGCGATCAGCACTAAACAATATGTTTGATATGTAATGTTGCACATGTATTTTTGTTGTCTTTGAATATGCTCTTAATTAATTTGCCAAAAAAATACCATACGCTTCACATTCGTCAAGATTGTGCGGACTCCGGTAATTGATAGGTTTTCTTTTTTTAAATATTGAAAGTAGATGCCATTATCTCTTCCGGGCTTAGAGCAACTGCTTTCTTCCCTTTTTTTGAAGGCGGAGGGCAATCATTGTTATAAACTCGGCGTCACAAAAATCGCACCTCTTCGAAAATAAGTTTCAAGCATGTCCCGCCAGCAACGAATACATTAAACCCAATTAATATTGGTATCAATTGAAAGTATGTTTAACGACCTCTAAATTAACAACAGATAAAATTCCTAAACACAACAGATCTTATTAGCACGTAACGTTAAAAAAAATGTTGTCAAAATACGCATTACAACGGTCACTAATTGCACCTCCTTACAAGGGTATAAAACGGGCGACCCGGGTTAAATGTGGGTCATTCGCTATTCAACCTTGGAAGTGAACACACGTGAACAGCTTCCGTAAGAAAAATACGCCAGAAGATGGATACCACTGCAGATGAAGCCGCTCAAGTCATTGCACTACTGCAATCAGGGATGCGCCAATGTGATGTTGCTCGGCAACTGAACTTGAGTCGTTTTTCCGTTCGACGAGTGTTCCAACGCTTCCAAGAGACTGGTGGCTATATCCGAAGACGTGGATCTGGAAGACAACGGTGCACATCCGAAAGAGACGATCGCTTCATTGTTTCGACGTCTTTACGTAATCGGTTCTCCAATGCTGTTGAGCTGCAACAACAACTGCGATCAGCTCGCAGAACGTCTGTAAGCGTCTCCACGATTAGAAGAAGAATGCGGGAGAAGAAAATTGCAGCTCACAGGGCTGCTAAAGGGCCAAAATTGACTGCACAGCATAGGAGAGACCGGTTGCAATTTGCCCGTGACCATGTGGATTGGACAATAGACCAATGGAGGGCTGTGCTCTTCTCGGATGAGACGAGAGTGTGTCTTTTTTGCAACGACAGGCGTCGAAGAGTGTACAGGAGGCAAGGGGAACGATTCGCACAAGCCTGTATTCAAGAGACAGTGGAATACAGGGGTGGCTCGTGCATGTTCTGGGGCAGCATGTCAATCGACGGCAAAACGAACCTTGTGTGTGTTTCTCGGACTGGAAGTGCTCGCGGGCAAGGGTCGCTGACTGCTCCTCGGTACATAACAGAGATCTTAGAGGAGCAGGTTGTCCCTTATGCGGGTTTTGTTGGCAGTGGGTTCACTTTAATGCACGATAACGCCCGCTGTCACACCGCTTTAATTGTAAGAGACTACCTGCAAGAAGTTGGGATCCCTGTTATGCGCTGGCCAGCGCGAAGTCCAGACCTGAACCCTATTGAGCACCTTTGGGATGAATTGAAACGGCGAGTACGGGCACGTGATCCTGCCCCTACCACTCTCCAAGACCTCCAAGATGCCGTCGTTGCAGAATGGGACAACATTCCTCAAGAGACTGTTGTCACATTAATTAGGTCCATGACAGAACGCATGGAAGCAGTCATCAGGGCTAGGGGGGGTAACACTAGGTTTTAAGTTGTTTATAAGGACTTTCTTGTAATTTTTGCTGATAAAATAAAATTTAACTTTTTAATCATTTGTATTAGCTTGCTTTTTTTATTCCCTGATAAACTAAAAACCAAATCTATTGATTTATTCTGAAATTTAAATAAATTGCCTTTCCAAGAATCCTTATAGTCATATATCTACCATTGATTAATAGGGTTAAAATGACTTTGAAGGAAATTCTTATAGAGGTGCGATTTTTGTGACGCCGAGTGTATTTATTGGCAGGCGGGGGGCATTCATTGTCGCATTTATTGGCAGGCGGTTGTTCTGCAGCACCTTCACGTTTACGTAGCTGAAAATAATAATATAAATCATTATTTCAGATGCCAGAAACTCCGGAGCAATGGCTGTTTGTAACAAATGACTATGATACTTTGTGGAATTTTCCAAATTGCTTAGGCGCAATCGACGGTAAACATATTATACTGCAGTCACCGATCAACAGTGGAAGTGAATTTTATAATTATAAAGGTTTCTTCAGCATCGTATTACTGGCAGTTGTTGACGCGAAATATAACTTATTGGATGTCAAGGAAGAATATCTGATGAAGGAGTTTTTAACAACTGTGAATTAAACGAAAAACTATAAAACAATGCACTAAAAAACTAGCTGGTGAATACTGGTTGTTCATATCAATTAGCACTTGTTGTGAGGTAACTGTTGGCTGAGTAACAGGTTGGTGCAAACGACAGCTAGGATGGACATACGTTTTTAGAACTAGTTGTACTGCTTGCTGGTGATGGTGATTCCGAGATGAGGTTTTCGTTTTATATTGCGAATCGACGTTAGAATTTCCACATGCAAATCCATCATTTCTGTTTCATTATGTCCCTTATGTAAGGTAAAAATGACAGCAGCATAGTTATAAATATAAATTTAGACTCTTAGTTATAAATATAAATTAGAAATTCAGACACATAAAACTGAAAGAATAGAATAAATTCGATTGCTCTGGCGGGTCACGAGTGGCTGAGTTGGTCAGGCATCCGCCCCGGAATGGCGCGAAAGGGTGCGGGTTCGAGTCCCGCCTCGTGATCGAATTTTTTTTCTATTCTTTATAAATTTATATTTATAATAAAGCATTTGACTGCCATAAAACCAAAAATATAAATTCAGCAGCATAGTTTCTTTTACATTCATGCTTGAGGTGATTGGGGCAGGATTGTTATCTTTATTAACCCCTTTTTTAATTCGGCCAAGATTTCCCTTTCTAGCACATCTGACTCCCATGTTTTCTTCTTCCGTGCCGGCAATGTGGGTGGTGGTAATTCATTATTAGGCTCATGTATTTGTTGTTGATGAACACGGTCTTGACATCAAAGGATTTTCTGTGTTAGTTAAATTTGAATCTGTGTCTGCTTTGTCTACAACTATTAACACGTTCACTGCGTAAATAAGTGTTGACTACCTGACGAAATGTGCGTTATGAGATAGAAAAACCCCAAATAAAGATAAAAAAAATTTGGGGTTTTTCTATCTCATAACGCACATTTCGTCAGGCATCACGACTCTTCATTGTTCCGCGCTTCTTAGCGTAGCAACCCACGCATCTTCTTTTCTTTTCGCCTTTCTTCACAAACGTGTGCTTCTTTTTTAATTCCACGACACGAGAACTACCTGAAATAATGAAAGGTACGATTTAATTCTCAGTTAAAACCATAAGACGAAATGTACGTTCTAAAGTGTGTGTGTGTGTCTCTGTCTGTGTGTGTGTGTGTCTCTGTCTGTGTGTATCTGTGTGTGTGTGTCTGTGTGTCATTGTGTCATTTTGTGTGTGCGTTTCATTAATTGGAATAGTATAAACAAATTTTAACCAATTACCTGTATTAGTTTCTCTCATTGGTGTCAACGTAAGTGCTTCTATTATCGCTTCATAAAATTCTTTCTTTGATATTCGGTTTTCTTTTCCCCAATTATACACCAACCAACGGTTGACCAACGATGTTTCCAAACAAGAGCTCCATCATAACTTTACGGTACCATTTTAATCCTCTTTTTAGTGATGTATAATTGTATAATCATATTGATAAGCTTTCGTGGCTTGCATATATTATAAGCTATAGCGAAGTCACTCTTACAATATATTTCACCTCTAACAAGGACGTTGCCCGGTTTCTTAGAACGTTGAAGAATAAATCTTTTACATTGGTTAAATTGAATATTCCATGTCGTAGTGGGTTTGATGATGTCTTTGATAGATGTTTTCCAGTCAAAAACACTGCAGTCATCACCAAATTTCACCAATGACGCATTTGCGGATATAATATTAAAGGGCTGATAGACGTAGGCACTTTAAAATCGCGGTTTTAAAGTTCGCGTACTTACTCGGCTCGACGTCGGTGACACACGTAGAGCTTGGTCAGTAGCTTCTCACGTGTCACCGATATCGGACGTCACTTGGCATCAACGGAGGGAATTTTGTGTTATTCAGGAATTATATTATATTATATCCATAAAACTAATAGTAGGGGAGCCCAAGAGGGGATTTTGGGATTTACTCGAGCGCGTCAGATTACTATAAGGGACGGTACCTTAGCTATTCATTAGTACCTCTAGTCAATATGAGCAGTTATGGTTGGTGGGTGCGCTCAGGGGCCCCGCTGGAAAATTTGAATAATCCATAATTCCCTAAGGTTGAGCTCGAATCGTCAGATTAGCGAAATGGGGACTTCTTATATTGTAATTAACCCCCCCATATATTAATCTGACGCGCTCGTATAATATTACTTTAATTTTTTACCCTTTCTTCATAGCGATTAAATCGCCACTTAAATCGTCAGATTAACTTATACTTTTTTTCAGTGACGTCCTGGAGCATGCAAAATATCAATATCTAACGCGCTTGAGTATTTCCAAGCCAATTGTTTTCTTTTTTAAATTAAAAAAAATCAAAAAACCCTTCCCCACCGCTAAAAGTGAAAACATTATAGGACCTTTTTTTCTCGCTATGGTCTAATCTACCAATTCTAATAGGTTCCCGTGACGCTCGAGTAAATCCACATTTAGCATCCTGGGCTCCCCTACTATAAAAGCAGAAGACGAAATCGGCAAAAGTGGGTGAAAAACTGACTTTCAAAAAAGAGCGTTTATCTCACGTAAATTTGGTGAATTAGCTAATACCTGAAGAGAAGAAAGACTTGCATAATTGTTTGAGGATGCCTGCGCCGTTATATGATAATAACACCTTAGGCTTATTATAACATATTAGGCTAGACAGGCTAGGCTCGCGGCTCGCGGCGGTGACAGACGTGCGAGTGAAGGCGGGTTACGAGCAAAATTTCAAACATGTTGGATCGTCAACGAACTTACTCGACGGCTTTTAAGTACGCGTACTTGGGGTGATACACGAGCGAAAAAGGTCGTCGAGCCACAAGTTCGCGTACTTACTCGTACGTCTATCAGCCCTTTTAAAGATTTCTTTGGGATGAATGACAACCTCTATTTTTTTCAATGACTCCGAAAAATCCTAAATTATATTCGGAATTGAAAATATGCCGAAAGTATGTCAGTAAAGTATGTAAGAAAATATCCTTGCTTCTTCGGCAATAATGAGACTATGCATTTTAGACTTTGAATAAACCGATGAACTGATTATTTTTTCTGTGCGTATTTGTCAGTCTTCCGATCACCTCCACGAGCTTCACGAGGAAATTCTCCAGTTTCATAAAACTTTTTCATCAAGTACTACACTCTATACTTTTTAATGCCAAAAATAGAGAGGAAAAATTTTTGGCAGATTGGCACTCTCTTTTTGTTAACGAATACGGAATAGTTAGTTTTGTATTTCTGTTTACCTTTAAAATTAGCTTTTTTTTTAGATTCCTGTATTGAACACAGCTTAAAAAGAATTATGTCTTGGTCATGCTTTGTTTAATTCTTATAAAAATCTTGATGTATTTTTGATAAATCGTTCATTGTTCATTTTGCACATAGCAGTGATTTCGTATTATATTCGCATACTCGAGTTGGCAGTTCTTTCGTCGAATATCTAAAAAAAAAAACAAAAATATACTATTATCGATGAAATTCAAATACCGTATCTTCTGAAAAGTTTTTAATATTTACTTGACCCTGGCTAAATCCACAAATCATGCGACCCCATAATTAAGAAGTAAAAAGAAAGTTGAAGAGAGTTGGCGCGAAAGCTTCTAGACAACATGTTGTAGGCCTTGTTTTATTTTAAAAAATTTAGTGTATTTGTGAGTTTTATTGCATAAAATAGGAGGCATTTTATGTAATAGGGTTCTACGTAAGTGCACAAGTGAAGTAAAAGTCAAACGGGCTTATGAGGCGCTCAATGTGTGGATCGGGAGTTTTTTGCGCCAACTCCATAGAAAGGCTTTGGTAAGGTTGCCTTCGCTTTACCAGAGTATGACATGACTTGACTAAGGACTGACTGACTGACTATGGACTATGACTGACTTGAATACTAAAGAAATTAATATACGAAGACTTGGCTGTATGTGCACCGATCCCTTTGCCTGCTCGAAAGAGCGAAGATAATAAAAAAAGAAGAACCAGTTAAAATGGATTTAGGCATGTAGCATGTAGGGTACATTCATACAATCATAGCACATACCTCAATCCTTTGGCAATATTTGTTTTCCATTTTGTAGAATCCCTTTTCTTCTTTCGTGCATACTTATTATTTACACGGGTCGGGTGGACATCCATATCCAGATTTTTAATCTTGAAACTAAGTTTTAAAGTTAATTTAATAATAAAAAAAGAAAATACATGCACATAACTTACAGCTAAAAGAACGTGGACGCCATTTTGATGCCCCACCGAATAAACGCCTGTGATTGGCTGCCACTGACAGATTGCTGTTTTTAAAACTAATCGTCAGCAGGTTGCTGTATTTGATACTAACATCGTGGCAGGCAGTTGTAGTTTAACATTTATGGGCGAATTTTTTTAAAAGTGTACCTAAGTTAAAATGAAGGTCCTCATTTTTTTTTTGTTTTGTTTTCAATATGTGTAGTTGAATTCTTATTGTCTATTAATTGAACTTTAAGAAAATGTACAGAATATTTAAATAGCTGCTACAAATTATTCATAATTGTTATTTAAATTCTATTATAAAGGATTTGGGTTCCACTGAATAACGATTTATTATCTTACTCAGTAAGTTAAATAAAACTGGTATAATGGAAATCATACTTTTATTAAATCAGGTAGGTATTACTTAATTAAAATAATTAACATTTCGTTCGGACAGAAAAATTTTAATATAAAATAATTGTATGTTTATATCCTCTGACTAACTTGTTGAATAATCAGTATTGTGTTTTTCTTTATAACAGATTCAAATCGTCATTGATTACTATTTTGCCATATAATTTGAAAGTAAAACAAATATGTTGTCTTTATGACAATAATAAAATATCAAAAACTGAACACAAAAGTTATAATAAACCCTTATTTTTGAATTATTCTAAGGCTAAGGACTCACGAAGCGTTTTACACCCGCGCCCGCCGCGGTTGCGGAATAGTTTTATTTTCAAAACTCACGAGACCGGAGTTTTTTGCGCTTACGCAGCCGTCGCGGTTGCGATTATTGCTCGCAAACTTGGCGTTTGATTATCGCAAGACGAGCGGTTGCAAGACGGGCGGTTAAACGATCAGTTGAGCTCCAGACCGCCATGGACACACACCAAAAACGAGCTGTTGCGTTATACTTCACAGAAGAGTTAAAAAAAGAAGGCCTAAAAGGTTCTGGATACATCCACTGATTGCGGAAAGAGATCGTTATGGATTATTTGTTACTCTTATTGATGAGTTAAAGAAGGATGATGATAATTTGGAAAATCCAAAAGTGCACGCCTCATAATTTTTTTTAAATAATTATTTATTAATTATTATTTTTGTTTATTTAATAACAATTAAACCACATCGAATCAGACCCTGAAAAATGAAAGGGTTCTATTCCTGAGCATACTCAAGCGTAAGAGAAAAAAAAAGACTCGATTAGTAAAGTATTTCGGTCGCTATCGTGTTAACAAGAAAATCCTCCGCACACTCCGCACACGGACGTCCAAGACAGAACTTTTTTAAACTGTTTTTAACTAGTTTAAATAACAAAAATATCATGAATGTTAAAAATAGTGTTTTTTCTTAATATGTGTGTGTATGTATTATCTTACAAGTGCAATGTATGATACATAAAGACATTTTAAGTTTGAAAAATCAGATGTTTTGCGCGAAGTGACAGTAGTACCCACCTCAACGCTTCGCTTATGAGGCGTGCAATAAGTTCTTTAATTATTTTCGAATGTCCCAATCTAGTTATTTAGAACTTTTAAGAAAAACAGAGAGTGCTCTTCAAAAACAACATACTAATATGCGAGATCCCATATCACCAGAAGAAATGTTGGCAGTAACATTAAGGTATGAAAGTTTATTTAATAATAACACACACACACGCTCACGCTCACACACACACACACATACACACAGGGTATACCCCAGTTTCTGTGTCAGGTGTTAGGCGATTAACACACGGTGCCGCGTGCCGCCGCGGTTGGCGGTGAAGCGGTTCTCAATTTGCATTGGCTTCTATCATATCCGTTGATACCAAACACACATACACCGCCCGACCGCGCGGTCGAACGGTCCGTTCCTCGTAGGGATTCACTGCCAACCGCCGCGGTGCGCGGTGCCGTGTGTTAATCGCCTTAATGAAACTAGTGGTAATATTGAAATTGTTTCTTTATTGAAAATACACATCATCTGACAAATTAGTATTGACTGAAGAAACTGATGGAATACTTTGTGGACTTTGGGTATTGTTGTCAGAAGTAGAATAGGTACGATAGCCGATATTTTCTTGACTGTAATTATATGGTGTATATTGATAAGATGGCAATGCTGGAAGATTATTATCAAGATTATCAATAATTTGAAGAACTGCTATTTGAAATCGTCTTGTTTTTGCTTCATCAAAATTTTGCAATGAAGGCAAAATTCCTCGAAAAAATGACAAATGTCTATCTTCACGTTGAGACAACATCTCTATTATTGCTTTTTCGGTGTCGTCTTTTTTTTTCTTTTTAGCACCTGCTTGAGAAGAAACTGTGGTGGTAGGTGTAGTAAAAGCTTCTGATGTTGATGCAACAGTAGTAGTGTTAGTAGTAGTTTGTTCAGTTGTAGTAGTAGTTTGTTCAGTTGTAGCACCGCTTGTTAAGGTTGAGGAGGTATTTTCAATAGGTATATTTTTCTTCAAAAACTGTAACTGATCATCATATATGTACTTTTTAGATTTTTTAGCTGCCGATCCAGATTTTGCTTCCGTTGCAACTTTTTTGTTGTTTTTCATCCAGCAATCTTTCATATTTTTCCATTTTTTAATATAATCATGTTACCTGAAAAAATATATACGTAATTAAATAAATTTATTTATTTCAGATACCTAGCAAATGGGACTTCAATGCACGATTTGCACTACACATTCAGAATTGGGCACACAACTATATCAACAATTATAAGAATGACATATGAAAAATTATGGGAGGTGTTAATGTTTGAATGTTTTCCGGTAATCACTACAGAACTTTTAGAAGAAATCAGCCAAAAATTTTACAAGTACGCAAATTTTCCTCACTGTGTAGGAGCAATAGACGGCAAACATATAAGAATAATTAAACCAGATAACAGTGCTTCAACTTACTACAATTATAAGGATTTTTTTTCATTTGTGTTACTGGCCGTAGTTGATGCAGATTATTGCTTTGTTTTTGTAGACATTGGAGCCCCGGGAAGTAATGCTGATTCAACCATTTTTAAAAATACTACTTTTTGGAATGCGCTTAATAGCAATTCTATCAAACTACCCAATGAAAAAATACTACCCGGATCTACTTTGCCACCTGTCCCATATGTATTCGTAGCCGATGGGTGGGGAGGCATTTGGGTTGCATCAAAATATTATGAGACCTTATGGTGGTCAGTTTTTGAGTGTACAAAAAAGGGTATTTAATTATCGCCTATCTAGAGCACGTAGATACGTAGAATGTGCATTTGGCATTTTGTCAAACAAATGGCGAATTTTAAATCGTGCATTGGATGTATCACTACCTTTATCAATTGATATTGTGAAGGCATGTTGCATACTTCACAATTTTGTACGAAAACGAGACGGCCATCGCATTAGAGAAGAAGATTTCACTCATAATCTTGAGAAGTTGAGAGTATACAAATACCTCCATCAATACGCAGTGGAAGACAAGCCAACAATATTAGAGATGTTTTTCAACAATATTTTATGAGCGACAGCGGAGCCTTAAGCTGGCAATTGAATCAAATTTAATAAAGTTAATAATTGTAACTGAAAAATAAATTTATAAAATACTTAAGTACCATATTTTTTTTTATTTGTCTCATCCAAATTTTTAAAATCATCATTTAAAATACCGCAGATATTTTCCCATGCTTTGAGCGTCAAGTTCTTGTACTTATACTCTTCTAAGCCCTTATCCCATATAACTGGCCTTTCTTGAACCAAAGTAATTAGTAGATCGACTTCAATATCAATATCCATTTTGTTGACAAACGTGCACAAACGCGTCACTACGCAACGCGAGACAACAAGTCACTGCAAAATGGCGTCGGATTTCTGTTCCCCCCCGCCCTCCGCTGCTCACTGCGGTCGCCCGCCAACCGATCGCAGAGCGCGCGGGAGCAACCCGCCGCGGCTGCGGGACCGCGAACCGCGCCCGCCGGTAGTAGATGACCGCCGGTGCAGCGGGACCCGCAAACAATCGCACACGCCGCGGGCGTAAAACGCGTCGTGAAATGTGCTTTAATTTTTTACATAAATATCTGTATTCTACAAAGGCTGCGGGCCCGCAACCGCGGCGGGCGCGGGTGTAAAACGCTTCGTGAGTCCTTAGCCTAAGAGGGACAGTTACTCATTGGAACGTTGAAATTTGTCAGTGGAAAAGTAAGGACTCTGGTTACAATGAAGGATTTTTTGCCAATTTTGATTGTTAATACCAACTTATTGAAATTATTTTGCTTTGTTACAATATACTTACTAGAAAACTGAATAAACTTCTTAATGAAAAACAATATTTAAAATACCTCAAAAATGTCATTAAAACTGACTTTGTTTTAATGAGACTTAATGGTGCGTCCAAGTCTGACGAATGCGCCGCTCGCGAACGGCTTGCAAACTGCGCGCGAGTGGTGCATTCGCCAGATATAGACGCACCATAATATATCACGTATATAAAATAACGTTATTTTATTATTAATAAAACTGCTTTCGAACGCATCGGTGACGATGGTTGGGAAGTTCAATATACCTAACTAGAAAAACCAAATAAACTTCTTAAAGCAAAACAAAAAAAAACTCTTACATAAAATCTCTTAACACAATGTCTTAAAAATATTATTAAAACTGACTTTTTTATAATTAGACAAGAATCACATATTATCACAATAATAGGAACATTGGTATACAGGATAATAAAACTGTTTTTGAGCTGCAATCATACTTAAATATTAATTAATAACAGCATTCATCATGTTGATAGTGATGATACGCAGCATACCCTCAATATTTGCACCAAAAGAAACTGCTGGCTACTAACACATTTATTTGTGCAGTATTCATGATACTGGTGAAGTGAGAAGGCATGGACCGTTTTGCAGAACTTGGTAATATGTGTCCACAACCAAAACATTTCGAAGCTAAAACAAAATGTGTCCACGTCCAAGGCCAAATGAGGCGATAGTGTAGACATTGCGTAAAATCATTTTTGGTTAAAAACTTATCTACATCCATAATGGTATCATTTATAACCATGTTTTTGAACCCTTTCTGGTATCTTGCGATGGCAAAGTTACAACGGACTTATGATTTTACCTGGAACAATTGATATATTTTAAGAAACACCAGTATTACTGAAAATAATCTTCTGCAGCCCTACGCCCTATATCTGGTAACTTGGGATCGTAGATTTCCTTACGCAAAACATTTTCTTGGATGTGTGGGTTGACAACAATGGATAAAGTGAGAAATGAGTATATAATTAGAGGAAGTTTGAAAGTAGCTCCAGTGACTGAAAAATTGAAAGGAAATCGTCTGTCACGGTATGGGTATGTAATGAGGAGGGATGAAAATCATGTGATCGTACGAGTGATGAGATGAATATGTGTGTTGACGAATGTAGAGGGAAGAGGTAGGTCAAAGAAAAGATTGTGTGAGAGAGGAAATGTATGAAAAAGGAGTGAATGTTTAAATGACTGCTGATAGAGGAGATGGGAAGAAGAAAACATTTTGCGCCGACCCCAAATAACATGGGATAAGGGCAGGCAGAAGAAGAAAACATTTTCTTAGGTCCGTATTATAGAACCTCACTCAAGATACAAGTTACATTACTTAACTAGTTTCAATTAATCAAAAGGCTTTAAACGAGTTTTAAGTAATGCTTGAGTCTTGAGTAAGGTTCTGTAATTAAATACGTACCTTGGTATCCCAATCAACTACACACCTTTTTATTCTTCGCAAAAAAATAATTGTTACATATGTAATCAAAATAAGTATAGCCGTCGCTGCATTTCGAACAAATAGATTTTTTGCATGCCATGCATTTTATTATTCTTGATCGAAATGGCGACACGTTTTGGTTGCAGGTACACACACACAGTACACAGGTACACCATACAATGTGCCGTATGGTTCGACTTATGGAAGTTTTAATAGCTTTTGAAACTCTGGGTTGGATATTTTCTTAGGCTTTAGGATAGACAATTGGTAGTTCCGTTATAGTATGATTATTTTTTTTTTGTTTGGGTAATAATTTATTTTGATTAGCTTCGGTTAATTTACGTTTTTTGAATTGCATGGTTTGGCCACTAATATCTTGTCGACCTTCGCTAAGTGTATGAGGACCTAGTTTATTTGAAACTGTTATGTCTTGTGAAATTGTATTCAAAATTGAATCAATGTCTTGATCAAATAGACCTATATATTGTATTTCAGGAGATGGACATAATTGGATTGATATTTCAGGACATATTTCAGAACACTGTGTATTTTCTTCATCAACCTCTGTTGTTCGGTAACTCGTAAGCTCGGCATTGAGTAATGTCAGGTTTGGTGTGTCATTATAAACTTTTTTATTTGCTTCTTCAAACTCCAAGTTCTCGACATGTAGGGTGGGTTTTGAAAAATCGTCGTTCCGTCTGATTGTCGTGTTGAAATCTTCATCAACAAATTGGATAAGCTCATCCAAATTGTCAAATTGACTGTGATGAATGACAGCTTTAGATGAATTCGTGTCTGTCGAACGAGAGTCGGCTCTGGGTGGCGATATTGTACCAGTTGGATGAATGTCAGCAATGAATGAGATTATTTTTGAATTACTATTTATTGCACCAGAGTCTGTGAAAGTATGAGATGAATGTGTGTCTGTCGAACGAGTGTTAGCTCTGGGTGGTGATGTTGTACCAGATGGATGAATGTCAGCTTTGAATGAGATTATTTTTGAATGACTATTTATTGCATCAGAGTCTGTGAAGCTATGAAATGAATTTGTGTCTGTTGAACGAGTGTTAGCTATGGGTGGTGATATTGTACCAGTTGGATGAATGTGAGTTTTGGAGGATATTATATTTGAATGGCTATTAATTGCACCAGACTCTGTGAAACTATGACTTAGTGGAGCAAAACAATCACATAATCCTTTGTTATTTCCACAAAAACATGAATGGGTTCTGTGTTTAATAACACCTGGGTGAGTCGATATGATTTGGTGAATTTTCATTGTTTCAACTGTGGTCTTTAAGTCCTGAGGAGTTATTTTACAAATATTTTCAATATCGGTGCTCTTAATATAAAAACATCGTATGGACTTCATGAGCTTTTGCAATGCCTCATGAGCTTTTGTACCTACCATTCGTGACATCATTTCCATAGGTAACATGGCGGTCAAGTGCTCTTTTAATGGAACCACCAATGCCATCGGCAACTCCTTTTCCATGACCACTTTCCGTAAAAGACCATGTAGAATAGTTGAGATTCAGTTTTGACGTGAACAAATTATAAAGATAAAAATTTTTCTATTGGCGATACTGAGAGCTCGGGCCATCCGAATAAAAATGTTTTCCCGTTCTCAGTCAAGTATCTATGTACCACAATTCGTAAATCAAACAGAGTGAGAGCCGAGAGGACTGCCATATTCACCAGCAGCAATGAGCACTTTTACTATTTTCTTTTCTTCATCAAGTGTAAGTCGCGTAGGACATCCTGGACTTAGTTTGTTTACCATGTACTTTATCCAAAAGAGTTCGTCGTGGAATGTCAAATGTTTTTTCTGCCTCGTATGACTAAATTCTTTATTCTTTTAATGTCTTCTTCTACGGCAGTGTCTATCATTTCTTGACTGTGTTTTTTTGTATAATTTCTATTCTTTTTCGGCTTTCCCATTATTACTAGAACAAAAAAGAAAATATGCTTAAATATAATAATAAATTTAAGTAAATATTTTTTTAACTATTTTTGTCTTAAATTTATACGATTGTCACTCATTAAAATAATACACTTTTTAAGATTTAAATCGCGTTATATTACCTATGTATTTTCTACATTTTGAATTGAGTTCGACGTTTCAGTTGCCCAAATTAAAATGTAAAAAACATAATAAAACGCTATTTAAACCATAAAATCCTATTATTTTCTCATTTTATACTAGGTACCCAAGTACTATTTAATTATTATACAATATTTGTCACTGGTTTAAATAAATGATCTAGCTGCTTATTTTGTACCCTTGGTACATTAAGAACTTCAAGTGACAACCCTAGAGGTAGGCGAAGATTGGCAACAACATCGGATACCAATCTGCTATTTAATACAACTATTCTTTATTTACACAACAAATTGCAAGATTAATTAGCTTATTTGAAAGAGGGACTAACAGGGATCAACATACAATAAATTATAAAATGTTCAGTCTTACCTGCACTTTAGAATCCGTAAAAAACGAAGTTCTTTCTACACATCAAAAAAGCACCAGTGCAATGAAGTTAGCTACGAGTTGATGGAAAAATCATTGCCAGGAATAAAAATATTTTGTTTTTGGTAGTTTTTAGGTGTACGCGGTCATACAAAAAAAATCGTAAGTTTTAACTTTCTTTGAAATAGGCGAGGTTAGGATTCACAGGTGAAGTTAGGGGTCTCGACGGTATCTGTTATTAGAATCTTTGACGAGTACAATACTGTTATCTAAATCATTTTCCATCACAACAGTTTCAAAGTTACACAGCGTTAGACCTGTCTTGGCTCGTATTTGCGTTTCCATGATCTTTCACCAAACAGTTTCATAGTTACTAATCACCTTAGACCTTTCTTGGTTCGTAATGGTGCTTGCATGATTCTCCATCACAACAGTTTTAGACCTGTCTTGGCTCGTATTAGCGCTTCCATGATCTTCAAACACAACAGTTTCATAGTTACTCACATTAGACCTATTTTGGCTTGTAATGATGCTCGATTCATGAGCAAGCCTTGGAAATTTATTTTTCAATAGTTTTGATTCATACTTTTGAACAATCGCAAACATTTCTGATTTAGCGTCAAATAAATCACAAGGGTGCAATTCCTTTAAAGTCGGAGCTAGAGATGCCAAAGATATGTCGACCGGATATTGGCGAATCAAATAATCTATAACTTCTGCAATTTGTTTTACCAAATCTTTGTGAAAAAAGGGGCTAGGGGGTCTTTACAATGGCGAATTTCTTTGCTTGTGACTTTTTAGGTGGATTATTCTATTCTATTGGAAAGGGGTTCATCATCTTCATCGTCGCTTTCTTCACTCGATGAAAATAGCCGCAAAGTACCGGTATTTGATGATTATGATGCCCTGAAGATGTTGACGGCTGATTATTATGTCTATGCTCTTGAAAACGTTGTAGTTGTTAGTGTAGTTACATCTATTTTGTAGCAATTTGCGTCCCAAGTGGTTTAGGTTGGCATTATGACTCTCTATTCCTCATCAGACTTGTCACTATCCTCATCTGTAGCCTGATCACTCCGTTCAATAGGTGGTTCAACATAAATCAAGTTTTCCGCAGTCTGATTATCATCCTCGCATTCTAAAGCCAATAAAATTTTATGCACGTTCAAGCTGTAACAAGCAAGCAAAAACCATATCTTAGAGCCCAATAGGCATGGCGTCCGATTTATCGGACGGCAGTAAAATCACACACATAAAAACTGAAACGGCAAACGGCACTCCCGGAGTGCAAACCGTCTTTTTTTTTTCTCCTATATGGCAATAAGACTGAACTATTTGCCGGTGTCAAGTTTTAAAAGGTAGGGAAACATAATTTCTATACATATTTACAGACTTACGCACGAGTATAATCAGAGAAGCAGCAATATAACATTATACAACATTTACACACACATATTCACAACACTAAACTACATATGTACCTAAATAAAAAATTATAGGTAATAATCAAAAACTAGCACAACTTTAAAAAAGGACATACATTTATATGCATACATTTATATAATTATTTATAGACGAGATAAGAATTACATATTGTAACTTTTATCGACCTGTTGAAAAAATTGTAGTTTTTTTAAAAATAAGAGTATTTTAACTAAAACAGCAACACCGCCGTATCCGTCAGTTCTATCATCCCTCAAACAAATGTCAAGGTAACCAGGGATACGAAAATTTAAATATGGTTTTAACCAAGTCTCGTTTAGTGAGATTACTATTGGATTATATATTTAGGTATTAATGATATGGAACAACTCTGATTTTTTAGGAAGAATGCTCCTGCAATTCCAGTGTATTATGTTCGAAGCCTTTGTTATGAATTGTGTTACTAATCATTTTATTAAGTAATGCAACGTTGGACGGTCTTAATGTTTGACTCTGTTTTAATAAATTTATTAATGCAACTATAATTTCCATTAATTCACAATTTTGTGTATCACTAGACTAAGATTTGTATGCACAACCATTGTCAGGTGTAGGCATTTGGCACTCTTTAAACAAAGCGTCATGAGCAGCTCTATCATAGCCTTGACTACTTTAAGGAGGAGAGCGTTGTTTTTTAAAAACAGTCTTTTTATAAGAGGTATTTAAATTAGCATTCTGTAATGGATGTTTTGGTGAGACTTGCAATGTTGAAGTGGTGAGCACTTCAGCATAAGGTTTTTTCGATTGTGGGTGTAATTTCAGTGCCTCTCCATATGACAAGTTTTTTTGAGCCATAGTATGTTTAATTTGTTTTTTATTATATTCAGGACAGTTTTTATTATTTGCAAAATGGAAACCAGAGCACATTATAGACGATGCACCATCCTCTTCAACAGAGCAAGTTTCACCACTATGATCCTGCCCACATTTGTAGCAACGGGGCTTGGATCTACAAATTGATTTTGTGTGACCATACCTACAGCAATTATAACATTGAATGGTTGGAAATATATTATATAGCTCCACAGGTAAGGAATTAAAGCATATGAATATTCTATATGCCCATCAAAAGTTAGTATGAAGACTGTGAAGGCTTCCATGTAACAGCACCATCAACAGTAACTTTAATTGATTCTGCGCACTTTAATTATAGAGCCACATCCATTAGTGATTAGGAACAACTATATTATCGTTAATTTCTTTAGGAAACCATTCTGATGGAATGCCTCTTACTAACCCTATCCTAGAAACATGAAAGCTTGGGATTTTTGCTCGTAAATTAAATGTCTCTAAGGATTTATTATTAATGAATGAATGAGCATCTTGTGGAGTTGAAAAAGCGACGACACATCTATTTCTGACTATTCTTTTGACACTGCCTGCTACAATATTAAAAAAAATATATTTTTCAAAAAATTTCCAAATGTTATAGGATGTAAACTGGAACCATCACAAGGAGATGATTCTATTCTTTGGACATGAACAATAAATGGGAAAGCATCCTGTTCAGTGTATAAATTTCTGATTAAAGAATTAGATTGCAAACCAACTGAAATATTTTCCTTAACCGATACTGAGTTTGTATTAGAATTGACACTTTGGCGACCACTCTCTGAATTTTCTAGGCTTTAGGTATTTAAATTTTTCCCGCGCTTCCTTTTTCTATTACCTTCTTGTTCCCACTCAAGAAGATCTTTATTAAAATTGTCATCATTGCTATAGAGTGTTACATAGCTTGTGACAGAGGGACCAGGTCCCAGACCTGATCCCTCATTTAAAGGATCAGGAGGATCCTTCATAGATTTCTATGAAGGGCACCCAATTCCAATATACAATTTACATAACTACTAATAATTAATATAAAACTTACCAATAATATATAAAACTATTACTATTTACACTAAATACTATAATATTTACAACAAAATACTCCTCTGATCATAAATTAAGTTTAAATTAATATTAAAATTTAAAAACACGCTCCCGCCTCGTTCGAAGTTTCCCGCGCTTTTCGACAAGCGAGTTATGTCATTCAGCTCTTGGAACGGGGCTGCCAGTGTAGAAACAATATTAATTTTCCATTGCAATAAAAAATTTACCAAATTAAATAGTTTTTCAGTGAAATATAAGAAATTTCCGTCCGTCCGATTTATCGAACGTTATGCTGTAACGGGTAGTGGGGTTAGAATACCATCCGATCTAATATCAAAGTTTAAAACGGAATCATAAACATTTTCTACGTCGACATTATCGGTAAAAGTTGCCTCGCATCTCTAGAGCAGAATCTGAATGATCTTCAAATATGCTTTCCGATGATTTAAGATTTTTCCAGAATAAAAATATTTTTTCATAAGTGGGGTCATTTGTCCACTGGTTGCCTGCCTCTTTAAAAGATTTTAATGTATCTTGTGATAATCGGCTTTCAAATTGTTTCTTGAACTGCTCATTGCTATCTATATTGCTCATTTGTTGAGTATCTAATAGGGTATTTTGATTGGCTTCAGAGAATTTTTTTCATCAGCACTTTCATGTCTTCATCCAAAGGTTATACTTTATCTGTGACCATATTTCTCTTCTTTCTAGTCTTTTCTGCGTTCGATGAAATTTCCCACTGCCAATTTGCTTCTAATAACATTTTGAACTCGTCTAGTTTCTTTTTTTTATGATCTTTTTCAACAAAGCTTTATTGTCTAAAATAGTCTATGTGTAAAGTATTTCGACACAGCTTAGTAATGAAGGTCTCAAACGTGCAGGAATGCTCGTAATGTCTACGTCCCCAGTTTCGTTATTAAATCCACACATTATTTTAATACAGTTAATGAGATTTTCGTATTGAAAAGGATCAAGTAATTATTCTAGCATACTAATTTCTGGATGTTCGTTTCTAACTATTTTTAATAATGTTGCTAAATCTCGCATTCTCAATGTTACAAGGCTATTATGTCTCGAGAGAGCGGGCTGTGCTACATAATGCGGGACATGTGGTAGCGGACTTGTTTAGGTGGTGTCCAGGGTGAGAGTGTTCAGGAAGCCATCCCTTCTTGCTGTTTGAAGAGACTGTATCCTGTCTTGTTGTACAGATAGCTTTGTTTCCATAGTAGTCATCTTGTTTGTGACAGTGGTCTTAAGATCATCTATACATGCGATAAGATTTCTTATCTCTCTTAGGACCTCCTGGAGAGTCTCTGCTTGATTCTCCTGCATGGAGATAATAGAAACTATGTCATCCTCTCTTCACTTCGTAGGCCTCCTATTTCTGTGTAGTTTTAAAAAACACGAACCTAACCTAACCCACCCCCCCTTCCAAACCAAAAATTTCTGATTACGAATTATCGGCATATTACAAAATACCGACCGTTTGTAAACGGCCAGATTATACAATTTGCCTGCGATATATCTTAAATGTCTTAAATGTAATATCTTAAATGTTTTACATTTCCGATTGCTATTTAGGAAATGTATAGATTTCCTAGGAAATGTGTAATGTATAAGTATTAAATAATTTATTTCACACATTTCCGGGCGATTTTAGAAATTACATACATTTCCTAGGAATTGTACACAATGACGTATTACATCCATTTCCGTTAACATATACATTAATAATTTTCTATTGAAATTCTGCCCAACTCTGACGAAAAGTATATTCCAAATGTGCAATATACTCTTTGTTTATATTTGAATGATTATAAATGTTTAATAATTACCTCCTCGCTCCAATGGTCATCGTGCTGATTGGCTGCGTTAATGATGCTTTCCTTCGTGCTAGCATTACGAATGTCAAAAACTCGATTTCGTTTTCCGACTGGTTTTTTGCTCTCGTTCGTCAAAAATTCCAGTGTTATTTCTTTAGCGAAAATAAACACTTTTCATCAAAACAGAACAGTTGTTCTACCTACGGATTTTCTTGTGCAACTGGCCTTATGGATGATCTTGGCCGTTCACGGGAAGCGTTGATGCTCTTTTCGTTTGTATATAATTTCGTGCATTTTTCGTGTACTGTTACAGTACTTAATGCAACTAGATTGTCGCCTTTCCCATCACATTCTTTTTTCAATACATTTAATTAGTGTAGCGATCCCTCTTTCTCTGACCGTATGCACATCTTCGCTCGTTACAATAAAACAGAACAGTGCTACGAATAAAACAGAAGCAGTAAAACGTTCCGCATTTTTTATGCACAGTTACAGTTTTTAAATCCAGGAGAGCAGCAGCTTTTCCATCACTTTTTTTTCACTGCATTGAATGAGTAAGTTAATTCCTCTTTTATCTAGCTCTTCAACTTCTTCACTCAATAAATGTTTATCGCAAATGATACAATTTTTCTCTAAATGGAGCAAAGGAGCACAGGACGCTTTCCAACCGAAAAATCACAGCCTACTGTCCGTTAATACGTCCGCAGTGTGCCACGGCCACGTGGCCACGCTAGCCTAGCAACGTGACCATTGGCCGCGTTACCATAGCAACGCAGGTATACGACGTCGCGGCGGCTTCGTATAGCACAAAGTTTAGGCCCTGAATATACAGGGTGTCCCAAAAAGTAGTGATGAACGGAAGCGGGGAGGTAGAGGACCTAGAGGGCTATCCGAATCATCCCCATGTATGTTATGCGATTATTTTCGGAGGTATGACTTATTTCAATTTTTCACCTATCGCCGAGTTCGATGATATGTTCACTCATGGTGACGTCAATTATTGCGGAAGATGCTTGATTTTTTTTTTGCGCTAAGCTGAAAGATAGGCCAATTCAGTATGGTAAAATTTACTATCGTTCTTGTGTGGAATCTCTTGATCTTTGAATGGAATAAAAAAAAGGATTAAATGCCAAGAAAGATAAAATTACCCAGTATGTTCACCACTTCAAGGGCCCGTAAAAAAATAAAATCACATAAAAAAAGTTTTCCGTTTGGCTTTTAAAAACTTGCGTAGCTACCCTGAAAATTTCATTTTATTATTCAGAAGGCTTCAATCGAAAAATTGAAATCTAAATGTGGTAAGTGCAAAAATTGAATTAACATGATGATTAATAAAAACAAATCAAAACCAATAACAGTGTTTAACTACCAGAAATTTTTAAAATGACCCCGCTGTTGCTCAGTGCAAGTGCGACATCACCGTAAAAAGTTGTTAGTCCGGGATCCATCGCCCATTTTTGCAAAATATTTTGATTTGATGGTTCTCAAATATTAATTACTAACTGAATGTTTTTTTTGTTCAATCTCAAGATAATTATCTAAATTATTCGAAAAAATATATTTTGTCCTACAAAATCTATGGTTTGATCAAAGAGTACCCCTTTCCAATGTGTATCGATAACGAAGTCATCATAAATGATTACTATAGGTAAACCAGAATCTGATGGCAATTAGGGAAATCAAAATTTAGAGTGTGCAACCCTAGGGAAAATGGACAGAACGATCTTGATACTGCGTATTTTTTATTTTGTCCTTAATATCATTAGTCACATTACACAAGTGGATAATACTGTATTTAATAATGAGATATCCACGTATTATTATGTAGGTACTTATTACATGTATAATATACTAGCGGTCCGCCCCGGCTTCGCCCGTGGTACATGTTTACGTTTTCTCTACATAAGAACCATCCTCGTACTTCAAGGAATATAATAAAAAAAGAATTATCGAAATCGGTTCAGCCGTTCTCGAGTTATGCGCTTACCAACACATTTTGCGATTCATTTTTATATATAAGATTACTTTTCTAAAGGTAATACATTATAATATTATGTATTTACACATACCTATATTTGAATATATATAATTATGGCATGTGAAAATATGGATGTAATGATAATGCAGATCAAAACTTATTTACTATATTTAACGATTGTTTAAAATTTTTTATAAAATAAAACAATAATAAAATAAAATCATGTTTATTTTCGTAAGTATTAACACATTATAAAATTGACTTGTACACCTTGGACTTGACAAATAGCCGAATTGGAAACTCCTGTAATAAGTTTTCATAAAATTATATTTTAATCAACAAACAATATTATAGTTACCTATTTATAACATTTTTAAATTAAAGTATCAAAATGGGTAAGTCCAACTTAGCAATAAAATCTTTCACGCGCTTTAAAATTGAAAATTGTGATGTGTTTGACCCTTCTTCATCGAATATTTTTCTATACACATTGTAAACAACACCTCTTGCTTGTGATCGCAGCGGTTTTATCGACATTTCGAAGATTTTGAAGACAAAATCCTAAAAATTAATCATCAACACAAATAATTGGCAACCAATTTGATAGTTGTCAAATAAAGTTGCCACATGAAAATCTCGTATTTTTTAAATATAAATATGCCATCAGATTCTGGTAGACCTATAACCAGCTGATTTTTTTATTTTCACTTATTTAATACTTATATAATTCAACAGACATATAGTCCTACAAATTGCGTAATAAATATTTGAGAACCGTCAAATCAAAAATTTTTATCCTTGTTACCTCTGTAAGCTACCACAATCGAGAGTTTCGTACATGAAATTATTGGGCATCTCATCAAAATAAAGCTACTCACGAAAAATTAGCTTGATAGTAATCACTTGCAAAAATGGGCGATGGATCCCGGACTATGTCTTTTATGTGTCTGAATGCCCTTTTATCATTTTTAATGGTTTCTGGGTTCGTTGAACTGTTGATAGTCCAGTTTCATCTATATTGTATATAGACTCAGGGCCGAAAGAATGACGTCCATATACAGTATATCTAAGATTATCAAAAAAATCTCCGACGTTTTTCTTATTGAAACTTGTAGACCGGGAGAGACTGGTGGCCTCGGGTGTTCTTATCGAAAGCTGAGGTTGTCTTTTAAAAAATCCTCTAACCCAATCTTTGGATGCAAGTTTTTTTTCTGTCCAGTTGTAGATAATACCTCGAACTGTCCAATAAAACGAATAATCATTTTTCTTAGCAAATTCACGGTTAAGAAAGAAGAGTTTCTTGGCTTTGGTAGTAAACGATTCTGATATGAAGATTTACTTCTGTGGGCCGCTAATATTTTTGTGGGTGGTATTTAGTTTTGAGCTAGAAGCTCTCTTTGTTAAATCTCTTATAGTTATGTAATATCTCCTCCTTGGTGAGAATGAACACTAGACTAAGTAATATGGGTCTTTCAGATGCGGTACATTTTCCAGTTCGATGCACATTAGTTATCTGAAATTTTACTAACGGTCATTTAAGGGTTTCCGCAATGGCTACAACCGAGTTTACCAAATCCTGTTTTGTTTCTTTTTCTTTGACAGGAATGTTCCGAATTTCTAGGCTGGTTAATTTAAGCGAAGATTCCATGCTCTCAATTGTTTGACATATTATAATATCATTTATTTGTTTTTGTTTTGATTTTAATTCTTCCTCTACCGTTGTTAATTTAATTAGAACGTCATCGTACTTGTCAGACATATATTGAATCGATTTTTAATAAATTAACTCTAGTAAATATTGACGTAATCTTGTCTTCTTGCTCGGATTTCCAAGAAGAAAGTTTATTCATAATATCTTCTTTTAGGTTTTTTCTTTCATCATATAATGGTCTATGCGTTTTCTTTTCGGTTTCCGCAGTGGTATGTTTCTGTCGGTATCAGAATCTAGTACGCTCATATTAGAACCAGAATCGACTGGACTTCTATTCTTGGACCACAACGACGTAAGCGTTAGTGTCGTAGTCGTTGACGGCGGAGGAGAGCGCTGTAGAGGCATCTTGTTCTTACACAGTTTGTGCGTAATAGGTAATTGATACTAAAAACACATCTGCACGACAGCACGACCGCGGCGAGAAGGGAATTGAATCCGTTAATGACGAAAAACCTCTAAAAATTTGAATTTGGCGCCACATTGGTCAGCAAACACCCTATGTAAATAGCTAATTAGTTTCAATTACAATACAACTGAATATTATGAAAAAATAGGCCAAGTGTGAGTCTGATTCTGTCACGCAAAGCCAAGAAACATAAGATAATGTATAAATCCGAGCCGAACTTTATTTATTTATTTTGATATCTCCTTACTTTCCTTCTTGAACTAAAGTAAAGTAAGGCTTGCTTTTGTACATTATCTAATGAATCTAGGTCTTTGCTGGCACCATTTAATAATTTATTTGTTGAATTACACCAATTATGTGCAAAAAAATTACAAGTTAATTTAAAAATAAATTCCTTCAATTCTGTTTTGTGACTATCACATTGAATAAAATTCGTATTTATATTTACATACAAAATAGTTTTCATATACATTAATTACATATAAATTATCAATGCTACTTTTATACCTTAGTATATGGTGCAGAGTATCTTGTATATCAGAGAAACATCTTGTCAATTCTTCGCTAGGTTAATGTAATAAATGTTTATTTTTTAATATTCTCTATGTTTAAGATATTTATTTTTTGAAAATGTGTTTTGTTTTCTGTAAAAGATATCCTGTTACATACTCGAGCTGAGCAATTATTCTTGGATTTTTCTTCTTAGTTTCGAAACAGCATATTATGCCCTCATTTATTACATCATTATAATCAACTTCTGAAAAGAGACTCGTTTTGGAATGATTTTTTAAAAATAATTCGTTAAAAGACTCAAACATCGTTCAAAAATCCTCTTCACTTTCACACTTTCTTTAGACCCACGAGAATAATTGCTGCTCATGTTGTTAACTAACAGAGATGCAAAAGCAGCTTCGAAAGCAGCACATGAGGGCGAGTTGATTCTGAACCTATGACTGCGAATACTTCCGCAAAAGTTTTCCAATGGATCCTGGTTCAGATGCCTGCACCAAAAGGATTTAATTTTGTAGTCATAAAACAATTTGTCACGTAGAAGTTCCATATTTTAAATAGTTTTAACCCAATTGTTTATAGACGGTACAGTGCCAGAATTACCTTTCATGGTAATAAATTTCATGGATTTTAAAACTCTTTTAGCTCCTAACCAAATTTCACTGTGTCTTGACTTCGGCATGACGCTTCGAAGCAAATCCTTTCCGGATCGATTAGTTGAATTCTTTTGACTTCCATTCAGCGAGTCGAATAAGTTATCGATGAAGATAATGAAATCGGCAGTGTTTTTTGTTTCTTCGGGTAATAATATTAGATAAGAGTATATGCAGATTATCAAAAATAGGGATGTCCCAACAATTACATACTACTACAATAGTATCAAAAGCAATTACAGTGTTCATGTAGAACCAAAATGTTAAAAATATGTAACTTTAAAAGGAAACAATGGTGTAGTCTGTTCTGCAATGGTTTTTATCTTTTATTTAACATACTTTCCTAATCGTTGAAGCCACTATTTATATTTGCTTACCAGCTACCCATCGTTTTCCCAACAGTCTGGCTAAAGAGCTGCGAAGCATATTTTACTTTCATTTTAGGTATTTTATCTTTGTCGCAATGATATTCCGTTAAGTTTTTTATTATCTCTAGTCCTTTATATGTGGGGTTATTTTCATATAACTGGGTGATTTGCTCCCATTTTGCTATTTTTGCTGCACCCACCCTTCACTCACCCTCTATGGTAACTTTAAAATTTTTCGTCAATAAATTATGCCTCATTCCTTTCAAAAGATGTGGAACATTATAAAGCGGTCATGCCAAAATCACTTTCGGTGAACTGCCTGAGCAAAATGAATAAGAGATAGGTTGCTTGTAGTTTTTCAGTACTCCTCGTATCATAAAAACTAAAACATGGTCAGCTATTTTTTGAGTGGCTCTCCCATATTTTATCTTTCTTTTGATTATACTCAAAATGTGGGGAAAACGCCATCTCATCAAAGATTTAGGCTGTAATGTACATACTTATTGTGTTGATGAAGTTTGTAGCATTATATGGCGTGGAGAAGCTGAAATGTCATTAATTTCCTGGCTCATTTCTGGGATACTGATCTCTACTGGTGTGTCAGACTGTACCGTTGATTGAATAAAAACACGTTGAGATTGTCTAATCAGTGGGTTTGATGTGATTTGGTAATCCGAATACTATGATTGCGATGACGTTACCGATGAACGATTTGAGAAGACACTTGATGGTCAATCAACTTGATGGTCGATGGTTGTATATGGATTCTGCAAAAGTAACCAATCTATTTGGTACATAATTCTTCCCCGCATTGACTCGGTATATTTTCGTAATCTTTTAGCTAAGAGTTTCGCATAAAGATCACACTCATCTTCATGCTTTTCATTTGTATGAGTACTTTTATCTTTTAAAACTTGGTTCAAATTGTCTAAAGTCGGAGATATTTTATTTTGAGCCTCATTTATGTCAAGGCTTGTTTTTTTTTTCCTTTTTGGCCTATTATATAATGGTGTCGATGATGGGTCTGCCTGTGATGGCGAAGGAACTGACTGTGACGGCGAACTGATTTGCTGGTATGGTGGTGATGGTGGTGGTTGAAGTAGCGGTTCGACATCTGGTGATTGTGCCTCATGTTCAGTTTGATAATTCAGAAAACTTTAATAAATATATTTTTTTTCTGTTTCAGTTACCACTATCAGCAGCGGAATGGTTATTTATAGAAGCGAGATTTAGGAGGCGGAGGGTTGTGGGAGGCGGCTGTAAAGTCAATTAAATTCCATTTGGCCAGAGTTGTGGGAAATGCCACACTGACATTCGAAGAAATGATCACCACTCTCGCTCTATATATTGCATAATGACGTTGTTACTTTGTCTAGGAGGAGCAGTAGGAAAGCGTCCATGAATAGTGCGATGAGCTTGGCTGTCATACTCATATGGCCAGTGAGAAAGCCCAGGTATTATGGCCTTGTCTGCTAACAAATCATCTGTATATATTTGATAATCGAATTCTAATGTCTTAGAGAATCTAACATTCCTGAACATACTGGTCGTCCAAGGCTCATCAGGCCCCTCACCCCAGTAGCCTCCGTCAAAACACTGCCTAATATAAGGATCACAGCTAGCCCCAAAAGTGAGGTTGGGCCACTTCCTCTTCTGCTTATAGTAATTCCTTGAAAATTTCA
Organism: Colias behrii; assembly: GCA_029959065.1. Classification (NCBI taxonomy): domain Eukaryota; kingdom Metazoa; phylum Arthropoda; class Insecta; order Lepidoptera; family Pieridae; genus Colias; species Colias behrii. The sequence continues at coordinate 119,002 of JARWMC010000022.1, forward strand.
GTACAAAAGCTCTTCTTACTTTTTCAGCCACCTCATCCAAGTCAGATTTTAGTACAGTTCCTTTTTTGACCCACGTTGCGACACTCTCGTTCATAACAATCGCTGGATGGCCGAAACACTTTGTAAGACCAGTGAGTTAAAGATTGATATGCACATCTATAGATGACGTTATGCGCCTGGTTGCTATCTTGATTAACAGTGAGTTTGGAAACTTTCTTACCACATCAGTCAATGAGTGCATAAAATGTGGCTCTCCTTCTATATCTCGTAATATTGTTGCTATTACAAGAGGCTGTCAACTCTTCAATATGTCATATACATCGTCCTTGTAAATGCTTATATCATGTAAGGCAGAGTAATTAAATAATAATAAAATTCTTTATTGACATAAATACACAGGTCATTTTAAAATAATGAATCCTTCGGCTCCCGAACTAGTTTAAAACTGTCACTTCCTAGATGCAATCATACCATATGACAGGGCTGAGAACCATGCATTAATGCAATCTCGTAGAGCCAGAAAGTGGCTATGTGTTATAATGTATGCAAACCTATCGGAGGGCCATATAACATGGAGATTTCCATAACACTTTCCAGGGCAGCCAAAGAAGTCATATGCTGCTGCGTGTTGCTCACTGAAGGTTATTCTCTGTACTATCTTGGTAAATGTTTTCTTTATACAAAAGGTTTGACGAAGCAAAGCTGGTGGACGTGTAGGGGGTCCATCCACTGACACGTTGCAATAGTATTTAGATCCTAATCGTTTGTTGCATCATTTGCCACACGGATATGCTTGGACAACTCCCCACCCTGCTGGGACTCCTTGCATGTTCTGCTAACATGTACATAGTAATGCCCAGTGGATGTATTGATCTGAGTCCAGGAATGTGACCCCTTTCGTGTCTTTCTTAGACCTGCAGGTCTCAAGAAGGAACATCTAGATCTTACGAAACATGCATGGTTGCTCCAATTCTTATTTCTCCCTTATGCAATGCAGACTGTAAATGTCTGTCCCTACGAAATACGGGCTCCCTCTTGGGCTGACTATATTGAGGCGAGGGGTCTTCCTCCTCCATTGTGTTAATGGTTGGCGACAATGGCACAACATTTGTGGGTGCAGCTTGACAACTCACTGAGTTATTCGATATCGAGAGCTCGATTGTTGCCACCGAAATCGCAGACTGGTTAGCGTCAAATGGAACGGATTGGCATTTTATTCCGCCTCATTCACCAAATTTCGGAGGGTTGTGGGAGGCGGCTGTAAAGTCAACTAAATTCCATTTGGCCAGAGTTGTGGGAAATGCCACACTGACATTCGAAGAAATGATCACCACTCTCGCTCAAATTGAGGCATGCCTCAATTCAAGGCCCTTTTCGCAGCTCACAAGTGAACCACAAGATCCCTGTCCGCTGACGCCAGGTCACTTTTTAGTAGGTGAGCCTCTTGTGTTGGTTCCGGAAGACAATTATGAGAAGATAATTGTCATCTCACACACACACGATGGCATCTCACACAGAGAATGACACAAACCTTCTGGCGCAGATGGACTGAGGAATACCTTACCCAACTGCAACAACGCTATAAATGGAGATGTCGTATTCCCGAACCGAGTGTGGGAGATTTGCTTCTAATAAAAGAAGACGGATTACCTCCCGCTCGATGGCTGTATGGAGTGATCGTGGAGAAGCATCCTGGACATGATGGGGTTACACGCGTTTGCAGCCTCAAATGTAAGGGCCATATTATCAAACATCCTCTGTCCAAACTAATCTTTACTCCAAAGTCAGAGTGATTATTCAATTGTAACTTACCTTTCATATTCATGATTTGGCTTAATTACTAAGTGATGCTATAGCAATGCTAAAAAATAAATTTATGTTTCTTCATAGATGTATAATATTATGTTACTGGTGAAGGGTTTAATGTATTACAACACATGTATTACAATTTGTTACGGGTATTTGATTGTCAATCAACATTAAGTTTTGTTTTATGGACTAGGTCCATGGGGGGCGGTATGTTTAAGTTGTATAAGTAAATATTATGTTATAGTACTAAGCTTAACACTGGATGGCGCCACGCGCTCATTGAATCGCGCTATTGAAATTGTTTCTGCAAATTGTAAGAAAAAAGAAATAAAAGAAATGAACGGAGGCAAAATAATGACCCTACATTTAATTATGAACTGTCTACCAAACGCAAAAACAAAAACAATTTTTTTGATGCTGCCACCAAAACAGACTCATCTGACAGTGATGAACTGATGACGATAGTGTTTCAGATTCTGATAGAAGAAGCTTCGTAAAAGACAAGCGATCTCTAAATCCTGCAAAGTGGAAACAAAATAAAGTTAAAAAGCTACGGAACACTGGTGAATCGTATATATCCATATCGAAATCTTGGAAAGTTATTCCTAGCCGGAAAGGATCCAGATAATCCGGATATCCAGATTTTGTTAAACAACAAGAAGAAAATAACAAAGAGACAGAAAATTACATAGCATACTATAAAATATTCACTCTAGAATTTAATTTAAGTTTTTTCCAGCCAAAAAAAGATAAGTGTGATTTATGTGGATCATTTAAAAACACTGATGAACTACTGATGAAAAAAAGAGAAAGCTGGAAAATAAATATAATAAACACATAGAAGAAAAGTCATTGATTAGAATAGAAAACCAAGAAGATCGTAAAAAAGTTACCAAAGATAACATAGTCTATGATTTAGAAGCAGTGCTCCAATGTCCAAGAGGCACCTCCACCTCAGCATTTTATTATAAATCTAAACTTAACAATTACAATTTAACATTAACGGAATTGACACAAACTGGCATATAATAAAGTACATTGTTATTTGACTCACTCATTTTACAGAATCAGAAGCTAAACGTGGGGCAATAGAAATAGGAACTTGTGTATGGCAGTATCTTGAAGGGATATGTGAATCAAATATAGAAGAAAAAAACGTTACATTTTATTCTGATAACTTGCGAACAGAATAAAAATAAATATATTGCAACATTGTATTTATTTGCTGTGAACACGTTGAATATAAGAAGTATTAAACACAAGTTTTTAATCACAGGGCACACTCAAAATGAAGCGGATAGCGTGCACAGTTTAATAGAAAAGGAGATAAAGAAAAATATTAAATCAAGTTCTGTACATAGCTTTAATCAAAAATTAAAAAAAAAGTAAACCAGGTATAAATATTCATTTGAAGACGCATCCAAAAAACAAAATATCGCCCTCATCTCAAGATATTTCCACAAGTTACCAGATGCAATAGAAAAATTGGAAACAAAAAACAATCAATAGAAATACTGGAAACAACGGCGATTTGCCACTTTATTGATTCACGATCGAGTTGATGCCTAGCTGTACTTTAGGCAGATATTCGTCCCATCCTTTTTGCTCTTCGCCTATATGAGCGGTTAATGAATTCAAAATAGTGCGGTTTAGGCGCTCAATCTGCCCATTCACACGTGGAGTTACCACGGCATTCAAAACATGTTTTATACCAAACTCGCTGCAATACTCTTTAAATTTTACGTCCGGTGAAAGCCGTGCCTCTGTCGCTCACTATTCTTGTAGGATAGCTAAAAACTTGTTTCATCCTATTTAGGGCAGTAACAGCTCCTTTTGCATTGGCACTAGCAACAGCTTCTAGCCACACAAATTTTGTACACCCATTTATGAGAGCAAAAATATAAGTTTTCCCATTACTTTTGCAAAACGGCCCTTAATGATCGACATGTAGGGGTCAAAACTCAAAAGGCACAGGAGCTCTTGAAATCGGATGTAAGAGCCCAGGCTGTTTACCGGTCGGTTTCTTGGCGAACTGACAACCAATGCAGCTTGACAAATACCGTTCTACACTTTTCCTCATTTTAGAAAACCAATATTTGGCTTGAATAGCCTCCAGACATTTTTCTACACCTAAATGACCATTGTTGTCGTGTAAGGTCTTCATGCTATGTCATCTCGCGCTTTTTGGGCTTAACAGGCTTAGCAGAACCATCCACAATACGAATTTTGTGTTTATTAGCATCTAACTCCAGTTGCAAATTCATAATAGTTGACTGAATATCTTCATCAGCATCTTGTAAGGCATTAATAAAATCCTTCTCTTCGATACGCTTAATTGCAATATGATTTCGACTGAGCGCGTCCACGTGTACCATACATGTCCCTGGTCGATGATGGTCGATTTTCCACGTTAAACCACAATCACAGAAATTGCAATGTTTCTGGTTCCGTTTCTTGAAACCTATTTTAGTTTCATTTTTTTCAGTGAGTGTCTTCTTTACTATATTACTCTTTAATTATTTTTGTTCGGAAGATTTATTCACATCTTTTTCATCTTTCCATCGTTCAGCTTTCTTGATGAGAGCTTCCATATACATTTTATCTTCAACCGGCATATATTTGTACATGCTCTGAATGTCGTCAATTTTCTTTTTCATGAGTGTTTTATTTGCCTCTTTGATAATAATTTCACTCAAAATAGTGATTTTATTTTTTCTTATATCAATTGTCTCTATAGGTCCGGTAAATGAAGTTTGATATTAAATAATAATATGCCACTTTTTTTTCGAATAAGTTATTGACTGAAATTGTTTTTTAACACCCCGTTCACACTAGTCATAAGTCGCATATGACTAAAAGTCGAATGCTCTGGTCACCATACACTTTATATGGAGCTGTTCACATTGTATGAGACGCGATTTTTAGTCTAAAGCCGGCCATTGACGATCAGACCAAACATAAAACTTTTATAAACTGCGGCATAAAACTAGGGCGTCACTCCAAATGGATTTATAATTCTAACTGTGTTATTTGTGCACTTCTCATAGAATTGATTTTTTTGGTGACGGAGTCTAAATTAGCACCACTATCATTTTTTTTAAGAGGAAAGCAATTCCTCTAAAGCTTTCTGGCGTTGATGTTTATTTTTATAATTTCTGTCGTTCGCTCTCCACAAAAATTCTGAATTTCGGTACTTTTCCATGAGTGAACTGAAGCCTCGGAATGACGGTCAGCCTGGCGCGACGCGCCGCTTGGATTTATGCAAAGAATACTAGATTTATCGTAGACACGGAATATTTCCGTGGCGCGTCTTCGGTTATTTCACCAGATTTCTACTAGTAACAAAGACAACATGTGTGTTGCATAATTTTGTACGCAGTCGAGACGGCTATCGGCCGAGCCCAATATTCTATCTGATATCTTAAGATTGACCCGATCTTAGATTAATTTCTATCTGTGGATCGATCTTCGATCTTCGTCCCCATAACGAAACCTTTGATCTCTATCTTTAGTTACACCACGGATAGCAGTTAATCTACTCCCTCACATACGTTCCATTCCATTCATACTTACAAAAACAGTATTCGTTTAATTTAAAAGCGTTAAGTTTTATTAAAAACGTCTATTAAAATTTCAAAGTTACGAGTACATTAAAAAATATAGATAACATAATTATTTTGATATAAATACATGTGAACGTCTGCAAAGAGAAATATCAAAACAAATATTCTACGAATTGAAACGTTATTTTTAAAGGAACGAAACGCACTTCTGTAATATTCTGTTGTCTGTCAATACTCAAATGTCAACCTCTTGTAAATCACAATTATTCACAAATCCTAACCTTTGCAGGTTTGAGTATTCTCAGTATTTTTAGTAAAACATAGTGATTATATTCTCTTTGATTTTTAGTAGGTACTTATTACTCGTTGTTATTTATTAGTTGTTAAATTACGGACAGAGGGACATATTGGGTGCTTTGTTTCTTCATAAAGAAACAAAAATATGGATACTGAACATGTAAGTACTACACTGCAAATTAGAAGCAAAAAATAACGTTTCGCAAATATTCAATATTTAACTGTTTATTTTTTTTTAATCCTTATTCCAGAATAAAGCCAAAGCACTCAGTAAGGATGAAACAAAGGCGTTGCTTTCCTTGATCGAAGGAAGTGCCATAATAACAAATAAAGCGACTAACGCCACCAACAATAAGTTGAAAATGGAAGAATGGGTTAGAATAACGACATCATTCAACGCCAGTTTTGGGACTTGTCGCCGTACACCGCAACAACTCCGGTTAAAGTGGGAGAATTTGAAAAAAAACTCTCGCAAACGCAATACTCAGATACGGATGAATCGCATAAAGGTAACATAAATTGAGCTATAAAGTTGTTCTGTATAGTAATTATTAAATAAATTCTAAAAGTAATTTTCATTTTTGTTACTAGACTGGAGGTGGAGCGCCACCTTATATACCACCAGATGAAATACTGGACAGAGTCGCCTCACTGTTAGGCAGTACAGTGGATGGCTTTACAGTGGAGTTTGGTGGCGACTCAGAACAAGTGGTAGATTATGGTGATGGTGACTGCAGTGATGGTGCAATTACTAATGAAGTGGAGAAAGAATTACCACTAGACAATGGTGATGGGCAGGAGGTGCCATTTCTAGTCGTAAACACTCCAACAGCTGCATTACCTAAGAGGCTTTTTTTGGGTACTCCCCGAGCCAGTGGTAATTTTAATTATTTTTTATTTTATTTATTTTTTTATTTAATTATATTATATACTTCTTTTTTATTGATAGACTTCATTTTAATTAAATAAATTTTACAGGTTCTAAGAAAAGGCCAAAACCTGATGAGGGGCGCATAAGGAGAAACCTCGCAATAGCGGAGTATTATGAAAAAAAGAAAATGGTTCTCGATTGTTCATATGAGAATATCAAATTAGAAAATGAGAAACTAAAATTAGAAATAAGCAAATTAAAAGAAAATAAGGAATAAAAAATAAAGTTTTTACTGATTATAAAGTTTTTATTGGTTAAAAATAATGTCTGATGAGTTCCGTTCTATTCTCAACATCATTTAACTCCATGTTAGGGAGCTGATCTGGATCTTCAGCAGCAACACACGGCACATTGACTTCAGGAGGCACTTCTTCAATATTATAAGTTCTACAAATGTTATGTAAAACTGCTGTAGCGATTATAACTTTTTGTATGTTAGGTAATGATAGTCGCATTGTCAAAGAAATTACTGGGAATCGGCGTTTCCATATTCCAAAGGTTCTGCAAATGCATAAATATAAAAAAAAATATTTAAAAACATGGCAGAAAGATCAAGGAAAATAATTGTAGATTTATGGTACCTTTCGATGGTATTCCTGGTTTTTATATGTGCCTCATTGTATGCATGCATGGTGCCCAATGCATAAAACCGCAATGCTAGCAGCAGTACAGTCAGAAAATATATAAGTACATTAGTGATAGTAGTCACAGTATAAAATTATAAAAACAATATTAATAAGTTTCAGTAATGTACTAACCGTTTTGAGGTAACTCTGATGAATGGCATTATTTCAGTCAGGAGAAATTCAACTGCAACTTTGTTTAACCTAAACCTAAACGTAAACTCGGCGTCGTTGAGAGTAACCAAAACATTTACTCGTTGATATTGCCTGCGGCGTGGATGGTCACTAGGTTCTAGTTCGTTATCAGTATCATCCCAATCCGATAATTGATTAAGCATTTCAAGATCACTGTCATCGGTATCACTTGAAAACATTTTAAGCTATAGATCAAACACAAAATCCAACGAATTCGGACGATTACAAACCAAGATTGATTTTGATCTAAAAATTAACTGTCAAAATGAAAGATAGTTTATTGAAACAGCTAAAATGTCACTTTCATAGAGAGGCCTATCCGAAAACGTCAATCCGTCCTCTCAAGGATGGATTGATGCAAACGATTGACATTTCCATAGATCGATTGATTATTGAGACGCTTTTTTGAAAAATGGATAGGAATTTCAATCTCCAGTAGCAGATTTTCGATTAGGATCGATTATTGGGCTCGGCCGTATAACTTCAAAGATACGCTGACGCATTACTTCGATGATTTACCATTCAGTACACCACATTGTTCCACAAATTGAGGCAGAACTATAAGAGATAATTTCGCTGAATATTTTATAACGCCGGCAGGCGTGTTTCCGTTTCCGTGTTCAATAGGAGGCAGCACTGCCACGAAACCCGCACGGGTTTGTTAGGCTAACTCTATTTACAAACACGTGTACAATTCGAGGCACGCGTCCTCCAATCGCGCACGGGTTTGCGAAGAGCAAGCGGCCTGATAGCTTATTTATTTCTGTGTTCAATAAGAGGCAGTGCTTGTATTTAGATGCGTACGGAATCCACGTTTGGTTGAGGAACTTGAAGAAAATGAACGTGAAAATTCATGAAGTGTTTATAGGCAAGAAAACTCGAACAAAGTCTTTAATTTTGGAATTGGACAAAACAATAGACATTCAAAGATAGAGAAAGGTATGATAATGTAAGGCAATCAACATTCCTTAATTAAAAAAATAAAAAAAAAAAACAATAATACAAGAGGTAATATTAAAAGTACTTTAGTTTTATAAACTCAATGTTTTTTGGCAGGAGGCTCATTATCATCAATATTTGTTGCAATATTATGGACACGTTTCCTCTTCACAATTTCTGATTTGGATGGTCTTCCTGACTGAATCCTTCCACTGCTTGGTAGACCTCTTTTTTTGCGGCGAGCGATTGATGTTGGTTGGACTTGACTCCTTTCACTACTGCGTTAACTTTACTTTTTGTTCTTTTAATGTAGATCCGTTTGGACTTTTGAAAAGGAAAATGCCATGAACCTACATCTTTCATTATCATTTTCAAACTTTCTCTCTAATTATAAACCTTGCAATCACATTTTCCCAAATCAATTTTGGTACTTTAATTTTTCTTATAATGTTTAACCCTTTATAGGGCATAGGGAGCTGGCAGAGTTAAAATCATTATATGTCAAAAATCAAAATATTTAAAAATAATAATAATATTTTTATGGTGGGAATTTTTTCCCCTCTGCCTATGGCGACACCTGTATGTTTGCTAAGGGATGGTTGTTGGAACTAGTTGTTCTTGTAAAATATGATAAGGTATGTACTAATAGGACATAATATAAAAAAAACAAATATATAAATATAACGTTTTATTTAAAAAGTACAAAAAAACTATAAGAAATAATATGACTTCCTGTGATAAGCATAAAAACATGGCACTATACATAGAAGCACTTAACATTTCTCGCACATTATCTTCGACCTCTTGTCGTGGGTTTTAGTGCTGCAGAGACGGCAACGTTTATAGTTTTGTAATGAGCAAGGCATATGATCACCAACATTGGTATAACGTATCTCGTCGGCAATATTACCGACAACTTTTTGGCGAGTATCAGCCTGTGCAACTTTTTTGCGTATTATGTAGTTTGCCATGGCTGAACGCCTTTTACGACTTGTAAATCCACTTATCAGTCCTCTAGCTAGAGCAACGCGAAATTCAAAGTGCGTGAGATTAACTTTGCAATTCTGACTCAAAACAAAAGCGTTAGTAATGCTGGCATCTAGCAAGAAGTAAAAAATTCGTAGCCACCATCTTTTGCTCCTTCGTCCAACTGTGTAAGTAGATTTTAGACGATCAAACGCGCTACACAAAGCAGTGTTCGGAACCGTTCGAACAGTTTCACTTTTACCGTGGTTTCATAAAACCACACAACATTTTTTTATTTTTTTCTGTTTATTTTTGTTATTTTTTTTTCCGTTTGTATTGTGTGGTGCTAAATAAACATTCTTTCTTTCTTCTTTCTTCTTTGGAACCGATCTACTCCACCCATTCTCTTTGTGTATTCCTTGACGATAAGGGGGCACCGAATATCTACTTTAGACCCATCTTTTTGTATCTACAGCAACGTCAGCAACAACATCCACACCAGTAGTTCCAACACCTGCAGCACAATACGTCATTCACTATGTGGATGAATCTGATGTGGCAGCAACGATTCCACAGCAAAACACTGATGTAAATCAGATAGAAAATTATTTACAATTGATTTTAGACAATTAAAATAATATGGCACAAAACAATAAATGTTCTAATGGACAACCAGAAAAAAATGTTACATAAACTTGCAAGTATATCTGTGCAGATAGAATACGAATTTTCTAAGTGTGACAATACCAAAAATACAGATGTGGTTGCACTGGGTAAATCCAGCAATCCAATCGAAAATGAAGCTTTGGTCATAAAACCAATTGATTCAGTTAAAGAGCTAAGAGAATCACGTTTAAGTGACAAGCAGCAAAATATTCAACTGCTGAAGCAATATTCTTTTGTATGTTTGGTCCAAGATGGAAAAGGTGCAACATGTGCATACAAAATATTAGACATGTTTATTACTCGTGATTTTTTATGCAAGTGTTCCTGGACCGGAGGCAGTAGGAAGAGTGAGGATATAAAAGTCCCTCTAAAGGCTTTTAAAAATGTCCTCAATTTCTTCCACCCACTAATACGTATCTGGGACCAAACTTATACCGTTGAAAGTAATGAAAACTTTTTCAAAACTGTGCTTAAAAATTCAGTAAAGAGAAAAACAGCAAGAATGAACGAGCATCAACTAAACGTAAAACTCAAACTCAAACTCAAACATTCATTTATTCAATTAGACTACTATTTAGTAGCACTTTCGAATCGTCATTAGTCATTACATAGTATTTTTAACATTTACCACCGATTCGGAAAGCAGTATCTATGGAGAAGAATCGGCAAGAAACTCCATAGTTGCTCTTTTAAAATAATGTCAATAAATTTACATAATATGTAACTTATATCTAACTACATAATATGCCAAAGAACTGTCCTGTGGTTTTTACGCGACAACCCTCCATGGGTCTTTATCGTCCATATAATCCTGAATACTGTAGTACGCTCTCTGAACTAGTACATTTTTTATGTAAGTTTTAAATTTAGAACTACTAAACTCTTTAATATTGTGAGGAATTCTATTGTATAAGCGTATACCTTGACCCATAAATGAATTTTTAACTTTAGCTAATCGGAAAAATGGCATTTCAATTCTATTCCTGTTCCTTGTGCCATAATCGTGTCTATCTCCTACTCTTGTGTGTAAGTCAGAGCTTTTGTGTACATGCAAAATATTATTAAATATATACTCAGGCGCGGTCCCAGCCTGACATTTTGGGGGGGGTCACGGAGCTGGAAAGGTATGCAACCCCCCCCCCCCCCCAATCGTACTCGCCAAAAATCGTATTCAATAGAAGTGATAAGCGAAAACTTGAGAAAATTTCTATACTTACATTTTTTTACTTATTTTTAAATTTTACAAAGAAAAACCGGCCAAGTGCGAGTCGGAAGCCGTTAGCTGCAAATTTTTAGAAATTTCGACATTTGCAAGGGATTAAAAACAGGTTTAAACAGAACTTTAGATGTGCGAGTGACTCCGATTCGCTCTTAGCCAGTTTTTTTATATATTCTACAGTATAATTTTTTTTTTCTATTTTATCGAGTACGATTTTGGGGGGGGGTCATGTCCCCCGTGTCCACCCCCCTGGGACCGCGCCTGTATATACTGTGATGGTACAGTAAGGATACCAGTATTCTTAAAATGATCTCTTAGTGAGTCCCGAGCACGTAAATTATATATAGAGCGAATGGCTCTTTTCTGTAAGATAAATATAGTTTCTATATCTGCAGCCCTGCCCCACAGTAGAATTCCATAGGACATAATGCTATGAAAGTAGCTGAAATAAACCAATCTAGCCGTATCTTCATCGGTGAGATGCCTTATTTTTCGGACTGCATATGCAGCAGAACTGAGCTTACCTGCAGCGGTGTTGACATGGGCTCCCCACTGTAGTTTCTCGTCCAATGTTAACCCTAGAAATACAGTAGACTCAGTAGGATGCAATACCTCCCCGTTCAAGGTAATATCTCTGTTCAACTTTTTTACATTAGGAAGTAAAAATTCAACACAAGTGGTTTTTTTGGCATTTAATAATAAATTATTGGCAGTAAACCATTCAGATATGTGTAAAAGAGCACTGTTCACTTCGTCAACATTTGGTTCATGCCTATCCACAATAAAAATTAATGAGGTATCATCTGCAAACAGAACTATTTCACACCTATCCTGCAAATAATAGGGAAGATCATTGATATATACCAAGAATAATAATAATAATAATAATAATAATAATAAAACATTTATTATCAACAGCACACACAACATACAATACAAGATTAAAAAAAAAAAAATAAAACAAAAGTAACACTCTAAGTAAAAAAGAAAAAATAACAATAATAATAAAATATAATAAAAAAATGTATATAATAGGTACTGGACATTTCTCTGTTGATAAAAGGGACCAACTCAGTATCTGGCACGAATGATGAGATGGACCATTCGCACCACTGATTTTCAGTGGCCCCTTATGACATTTGGAGTAGACAATTACCCACTGAACAGTAAGATAATAAAAACTACATTACACCTTAAACCTAAAAGAGATAAAAATAATAAAAAATAAAGTAAAGAAAACAAAACGAATAAAAGATTAAAAATAAAATAAAATAAATAAAACCATAAGAGAATCAAAGCAAATCATGCGATCACACTTGAGAAAAAACAATTGAAAATCAAGAAACTTAAACTAAAACATAACCTTTTTTTATTTTACATACAACACAATACAAATATTACATATTTACAAAGGAAGTTACACACAGCGCCACCAAGTCCCCTATGGAGGGTTTAAAAGTAAGAGATTTCGATATTTGCGTCGAAAATTTTCCTTATTGCGCAAATTACGTAGTGGTGGTGGTAGATTATTCCAACACTTGGTGGCACTGTATCGGAAACTTCCCTTGAACCCTGCGGAGTGGTGTCTAGGTATCTCCAGCTTTTGAAATGCTGATCTTGTTTGATAGCTTAGGGCACTGCGCTCACCCATCCAGGCAAGTTTTTGGTATAGGTATGATGGAACTTTGGTTTGCATGACACCGAAAAGAAGAGTGGCAAAATGTAAGCGCCTTCGGGCTTCCATATTTAATATCCTAGCACTTTTAATGTATGGACTAACATGAGTTCGAGGCGGTATATTCCAGCAATAACGTGCACAAGCATTTTGTACACGTTGAATTGCTGCTTTTGTCCGTGAGAGCAATCTAGGTCCATACATTGTGTCAGCATAATTAAACTTGGATAGTACAAGCGCGTCACAAAGTCGAATCCGGAGAGAAGTGTCAATATATTTGCGTATTCTATACAGAGTCTTAAGTCGATAAAAGCAGTTGGAAATAATGGTATTTATATGTTTCTCGAATCTTAGGTTCTCGTCAAAAATTATTCCTAAATTACGAGCTTCATGTACGCGGTCAAGTTTTCTATTATTAATGAATACATTTATGTCAAATTGATTAATTTTATTGATTATTTTTGGATTACCTAATATCATAAACTTTGTCTTGGATGGGTTAAGAATTAATGAATTGCGTTCAGAACAAGAAGAACAAGAAGGGACCTAAAATTGACCCCTGTGGAACACCAATGTTAATTGACGCACCGCTAGAACGTTCTCCATTAACAACTACAGTCTGTATCCTATCATGCAGGTATGACGCTATGAGGTTCTGGGCTTTTCCTTTAATTCCATAGTGATTAAGTTTACGTAACAAAGTACAATGTTCAACGCAGTCAAATGCCTTGGAGAGGTCACAAAATATCCCTAGAGCATTTTTTGAGTTTTCCCATGCCTTGTATATATGTGTTAGAAGTGCAACTCCAGCATCTGTGGTTGAGCGCCCCTTTGTGAAACCAAACTGTTTGGTGTGCAGTAAATCATTAGATGCAAAATGACTACTCAATTGGTTTAATATTAACTTCTCGAATACCTTACTTAATGTTGGTAAAATAGAGATAGGTCTATAATTGTTACAGTCTTCTTGATCGCCCTTCTTAAATAGAGGTATAACTTTACTAAGCTTTAGTAAATTAGGAAATGTACCATAGTCACAACACTTATTAAATATGAAAGCTAAATTTTTCGCAATATTTTCTATTATATTATTAACTAAATTTACGGACATTCCCCAAAGATCACAAGTATTTTTTAGATTAAGCGTCTTAAAGGCAGTAACAATATCACTAGCAGTTACGTGTCGTAATTCAAATAATGTACTGCACCCCGCAACATGGTCCCTCAAAAAGGTTTCTGCAAGTGCTGAAGACGAATTTAAACTATTAGTAATAGTAGCAGGGACACTACTGAAGAATTCTTCAAAAGCAAGCGCAACATCAGCACTTTTGTCAATAACCCTGTCATTATTTACAAGTTTTATGGTATTACTTGATTTGCTTTTACCCATTTCACCATTAATAATTGACCAAACTGTGTTAACTTTATTATCAGAGTCGCGTATTTTTACTTTGATATACAAACGCTTTGCAGTAAAAAAAACGTAGGAGAACAAAAAAAGTTGAACTTATTAATCAAAATGAATCTGACACCAAACAAATTGGTAATGTGGTGGTCATAGTAAACGACGCTGCAAATGAAACAGTAAACACCAACGAAGATGCTACGAATGAAAGAAAAGAACAAGAGGAAGAGGAGGAGGAATAGAGTATGTTAAAGTAGGAATCTCTCTTCAGAAAATGGGAACTACACATGGTATAATGGAAATTGTGGATAAATCAATAAGTACTTATAAGGAGTAATTCTACTGGTTATTTTGAACGACTTTCCCATGAAAAAAGCGGAAGTTGTTAAACATAATCAGTAGGATTACTTACCCCTGTTGATACGTATTATCCGCGATTCCCGTTACGCCATGTTTAGTTCTTTTTTCCTGATGAGTGATCTCGTTATATAATACAGGGTGTAACGGAAAGGGTGTATCAAGCCGAATAGACACGAATCTACCCATGTTATCGAACAATTTTCCCCATGGAACATGGGTTGAAATATGAAAAAATATTTTGTCATTCCATGCAAATTGGGCGCTCAGCTAATCGATTTTGTATGGGGAGCCAAATTTTTTTTATATTTCGTCCGATGTTCCCTGGGGAAAAGATTCGTGCCCTTTCGGCTTGACACACCCTTTCCGTTACACCCTGTTTATTAAGTGCCATAATTGTTCTATTTTAGTGACCTGGCTTAGTCAGACTTTATAAAAATACGTAATCTCGTGACTGTGATAGTAGTTGAAGACACAAAATTATGGAACTGTTTTTCTTGTGTATCTAGTAAATAAGTAACTCTTTGACTATTTTTAATTATCTAAAATATCCGCTGATGGATGGATATTTATATTATGTTTGAAGTGCCTATACTGGTTTTTCAATAAATAAAAATACATTTTCTCAATGACAAGGTTTTTTATTTCTCTTTTAAACTGTATGTAAAAGGGGTACGAAGTATAAGTTATTTTTGTGATCAGTACATACTAGTTTTGTTTATATATCTTTGGAATTAACTATGGTCTCTGTCCGCTTGGTAGTGGGTAATATGGCTTTCAATACTTATGTTCAAATACGATGATTTAATCGGTAGTTCAAAAACATCGCATATGTCACTAATTTTATGACATGTAATCTTTATTTCACTTTTTTCCGTACGTTTTTAATAATTCATCGTATTGGAAACATGTTGAACACACATCGGTTCGTGGTGAACCAAATCCTAAATTATAAAAATTGTTAAATACATTCCTAAAGTATCTTTTTCTTTTTTTCAACTTCTAAAATACTACAATGACATCGAAAATTATGTTTATTAAGCTTCTAACTTTTTAAAACAGTGCGTTTAAAATGTAACTCATCCCATATTAATTGATCGTCAAAATTTTGCTAAAATTAATATCATCAAACAGTCGGTATATTTGCCACTAATATTATCAGAAGCTATTGGGGAGAGACAAAATAAAAGACTTTATTTTTGAAAAATCAATTGTTTATTGAATAAATGGCTATTTACTTATAGTAAATAATAGAAACATATTATGAAAAGAATGTAGGTAGGTAAACAAAAACCATTATTGGATAATTAACGCAGCTCGCGTTTTAGTTGGCCTTCCACGCTTTCGTTTTAATCCAAGTGGTTCTGACTTTGCCTCTAATGGTGGCGTCACGTATTTCAGTCTGATTGCAAGGCCTGTTAGATGCTTGCAGCTGTACTTGCGATAAAAGTCTGGACAATCACAGCAATCGGTCTGATTTTTTGGTAGTACTACGTTCCAAGATGAAAAAATCACTTTTTTGTATTCGTCAAAACACCTGAATTTCTTCTTAGCTTGATTAATTTTGAATGAGTTGTTGTCTGGAATTAAATATGTGGTGCTGTCCGGTGTTGAATTTACTACTCTAATTTTGGTATCAGTTTTAGCCCATTGATCCTGTTGTCCAATCTGATAACTGCAATTTAGGTTGTGTCGTAATTTTTTCTTCTGTTGCTTGTAGTGACCAGCTTTAACCATTTCCTCTGCTACCACGAGAAAACGGGCCGGTATACGCTCGTGGCTTCGCCCGCTTTGTCTAAAACCTAATAAATTATAGATAGAGTGATTAAAAAAACCGCATCATAATCCGTTGCATACAAAGGGATATAGGGACGAGAGAAAGCGACTTTATTTTATACTAGATTTCCGCCCGCGGCTTCGCCCGCGCTTTCAAAGGAAAACCCGCATAGTTCCTGTTCCCGTGGGATTTCCGGGATAAAACCTATCCTATGTGTTAATCCAAGTTACCCTCTATATGTGTGCTAAATTTCATTGTAATCGATTCAGAAGTTTTTACGTGAACAAACATCCATACATTCATACATCCATACAAACTTTCGCCTTTATAATAGTATATTAAGAAAGACTATGTAGTGATTAAAGGACTCGAGTGCGTTGTTCGTCGCTGGTGATATTGGTGCTGCACCCAAATACCAATTTGGGTTTTTTATTAGCCATTAAAATATGTTACGAATGCTTTTTGGTCTGTCCATTTCTTCAAGAACAACTTCGAAGCAGCAGAAAATACATCAACAGATGTAGCTGATTGCAATGCATCAATGTCTTCCAATAAATATTTTCAAAAATTCTTCTCTGTTTTTTGGGCCAATTTAGTACAAATCTTCTTCGTAGCGTGAGCTTAACACATTTTCATAATCGTTTCTTTTCCAAGCACATTACGAAATGCATTCTGTATATTTTTTGCCGAATCGCAAACTAGGATCTTCGATACAAAGGTATGAGAAAAAATTGACAAAACATTGCTCTTTACTCCTAGAAACATAGTTTTAAAATCAGCTTTACATTCATTTGTAGATACTGTCAAGCAAATGGGGTGAAAGGAGACCATTTTTTATGGGCCCACCAAGATTCGGTAACGTATAGTAATAAATATTATGAATTTTGTAACTTCGTTGTTTTACAAACGAAACCGGAATCATGAAATCGAATTCAAAAGCCTTATTTTGATATTATCATCATCGCTGTTGTGCTGTCTACAAACCAAGAGCACTGGCCAACATTAAAAAAAACTGGAACGAAACGTTTTTATCTTAGATCAGTGATTCCCAAAGTGGTCCAGGTGGACCCCCAGGGGTCCACGGGAGACTTGCGGGGGTCTACGTAGGCGTGAACAAAAAATGGGGGTCCACGAAAATTTATCTGCTTTTGATAGTAAAGAGCAAAAATGTAAGCATAGTTTTTATAAGGGCCTACCTACATTTTTTTAAGTACCTAACTAAGCAGATAATATTTTAATAAGGCAAGCGACTGTTACTTGTCCAAACTTGCGTATTCGATATTACGTACAATTTCGTGTACAGACTTGCAAAGCGCTATCCGCCCGACAATGCTTAATGCTTGTTCAGACATGAACTTGATCACCACTATAAATACTTGATGCCAAAGGCAAACTCATTCATTTGTTTCCAAAATTTCGAAAAAAAGGTGTGAGAAAATTTATATCAGTATTTGCTAGTGCCGGAGAAAAGTAAGTACCTACCTTTTTTTTGTTATAGAACTTAAGTTTTTTGTTTACGTGTACTAGTCGGTTGATCACAACGGTTTGAATAGATAGGTACACTGATAGAAGGATTTCTTAGCATTTAAGAAGATTTCTTTGTATTTAAGAAATCATTTCTGTTTAAATTCACTCGATTACACGCGGCGGGTTACTCAATGAAACACACTATTACTCAAAACAAAACTCGATTTATACTACTACTCGGGTCTTCCACGCAAGCCTTCACAGGCTTCGGGGTAACTGTTCGGGGCGTTGGCCCCTTTCAGTGGTGGCAACGCCGCCTGCAACAACAGGCGGGGCACTGGGTGGGACCGGATGGTCCAGGGTGTCATGTCCGGGAGGTATCCTGCTGCAGTGCGATCCAGCCCGCGGTATCGCGGGCGATCTGCGAGCTGCTGCAGGGGAGAATGTCCGAGTGTGCTTCACCCGCCGCTCAGCGAGGTCGAGCTCGCCGGCAGAGTGCCGGTGAGCGCCCGTCAACCAGGCGAGGAAGCGGTCGTGTCCTAGGAGACTAGGTCACGTGGTAGGCCTCTTATGTCCGGCGGTCTCCGATGGTATGGCGCGATGCCCTGCAAATGCTGGGATCGCGCTCCGTCGGCGCGCGCGAACATAGAGGAACTCAGGCGACGAACGAAGTCGTCCAGGCTCTCCATGCGCAGGTCCCTGATTCGATCGACTCGATTTATTCACTCATCTTAAGACTATATGCAGAAAATAATGTCTATAGTGCCATTTAGAAACACAGTAGCGTCATCTATTATTGACTTTGAGAAACATTTGACAACTTGACACATTTGACAATTGACATATATTTGACACTTGACACATTTGACAGTTATTGATATTAAGATGTTAGGTTACATTATAAGTTTGAACAATTTCTTAAAAATCATTTCTTAGTATTTAAGAAATATTTCTTAGTATATAATATTTCTTAGTATTTAAGAAATATTTCTTAAATACTAAGAAATATTTTGTAAATACTAAGAAATGATGTTTAAGAAATGATTTCTTAAATACAAAGAAATCTTCTTAAATGCTAAGAAATCCTTCTATCAGTGTAACTTAGTAACTTACAGATATTTTAATTGTCCTCTTTCGATTTGAAGACAAACACAGCTCGTTTTATTCAATTGTTTTTTCACGAGAGAAGCACTGCCTCTCTAAAAAGGCCGAATAAGCAATATTGCAGCGCAATTAATTTTGTAATTTTTCTTGCAAATAACTACTAATTTTATAAAACAGTAATTTCATAATCATTTTAAATTGATTTTGAAGTAACTATTTTATCAAAACTATTCCTTTTCGGAAAGAGCGAGCAGTGCGCAGGCGACGGGAAAAGGGCGGGGCTTGATCTTCGATGCCAGTTTGTCACGTTTTAACAATGAAGCCGCAGACAAAAAATACGCAAATACACGGAGCGCGTGAACTCATTGATTTAATAAAATGTTAGTTATCGTTTTTATGGACAATTTTGGGATTTTGACTTTTATTTTTTCCTACACAAATATGATCAGTATTCGATACTGAGTACACCAATTTTTATTTGTACTATTAAATATCAGTGGTAAATTATGTAGTTTAAAATTGATACCGTTTTGTGAAAACGTCTGTATTTGTCTTAGCGGTTTATTAGTTGGTCCCTTTACAAGCCGTAATTCTATTTCCGCGTGCTGACAAAGGCTGCGGTGTGATACCTATACTAGAAAAAAACTTGGTTACTAAAACATTTTTTTACAGGTAAGGTAACTGACACGAAACATGGCTACAGCAAAGAAAAAATGTCGACAATATAGTGTCGAGAGGCAGACAAACAATTGCCCATGTGCCTATTATGCAACAAAGTTTTGAGCAATGACTCTATGAAACCATCAAAGCTCGAAGATCATCTAAAAAGGTGTCATACTGATAAAATAGGTAAAGATTTAAAATATTTTCAAACATTGAAGGAAAAATATGAAAAGAGACCCACTATGCACAGTATGTTTGCTTCAACATCTCAAAGTAACGATGATGGCTTGCGGATATCTTACAATATCTCATTACTTATAGCAAAATCTGGAAAACCGCACACTATCGGAGAACAATTAATTTTACCCGCTGTTGAAGAGGTTTTAAAAACTGTTTTGCACAAATCTCCATTTGACGTACTAAAAAGAATTCCATTAAGTAACAATACTGTACAAAGACGCATTGATGAAATGAGCTCTGATATCGAAAGCTTTTTGTGCAATCATCTGCAAAAAACTCATTTTTCTATACAACTGGACGAGTCAACGTAATGAAGCATTACTATTGGCATATGTCCGATTTATTATGGAGGAAGAAATTCACGAAGAATTACTATTTGCCAGAACTTTGGAGACTGACACTAAAGGCGAATCAATATTTAATGTCCTGAGTAATTTTTTTTACAGAAAAATCGATTCCATTTACAAACATTATTTCAGTGGCAACAGACGGAGCTCCTGCAATGGTCGAGCGATATCGTGGGTTTATAAGTCATCTCAAAAGAATTATACCAGGACTTACAGCTATTCATTGCGTAATCCACCGACAACATCTTGTGGCAAAACATTTAAGTGACAGGTTGAACCAATCTCTTCTCTTCGTTATTATTGTGATTTTACTCATTAGGTAAAGTACTTTCGATATCAGTTTAAAGATTTTTGATATCTGTAATATTTACGGAATAATCGCCTGTGCACACTTAACGATTACACCCTGTATAAGCGTGCTGCTTCTACCTCCCGACACTGTATTTTTAGGTTGTGTGAGAACTCATCTAGATTATTAATACCTTAATAAACCTTAAAATAATTAAATTATTAATACTCAAAGAAAGATAACTGATTGATTACTCATTTTATGTACCCCGATGTGCTCGTATTTGTTAAATACAACTCACAATGATGGGAATCAGTTATACACTATTAGTAATTCTTCCGATTTCACTGGATCTCAAATGGATGAATTATGTTCACTACTTAAAAGTAGTGCATTACGAAATTACAATATTGAAAGTATCATTGAACATAATCCGATATTAAACATAATTCATAAACTCAAAGGTAAATGTTATTTAAAATATTTACGCGACGACAACCCCGAAGCACAGAATACATAATAGTAGCTAAACGCTACAGAACGGACACTCTCCGCCTCCCGCCAAAATTAAACTTACCTCACCCCGCGCGATCGTGATTAAAATGGGCCACATTTTTCTGCAAGGACGATACGCAACGAAGATTGACAACATTAATCAAATTGACTTAAAGTAATTTTATTATTTTGGATTTGTGATTATCGTTTTTCGTAGAAAATGGTTAGATATTGTGCTGTTTACGGATGTATTTCATCAGAAAAACGCGAATTTTTTTTTTACGCTAGTCACAAATGTGCCAACCATAAAGCGTTAACACACACATTTGCAATCTCACAGTGTGACTGTCAAAACGATAATTTTGTATGGAGTGTCCGGGGTGTGCCCGAAGTTCAAACACTTAGAGAATTTACTTTAACCCCCGAAAATGTCCATGCATACGTATGGACCGAAGAACAAGCTGCGAAAGGCGCTAACGAAATATGCACTTGTGTATATAATTCCTTAAACACATTAAATTTGGAAGGCAAAAAAAAAGTAAGATTGGTGGCTGACGGATGCGGAGACCAAAATAAAAATGCCATGCTGATAACCATGACTATGAAATGGTTGTATGAAGTCGGGCTTCGTTATCCGGGTGTGAATGAAAAACAAATAATATTTCCTGTCACCGGTCATTCCTTTATCTCCCCGGATAGAGTTTTTGGACTAACTGAGCGAGTTATAAAAAAGAGAGAATGCATTGTTCAGCCCAACTGAAATTGATATTATAGCATATCATGGCTCAATATATAAATTGGGAGCCGATATTCCTGTCTTGGAAATCTCAACGCCTTGAGAATTTGAAATCTTCTATGCATTTTCAAATAAGTAAGAGAACTATGGATGACCTATGTTCACTAATTAAAAGTAGTGCATTACGAAATTTCAATATTGAAAGTATCATTGAACATAATCCGATATATACAGGGTGTCCCAAAAAGTAGTGATGAACGGAAGCTGGGAGGTAGAGGATTAAGAGGGCTATCCGAATCACCCCCATGTGTGTTATGCGATTTTTCGTATTTTCGGAGTTATTACATTTTTTTCAATTTTTCATCTATCGCCGAGTACGATGAGATTTTTATTTATGGTGACGTGAATTATTGCGCTAGATGCTTGATTTGTGTCTCGGGCGAGAAAAGAGAAGAGTATCACATTCTCGTTCGGTCTCAGATCAACGCAGGTAGAACCGCGCGGCGCTGATATTTGTTTATAAAATATGAAGCTTGAAGGTTCTCCTTTTTGTTCAAAGTTGAATAGCATAGTCTAGCGGAATCTAGGTTGATAATTGTTTTTTTTTTTTTCATTTTAGGATTCAATCATGCCACGTACCTATAAACCCAAACCAGGAAGGAAAGTTTATAAAACTTATGATGAGACAATTATCCAACAGGCACTTATGGAACTTGAAAAACCAAATACAAGTTTGAAAATCGTGGCCGAAAAATATAAAATTTCCAAAAGCGTACTTCATCGTCATAAGACTAAATGTTTGAAACCTCTCGGAGGTCAGACTGCGCTCACTAATGATACTGAGGAATATATAGTTGAAAACTTAAATATATGTGCTGATTGGGGCTATCCTTTGGATACAACTGATCTCCGCTACATTGTAAAGATGTATTTAGACACGGCTCAGATTTCTATCAAAAAATTCAAAAATAACTTTCCAGGCCCGGATTTTGTCGAGGGTTTCCTAAAAAGGAACCATGGCAAAATATCCACAAGAATTTGCCAAAATATTAAACGGTCCCGAGCCGCAGTAAGTCCAGATACGCTTAAAAAATATTTTGGTGAACTAGAAAAGTTTTTGCAAGATGTACCAACTGCTAATATAATCAACTATGATGAGACCAATCTCACAGATGACCCTGGGCGGAAAAAAGTTACCGTTAGGCGCGGTTGCAAATACCCCGAAAGAGTGTTAAATCATTCGAAAGGCTCCGTCTCAATTATGATGGCAGGTACAGCAGAAGGGGACTTATTGCCACCTTACGTCGTCTACAAATCGACACATTTATATGATAGTTGGGTAAAAAATGGACCTGCTGGTACCAGGTACAATAGAACCGCATCTGGGTGGTTTGACGGTGCATCGTTTACTGATTGGGTTAAAAATATAGTGATACCGTACTTTGAAGACAAAGAAGGAAAAAAAATACTGATCGGTGACAACTTGGCATCTCACTTATCATTAGAAGTAATAAAAATGTGCAAAGAGAAGAATATTCATTTCGTGTTTCTGCCCGCCAACTCCACGCACATCACCCAACCGTTAGATGTAGCGTTTTTTAGACCCACGAAAGTAGCCTGGCGACAAATATTAGATCAATGGAAGAAAACTGATGGGAGAGTATTAACATGTGTGCCAAAAAGCTGTTTTCCTCGGTTGCTGAAGTTTTTGATTGATAAAATAAGTATAAACTCGAAAGCTAATATTCAAGCAGGGTTTAGAAAAGCTGGCATTGTGCCTTTGGACATAAATGCGGTATTGACAAGGCTACCTACAGAAAAGGAAAATCCAGAAGTAATTAAAGATGCTGTAGATGAATCATTTTTAAAATTACTCAAAGAAATGCGCTATGGTACAATTAATATCACCGAGCCGAAAAAAAAGAGACAGCTAGATGTAATTGCCGGTAGAAGCGTCAGTGAAGAAGAAGTCAATAGTCAAACGTCTGAAACAGCCGCGGGAAAACCCAAAAGCAACAAAAAAGCGAATTCATCAGCTTCTAAAATCATGACATCGGGCAAAGGGAAAGGAACCGGTAAAAAAACCATTAAAAAAAATGTATCACAAAATACGAGTGGTTATGAGAAATATGAATCAGTGGGCTTAGACATGAGTAATCCGTGTAAACAGGGAGAATCAGAAGTACTAGTTGATGGTGGAAATAATGAAAACGAAAACATTAATATTATAATTACTAAAAAAGGATTTAAAGAACAACAAAATAATACAAACAGAGTAAAATGCATTAATATTGAAGATACAGAAAATGAAATCTCCTTTAAGACTGTTGTAACCGAGGCTGAGATGGTACATACACAAAAGATTAAAAAAGATTTAGATGAAGAAAATAATGTAACAACAAATAAAGAAAACCGACATAAAAGAACCATGGATGAAATAAATGATTACCTGATTATAGAGAATGATATGAATTTAGTTGACATTAATTCAATGCCCATTATTTTTAGTGATGATGTAGATTCTGGATTACAAGAAGTTTGTATATCAACTGAAAAGCAAGGTACAGTAGAAGAAAGAATTAATACAGATTCTAAAACAGAGAAAATTAAAATTATTTCAGATATTACATTACCACCGTTGTCTTTGCCTTTACCAAAGAAATCACAGCTTTTGCCAAAATCCACAACAAAGCCGTTGCCTAAGAGAAGAAGGCTGTCGAAAAATTATTACGATGATGAAGAAGAGATTTTAAAAATTTTAGAAGACAATTGATTATGGATCTCTAATTGTTATCTCTTAAAAATGTTTTCTTTCATAATTATTTTAAAAAGTGAAATATTATTATTTAAGTAAAAGTAATACGACTGATTCAGCAAAGTTTGATCTCTAATTGTTATCCTTTAAATGTTTATTAAATATTTTAAAATTAAACTTTTATTAGGTAGTAATTTTTAAAATTATTTGTGCCAGCCCTTGGCATTTTCCCAATTTACCCCTGTCTCGTCCCTATTGACCCCAACGGCGGGGTGACTAGGGATTGACTCATTTTTTATTATTTTTTAAAAAACTATTGAAATAAATTAATACAAGGCTCTGGAATCTTGTAGTTTGAGCCACCGGAACAATAATAATGTCTTCTTTGTAAAAATATAACAGCTCTATAGTAGTCAAAAAGGGCCACGAAGTTACGAATCGTCCCTATTCACCCCGTTTTACGGTACTTTCGATATCAGTTTAAAGTTTTTTGTTATCTGTAATACTTACGGAAAAATCGCCT
This sequence comes from Colias behrii, assembly GCA_029959065.1. Lineage (NCBI taxonomy): Eukaryota > Metazoa > Arthropoda > Insecta > Lepidoptera > Pieridae > Colias > Colias behrii. Next base: position 144,043 of record JARWMC010000022.1, read on the forward strand.
GTGCACACTTAACGATTACACCCTGTATATATATTTGTTAGGCTTTAAGTGAAGTCCCATGTCCCCTAGTGGGGTAAGGGGCAGATGCATTATACATCTGTTTCACTGAACGATTTTCTTTAAGGACAAGTAGGTGATCAGCCTTCTGTGTCCTACCAAACCAAGACATTTTTTTTCTTCGTCTCCACCGGGAATTGAACCCAGGACCCCTCGGTGTTACGCTCATTCGCCAACTTTCATTCAACAACACTGTACTTAGGAGGCGGTCTGTTAGGCTTTACTTACTATCAATTTGAACAGCTGCTAAATGAAATTCCTGCTATCAGGGAAAGGGTTAAATCGCCAAAAACAAGTTTTGCTATGTTCTTATTGAAACTTCGTACCGGCCGCGGCGATAGCAATGAGCGAGCTTCTATTTTTAATGTAGCTTCATCAACTATATATAAGCACTTAAATATTATAAGACAATGTTTTAAAGGCCAATTTCTTTCTTTGCATTTAGGAACAAAATATAACTTGAGCATTTAGGAACAAATAACTTGAGCATTCAGCAAGTTGCTCAATATAACTTGACAATACTAAATGACTTATTTGGTAATCCAGAAATGGATCCTAAATTTATGCCAGCTATAATAATATGTGGTGGTACATATGTGTATGTACAAAAAAGTAGCAATTACTTGTACCAAAAGCAAACATCCATTTTTACTTGTGTGTTGTAGTGGGTACATTCTTGATGTAGGGCCATGCCCTACAACTGAGTCAGATACGTCTATAATGATCAGATTGTTTAGTGATAACAGTCCACTACGTACTTATTTCAGAGAAAATGATGTTTTCATTCTTGACAGGGGATTTAGGGATGCAATTCCATTTTTGCAACAACTTCGTTTTAAGGCGTATATGCCTGAATCTAAACAGGCTGGTGAATTTCAATTATCTATTATTGCGGCCAACAAGTCCAGATGTGTGACTTTATGCAGGTGGGTAGCTGAAGTTGTAAATGGTAGGTTCATTTACAACTTCAACTCCAATTACATTCGATTTGGATGTCGTGACTAAGACAATGTTAGTAAGTTGCTTTTCATTAATACGTGTGCGTGCTCCTGTAGTGTCAGATCATATTTGGATAACAACTACCGTAACTTGCTCCAAAATCTGCTCCAAACTTGGACTTATTAAAATTGCGTGGAAACGTTTTCATTTAAAATTGTTATTTAAATTTAAATTGTAAATTTAACACCTTGGCTACAGAATCTAAATTCTAAGTGATGAAACTACCATTTTGTAGCGTTTTATTATACAGGGTTACAGGTTAAGTCGACCTATTCCTGTTAAGAGCGTGTAGTAGGGGTCAAAACAAACTGATTTGATCTTATAATACCATATCCAAAAGTTAGCCGTTGAAGAGTTATTGCAATTTTAATTTTTTTCTTGAAAATGCCACTTTATCTTCGCATTTAGCGTTTAATTTTTTATTTTACTTATTTGGTCTGGGTTTTTTTGAGTTTTTATGTAAAGGTTGAGTTAAACAATAATTCTCAGCAATAAAAATCCATATCGCTGCAAACAATTCAAAGAAATGGCTTTTAAACTAAAAATAATAACATTAAAGTAATTAAGTTAACTCGTTTTAAACAAAGATATTGAAAAAAATCTCTATGAAAATGTGTCTGCAGATGTTTTTAAAAACATGTGCATGTTCTTAGCTATGTAAAAAGATATGATAACCTCAGGTAGCATTCGTAGATTCCAAGAAATCGGGGATAAACTTGGCATGGGGAAATAATTCTTAGAATAGCTCATTAACATCGGTCTAGTTATTATCTGCCTATGCGAACAATAAAGGGTTGTGCCGCGTGATTATGATGTCTCACTCACACGCTGCAACTATCTCGCTTCCACCTACTGGAGAGAGCGAGCGAGCAAGGAAGCTGTATGGGGCGAAGGATGCCGCTTTGTATTTTTTAGTCTGCTTATGTGATTCGTCCGTAGTAGATGCGATTTCTGTGCTCCTCTGTGTATTGAGTGTATTTTTTGGACCTCAGTGTTATGTGATTTCTACCCAAATAGCTATCCATGAGGTCTACTCCTCCCATGTGTTTATTGTATTCTTGGACAATAAATGGGCAAGTAATATCAATTTTTTCTCGTTTTGCCTTGTCATACCTGTTTACTTTAGTCACAGGCAATGCATAAGTAGATAGTAGGGTCACTACCTTATTATCTTTCCACACTACACAACTCATATCTATACCATCAAGCATAGAAACTATCTCTTCATAACTACCTCTGGGCACTGATTTCTTCATGAAATCTTTTTTATCTGGTAATTTATTATTTGGAATCCTGTTTTGTTGCACAGTCCCCACAGTATGTATTCCTTCTTTAGCTAGAAAATGTACCAATGGCAAAGAGGTATAAAAATTATCAAAGTATATTATGTGGTTTAGCCTTCTTGGCACTCCCCGAAGCAAACGCACTACAACATTTCCTGTTGCACCAAGATCTGGTTCATCGGAGAGTTTTTCTGAATTCTCTTGTCCAGAATATACCTCAAACTTATGAGCATATCCCATCAAATCACAAAGTACATATAATTTGAAGCCCCATTTGTGGGGCTTATTGGGCAGATATTGTTTTAAGAAGTGCCCTATTTTTTTTTTAACACATCTGTTCATCCACAGAAAGTCTTTGGTTGGCACTGTAGCAAACCTCTCATTGAGGTGCTTGATTACAGGGCGGATTTTAAAAAGCCTGTCATGTTCTGGATGGCCTATAGGTTTATGAAGTTCATTGTTGTTGAAATGCAATGATAATTTTATTTTTTTCAAATTTGTTTAGTGGCATTGTTGAAGAAATGGGGTCATAACCAAACTTTGGTGACCAGTAAGATCTTGTGCTAGGAAATTTTTGTACTGACATGTATAGTAGGATAACAAAGAACTTGTATAAATCATATTCTGTAAATGTTATAGATGAATTGGGATTACTTTGTATTATATAATGAAATGGTTGAAACATTGATATGGGGTTTCTAGATGTGATATTTCATCTGGAGCAGCAGAACTCCCCAAGAAAGTAATCTTATCTGCATCATACACAAGATTCCTTTTTTTCCATATCAAGTTTCTTTTGTCAAATAAAAAACTGGATGAAGACTGCAAATTGGATGAAGATGATGAGTGTGAGGGTTCCTGGTCTTCTGTGGTGACCTCTTCTACAAGAGGAGGATCAATGTCAGCAGTTTCATCTTCCACATCATCATTATCATTTTCCTCCTGCAACACTCTTATAATTTCATCAGCATCACGGTACTCATCGTCGGAATCTTCGTTATCAAGGCCATCTTTCGAGAGCCAACCGCCTTCTAACTGACTCAAATAAACTTCAGTCTCTGTCTTTCAAGTATCCCTACAAAAAATATATTACTAAAAAACATTTTCGCCATACATTAAATAAATAAATAAATAAATATTATAGGACATTATTACACAAACCGACCTAGTCCCACAGTAAGCTCAATTAAGGCTTGTGTTGTGGGTACTAGGCGACGATAAATATAATAGATAACACCCAGACCCAAGAACAAATAATTGAGTTCATCACACAAATATTTGCCCTGACCGGGGATCGAACCCGGGACCGTCGGCTCAGTAGGCAGTTACTTTACCACTGCGCCAACCGCGTCGTCAGACATTACAAGTGAAGTTATTGCATGGTTATGTAAATTTCTGTCACATAGTTTTGAGAAATTTATTCAGGATATTTCCAATATAAATTGCACATAATTTAACAGAAATACTAAAAACAAACCTTTTTTTCACTCATTTTCACTTTTATTAGTGGATAAATCTCAGATTAGTTTCCTAAAACAATTTATAAATTCACTCGTTTCTTCGAATCACAACAAACAGCTGAATGACAAGTTCAAGACCTTGTTATTGACAGTGACGTTTGTTTTTTTTTTTAACAACTGCGTTTCGTTTTATGCCTTGGTCGTGTAAAATGTTGCCAGCAACAAACCATTTACAGTACGCCTGTTTGGTGGTTCATGGTTCGTTCGCGCCAATTTCTGTCTGTGGCCAATGGCCCATTACCGATTGGCACCGATTGGTTGGTTTGTTGCGGAATCAATGGTGAACCAGAATTACTCCAGCTGACTGAAGATGAAAAAAACAGAAGCAAGGATCTTAACTTGGACTTAGAGAACAAAATATTGAATTTAGAATATGAAAATAAACAAACCAATAGAAGAAATATACTTTGGTGGCAATGTTATTTCCCTGTTATTGAAACAAGACTTTTTGGCTAAAATGACTCAAATGGAAATAGTACAGTTCAAAGAGAAATGTATCCTTTTTTATATAGAAAGTGTAAAACAAATAAAGCAGCGTTTTTGTTTTAATGAAAAACAAAGATTAACGCCGTTAGTGCACCGACGCATTCACGTGCGGCAGCGAAACAACGAAAAATCTGTCAGTAGTGTGGCAGGATTTCGCATATGATATGTCTCACTCTAGCACATAGATAGATGAAATAGTTGCGTCCTTGTCAGTATTGTTTCGCAAGGAACTGCGAAATGGCCATTACACAGACGCATTGCGAAAAAGTTGCGAAAACATTGCTGTTTACTAACGTTCCGCAGATATTTCGCTACGCAGTAGTTTCGCAGATTCGCTGCCGCACGCGAATGCGTAGGTGTACTAACTGCGTTAAATGTTTTAAATTTTTGAATCCTAAACATATCATTGAAAAACAAGCAGTCACTGCTATTGCTCATTTAGGAGTTCAGTTTCCAGGCAAGTTAAACATAATTATGTAATTATTAATGTTGTCCACTCTGAAACATTTTTATTTACAATACATTTTTATTTTTAGGCCTTTGCCCAGAAAACATGACCGAATTGGACAGAGAGTGGAGATTATTAAGAAACATGACATTTAATTTCCCAGAAAAAAATTCGGATCCTACACCTACACCCGAAGAATTCTTGAAGCACGTTTCGTCCATTAAAAAAGGAGACCAGTCTCCAATGTTTCCCCTGCTATGCGAATTCGTGAGAAAATTACTCCATTCCGATATTTTGTTTTCGTGGCTGCATAGGTTGAGAATCCTGTTTCGCACAAATATATTGTTGCGAACGGGAGAAGAATATTCAGAGCCATTTTGCCAAGCATTGGATATTCAAACTCAAACATTTATTTATTCAATTAGACTTCTTAAAGAAGCACTTTTGAAACGTCATTACATATTTTAAAATTTACCACCGATTCGGAAAGCAGTATCTACGGAGAGTCGGAGAAGAACCGGCAAGAAACTCCATAGTTGCTCTTTTAAATCATGTCAGTTTTACAATTTTACAAAATACATATGTAACATCATATATTTTAATAACATGCCAAAGAACTGTCCTGTGGTTTTTTCGCGACAACCCTCCATGGGTTTTTATCGTCCATATATTCCTGAATACTGTAGTACGCTCTCTGAACTAGTACATTTTTTATATAAGTTTTAAATTTAGAACTACTAAACTCTTTAATATTATGAGGAATTCTATTGTAAAAGCGTATACCTTGACCCATAAATGAATTTTTAACTTGATAATCGGAAAAATGGCATTTCAATTCTATTTCTGTTCCTTGTGCCATAACAGTGTCTATCTCCTACTCTTGTGTGTAAGTCGGCGTTTTTGTGTACATGCAAAATATTATTAAATATATACTGTGATGGTACAGTAAGGATACCAGTATTCTTAAAGAGATCTCTTAGTGAGTCCCGAGCATGTAAATTATATATAATTATATATACATATATTCATGACGGATTTTGCACCAAAAATCGTTGAGAGGCGTCGTTTTGAACAGTGACTCCATACTTGTGTCTGATGACATTTCTAAAAGAGATTCATATATCTCATTTGACATACTTTCGGGCTTTTGCAAGTTGGGTAAAAAAGGATTATGAATCCATGAGTTCTGAGATATTGGACCTATTCTTCAAACACATCAACTTGAAACATTTCTTGAGTCGTTATCGCTAACAAACTCACTGAGTGACGTAAAGTTTTCTATTTCTTTCTTACCAACGCAAATAATCCAAAAATCTAATTTTCTTTTGAAGGCAGTTATTTTGTTATAGGTCTGAAACACTGTTGTCTGTTTACCTTGCAATGATAAATCCAATTCGTTCAGTTTTTGAAAGATATCCGCAATAAAAGACAATCGGAACAACCAAGTTTTATCATGCAAACGGTCCTTCAAATTAAAAGAAGTATCTGCTGAAAAAAACATTTGTAACTCGGCTTCAACTTCAAATAGCCTTGTTAAAGTTTTACCCCGAGACAGGTATCGCACTTCTGTATGGAGCAGCAGTGTTTTATGTTTGCTGCCATAATCTTCACACAATAATGAAAACAATCGTGATTTGATAAAATTAATTATTTTGACCGCTTCATCCATAACTAATTTTAGATTTGACGGCATTTGCTTCATCGCAAGTGCTTGTCTATGCAGAATGCTGGAATTACTATTAGGCGCTTTATTTTTTATTCGTGACACTGCTCCTGCTGTTTTACCTGTCATCGCCTTGGCCCAATCTGTGCAAATGTCAATGCAATTGTCCCAACTGAGATTATTTTCTTCAAAAAATATATTTATTTTATTAAAAAATTTCTTCCCCGCTAGTGTTTGTGAGCAGCGGTGAACACATAAGCATGTCTTCTTCAAAAGAACTTTCATATGGATATCTCACGATAACCAGCAAGATAGCCAAACCAGCGACATCAGTCGACTCGTCCATTTGCAAGGCGAATCGTGTTTTTTGTAGACGTGTAACTAGTTCTTGTTTGACGTAGCTTGCCAGATCATGGATTCGCCGTGAAACAGTATCGTTTGATAGCGGCACAGTAGAAAGATGCTTTGCAGATTTTTCATCGAGCATACATTTTGTTATGTCTAATACACATGGCTTTATTAAATTCTCAGCGATAGTGTGCGCTTCACCTGCTTGTGCAATGCGATAGCTAACTAAATATGATGCCTCCGTGGCCTTTTCGTTGATAGTTTGTGTTACATGCATCATATTTTTTTGACTGTCCAATAACTGATCTTTTTTACGAACAAAAAATTCTTTATTCTTGTCTTTAGACTCGGGGTGTACAGTTTCTAAATGTCGGCGCAATTTGGCAGGTGCCATGGAACTCTTAGAAAGCAGTTTACTACATAGCATGCAAAGAGGTGAGCCGTTAGAATCAACAAATCCGAAACTGATATATTCATCATACTTCCTTTTTTTAGTCTTTGAAACCGTCGAGCTGTCGTACGTATAATACAGATAATCCCGCAGCAAGTACAATTACAGCAGCAGAACAACAACAAGGTCCACGCGTTAATACATCTTCTCGTATTTCACAAAATAAAGATTTTAATCCGAAGGCACAAATTTTGGTAAGTAGCATCTATTTATTGACAAAGTATCTGTTTATATAGTACAATTTACTAACGGCTCCACTCCAGCCGCGTAGTTTCCGCTTTTCCCGTGGGAGCAAGTTATTTTAATTTAAGTGAGTACTTGCCTTTCTATAATTATTTAGTATTTATTATATTAGTATTTATTTTACAGATTGATTCCACAGCAAATACAAGTTCAGCAGCAGAACATGTAGTCATTGAGGCTCAAGGTGTGGACGGTGAAATTTATACAGTGATACAAAATTCACCGGATATAGCAAATACACAACAACTTTCTACGGCGCAAGTATCATATGTCAATGATCAAACTACTATATCACAACAGTTGCTTCTTATAGTTATGCAAAATCAAAATAAAATTATGAAAATAGTCCAATTGGAGGAAATACAGGAAAATAGGAAAACACTTGTTACCACACATGGAGAAGCTACAGGATCACAAAAAGAAAAATTTATAATAGAACCCATTAAAAATGTGAACTAACTGGAACGATTTAATAAATTATAAGTCTAGCCACAAAATTATTTATCGGACACGTGATTAAACTTCTAATTTTATAACTAAGCAACGGGATAATGACATAGCCTCTAATAAACTAATTCGTCTTTTTTACAACGCCCATTAAATATTCAGTATAATACCATGTAGGTTGTACCACGTGCCGTCGAATGGTGCAATTCTATTGGTCGATATTTGGGTCGGAAAAATAATCCTTCTTATTTATGCATTGCCACCTAATTTACTAACTCGGCCACGGATTTTACATCTCGTCACCATTTTACGTTTTACAGCTTCAACACAATGTCCTCAAGAAAATATAATTCAAGCTTTTACAGAAAGCATCATTTATTATAACTTAGCATGTAAAATAATACAATAATTAGCAATTATAGATAGTGCCATCCACGAAGCCGCGCCCCACCACTTGTCCTAATCGTTTATAGTATAGTTTGCAAGCTTTCGCTAATGTTAAAAATGTTATCGGTACATACTTATTACCTATGAGTTAGAGCTAGCGCGCACGAGCAACTTTGTCTCCGCAACTATTTTGTCTCTCCACCCATGGGCTAGTATGAAAGTGCGCGCACGTAGCGACGCAACTCCCCATACAAATTGATGGGAGAGACAAAATAGTTGCGGAGACAAAGTTGCTCGTGCGCGCTAGCTCTTAAAGCTAGCGCGCACGAGCAACTTTGTCTCCGCAACTATTTTGTCTCCGCAACTATTTTGTCTCTCCACCCATGGGCTAGTATGAAAGTGCGCGCACGTAGCGACGCAACTCCCCATACAATTGATGGGAGAGACAAAATAGTTGCGGAGACAAAGTTGCTCGTGCGCGCTAGCTCTTACGCGCACGCTACAATAAATAGAATAAAACATAAAAATAAACTACCCGCTCCCGCTATTCACTCGACTAAAAAGTGGAGGGGCGCGTCTTCGTGAATGGCACTATCTGTATAAAATATTGATCAAAATACACTTCTTAGCTCAATAAATTTTATTAGTGATTGAAGAAAATGATTATTGATGATTACACCTACCTCTTATAATTAGTATACATTGAGTAGTACTTACTTCAAGTTTAGTTTAAGTACTGTACCTACTTACCAAACTTAAATAAAACATATTTTTAGGTCATCATGCATGCGTAGGGAGGAAATGGGAATCCGGTGCATCAAAAATAAAAAGAAAAGCTGAAACGGTTATATCCAACCAAGCTCTGAGTTCCAGTATGATGAAATTTCTTAACAAACCTTCAAGGACTTCAAGTGTCACAGCTTCAGAGTCAAATAAATCTTTTACTAAATTTCTGATATTACTTTACTATCAACATCGGGTGAATCTGCTGTGATCCAAATGTCTGAGCCCAATGAAGAGTTAGAAATTGAGAGGATGTGTGACTCGGAATATCAGAAACAAGCAGTTAATTTAAAAGAGTCATTTATAGACTTAGATCCGGGGAAGTGGGTATTTCCAGTATACGATTTGCAGCGTCATGACTTAATTCAAAACGGACCCAATCAAGATCTAGAGAAATCTGATGAAAGTTACCCAAAAGGCGCAAATAAAAGACATTTTTCTAAATTTCATTTTACTCGAAAATTAAGTAACGGCGAAACGCAACAGATGGTTAGTTTACTCCATATTTCAAGATAAAGTTTATTGCTTCCCATGTAGACTTTTTTCACATTTGCAGACACAGTTGGTAAAAGACGGATGTTGTGACTGGAAAGATTTAAGTCGGATATTGCAAAGACATGAACAAAGTCAAGGACACATGGAGTGCATGACTAAATGGATAAAGGAATCAAACACGGAAAAACAATAGATAAGGATAACGAAAGATTGATTAGGGAATCGCAAAAGTATTGGTATAATTTGTTTGAAAGAATGATTGACATAGTAAACTATTTAGCCTCACACAATCTGGCATTTAGAGCTCATCGAGAATATCTTAAATTGAACGAAAGCAGAAACAGTGGTAATTTTATTGATTTATTTAACCCTTCTTTGCATGATGGTGGAAATTTCCATCACAAACATTTAGTGGAATTAATTACACCGCCTGTAAGGTCTACTAAAGAACGCGTTTTTCATGTAAGTACGTCCGCAAATTCTGTGAAATGTTGTATAATGTGTAATAAGAATCATAATCTGTGTAAATGAAAATCTTTTGCAAAAATTAATTGTAATGAACGTGTTGAATATGTAAAAAATAAGAAATTGTGTTTTAACTGTTTGGCCCCAGGTCATTCGGCATTAAAGTGTCGTATACCTTTGTCGTGTCACATATATAAAAAGCGTCATCATTATCTTCTACACCGATCAAATATAGATACAGTTTCGTCGGTACCTGAGGTTTCTACACAACTGTCGAAATTAATGCGGACCGATGTAGATGAGATGAGAAGAAGGTGCATACTACAATGACGTCTTTACATAGTCTAGAAGATGGTGAACATGCTATTAATAAATTCTTCCTCGATGTACCCGGGCAAACAATGATAGATAAAAATCTTATTAATTTTTATAACAATAATAATTTCGGCGTAAGTAATCAATTTAATATAGAGCCATGTACAATAGATCAAGTCAAAAAAATAATATCAGGTATACAAACGAACGCGGCTGGCCAAGATACAATTAATATTGATATGATAAGGATGACTTTATCTGTAACTCTACCAATTATAACGCGGATGGTTAACACATCTATATCTACCCGAACATTTCCGGATGCTTGGAAAACTGCTAAGATAAAGCCTTTGCCAAAAAAAACAATTGTGGAGGAACTGAATGATTAACGGGCCGTCAGTATACTACCTGTTTTATCAAAAATTATTGAGCGAGTAGTTTGTAATCAATTAGTAAAATTTTTAGACAGTGAACAAATCCTACCAAATGTTCAATCTGGGTTTCGAGCGAAGCATGGCACAGCTACAGCTTTAGCTCATGTAACGGATGATGTCATATCAGACAGTGATAATGGGATGGGTAGTATTATGATTTTATTGGACTTCACTCGTGCGTTTGACTCCATCGATAAGGAAGTTTTGTTAGCCAAATTAAAGTACTACGGTGTTAATCCAAATGCTAGTGGTTGGTTCAGATCTTATCTATCCGATAGAAAACAGTTTGTTGTCACCGAAAATGAAGGAAGTTTAAATTATTCAAGAACTGAGCCAACTCCGCGTGGTTGTCCTCAGGGCTCAATACTCAGTCCGGTTTTATTCACACTGTACACTACTGACCTGATAAAACACATAAAACACGGCAAAGTACACTTGTATGCCGATGACACGCAGTTATATTATCCTATAGACCCCAAAAATTCAATAATCACAGAGCGTCAAATTAACGAAGATTTAGAACGGGTGTCATTATGGGCTAAACAGAATGCTTTGGTACTTAATGGATGCAAATCCAAATACATTGTATTAGGTACAAAAAATCAAATAAAAAAAATAAAAAATCTTAATTTGGAAATAAAGATCGATAATAAACAGTTAGTTGAAGTGGATAAAGCTAAGAATCTCGGCATAGTTTTGGATGGACAGCTTAAATATGACGATCATATAAATCTTACTATCAGAAATGCCTTTTACAGATTGAAAGTCTTGTATGGTCTTAGGCAAGATCTATCAGAGCGGTCCAGAATAATGCTTACAGAGTCATTGGTTCTGTCCCACTTTAACTACTGTGATACGGTATATGGTCCCCGCTTGTACGCTAAAACTGAGCGAGCAATTCAGCGTGTACAGAATGCGTGCGCTCGTTTCTGCTTCGGTATACCAAAGCGTGCACATATCACGCCCTACCTAAATAGCCGAAGGATCCTAAAGATGGCCGGTCGTAGACAGTTGCATCTAGTAGGCCTGGTACACAGATTGGTACATACTGGAGTTCCTGTCTACCTCTATGAAATACTGAAATGGACCCAGGAGTACCATGGTAAGAATACACGAGGTAGAAGTAGCAATGCATTGGTAATACCGAAGCACCACACGTCGGGTTTCAAGGGTGGTTTCAAGTACTCTGCCTCGAAAATTTGGAACGACCTTCCTCCACCCTTGAAACTTAATATGTCATATATATCGTTCAAGCACAAATACAAAGTGATACTTTTGAATAAACAAATATCAAACTGGGCACCCCAATAAAGCAAAACTGTTGATTGCGAATGTATAATGTAATATATCCTTCTATATATTTATATGTTTAAGTATTTAAGTAACGAAGTATATACATAGATATCTGTTTATTTTATTTAATATAATCATAATATGTACATAATTATCTATAAATCTGTTATATCTATATATTATATAATATATATTATTTGTAATTAATTATTAATAATAACAAGGCAAATTATTTTTAGAACTGTAAATAATGTTTTTGGTTGGTATTTGTATTTACATGTGTACTTAGTGAGCCTCGAAAATAAAAACTTACGGGCAGACTGAAAATCAGCGCTGTTCAGGTGTTAAAACCCGACAGCACGGCTGAGTCTGACCCGATTGCCATGTAAACTATTGTATATTTTTTTTAGTAATATAAGTAGTCGTTAAGTGTGTAACATGTGGCAATAAATATTTTTCTTTCTTTCTTTCTTTCTTTCTTTTACATAAGGTGAGTCTCTTGGCAACTGCGGTATTAGTGATTAAAGGTGAAAATGGACACACTACTACTCTTAAGGCATTAATAGATTCAGGGTCACAGGCATGTTTTATTACCAAACGAGCTGCACAACATTTTTGAGGATTTGCAAAGTGTGAAATTTATCCATTCTGCAATAGACTTTATGAGATGTATCTACCACGAAACTAGAAAAGCTGCGCCTGTCATGCAATCCATATTGGAGACTGAAGTTGGCGTAGAGATCCTTTTATTGATTTGAACAGTTCTTACGAACGGGTGATGAACAATGGAATGGAGATGAATCTACCAAAGAGTTACTTTACGTTTGGAGAAAGCTTCAGCGGCGATGTATGTTACAACCTTCTATAGATGAGCCACCGACTGAAGATTGTGGTAATTTATCTACACACACTGTCACCAGTGTAGTGTCACCTTCAATATTACACGAATCACAACGTCTTGAAAATCAAATTATTGATGCTCCCCTGTTGAAGAGTTCCACACGCATTTATTCTTCGGAACCATGGTCTTCAATTTCTCTGAAGACTCCAGATCATCAAAACATTCCAGCAACTTTTTTCGACAACCATAAACCAACAGACGCATACTCCAGAACCAGATACGCCTGCTTTTGAAAAGTTTTACAAGAAAGCGAGAGCGATAGTGATGATGAGGAGTTGTGATTCATATTCAAATTCACTTCCAAGAGAAAATGTGTAAAATTGGACACATATTAAATGTATAAATGAAACTGATGATATTATGTATGTGTCCCAACTGTGAGTCAGATTAAGAATTTAATCTGTAATTAATATAAAATGAAATAAACTTTTTCCTACTTCATAGCATTTTAAATAACCCGCGCATTGTCTTAGACGTTTAACTTTAGTGTATTTAATCTGTGGTGACAGCACTTCGTTATGGTTCATTCCTTAGACTCTCTGGTTTTGTACAATGAAAAAGCAACGTGGTTTTATTTTATAGGGAGATATTTCTGATTAAGGAAACATCATTTGAAATAATAGCTTTTAATGTTGTTTCTCTTGTAACAGGTTAGTTATTAAGTATAACTTGTATTTAGTAATTAATTGTAAAATAATTGTTTTCTGAAAATAAAAATAAATCTCTTGTTACAGACCAACAACTTTGGTTTTTTTTTTGTTTCAATAAACCATCTATTACAAAACAACATTATCATAGCTATTACAACAATGGAGAAATTAAAGTTTGAATTTACTGTAAAACACAGTGAAGATCCAAAAACAAATGCAATATGCATAACCTCAATTATGGACGCCGATAACCACACTTTCCTCATTCACAATTCAACCGGTACGACTACACGACGTGGTAATAAAAACCCAACATTACCAAAAAGTAAAAGCTACACTTCAAAGAAGACATGAAAAAAGAAACGTATGGATTGCACTAACACCCGAGTTACATGATGCTAATGTGGACGAAGATGGAAACATGCAATTTAAAGGTTATTTTCTGGAGGAAAAAACACAACAGCAGGTATGGTCATGAATGAACCTTCAACAAAAGTTCTTACAAGAATCTTGGAAAATTTCTCGGAATTGAAGAAAGAATCTAAACAGTTTAATTTGAAAACAATAGCTGAAAAGTTTGTAATAAGATTTTTCGAATTTAATATTTTTTTAAATTACTTTTTTCACTTTTCTTCTGGCAAAACAACTGTGGTTAACTTTATTAACTTTTGTTCCTTTGTTTCTGTTGTCTGTTTACGTAGATTTACGCAGATTCAACATTTTAAAATATTTGAAACTCAAATCTCGACCGGATGACGTAAAAATGACCAAGGACGTAACGATATTACAGGTTGTGCAGATTTGCTTTCGGTGTTGAATTATTATTTAATTGCTATTTTGTTTTAACCTTTTTTTAATGGTTTTGGTTTATAATTTTGATTTGGTTGGCATATACCGGCACTGCATTAAATCCACAACAGCATGTTTAACTTTGTCACGCACGTGTTACTTTTAAATGCACTCACGCAAAAATACCTATTATTAATATATTATTATTATTTCATGTGAAAAAGCTGTTTAAGTACATTTTCTAATTTATTTAACATCTTAATTTTTAAGTACACACAATAAAATCAATTGCCTAAAAAATCTAAATTAATAATTATTAATAATTATTATATAATATATACAGGGTGTAATCGTTAAGTGTGCACAGGCGATTTTTCCGTAAGTATTACAGATAACAAAAAACTTTAAACTGATATCGAAAGTACTTAACCTAATGAGTAAAATGACCGTAATAAATTTTTAAAAATAAATCGAGAAATATCAAAAAAATTATCTTTAAACCCTCCCATACATTAAGTATGAAATATGAATATCCCACATACATTTAATATGAAAGATTTTAGCTTTCTTTTTCTTTTTTGGTTTTCTGCTTTAATTACTTCGCAAATTTGAAGTGGCATTTTCCACGCTCTTCCCGGACATTTTCACGCATTTTCCGGATATTTTCCGGGGATTTTCCGGGCATTTTCTCACGCTTTTTTCGGACATTTTCACGCATTTTCCGGATATTTTCCAGGCATTACCCAGGCATATTCCAGGGATTTTCCAGGCATTTTCCCGCCTTTTCCGGACATTTCCACGCATTTTCCGGAATTTTCCCAGGCATTTTCCGGGGATTTTCCGAGCATTTCCCTGGGATTTTCCGGATGTTTCCAGACATTTTCCGGACATTTCCCTAGCATTTTTCGGAGATTTTCCAGGCATTTTCCACGCATTTCCCAGACATTTTCCGGACATTTCTCAGGCATTTTCCGGGGATCTTCCAGGCATTTTCCGGATATTTTCCGGACATTTTCACATTTTCCGGGACATTTTCCGGATATTCCACGGTTTTTCCGGAAGTTTCCACGCATTTTCCGGATATTTTCCAGACATTTTCCGAGCATTTCCCAGGCATTTTCCGGTTATTTTCCAGGAATTTCCCAGGCATTGTCCGGGGATTTTCCGAGCATTTCCCAAGG
This sequence comes from Colias behrii, assembly GCA_029959065.1. Lineage (NCBI taxonomy): Eukaryota > Metazoa > Arthropoda > Insecta > Lepidoptera > Pieridae > Colias > Colias behrii. The sequence goes on from JARWMC010000022.1 coordinate 159,681, forward strand.
ATTTTCCGGATGTTTTCAAGACATTTCCGGACATTTCTCTGGCATTTCTAGGGGATTTTCCAGGCATTTTCCACGCTCCTCCCGGACATTTTCACGCATTTTCCGGATATTTTCCAGACTTTTCCGAGCATTTCCCAGGCATTTTCCGGTTATTCTCCGGGAATTTCCCAGGCATTGTTTGGGGATTTTCCAGGCATTTTCCACGCTCCTCCCGGACATTTTCACGCATTTTCCGGTATTTTCACGCATTTTCCGGATATTTTCCGGAAATTTTCACGCATTTTCCGGATATTTTCCAGGCATTTTCCAGGGATTTTCCACGGTTTTTCCGGAAATTTCCACGCATTTTCCGGATATTTTCCAGACTTTTCCGAGCATTTCCCAGGCATTTTCCGGGAATTTCCCAGGCATTGTCCGGGGATTTTCCGAGCATTTCCCGGGGATTTTCCGGATGTTTTCCAGACATTTTCCGGACATTTGCCTGGCATTTTTCGGGGATTTTCCAGGCATTTTCCACGCTCCCGGAAATTTTCACGCATTTTCCGGACATTTCCACGCATTTTCCGGATATTTTCCAGACTTTTCCGAGCATTTCCCAGGCATTTTCCGGTTATTTTCCGGGAATTTCCCAGGCATTGTCCGGGGATTTTCCGAGCATTTCCCGGGGATTTTCCGGATGTTTTCCAGACATTTTCCGGACATTTGCCTGGCATTTTTCGGGGATTTTCCAGGCATTTTCACGCATGTTCCGGATATTTTCCAGGGATTTTCCGGAAATTTCTACGCATTTTCCGGATATTTTCCAGACATTTTCCAGACATTTCCCAGGCATTTTCCGGTTATTTTCCGGAAATGTCCCAGGCATTTTCCGGGGATTTTCCTAGCATTTCCCGGGGAATTTCCGGACATTTTCCAGACATTTACAGGCTATGTCAGGGAAATGTCCGGAAAATGCCTGGAAAATATCTGGAAAATACCCGGAAAATGCGTGAAAATGTCCGGAAAATGCGTGGAAATGCCTGGAAAATCCCTGGAAAATGCCTGGGAAATGTCCGGAAAATTCCCGGAAAATATCCGGAAAATGCGTGAAAATGTCCGGAAAATGTCACTTCAAATTTGCGAAGTAATTAAAGCAGAAAACCAAAAAAAGAAAAAGAAAGCTAAAATCTTTCATATTAAATGTATATACATTATAGAAAGAAAGAAAGAAAGAAAACTGCCACAATTTGGACGAAATAACCCGGAAATTCATAGTAGCAGAAGAAACCATTAAAAATGATAAAAGGGCATTCAGACATTTAAAAGACAAATTTTTACGGTGATGTCGCACTTGCATTGAGCAACAGCGGGGTTATTTTAAAAATTTCTGGTAATTAAACACCTATTGATTGGTTTTAATGATCATCATGTTAATTCAATTTTTGCACTTACCACATTTAGATTTAAATTTTTCGATTGAAGCCTTCTGAATAATAAAATGAAATTTTCAGGGTAGCTATCTGGTAGATAGAGCAAGTTTTTAAAAGTCAAACGGAAAACTTTTTTTATGTGATTTTATTTTTTTACGGGACCTTGAAGTGGTGAACATACTGGGTAATTTTATCTTTCTTGCCATTTAATTCTTTTTTTTATTCCATTCAAAGATCTAACGATAGTAAATGTTACCATACTGAATTGGCCTATCTTTCAGCTTAGCACACAAAAAAAATCAAGCATCTTCCGCAATCATTGACGTCAGCATGAGTGAAAATATCATCGTACTCGGCGATAGGTGAAAAATTGAAAAAAACGTCATAACTCCGAAAATACTAAAAATCGCATAACATACATGGGGGTGATTCGGATAGCCCTCTAGGTCCTCTACCTCTCAGCTTCCGTTCATCACTACTTTTTGGTACACCCTGTATATGGGGGCGATAAATGTGTCGGGTTTCAAATGTGGCGCCACAATTATCGAGACACAAGTGTATGCCTGGTGTGCGGCGCGCCTTACGGAAAAATCGCCTGTGCACACTTAACGATTACACCCTGTATAATAATAATTATAATTATTATTAATAATTATAAATTATTATCTTATAAATCTATACATATAATAAATCTGTAGAAGGGTCAATTCTGTACATTGAAAATATTGAAAAAATAAATAGCAGGGGGTGTTACTGGATCGATACCAAACCCAAATATGTGATTAAAAAAATTTTTGTCTGTCTGTCTGTCTGTCTGTCTGTCTGTCTGTCTGTCTGTCTGTATGTTCAGGCATCACGTAAAAACTAACGGTTCGATTTCGATGAAACTTGGTATAATTATACCTTATTATCCTGGGCGTAAAATAGGATACTTTTTATCCTGGAAAAATACGTAAAAAAAAAATTAATCTTAATTTTTCAGTTTTATCCATAGACGTTGTTCTGTAGAACCGCGAACACACGTTGCGTATTATTATAGGCCTAGCCGTATTTGGGTCCAATAGATATTTATAAGATGTCATTGTCAGAGTTACTCAAAATGGAGAAATAAACCATCCACGCGAAGACCGACATCCGCGCGGACGGAGTCGCGGGCGGAAGCTAGTTTCAAATATAATTTTCCTTTCAACATCTAACCAAAAAAAAAATGTTTTAGTTCCAATGCAGAAAACAATGCCCCTTCAACTTCAGGCCAAGGCCGAGGCCGTGGCCGTGGCCGTGGCCGTGGTCGTGGTCGCAGTGTTGAAGAGCCGTAAGTTAGAAATTTATTATGTAAAAGGATTTTTAGATGAAATATATTAAATACTTCTTTCGTTCTTCTTCTGTTGATCTTAGCATGATGATATAAAGCCTATAACCTTCCTCGGTAAATAGAGAATCCAACATCGAAAGAATTTTTCAAAACGGACCAATAGTTCTTGAGAGTAGTGCATTCAAACAAACAAACTCTTCAGCTTTATAATATTAGTATAGATGACATTTAAAACAAAAAAATATAAAATAGCTGACAAAATATTTGCGCTAAATTATTATTTTTGTTTTTAATATTTTTTTAAAGAAAGTGTTTTTCTGATTAACTATACGGAGCTGTGTGTATTTCTTTTTTGTATATTTATTTATAAGTATCTTCACTTTGACCCTTTTTTTGTTCATTGCGTGTGTGTTAAGTATGAAGATGAGATGTACTTTTTTTGCAGAGAAGAACTAGTTTCGGTCAGGGCCGCCCGGCAAGTGTCTGCGAGACACATTGCGAACTTGTCGGCGGCTGACAAAAAGGAACTTTTAGCGCGGAAGCGGGTGAAGGAGCTGCAGCGGGTGCTCCTTCCGGATGCGCCTCCGCGAAAGCGCCGCACTTTGTAAATACCTTTTTTTGTATTTTACCTTTATTTGAATGTGTTACAACATGTAAAATCTGAATTTTGCTTTATAGAAATCCTTCTCCTGAACGGGAGCCGCCACTGATGGTGGCATCAGCGGCGGCGAGCTAGCCCACGCCGCCGACTGAGTATGGTAAATATCACAGATCACAGAAACTAAAGGGAGATATGGTTAGGGGGCGGGGCCGGTGTCGCAGCAATATGCCCAAAAAAAGAACAAGCTGTAGCGGTGCTGTATACGTACGTCACTTACAATCTAGTGTGCGAACGAATAGTCGCTCTCATATTTTTGTGTGATGACACGCACACAACGCGAAGTATTGTTTTGATTTTGTTTACTGCAGTTGTGTGCGTAAATTTTTTATGAGACACGGTTACGTACTCAGCGCAAGCGATTGGCATCTCTGTAGATCTCTATGGTAAATATCTTACTAATTATTATTATATGTCTTATGTCTTATGTATCATTCAAGTATAAATACAAAAGGATACTCTTGAACAAACAGACAGCAGAATCAACACGCAGGTAAAACAATTTTTGATTACAAATATTCCCATCCATATACACATACATATATATTTTCATTCATATATAATATATACGCCCTATCTATCTGAATTATTTAAATATCTATGTAAGTTTAATAATATTGTTTATTTTATAATATATATATGCATATATTATGTACACAATATGTAGACGTATTTATAAATTTTTACCTTTATTGATAGGAACAGTTATAGATGTAATTTTATTATTAGTATTTATATAAATGTAGGACCTCTGAAAATACGCGGGCAGGCTGAAAATCAGCGCTGTTCGGGTGTTAGCCCACAGCATGGCTGAGTCTGTTCCGATTGCCTAATACGTGTTTACTTTTTAAGTTAAGATAGTCTAAGTTTTTGTTGGCAATAAAGCTTTTTTTTCTTTCTTTCTTTCTTTCTTCATATATATAATGTGTGTGTGTGTGTGATTGTAACATAAAACTTTTGTTTCACAGCTATGTCGCCACTGATGGCTGCATCAGCGGCGGCGAGCCAGCCCACGCCTATGTATGGTAAATATCTTATTAATTATTAATATATATATATATATATATATATATATATATATATATATATATATATATATATATATATATATATATGTAGGAGTATTACTGGCTGGTAGAAGTATTACTGGCTGATGAGAATTACATCGGAACGAGATTTGACAACTGTCGATCTGGCGGAGCGTCGCGTCGATGGTCGGCTGCAGACGTTGCTTGGTTACAAACGAAGAACGGCTAGAGCACCACGTTTGCGACGAATCGCTATTGTTCCGAGTAATCTTGTGTATTGTTGTTTCAAAACTAATTAAAAGCGATTGATTAAGTGATTCCCTAATTACTAGCGCATAGATTTGTGCGATTAAATAACTATTGTATGTGACTTTCATGATTCATTTGTTTCCACCAACATTATAATTTACTGAAGATATGTGTGATTCTGATGAATATGGCCATCCGCCCATATATATGTATGTATATATATATATATATATATATATATATAATGTATATATACATATATATATATATATATATATATATATATATACATAATGTGTGTGTGTGATTGTAACATAAAACTATTGTTTTACAGCTATGCCGTCGACATCGCGGCAGCCACCGCCATTACTGGTGCCGGCTGAAGAAATTTATGGTAAATATCTTATTAATTATTAATATATGTATATATAGGGTAAGGAAAGGTATTTTGGTGGTATAGGTAAATTGGTGACATTTTTTTAAAAACATCTCACACTCTAACCTATGCAAGCAAGTTGACGAGACGACACTAGCGGGTTATTACAAGTGTGAGGAAGACAGACATATATCTCACGTTTCTCTTGACTGCTCGAGTGTTTTCTAAACAAACTTTTTCATCGAAGTAACGTCGGTGTCGCCATTTTTGTCGTGTGTTCGCGCTGTTTGCATATTTTGACGAAAATAAATTAAAATAGTTAGTGTTCCAGTGCCAAAACACACAAAATCTTTAAGATACAATTACTATTAATTAAAAAGCTGCAGTGGGGTTGTAAGAGGATTAAGGTAAGTTGTTATTCCTTAAGTTGTGAACGTCAATTCTTAGTGTTTTTACGAAAGTTTAAGGCGCGGGTCAAACACAAGCGGCGCGGGCGCGGGCGTGCCATAAGCGCACCTCTTGAATCTGTTTTGCACCACGTCCTTCTTATACATTTTGTATGAAAGAATTTTGGACAGGCGCGGTCGAGACGGCACGCCACGGTTGTGCCACGGTTGCGCCGCCTTTCCAAAATTATTTCATACAAAATGCCAATAGCGCACCCGATGCACGCCGGCAGCGCGCCCGATGCGCGCCCGATGCGCGCCCGCAGTGCGCCCGATGCGCGCCGCGCGCGCCGCTTGTATATGTCCCGCGCCTTAGGTACGTTTTTGGAAGGCGCAGTTTGAATCTGATTTGTGGCTTTGGTTGAAATAAAATAGTAAAGTGTAATATAATATTCGAAACCTAGTATTTCTGGCAATCGGTGAATATATTTTCATTTAGATTTGAAGTACTTTTTTTATCACCAATTTGCCTGTACATTATTTTTTCCTATCACCAAATTACCTCATAACTTATTTTTGTTTCAGATCAGCGATGGAAGACAGTAAATCCTATAGAAAATATAACCAGCAACAACTGAAAGAAGCTGTAAATTCAGTCAAAAATGAAGGGAGGACCATTTATAAAGCTTCCAAGGAAACGGGAATCCCATGGAGTACCTTAAAGAGGTACCTGGAACGTGAAGAAGATTCTGTAAGAAAAATGGGAAGGCCTTATGCACTTCCAAGTGACTTAGAGTTAAGACTATACAACTATATTATTGAAATGCAGGAACTGGGATTTGGATTAACAGTATTTCAAATAAGAAAATATGCCTATGACCTTGCTGAGGCCACGGGTCGGGAAAACTTCTTGCCTTCGGCAAAACGCATTGCCAGTAAGTGGTGGTGGAACAGTTTTAAAGCTAGATATAACTTATGCTTACGAGTGCCTGAAAACCTTTCAGCTTATAGAGCTTCCATGGCCAATGAAGTCATGGTAAAGGATTTTTTTTAAAAGTTAAATGATTTGTTAACTACTAAACTAGCTATCAAAGACAAGCATCAACTTATTTGGAATTGTGACGAAACTGGTTTGTCATATGTGGTAAAACCATCGAAAATTGTTACTGGGATAGGTAAAAAATATGTTTACAGAAGGACCTACGCTGAACGAGGTCAAACCCAAACGATGCTAGCATGCATTTGTGGAGATGGAACTTGGATTCCACCTATGATCATATTTAAAGGCGTGCGTTGGAATGAGTCACTTAAAAACGACGCTCTTCCTAATACCCTGGTTAAACTGTCTCCCAAGGGATGGATTAATTCCGAGTTATTTTTAGAATGGTTATTTTTTTTTATAAATTGCATACCGCCCGAACGTCCCGTAGTCCTTCTTATGGATTCACATTCGGCGCATATTGGACCAGAAGTCCTTAAAATCGCCAAGGATAACAAAGTATTTCTTTTCACCTTTCCTGCTCATTGCACACATTTATTACAGCCTCTGGACGTCGGTGTATTTAAGCCATTGAAAAGTTACTGGCGAGAAAGCATGACTAGGTACATGAACGATAATCCCACAGATCCTCCAAACCGTTCTAATTTTCACTCCATTTTGAATCCAGCATTTATAAATTCATTTACTGCAAAGAATATCCAAAATTCTTTTAAGAAAACAGGAATTTGTCCTATTAATGAAAATGCTATTTCACAGCAAGCGCTAAGGCCTTCCACTCTAACAGACATAGCTCAACCTGAAAACCCAATAATTGCAGTAACTTCATCCAATCAAAATACTGAAATAGGTGCAATTCTCCAAACACCTAAATCATCAAAACGCCCGGAAAAAGCAAGAAGAAAAAGAGATTCGAGTGCCAAATGCTTAACACCAATTGTGGATGAGAATGAAGAGGTTTTAACAGAAAACTCTCAGTCTCAGCCTTCTACAGCAGGAAAACCTGGTCCAAGAACTAGGAAAACTAAGGCTCAAGAGAAAGAAGATGATTGGGAGTGTGGGTTATGCGAGGTTTTGTACTCAGTGGATGTAAAAAAAAGAAATGGTGCGAAATGGATCCAATGTTCCTACTGTCTCACACCGTACCACGAGATATGTGTATCTATTGAGGATGCTGACTTCGAAGAACAGCTTTATTACAGATGTGACAATTGTATTCATTAATGAGTGATTTTTGTAACTTGAATAATAATATATTGCAGTTTTAATTATGATTATATTTGCTATTATTATTATATCACCAAATTTCCTACCTAGTGTCACCAATCTACCGAACCATATCACCAATATACCTTGGATTTCTTTAAAAATAAATATAAGAAATATTCATAAAGATATGAAATTTTAATTTCTTCAAGTCTATTAATTATATACCTTATGTAGTAGAGTGTTTAATGGTAATATACGAAAAATCTTTCTCGTAGCCAAATTCATATCAAATCACCTTTACCATTTTTATCACCAATATACCTTACCTTACTATATATATATAAATATATATATAATGTGTGTGTGTGTGATTGTAACATAAAACTTTTGTTTTACAGCTATCCCGTCAACATCACGGTTGCCCACGCCGCCGCCACAACTGGTGCCGGCTGAATACTTTTATGGTAAATATCTTATTAATTATTAATACTTTTATGGTAAATATATATTAGTGTAATTATAACATTAAACTTTTTTTACAGTTGATAGTCCAGTGGACAGCGGGCAGTCCGACGGTACGGCAGACGCGGATACGGTAACGCTGTCGCCCAATTCGTACGATTCGGATTTTCATCTGTCGACCGAAGCGAATTGGGCGATTGTATGCCGTACTCCACAAAAAAAAGGGAGTATGTCAACGACGAAGTGACAGACTCTGATGCTTCTCGCTGAAATACTCCCTTTTTTTATTTATTATTTTTATGTATATTTTATGTATAGTATATATTTAGATAATTAATATTATATTTTCAGTACCTAGTGTTGGATATGCAACTGTTGTCATGGCTACTACGCCCACGCGTACACGCAAGCGACACAGATTAACGGATGGTAAGAATAAAGCACTTAAACTATATCGAAGTCTTATTAACCTTAATTATTGGACATTAAATTGCATATTTCTTTTTTCAAGATGCCATCACGTCTGTTGTTAACGATAGTGACTTTGACGACTCTGACTCTGACGTTGACGAAGACATACTACGAATACCGACGACTGACAGACTGATTACTGAGACTGGTAACCTGGCAGACCTGACGCCTCAGCAAGAGGCATTTTTACTTGCTGAGGATTCAGCGAACGACAGAGCCTTATCAAACTATTTACCTGACGACTGTTTCCAGTTTAACAAGAACAAGGACGTGACTTCGTTTAAAGGTCGGCGCGAGGAATTTTCTGGGAGTACTGGCCCGACTTTTGACGTGACAGACATGACTCCAATTGACGTATTTGGGAGGATGTTCGACGTCGACTTCATCGACTTTCTTTGCGAAGAAACCAATAGGTATGCTAGCCAGAGGATCAGTAGAGGCACAAATTCTGCAAGTAGTCGTCAAAATCGGTAGTCTCTCACAAACCGAACAGAAATGATTTCATTTTTAGCTCTAATGATTCTTCAGGGGCTATACCCCCTTCCCAGAGAAGAGTCATATTTCTCTTTTAATGGTTTCGGTACGATGCCTTATTTTTCAAGAATTATGAGTATAACAGGTATAATCTCTTAAAGGTTATGCTACATTTCGTAGATGATAGACGCACCGTCAAGATCTAAATTATGTAAAATCCAACTAGTGACTGACTATTTTAACGACAAGTTTTCCAGCTTGTACTATCCACGGCAAGAGATAGCCATTGATGAGTCGTTGCTGAAGTGGCATGGCATGGTAGGCGCAAGTAGGCATCAAAACCTATGAGCTATGCGAGTCATCAACTGGTTATCTTTGGCGGTTTATAGTATACGCTGGAAAGAACAAACCGACAACGACGATGACTGACAATAATGACGACGATGACACTGACCAGACTGACCAGACAGAACAAACAAGCCAGAACGAACAGACAGAACAGAGAAGTGACATGACTGACTTTACACCGACCAATGCGACGGCCAAAATAGTTTTTGACCTGATGGAGCCTCTTCTTCATCGAGGTCACACGCTAATAATGGACAATTTCTACAATTGTCCATTGTTAGCGCGATGCCTAAAGCTGCGACGAACTGACTGTTACGGGACTCAACGACTGAACCGGGAATTTATTCCCAGTTCTTTACGGACTATGACAAAGGCTGACTTGAGGCAAGGTAAAGTCGTCGCCAGTTACTGCAACGATTTGTCGCTTATGGTATGGCGAGATTCGAATTTAGTTTCGATGATCTCGACGTACCATAAGCTTGAAATCGGAACGAGGACGAAGTACAATCGAACGGCTTTTAAACCAAGCGTGGTTCTTGATTATAATAAGAACATGGGGGGTATTGATCGGAAAGATCAGTATTTATCTGCTCAGCCCCTGGAAAGAGTCAGGAGCCGCGTCTGGTACAAAAAGTTGTTTCGACGATTTTTGAATGCTGCTGTATTTAACTGTTTTGTTATATACAGCAGCAAACATAAAATCTCTCATCGTCAGTTCCGAACAGTGCTGGCGGAGTCTTTACTGAAGACATACAGACAGATTGACCTGACGACAGAGACAAGATACATAACAAGGACCACAGGCTCGACTTCGACTGTAACGCAACAAAACGTGGTGGCAAATCTGCAACATCGACCAGTTGTGCAAAGCGACCACTTCCCATTCATGCCGCTGTGAAGCGGGGAAGATGTTGGTACTGCGCACATGTGCGCAACATCTCCAGTCGCACCGTGTGGCAATGCATGGAATGTAAAGTTAATTTATGCATACTAGGGTGTTTTAGAGACTACCACAAACGGACCTAAATGGTTTTTTTTTATTTTTTATTGATTATTAATATATAAGTTTTGTTTTAAAATTATGTTAGAATCAGAATATTCATGTTTGTTATAAAATATAAATAAATAAACAAGTAACAAATGTAACTATTAATAATATTTTTGTTTTAAAATTATGCAAGATTCAGAATATTTGTGTTTGTAATAAATGTTACTATTAATAATATATTCAATTAATAATATATATTTTTGTTTTAAAATTATGAAATATCCAGAATATTTGTGTTTGTAAATAAACAAGTAATAAATGTTACTATTAATAATAATTTTGTTTTAAAATTATGTAATAATCAGAATATTTGTGTTTGTAATAAATGTTTCTATTAATAATATTTTCGTTTTAAAATTATGTTAGATTCAGAATGTTCGAGTTTGTTATAAATAATTGTGGGAAACAAATTATGACAAAGAAAAAAAAACGTTTTGTTTTTAATAATTTAATTCTTTATTAATAATATATGTATACATATGAAAAATATAATCTAATTTTATACCTTTTTAAGTCTTTTATTCCTAGTAGGGTAAACCCTATTTTCTACTGATACGCATAAATTTATTTCATACTTGCTAATTGTGGTAATTAATCCCCACTTACCACTATTAGCAAGTAGGTATGCAATTTTTTTTATCAAAACTTATGTATTCATGTCCAAATAAAATATTAAGGAATATTTTATTAAGACGGATTTAATACGCGTCTGCACAGGCCCGGCCGAGCGGCCATCTTGACTCACGGAACAAGATCGCCATCGGTAATTAGGATAGCGTGCCGAGTCATTTTTATTAGTTAAAATAATAGACATATCCTGTATAATTTGCATATATTATGCATTCATTTTAAAGGAAATATAGTATAGTTTTAAAATAAGTAGGTAAAAATGAAGCCGAGCGCATAAATTTGTCGTAATAAAATTAAATTGCGAGAAAATCTAACAAAAAAAAGTACTATTAAGTATTCTCATTTTTTTTTAAGTATGAAATTGTAATGATGCCTCATTTCATTACCTAATCTAACAGTATTTTTTTTTTCGTAATCTGTGCTATACTTTTCTTTCAACAAACGTTTTTGTAGGGACGGGTCACGCGATGTTTTTTGAGCACTTAGCGAGCGTTAGCGTCGGACAGATGTCTCACGCGGTAGTTTGACAGCGCGGACGTCAAGTGGGTAGTAGATCCGTGCGTGAGCGCAAGCGACACAGCCTCCCCGTCTGACGGCCGAAACGGGGGCCACGGGGCGGCTCTTGTTAGATTGGGCGAAATACGCGTTAATTTTAGTATTTTCTTCGTATTATTGAATTAAACACATATTATGAAAAATTAAAGTTTATACTATATCCAAAACGTTTTTATTACAATACAAACTCATAACCTTCCTGAAATCCTTCCGGAAATGACCAATATGCATGCCCAAATTTTATTATCCAAGCCACTTAAGAGGGGGCATAAAGCAAAATAACCAATCTTCTATTAGATGATACGTGTAATATTCAAGACCAAATCTAAAAAATAAAATATATATCAAACTAGATGATATGTTCAACGATTCTGTTTAATCAAAAACATAAAATATTAAAATTTACTCGATAAAAAAAAATCACCAAGTTAGCTCTAATTTTCACACTTTTACGTTTTCTACTTGACATGGTAATACTTATTATGATTTTTTTTTCATAAACAATTATATTAAAAAATTTGCAAGATATTTGTCAGAGCATTTTGTGTAATTACTTTTAGTTTTGGTTTTATCTGCGATAAACCACTTTTGGCGCTCTTTTTTTCTCGAGATAAACGTTTGGTTTTGTCACGATAAAAGTGGTTGAGTAAACTTTCGGATTACTGGAAGAAAAGTCCTTACATGAAATTTAATATTAATAAATATGTCTAGGGACAGATTTCTGCTCATTTTAAGATGTCTTTTTTTTCAATACTACTTATGAATCTATTATTAAATACTCAAAAATTGATAACTTGTTAAATTATTTTAATGAAACGATGAAAAATTTAATTTATCCCGAAAGGGACGGGAAAGTATTGACGAATCGATGGTTGGATTTAGAGGACGTGTATATTCGACAATATATTAAAAATAAAAGGCATAAGTATAGCATTAAGTTGTATGTTTTGGCCGATCCTAAAGGACTAGACCATAGAATCCATATGTTTAAAGGTTCCTCCGATACTGAAGTTGGTGGTGTAGGCCACGTTAATAAAGTAGTCATGACACTTTTAAAGGATTATTTAAATAGCGGCCATTCCATTTACATGGACAATTTTTATAACAGTGTCCAGTTAGCAGAATTATTAATAACAAAAAAAAAACATACTGCACTGGAACTTTGCTAGCCAAAAGAAAAAATAATCCAAAAAGTGTTGTGGCTAAAAAACTTTTGAAGGGTGGAAATATTTTTAGGTATAATGGACAAGGTGTTTATGGCGGTAAATGGAAAGACAAGAGAGACGTGCTCACGATTTCCACTGAGCATTCATCCCACTTGATGCCAGTGGAAAATAGGCGTGGTCGTGAGGTCAACAAACCAAATATGGTATTCCAATATAATAAATATATGAAAGGTGTTGATCGACACGACCAAATGTTAGCCTATTACCCTAGTGAGCACAAATCCATGAGATGGTACAAAAAAATAGGCATCCATATTTTGCAAATGATTACTCTTTCCTTAGAGACATATAGGGAAAGAGTACTGTTTGAACTTCTTCCCCCTCTACCAGACACACGTGCGCCTCAAAACGCAAGACACATGCCCAAAGAGTTGGAGAGAAATGCCAATGGGTGTCTTAAAAGGCGCAAATGTGTCAAGTGCTGGGTAAAGGAAAATAAAAGGGAAGACACCAAACTAGTTTGCCCGGATTGCGATGTCGGACTTTGTCTTTCCTGTTACGGCCCACACCACGACGAAATGTCCATGTAATGTGGTGGTGGGTGGTGGTGGTTTTTTGTGTAGCTTGATGTGCTGGCGTCTGTACTTATGTCTATACGGGATGGAAGGAAACCGACGCGAAAACGGTTACCACGTATTCAGTACATCATTCTGAGCCAACCACATATAAATTTTTCACCAGTCCAAATGTGATTTTTCATATTGATTCTGTATATTTGTGGTCTGACTCAACTATCGTTTTGTCTTGGCTGCGTTCTCATTCTTCGCGTTGGACAACATTTGTCGCAAATCGTGTCAGTCACATACAGGATATCACTCCTACAGACTGGTGGCACCATGTATCCTGAATTTTCCTGTTATCTTAGTATTTTGAAGATACTTTGTTCCCTAAGATACTTTTACTTAAATAAACTTCGCAGTTTTTGTTTCCGAACGAAACGGAACGCAGCGCGTTATTTTAAAATTTGGTCGATAGTGTCGGGGTCCAAAATGACAGATGGCGACACTATCGTTCTACAAATGTCATCGGCTAAGATGTCCCATCGCCAACCGCGCGGGCCAAAACCTTAAAAAAAAAAAGATGTCCCACATCACTACTGTCACCTGTCGGTCCTGTCACTCATTCCGACCATTCCGTAATTTCTTCGTGTGCTCGTGTTGTGTTGTATGGTGTTTTAATAATAAATAACAATATCGCCTTTGTGAGATTCCGGATCGCGAACATGGAAACGTAAGTCTTATTTTATTTCGTTAAGTTCCTTATTACATGTTCGTCAGAAATGTGTATGTAACAATACCTATGCGTTGCGAACAAAACGGGAATATCATCAGACAAATATCATTGATCTTTTTACACATTTATTTTTAATTTAGTGATCACAGATATGTGTCAGCGTCAGTAAGTGGATTAATATTAAAATTATAAGTTTGATTCGAATCAGAAAGTTCATTCTGTGAGGTTAGGTGTTATTCTGGCTACTTAGCCCGTTATTTCGTAACTGCCACGGATTTTTTTTATATTAATATGTACTTTTTTCTTAACAAAGTTTGTTTTTTCAGGGATAAAGTGAATAACTTGAGTTTACCACTCATATTAAAATACTGCTTTAAAGATATTAAGCAAGTGGATGGAAGTGATGTGAATGTATCTGCAGTATGCAATGTATGTTCGAAAACGATAAAGGGTAGTGTTACTTCTACTACAAATTTCCTGAAGCATTTAAAGGTAGGTTTTGTAAACAGATGAATTTGTTTAAGAAATAATATATATTCACTTTATGCTACATTTTTCTTTACTAGGTTTTGTTCTGAAATATATTACATTTCTTGTAATTTTCCATTTTTACATGTACTAATATACTTTTTTTATGTTATTACAGATTAAGGGCCACTCAGATCTGTTGCAAAATTATGAAAACGTTAAAAATACAACTCTTAAAAAAAGAAAACTTACTGAGATTAGTAGCAGTTGTGCCAGTGGTTCAGAATCAACATTTAAAAAATTGAAGCAGTCTACTCTTACAGATGTTACAAGCGGTTCAAGATCTGTTAATTTGGACAAGTTGATTGTACAATTTATTGTGGACACCATGTCACCAGTATCAATTGTGGAGAACAAGTATTTTAAAGCTTTGATTGAAGGTTCACAGCAACTGACTAAGCCTCCAAAGGTTATGTGCCGTATTACAGCTAAGAATAAAATTAATAATGAGTACAATGAATTTAAGAAAAACCTTAAGCTGGAGTTGGATAATGTTGAATTTGTGTGTAGTACGGCTGATATTTGGTCTTCGTCTAAAAGAAGTTACTTGGGGGTTACAGTCCATTGGATTGAAAGTGAGACTTTTGAAAGGAAAAGTGCTGCAATTGCTTGCAGAAGATTCAAAGGGGCTCACACATATGATAAGGTGGCTGAAATAATAGCTGATATACATTCAGACTATAATCTGAAACTATCAAAAATTGTTAAAACTGTTACAGATAACGGCTCAAATATGGTGAAGGCTTTTGAGGTATTTGGAAAGTCTGATTCGGAGGCAGTTGAAAATGAACACGTTTCACATGCATTTGGAGATGTTGAAAAATCATCAATTGATGAAGGTAGTGAAGATGATGATTCTCTTTTAGTATTACAAGCTTTTCCAGATGCTTCATCAGACTTAGAAGGTGATTGCCTTCTGCCCGGACATGAAAGATGTGCTACGCACACTTTACATATGATTGCTAGTACTGATTTCAAACAAGCAAGAACCAAAAATACATTTTATAAGAAACTACATGACACAGCGTTATCAAAGTGCCAAGCACTGTAGAACTTGTGTGCTAGATCCCCAAAGGCATGTGAGACATATTTAGAAATAACAGGGAAGTCACCAACTTCTCCATGCGCAACTCGATGGAACTCCTACTATAATTCAATACAAGATCTATTAGCCGTGCAGAACCATCTTAGTGAAGCCATGAAAATGTTAAAGTTATCACCGCTGAAAGAAAATGAAATTCACTTTTTAAGTGAAAGAGTTCAAAGCCAATAGCAGAAGCTATTCAAAGCCTGCAAGGGGAAAAAGACACTTACTACGGCTGTCTGTTACCGGAATTATACAGAATCCAACATGTTATCAAAAGCCTCAGAATAGAAAATCTGAAATACTGCAGCCCTCTGCTAGATGTAATAGAAGAAAATGTAGATAGACGGTTTAAACGGTTTATGCAGCTGGAACCAGCAGCAAACGATGCTATATTAGCCTCAGTCTCTCATCCCATGTTCAAACTGAAGTGGGTACCAAAAGCAAAAAAGGAATCTGTAAAAGAACTTTTCTTGTCTGAAACAAGGAAGATCAATCGATCTGAAAAACAAAAATTGGAGACTTTAAATAACATTGAAGGTGATACAAAAAAAAAGTCAAAAGATTAATCTTATTATATGTTTCTAGAGGACTCGGATTCCTCTATTGCTAGTGGCGAAAATACAAGCAGCACCAGTGATTTGGAGACACTACAGTACCTCAACAATAAAGATGCAAACTTTAAGAGCTTGAATGCTTATCCCACAATAAAAAAATATTCTTAAAATATAACACCTGTTTGCCTAGCTCTGCCCCTGTGGAGCGACTCTTCTCCTTTGGGGGCATGATCATGAGGCCTCATCGAAGGAAGATGAGCGACAGTATGTTTGAGGAATTAGTTTTACTCAAATCTCAACTAAAACATAATGATTAAGTGATTAAGACTTAATGTTTGTTAATAGTTAAGTATACCTGACGAAAAAACGACTTACTGTTGAGTTTCTTTCGGCTTTCTTCTCAACAGCGGTCTCCTCTTGGGAAAGCTGGTAGATTCAGACATGTAAAAGTGCCTTTGTGGCCTATTTGCAGAATAAAGTTCATTATTTCATTATTTCATCATTTTGATTTATCCATATTTTGTCTAAATTGTTTTCTCGAATAAATAAACTTAAGTTCAATTAAATGTTTTTTCCTTACAAAAGTATTTTATCTTTAGGTATTTTGTATCTTGTATTTCAAATATCTTTTTAGAAAACTACTTTTATCTGTATCTGAAATACTTTTCTGTAAAGTATCTTACATCTTCTATTTCAGATACTTTGTATAGGGTATCTTATACATCACTGGTACTAATCAGGTATCAAACCCTGAGTTGAGGATGCACAGGTTCCCGACTCTTGGAAAAAATGAAGGAAATGTTTACCAGTAAGGTCATATTATAACGAAATAATGTTTTAATTTGGGTAAAGATTATTTAAAATAATGCTTTATTAATTGACATTAGCAATTTTTTTTTTAGATTGATGTCATGGGCAATGTTTTGTTACCCAGACAAAGACTGGTTTGACCTTCAAGCTCTAGCCGATTTGCAAAAATCTTGTAAGGTTATTTGCAGTAAGCATTTTGCAGATTCTGCTTACACACCAGCAAAAATACGCCATCATAAATCTGCCACTCCTACCATAGATGAAAATGAAGAAAATCTTCATTCACCAAGAGCTGGACCGTCTCATAGTAATATCTGTAATGTTCTAATGGTAAGTATTCCTTATTTGAAAACTTTGTTTACCATGTTTGATATAAATGATTACTCGGACTCATTACTAATAAATGATTACAGAGAGCAGAACAATTAAAGTGTTAACTAAAATATTTGCATTTTGCTTCCGCAGACCCAGTCCCATACGAACACAGAACATAAGTTAGCCAATAAAAATATGATCGAGCAATCAGTGGCGAATATTAATATATATATTATTTTCAATATCAATACGAAGATTTTGTTTATTAGAGAACAGAAAATTCTCCATTGAATCTGCCAAGAAAAAGCTGGCAAAAAAATAGACGAATATACTACGAAGCATTTCGGCTGTTTTTCGATGACAGCTTTCTCGATATGATTGTGCGTGAAACAAATAAATGCAGGACGAATATTACTAGTCCATTGAAAAGTTACATTTGGGGTTGCGTTTTTTAGAGGATGCAATTTTATTTTTTTGATGTGTAGGGGGGGTCAGTGTGCAGCTAAAACCAAGTTTGTGGGGTCGCCACCCTTGTCCCACGGCCGCCATCTTGAAAATAGCGGTTGAAATGGTTTTTACGATATATCAATTTATCTTACGCCGAACGCTAAAAAAAGATATTTTGAAAATGCAGAACAACAATTCTACAACAACAATGTATGCTGAATCACTTAGTACAGCAACAATTAGTCAGACTAGTACTAGTTTGACAAGCGAGGAGCAACAGCTTTTCGCATTCGATGACATCGTTGTGTCAATTCAACAAGGAGATGAAGAACAACCAGAGGACGTAGAACCGCGCCTGTATCTCGAAAGTCTAGAGACTCGAGTACAAAAAGCGCTACGAGCTTCAAAGGGATTCTCAGACCTAATAGAGTTGGCAGAATCATATGACGATGACTCGAAAGTAAACATCCGGCTAAATACTACTCCAGTACAGTCGGTTGAGTTACAGTCATTGGTAGAGGATATGGCCGTTAAAGAAAGGGTTTCTATCAGCACCGTTTACGGTGATTTTATAGTGCCAATTCCAACGACCCAAGCGATTCCTAAATACCAAAAGGTGCTAAATGTGGCAGCGGCCGCAAGCATCAAAACGCTTAAAGATTTGACGATTTTATCGACATATAAAAATATAAGCATGTCTGACGTACTCAGACAAATAGACATAATCTGCGAAACTGCAATCAAGAATCTTTCTAAAACACCGGAGCGTAGAGATGTGCTTAAAAGCATTCTCAGCATCATGGTGGTAGAGAGAATAAAAGATAGAGAGTTGACCAGAATATGCGATCACTACAGTAAGCCAGAGATGTGGGTAGACCCACTAACTCAAGGCCTATGGGTAGTAAATCCTCCTGAAAGTCACCCTTCATTGGGAGCTTCAAGAACGAGGAAAGTCTCGAGGAGTCTGGAAGCGCGTTTTTTTAAGTCGAAAAGCAGGTCTGAAATGTTATGCAGTGTGTTTCCATTGTTCTAGAGTCTGGGAAAAGAGCCAATAGCCAATATACGTATAGTTAAGAGTACTTAAAAATAGTACTCACTTCAGAGCGCTGTAAAACCTTAGCTATTAACGTAATGAAAAAATGTTGTAGGTAAAAGTTGTTTCTCGAAAAACAATCTACAAAAATGGTCTGATATCATTTATTCGTAAAATGATAAAAAAACGTTTTATTGAAAAATATAACTAGCTCTTATTTCTGAACATTTTCGCTTATAACTTTTTTATTTGTAGTTCTACGACAAAAAGTTGCTGGACCAAAGTTGTAGAGAATTTAATTTGCAATGAATAATGTTAACATTTTTTTTTTATCAGATAAATAGTTTAAGAGATATATCGTAAAAACCATTTCAACCGCTATTTTCAAGATGGCGGCCGTGGGACAAGGGTGGCGACCCCACAAACTTGGTTTTAGCTGCACACTGACCCCCCGTACACATCAAAAAAATAAAATTGCGTCCTCTAAAAAACGCAAGGTTAGGTCAAAAAAATGTAACATTTCAATGGACTATACACCAACCTGGGATAACTAATCAGTCAAGAATTAAACAATGGAAGGAGTTGACACGTGATGAACTTTTGACATTTCTTGGTTTACTAATCCATACGGGAACGATTCGCCTAAATAGACTCAATGACTACTGGAAACGGCTTTTTAACATACCTTGTTTTCGCCAATATATGTCACGTAATAGGTTTCTGTTAATATTAAGATGCCTTCACTTCAGTTCAGAACCAAGCGATGAAAATCGTTTGACTAAAATTCGTGCAATTATGAATCATTTCAATGAAACAATGAAAAATATCTATTATACAGGGAAACAACTTTCTCTAGATAAATCAATGGTGCTCTGGCGTGGTCGTCTACTATTCCGCCAATACATCAAAAATAAGCGGCACAAGTATGGCGTGAAATTATACGTCCTTGCGGAGCCCGAGGATATTGTGCTAAAATTCCAGTTATATGCCGGTGCAGGTGATGAGACCTCAGGATTAGGACATACACAGAAAATTGTCTTAAAGTTACTGGAAGAGACGAAAAGGAGAAAATAAATCGTTCTTTTTTAATGGAGTGCATATCGGTAAATGGAAAGACAAAAGACATGTGTTATACTTATCCACAGAATATGATGACGAAATGTTGGAATAAAAGGAACCAATAAAAGAGGACAAGTCATTGTTAAACCATCAGCTATTGTGCACTACAATAATTTTATATCCGGAGTCGGCCTACAGATGTTATCTTACTATCCCTGTGAACGGAAAACTATGCGTTGGTATAAAAAAATATATTTTGTTCACACTCTTCAAATGAGCCTGTGCTTTATTTCAATATAATAACTTTGGTGCAGCACAAAAAATAAATCTTTACGATTTTCGCCTTGCTATTTTAGAAAAGCTATTGCCGAACCCAACCATTTCGAAGAAAGTACATTTAACAAAAATTGAAAAAGTGAAAATTCGTGAAAAAAGAGGAGGGAACAGTACAAGAACGATAAAAGAAGTAGTGAGAAAGAAATGTAAAGGCTGCAAAAAAAGAAGAAGAGAGTTGCAACGTTATATGAATGTAAAGGATGTGATGGATCCCCGGGATACTGCACACAATGTTTTTGTGAATCCCATTCATAAATTTAGGCAGTTTTTTTTTAATAAATAAATATTTCCTACTTATAATAAAACTAAACCTTTTAATTTCTCTCAACGATTATAAATAACAGTAGTTTTAGCCATTAGTATAATATAATATAATAATCTAGACATTCAGTGGGACATCCCTGAGCTTACACGGCGCCCTGTGTTTGGCCACACACTACTCGATGTGCTCCCTACACGGCGCGGGGGCCGTGAATTTAGTTTTTTTTTACTGTAATTATATTTATAACTAAATTTAATAATTAATTAATTCGATAAATAAGCAATGTAATTAATAAAAACAATAAAAATATTTCGGCACCTGTAATGAATCTATCGATAACTTAAAGCAGTGAATGTGTTTGTGTCTCACACTGCTCTCGAGTACAGTCGACAAGAAGTGTTTCTTTGTTTTAAATTGTTTTTTATTCGTTAAGTTTTCGTTGTTTAAGTTTTTCGTTGAGATTTGTTATTGTGTTGAACTTATTTGCTATTTTCAGCCATCACAATGCCGCGAGGAGAAGGCAATACTTTGAATAGACAGTCGAGAAGTTTGGTGTACAACGTGTTTCAATATTTTTCACAAAATTTTAAAATACTCGAAGCTTACAAAAAACGGCCGCGGCAACAGTGACGTCTGTATCGACAGTACAAAGAATTATAAAAGAAAGTAAATCTTCACCGTTTTTAGTGGTTTTTAGAACCCCTGGTAAAAAGAGACCGCGCCGTAAGTCGTAACCTGCCTCCGACGTTGACGACTTTGACAAAGGGGTAATTAGAGATGTATCCATAACTTT
Source organism: Colias behrii (assembly GCA_029959065.1). Classification (NCBI taxonomy): domain Eukaryota; kingdom Metazoa; phylum Arthropoda; class Insecta; order Lepidoptera; family Pieridae; genus Colias; species Colias behrii. The sequence continues at coordinate 180,976 of JARWMC010000022.1, forward strand.
CATTTAACTGGAAAAGAATTGCCAACTTAACAGAAGTTACGAGCAAAATTATATCAAGATATTAACTTTAAAGGATCCAAAATAAATTTGGGTCGATTAATAAAAAGAATTGGATTTACGTGGAAAAAAACAGAAAATAACCGAAATATTTTAGTAGACACATCAGCTATTCGGTTGTTACGAATCAATTACCTAAAAAAACTCCAAGATTATCGAAAACAAAATAGACCAATCATTTATACTGACGAATCGTACTGTTACACCGTCCAATATTGCTGACTTGGGCTATAAACCCCACCGGCCTATATCGCGGTGTCAGCAATATTGTATGTATATAATGCATTGATTTTTTAGTTTACGGGCTTCTCTCTTAATGGTCGCACAACCACCTAAGCTACGGTCTTACCGGCTTAGCCTGAGAGGAGCACCAGTACCGCGCGGGGTGCAGGGGACGAAACCCCATTCTATATTATAGAATTCATTAAATTCTATACTGTGAATCATAAAGTGAAATATATATTGTGAATAAAAGTTGTGTTGTGTTGTGAAAATAAATTATTTTTACTATATTTGTGTTTCTTTTTTAAACACAAATATACGCCACAAACTAAGGCGTACTGTCCACGTAAACCGCACGTCATACGCACGCTATCGTCAATAGCCGATTGCTTGCATCTTGCGTAGAAACAATCAAATCTGTGTCCACGGAGCGGCAACGTCGCGTCCGCCTTTCGTCTTGCGTTCGTCATGCGGTGCGCGTGGCAGCATGTCACTACTCGACCGACTTGTAAGACGCAAACACCTGTTGTTTTGCTTTGTTGTTTTACAAAATGGCGGGCTCGACAGTGAATTTCGTTCATATTATTGAACAATATCCTTGTTTATACAATAATAAATTACCAGAATACTCTAGAAAAGATATTACGGATAGAGCTTGGAGTGAAATTGCACAAAAAACAAACGCTTCCGGTAAGTAATAATATATATTTATTCAATTACACAGTGATTCCACTGCCAAGGCAGTGCACAGTCAGGTTTCAAAAAATAATTTGATAAATAGTTACGTAAACCATTTGGTGTATTTACAAAAGTCATATTAGGTATTAAAATCGGTTGTCTTTGTGATGTCGATTCATTGAATGTACTGATTTGGTACTGCACTCCTTCATGTTTACGTATGTAGTTATGTAAAATACATATGCATTTTATTATAGAAATTATAGTGGAGTATTTGCGACATGTAATAGACTTCAAAAGAATTTGAAATTTTTGTGACATCATTCCGAAAACACATTCAATTGTTTTTCGTCCACGACTCAATCTGTAGTTAAATATTCTTTTAACGTTGTCCAAGTTTCGCACTGAATATGGCCTCATTAAATATTTTTTCAAGGGGAATGCGTTGTCCCCAACAAAGTAATATGGAAATATATTTCCAGTTTCTCCATCGTTTGGTAAAGGTGATCCTAATTGAGGAATATTTAAACCATCTCTTTCTAGCCACCTTCCCAAAGCCGATGCCTGGAACACACCACCGTCACTATTTCTTCCAGCAAATCCACATTCTATAGCCGTAAAATAACCATCTGCGTCACAACATCCCAACAAAATAATGGAATGGTATCCTTTATAGTTATAATTTGCAGATCCTGTATTAGGATATTTTTGAATCCGTATGTGCTTTCCGTCCAGAGATCCCAGACAATTTGGAAGGTTCCATAGTGCGTAGTACCTGGTTGCAATAGCCTTCCATTCATCAGTTGTTGGCACAGGCATGTAGGTGTCTCTGAGTACGCCCCATATAACTTCTGTTGTCTCTGCTACAACTCGAGATATAGTGCATTCTCCTCGAGCAAAGTAAAATTGAAGTGCCCGAAAACTACACCCAGTTGATAGGTATCTGAAAAAAGACATATTGAATTAATTGCACGTTGCTTTTCAGTGGCCGATTGTCAAACTAGGTGGAGAAATATAAGGAATGGATTTGTCCGCAGCCTGAAACCAACTCCTAGTGGTTCATCGACAAAGCAAAAGAAATTATACTACCTACATGAAGAACTACAGTTTGTTCTTCCTTTTGTGAAAGCAATTGTTCACACTGATGAACCGGGGAACATACCTGTGCCACCTGAGGTGAACACCGAAAATATTGAATCTAATTCTACAACTGACGAAGTCCCATGTACTCAAGCAACTACGAATACATTGGAAACGCCATCTTCTGGATCCGTCGATTCAAACACATTTAAGAAGCCAAAAATAAGAAAAGTTACCAACGAGGCTGACAAAGCATTTGTCGATTGGATAAAAAAAAAAGAAATTAAGACAGACAGTGCTAGAAAAATGTTTTTACTAAGTTTGTTGCCAGACGTAGAAAATTTATCAGAGGAGCAAATGAGAAAGTTTAGAATCAAGGTTTTATTATTACTCGAAGAAATTCAGTCAGACCAATCACAGCAGCCACAGCAACATGACAACCACTATTATCCAATACAGCAGTCACAACAATACAGGGACACCTATTCACCAATATCTTCTGTAGATTCTATTTCAAATTCATCGCTTCCTCCAGTATCTCCAATTAATTATTCTCGAATAAATGTAAATCTTTCTGAAGACTTATCACAACTGGAGAACTTTGAAAACTTGTAATCGGTACTTTAAAGTACCTACGTTTCTTTTTAATTTTTTTTCTAATATTAAAATACATTTTTATTACAATAATTTTTTTTACTAGACAAGTACGTTATGATTATCCTACTAATATTACCAATAAAGGCGAAAGTTTGTAAGTACGGATGGATGGATGTTTGTTACTCTTTCACGTAAAAACTACTGAATGGATTTTAATGAAACTTTACAATAATATAGCTTCTAAATCAGAGTAACACATAGGCTACAATTTATAAAGATATTGTGTGAATTGTCCAAAATATGAAGATGTCAAAAAAGCCCTAATCCTGCGCAGACGAAGTCGCGGGCACCAGCTAGTATTTAAAATATAACTTACCTCAAAGTTATAAGTATCCTTTCTTCTGGACTGACACATTCTCGCATTGCAGTATTTCGTCTTTGTATATGTGGTGCAACAATAGAGACTAAATTTTGGTACGTATTTTTAGTCATTCGGTAAAATGATTGAAATACAGAATCATCTTCTGATAGCTCTCTGGCAGCAACAAATAATCTACAATTTATATTTCTTTCGATGTATGGATGAAGCCAGTACATTCTTCGCCTGTTTCGTCGTCTTCTAATGAAGTTGTATGCTATAATCACATCCTCATCATCACTTGACATTTTCCCAACGAAAAGACGTGCTTTCGCGATGCTACTTGAAAGAAAACTGAGAAGTTTTGTAGCGTGATTGACGATTGCATGACGATAGCGTGGACATAACAAATATGCAAAATACGCCTGCCGTCATTTGTAGGTTGCATGGATTCGTCATTTGACGCGTCCGTGGACAGTACGCCTAACAGTACGTTCATGCTACACATGCAAAACCCATGGGCTTAACTGACGATTCTACTTCAGGTCTGAAAAAGCTTTAAAATCAAAAGGCCACCAAGTCGTAATCGTTCATGCCGGGTCAGAAGCTGGATTTGTGCCCAATGCATTATTAACTTTCAAGTCAGGATGTTGCATGATTGAATTCAAGTCGGATTTTTGTTTTTTATATGTATAGATACAGCAAGCCATTAGAATCTTATCACAAAATTCTATGTAATTAAATTGTTGAGTCGCTTGCGCTTCCTTGTGATCCGACATCAATGTAGATGAATTTATAATCTGCGTCTACCCATACCATAAAAACCATAGAGAAATATTTTTATAGTGTTTACCATCGACGGCGCCGATACTATTAGGAAAGTTAGTACGCTCGTAAAACTGATCAGCAATTTTATACCAATCTTCTTCATTCATTGTTGTGGCTTCAATTAGGCATTCAAAAGTTAATGCATTGAAACTTGCACCAGTTGCTAAATACCTGTAAATAAAAGAATGTTATTTTTTACAGTTAAAGTGTGACAACGTCGTTGGCAAAATTTAAGACAAAAGAAGAAAAGTTACGAAGAAACTTTATTAGAAATATTAAGAGATAAAACCAACCACTAAATTTAATTTATTGATTTTAAAATATTAAAAAGTTTTCATAAAATTTTAAGACTTTTAAAAGCTGCCCACATTGAAGAAATTTGGCTCAGGCGCCAAAAAAGAAATGCGTCCAGACGGAGTTTGGAGACAATTGATGAAATGCCGGAACAATTATTTCATGAGCGTTTTAGGTTAAACAAAAAAACTTTTAGCGAGCTTTGCTGCAGCCTACGTAATGAAAGAAAAATACGGGGGACTAAAGAAATTCCTTTGGAAGTAAAGGTAATCCACAGTTGCTTCATTGCGATTGTTTATAAGTGATGTCCGATATTTGAAATGCCCAATAAAAGGCATGTGTTCTGCATATCTATTATATTACGTATCCTAATTCTAATTATTATCGTAGGTTCTTTGCGCTGAGTTTCTTCGCAACGGGATCCTATCAGAGAATTGTGGTTGTCACACATTTGCCACAACGCACTACAAGTAGATGCATTAGGCAAGTTGTGGAGGCACTCAACAGTCCTCTGTTAGTGAAAAAATGGATAGTTTTCCCTCAAACACGCCAAGAAAAAGCAAGAATTCGACAAGAGTAAGGGTTTTTATTAATTTATTTACTTACTTTCAATGTTTTGTGCAATTTCAATACATAACTTAATCCTTTGCATTGAAGAAGGTCGCTGCTATTGTAGTCACAAACAATTCTAGTAGAGTTATAAAAAATGATCTATTACGAGCAGCGCAAGCCAAATTGGTTCGTTTAGTTCAACTACTTCACGTTTAGACGAATGTGATACAAACTATGGTGATGGCCTACGGAGCATCCATTCGAAAGAAAACTATCGGCGAACTTGAAAAATTGAAAAAATTGCAAAAGCGTTTCACACTAACTTTTGGTGAGTGTTGTTAATTGATGTTATTTCTAAAGCCTATGAAGGGGCTTAAGTTTACTAAAATATTTTCTAATTCTTTCTAAAGTTTTCTCATAATAGTTTCATATATATATTTTTTTAATTAAGTAAAAAATGACAGTGAAAATTATCATTTGTAATTTTAAGAAATAAATAAGTAAATAAATAATGTTATCATAACTGAACTGAACGTTTTGAAGACTGAAATACAGGTATCATTCTTCAAAACGCTAATTAGGGCACATACTTCCGGAATAATAGTTGAAATTAATTGAGGCGACACTAAACAAGAAGTGAAGACTTTGGAAGTTATCTCCTGTGGCCAAGTATCTTAATGTAAATATTTAATAAATTTTCAAAATCAAGCTTTGACATTCTAGTTTTTTTAAACTCTCCACTATGTTCAGCAACTAGCTCATCCAACTAATTTTGCATGCTGAAACTAAAGAGTAGATAAATGTTAGTTAGGTATACATAAACGGTTTGTGTAAACTGTAAATCTCTTCTAATGTTATAAATGCACAAAAAGCCCTGTCTGCGCTACACTTTCATGCCTAAATAAATGAACCGATTTTGATGAAATTTGGCACAGAAATGTAACAAATCTTGTAAGGATGTAGACTATCTTTTGTCCTGAAAATTGGTTTGAAGTGGTGGAAACAGGGAGGAAAACTACAACGCGACAGAATCGAATTCCACACGGGCGAAGCCGCGTGTACATATATGTTTAAGTAAGGTAAAGCCAGTGAATCAAATAGTCTACGAACCTTGTTCTATTTCAAATCAAAATCAAATCATTTATTTGCAATCAGACATGGTTACAACACAACAGACAACTTACATAATGTAATAACTATAATATGTGGTACATTTATTTCGATGAATTTGTGTTGTCCACCATCGCCTAGGCATCCTTTTTTTTTGTTTTATTTTTGGCTAAAACATAATGACAGTATGCAATGGCACATAAAGTCAATCCTGCTGCCGTCTCCGTAGCGTCGTCCATATCGATTGGGAGCGAGATGACTAATGAGAACATTTGAGAATGTGAATACTTGCTTGTTCTCGTCGAATGACTTCTCGCGTGAGTCTGGAGGCCTTATTATGTTTACTTGAATTGATTGATATTCATATACTATATGTACGTTCTAGGTAAAAAGAATTGCAAAGAAAGTATGGTGGAAGAAAGTACAAGTAATGAAGAGGAAAATGATCTGCGTTCTCTACAAAGAAGAAATATTAAGCACTTCACACCAACAAGTAAGTACTATGTAATTTATACTGGCTTGGTGAAGTAGTGGTCAGTGAACTTGACTGCCAAGCCAGAGTTTGATTTCCCACCCAGGTTGACCTGATTGAATGTTTGAGCATTTGTGTGATGAATTTGGATGATTGTTCTGTGTCTGGGTCCTGTCACTTATATATACGTAAGTATGTTTTGAAAAATATTTATGTACTTATGTTTTTTGGCTGTCTGGTTACCATAGCACAAATGAAAGCTTAGTTTGGGATCAGATGTCCTACAATATTTTATTTTTAATATATATATATACTATGGTATTATCGAGAGAAAGAATTTACGGATGTCATCGTAATTTAAGTTTATGTACAATTTGTTTATGTTCCAAATAAAGAATTTTTGAATTTTTGAATTTTGAATTTTTGAATCTTATAGGTAAGTACTTACCTATTTTTTATTTATATTTCAGGTAGTAAAAAAATAATGTCTGAAACACAGGCTCGGATAACAAGAACGGAAATCAACATCCAACATGATCAGGCATTATTTGAGCTGCGCTTCGAGAGAGAAAGAATTTTGATTCAACGGGCAAAGAACACACTTGAATTTGAAAATATTATGCATACGTTGCAAATAGGGAAATTAGAGTTAGAAATTAGTCATTTGAAACAAAAGCAATAAAATGTTAATGTACATAATTATGTTTTGTTTCATTTATTAAAAGTGACGTATTATAAACTTTCTTTTAAACAACAATCCTGTAGTGTTTTCATGTCTCCTTTGAGTTGAGTGATGTAACTGCCCGTAGCTTTTTTCTGCATCAGTAGAATCAGGAATGCCATGGTGTCTACACATATTATATAATATAGCAGGAGCTACGTGACATGTGGTTGTTAACTTGGTTGCCATTGTTTTTGATAAGCAAGGAAACATTCTTTTCCAAACTCCTTTAGTTCTTTCAACAGTGTTTCTTGTTTTAATGTGAGATTTGTTGATTTGTTATTAGTGCACGTGGGCCTAATTCAGGCAAATTAAACGATACCACCATCTTCACAGTTGGGAAGTTATTAAGCTCCAAACTTCGCACGAGTAACATTTCTCCAGGGATTAATACAATATTTTTTTTTAAAAGACTCTGTCAGAGGAATAAACGAATGAGGATGGCCGCCTATGCACACTCATCTTTGATGAAATGTCTCTCACACTGAGCATCCAATATGATGCAGCAAATGATTAATTGCAAGACTTCATAAGTCATAATATCGAAATGAAAATTGCTAATCGTGTTCTAGTGTTCATGATCAAAGGCATCAAAAAGAACTTTAAGCAACCAGTAGCCAACTTTTTTACCCAAAGCCTGCAGAAGTTAGAGTTAAAAATATTAGCTGGAGAGCCAGTGCACCCTGGGACTAACGGTCTCCCTGTAAGGCTAGAAATTTGTATACTTACGATTTATGGCATTCTAAGAGCAATAGCCATGACCTGGCAGGAGTCAGCCCTGCACGTCATCAGCCCCTTTATTTTTTAAACTGTTAAAAAAATTGGTTTTCTAAACTTGTTTCTGTAAATTTGAAAATTTAATAGGATAAAGTTTATTTATTGTACATCTTAAAAAAAAATTGACATGCGATTACAATAAGCAGAAGTATATGACAGATCAATTAGAAAACGCACAGTTGATGGGGTAAAATAAACTTTATCCTGTATACTCGAAATTTTTATACGTCTTCAAATAAACGTCTCAGAGTAAGTATGTACAATGCCAGGCGGTTTTGAACAGCATAAGACCTTGACAGGCGAGGGGACAGTTGCTAAGGGCGTGCGAGTGGGAGGTTTTGCGTGAATGCATATAGTGCATTCTGTCTGTCACTCCTGTTGGTCGTAGCGTGATGATACATAGCCTATCACCTTCCTCGATAAATGGGCTATCTAACAGCGAAAGAATTTTTCAAATCGGATCAGTAGTTCCCGATATTAGCGCGTTCAAACAAACAAACAAACTCTTCAGCTTTATAATATTAGTAAAGATTTATTTTATTTAAACGTACAAATTTAATATTAAATAATTTTTGTTTTGTAAGTTTTCGCTTATCTTATAAGATCTATAAATAGACCATCTAACAAATGAATGAAATAATTTTTCAAATCCGACCCGTGGTTCCTGAATCCTGATATTAGCGCGTTCAACATAGCAAACAAACAAGCAAATTCTTCAGTTTTATTATATTACCTAGTATAGCTTGTAGTGTCACTACTATAATATAGACTATGTATATAACATCACATAGCGTGGCGACACGGCCACGATTTAAAAAAAAAAAGCTTCGTTACAACTTTTGGCCTTTATTTTTTCTGTCTAGCCCATGTCTAGCCCCCTTTCGCAACGCGCGATATGGAACATACTTGTTCCAAAAATATTACAAAATAAATATTAGGTGGTGTAGGTAGTACTTTAAGAAGACATTGATTGCTCACATATTTATTTATCATAATCATCATAAAGAAAGTTATTTGAAGTACCTACCTATGCATTTTAAAATATTAAAAAAATGAAATAATGTATTTTATTGTGATTTTAATACATTTAAAAAGCTTTTTTGATTTGAATTATAAAACACAATAAAATACATTGCATTTACTGTATGCGTTCATGTAAAATTTCTTATTTGCACGCCGCCCTTAGCAACTGTCCCCTCGCCTGTCAAGGTCTTATGCTGTTCAAAACCGCCTGGCATTGTACATACTTACTCTGAGACGTTTATTTGAAGACATATAAAAATTTCGAGTATACAGGATAAAGTTTATTTTACCCCATCAACTGTGCGTTTTCTAATTGATCTGTCATATACTTCTGCTTATTGTAATCGCCTGTCAATTTTTTTTTAAGATGTACAATAAATAAACTTTGTCCTATTAAATTTTCAAATTTACAGAAACAAGTTTAGAAAACCAATTTTTTTAACAGTTTAAAAAATAAAGGGGCTGATGACGTGCAGGGCTGACGCCTGCCAGGTCATGGCTATTGCTCTTAGAATGCCATAAATCGTAAGTATACAAATTTCTAGCCTTACAGGGAGACCGTTACTCCCAGGGTTCACTGGCTCTTGGACCATATAATCAAAGATGTCAACAGGCATGTGCAGTCGACATGCTTAAAAATAAATATTGGGTTCCGTCTGTGACCAAAGAGCCACTAATGTCAGTGCACTAAGTAGCTTAGTACAGGTCACAAAGGAGAAATATTTAAGAAATGGAAAATCGTGCAGGGTTTTGCAGTCTAATTTAAACTCTTTTTGTTATGTAAAAGTGGAATGTTTAATTAGCTTTTTTTTACTTTTCAGGTATGTTCACAAAATCACAGAAGAACATAATATACACCCTGAAGAAAAAAAAAGATTGAAAATGTCTACCCAAATATTCAGCCATAGTGCGGTGGTTGCTACCGAAAACTTGACAGCAAGAAAAAATTTAGCAGATGAGTGGGGGCAATTCATACCAGTAGTCCTTCTACTGGATAAACTATTTGATAGTTTAAACGCGGGACGCTTTCATATGATGAATGGAAAAATTTATAAAGATGGAGTGAAAAAAAAATTCACACCACCATAAGTTATGGCAAGACAGCTAAACATTTAAAATAAATGTTAAATATTTAGTTAAGAAAAAAGACGGTAAGAAAATACGCATTCAACAATCGTCTGCGCGATCGATAAATCCGCGCAATATGCAACATTTTATGTTCGATCATATAATGATCAATCCAGATTTACCATCACGAATTTTATGGACTGATGAGGCTACATTTACGCGTTGCGGGCTGTCGAACATTCACAATGAGCATGTATGGGCACAAACGAATCCGCATGCGATGAGACAGGATAAATTTCAACATTGATGGACTATTAACGTGTGGGATGATATTGTTGGAGATAAATTAATCGGCCCCCTGTTCCTGCCGAAAGGCTCTCAGCCGACAACTATCTCGACTTTTTAATGGCTACTTTACAGCACCATTTGGAGGATTTACCATTGCGTACCTACATATCGGGACTTGATTTTCAAGCAGCATGACGGTCTCCTGCCCATTATGGACGTTGTATTTGAAATTATTTGAACACAACTTTCCAGTGCCATGGCCTCCGAAATCTCCAGAGCTAACCCCATTGGATTTTTTTATGGGGTTATTCAAAAACAGCGTTCATGCTGCACAATGTTCAAAACTCAAACTCAACTGATAACTACGTCACACAGTGTATCCGGTTGATTTTGTCACTGTAACTCTATGTTCAAATTACTTTTAGAAGTTTTAAAAAATACCTTTAAACGTAATTTTAAGTGTATCGAACTAAAGGGAGACTATGTTGAAAAATAAATTGCATCTTTTCCCAAATTTTCGTTTACTTTTTGTAGGCTCAGATTTATTGAATGACCCTCGTAGCAAACAAAGAATAGGGAGCACTGATTATAAGTTGTGAACATATTAATATTATTTTAGTTGTAATTGTATAATGAATAATATTTATCATTTTAATATTCTTTATTTTCTCTGACTGTTGTAAATACAAGGTGGGCCAAAAGAAATCACCCTATTGGGAGATGCTCTCATTTTTGCAAATAGCCGCCAATGTCAAATCTGTTTTGAAATTTGTTCACTAGACTGATGTAGAATACAAGTGAACAAGCCATGCAGCGATACAGTAACCAAGAACGCGGAATAATCGTGTCTATTTTTTGCGTAAAAATTCGTCTGTGGTGTTGGCGCAGCGCGAATTCTATCGCCGATTCCCCGGCCGCCCGACACCGACTGCGCAAACACTGCGCCGTTTGGCCACCAACCTTGAACAGTATGGGACCACACGAGACGTTGCCAAGAGTGGCCGGCCCCGGAGCGCCCGTTCTGCCGAGAATATTGCCACTGTGGCCGAGGATGTCGAGCTGTCGCCGGAAACATTGACCAGACGCCGTGCCACGCAATTAGCCATCAGCCGGACGTGTCTAAGACGAATTTTGGTCAAAGACCTGCGCATGTTCCCGTACAAAGTCCAGTCTGTGCATCCGCTGCTGCCTGCCGACCGCCAAACGCGCCATTACACCCGCTTAAAGTTACTGCATGGTGCGCTGTTCACAGGACAATATTAAACACGAGTGCGAGAATTTGTCGCCCGAAGTTCTCGCTGAAGTGATGAGAAATGCCATAAAACAAGCCCGTATGGCAATCAATTGTGACGGCGCCCATTTGGCAGATATCATCTTCTCGACTTAACCAATAAAATTGTAAAGGTTCAAATAAACATAATCAAAAAACAGAATCGAAGTTTTGAATGTGAATTGTGTCTCCAAACTATTCACTTCACAGGATACTCAAGTTAGAGATGCATTCCGCAGGTCATCGAAAAAGACGATGTAATTTTAGAAAAAGTTAAAAGTCCAATGCTCAGCCTATACTGCTGCATTTGCATTTGCAGAAAAATGACCCAAGTGTCAATAATCGTAAAAATATACAAGTAAAACCACAGAGGATATTAGGTATTTATTCTTACATGCGCCAAAGAGAAAACAAACATTTAAAAATAGAAATTTAGAACATCCAAGTTCTAAACATCTAGTTTGTATAGAGAAGCAAGTTCTATAACACAGAATTATTTAAATAATAACTGTTTCCACAAGGCAAACACAATTAGTATTAAAAAAATGTTTTTCACATATATTGTTAGGTGCCACCGATAAACGCAGTCATAGGCTTTTAATTAATTGTGGTCCCACAGTTCCATTGACGAGCAATACTGCTATATGGGATCGCCAAATAATGGAGCACATTTCAGTGGAGACAAATAGATATGCTCAGCAAGAGGTAACGGCCATGATTCATCAGGTACTACTTTTACCAACCAGTCGTATCACGCGATGGCGGGACACGGATCCAGATAAGCTGTACGTGTATTTCGCAATAGTCCTAGTGACTGGGATTATTGTGAAATCACATGTAGACTCATACTGGAACTACTATCTTCTCCTGGGTTTTCGGCAACGATGAGCTTTGACCGTTACTTCCTGCTTTCTAATTCTAAATTTCTAAATATATTTGTCGTAACGAAGAAAACCACTCAAAAATAATACCAGGATCAGTTGAAATTATTGACGTAAGTTTTCCAATTATAGGTGATTATACATTGGAAAATAATTTGATTAACTTCAACATTTGAGAAGTGTGGTGAATGTTGAACAGCAAGAGAAAATTTAAATATTTAAATTGTAAACTGTGTTCCAAACTCAAAAGAAGAAAGGAAACTAAATATATGTGCAAAGGATGCGTGAAAAGAACACCTTTGTGTCCAGAATATTTCGAAGATTGGCATAATGATTTTGTATGGGATAATGATTAGATTACTACTTAATATTCAAATATTATGTACAACAATTACAATGTTTAGTTGAAATTACCGTTGATTGTAATACTTAATTCAAAGAAGAAATAATTTTTTCACTTAGTTGATAAAAAATAAGTCTATTTTAGGTGATGATAAGGCTGATTACTTTAATTAAGAAATAATACATTTAGTTTTCGATTCTTTGTTTTGTTTATGTTTTAATATGATGATTGAGCCAATTTAGTAAATAAGAAAGAGGCCCAAAGTTGATAAACTAGGACTGTCTTAGATATCTCATGTAGTGCAGGCGCTATATGCCATTGAGTATGCAAAATATGAGGACCGGCAACTATGGTAAAATTCTTTTACCTGAGAGCCCACTCAAAAAAAAGACATTGCCGGTAGCTGTGACGGTCCCTTTCCCTACCCGCCCCTATCCTTCGCCAAGCGTCGATTGTACATGACACCGAACTTGTACGGCAACTTACATAAGTGAAGAGAAAATAAGGCGTCGAGAATTGGCATTACAAAAGCAGGAGAATGTCTCTATTCCTACCTGCTCTGCAGGTTAGGTCATTAAGAACAAATTTAAAATTTAATAAAAATGTGGATTGTTTAATATGTGGTAAACAAACACGAAATAAAAACAAAACTCTTTATTTGTGCTCTGAAATGTCGGCGGCGGGACAAATCTTTTATACTGCCTGAAAAAAACTAGATCATGTTTTTAAAAAAATTGACACTTGCGAACATCCAGCCGATTTAGTTGCAATGGAAGTAAAGTATCAAAAACACTGTTATCGTGATTATCTACGACTACCAATAAATTCAGCAATTCCAGCAGGTAGACCTCAAAATAAAATTCCACATGACGGACTTATAGGTTAATTCAAGACCTGCCTATGCCTTGAATATAGTAAAAGCTGTATGCAGAAGGGACGTGGAAGCTCTATGCAGAGGGGACGTGGAAGCTCTATGCAGAGGGGACGTGGAAGCTCAATGCAGAGGGGACGCTACACTGATCACTGCTGATACTGCATTGAATCTTATGATCAAAAGCTTGGACGAAAAGGAAGGAATGGCAACAAAAAGTATTACTGATGCCTTAAAAAAGAGAATAAAAGAACGACGACTCCATTGCGCAATGTGGGCCTTTTTTATATGTTCACAATCCTGATGAGTTTGTATCGTAAAGTATCGGCCGATGAAGTGTTTCACAGGCCATCTAATACAGAAATAGAACAAGTAATTGGGTAAATAAATGTTTGAGTTTCAACAGAGATTCAACAGTTCATGGCAAGAAATACAGTAAATCTTCAAACCTGGGTAAGAATTCACACAATCACCCATAATTAGGCTCACCCACGAATACAATAAACTCAAGACATAGACTTCAGTCAATCTTAAACAAAGTTCAAATCGTCGATCCTTGAAGTGTAAGTGTACAATGAGGACCTAAAACAAGATAGCTTAGTTCTGATCAAGGAGGATAATGTTCCACCTTTAACATGGAAACTGGGTCGAATAACGCACGTCTTCCCGGGGGCTGATGGGATTTCCCGAGTGGCTGAAATACGGATAGCGCACGGCATCATACGTCGATCTTTTGCAAAAATGTGTCAGTTATACCCCTCATGATCCAGCTTCACTGACAAGTGCTTCATGTTGGAAGCATTTCCTGAGTTCTTCCAAGGCGGGCGGTATGGCTGCAACACCGGTGGAACTTTAACCAAGTGTGGCACACTTATAGAGCTTACTCAATAGGTAAGTGCATTCTTTCTTTATTGAATTCCGTATACATATATGAAATAGAGTAATTGAACATTATAAGGTAAACGTTATTCAACAGGCACAATATTTAAATAAATTTTTAGAAATAAAACGTTTTCAACGTTTTTTTTTTCATCTTCATCAAATATTGGATTATGGCGACGCACTTCTGTGATGAGCACAAAAATGCGTCGTCAGTCCATCAGTTAGAGAATTCTAATGTTATCTTATTAATATAAGAAACAGGTTGGAACTTGTCGGTACCGACTACCTGTAAACTCTGTGAAATATTGGCCGTCTAATCTGCTTTGCGATCTTTTCTATTAACGTACAGTAACTGCCGTGTTACGCGGAACTCATGTATCTTGAGATACATGAGTTATGAATAACAAAGCTTAATCGATGTATTTGAGTGTGATTTATATGGTGCGAGTGATCAAAAAAATATTATCGATACTACGGCAAACTCTGGCAACTTAAGATACAGCATGACGCGTAACACGATTTGTATGGGATTCAGCAATGACTGTTTTAATACAATTATTATACAGTTTTAACAAAAAATACAATTACATATTTTTAATCTTTTTACAGTTAAGCTCCATGACAAACCACAATGGCAAGTCCGGGGGATCAAACAGACTGGAACAAGTGCGTGTATTGTCAGATAGACACGGATCAGCCTCTTGTTTGCCCTGCAGCATCTAAAGGTACCGGATATGTGAGTCTCGCTGAAAACGCTTCGACCCTATATGAGCTTGGAAAGTTACCTGAAGATATTGTGAAGAGACTGAAGGAAGGTGGGTCATTTTTGGAAACTCTACAATCAAAACAAGCAAAATTCCACAAAAGCTGTCGTGCTTGTGTCAGAGCTTGATAGCAAACCCTGAATATCCCAACTTTGAAGATTGGGGATGGAAGAAAGAAAATGGTGTATGGACTCCATTATGGAGCACTATCAAAGAAACCGCAGCATCCGTAAAGGAGTTAACTAAGTGTTCCTGTCACAGCTGCATTACAGGTCGATGCCTCTGTAGGAAGTCAGGGCTTCCTTGTACTGGCCTCTGTAAGTGCGGGGGAGATAATTGTGATTTTAAAATAAATATATAATGTATAATTTTCACTGGACCTAACTGCTTGTTTTATTTACTTACTTGAATCCTAGTAAATATACCAATAAAGATAGCTTTCTGGCTTCGGAACGAGTTCCCGTACCTAACATATTGTGCAGAAGCAAAAAAAGGAGTTATTCAATTGAGTTAGACGCCGTGAGCACTCGGGAACCAAAGCTTATACAATAATTTGTTAGGTATCGTTTTGTAGCTTGATGTGTACAGTTTTTAATAATTTTAGTTCATTTTATCACAACACTTTTAATTTTCCATTAAGTGAAGAAAAATAAATAAAAATAAAAATTTCTTTCTAAGTTTACAATACATTGACGGTTTTATTAAATAGTATATGTCTTATCACTATAAATTTAGTATTGTTGAGTAGGTAATTTACCAACCTTTATTTGTTTCTTGAAAAGTAAACTCATTAGTCCTATCGTTTTTGTAGAAATTAAAAAAAAAACAGAATGAGAGAGATAAAATGGAGAAAGGGGGGAAAAGGGGGGGGATCATTTCTCAGCGTATTTCCTTATCGAAATTAAAGCACATATATAAAAGCTACATGTATGCTAAGTTTTATGCTTTCTGCCAGATGGGACCGTAATTAAGTTAACAAGCCGTAGGGTAAGAGCGGGCAACTCCAGTCAGGAGATAATACCAGTCACTTTACTATTACATACAGAATGGTGCGCTAAATGCACACACACATGTAAACAAGGTGGCGTGATCGTTCCCGACCGCACCCCGCCGAGCCCCGCTCAGTTCCGATTACACGCTGAGCTGGAGTGCAGGTCGTCAGTTTTCGCGCCAATTTGATACAATTTTTCGTCCACCGAAAATAAGAAGTAAAAAAAGTCTTTTATTTATGACATTAAACCAATACTTAATTGATTTCCGGACTTCTAACTGATCGAGTTTTTAATATTTAGTCTTATTTCACGCTGTTGTTTGTTTATTTTGTAAAAAAAAATATGATTCACAAAAATACCTTCTGTCGTCTATTGCCGGTCAAGCTGACCGGAGTTACCCGCTATAGTTTTCTAAAATACCGTTTGTCGGGTAATGCCGGTCACTTTAATATAAGTGATAAATTTATTTTTCTTCGGGTGATACCAGTTCGCTGACTGCAATCTACTATAGTCATGTAGAATTACAGTAGTATTATATAATATTTATAATCAATTTTGGTTCCAGATGTCAGGGAAGCGCGGGAATGTAAAATGGGATGAAAATTCCCTAGCTCAAGCTTTTCGATTGGTGGCAGCGGGATATCCAATTAGAAAAACTGCAAAAGAAACTGGTATTCCATTTTCCACGTTACAAGAAAGACTTAAAGTCTGTGGTGGATGTTATAAATAGAAGGATGCAAGGTCGCGATAGGAACAGGCCTGAAAGAGGGACGGCAAGCGAGTCTGAAGATGGTGATGAGTTTTTTGATGCGGATGGATGTAGAGATTTTGAATGGACTTCTATGGAGTCATTTCAGGGGAAGGAGGAAACGTTTTTACCTGCAGTTACTGGTTGGACTTAGGAATATAATTCGGCCTATGATGAGAGCCCTCCATTTTGTAGATGCCGACCCCGCTAATCCCTCAAATGACACTGTTCAAAACTCAGATCGACTATACCGATTAAGACCTATCATATATACAATAAACGACCAAAGGTAGCCGGTGACACTCTCACACAATTCAAAAGTTTTGATCCCAAACTTCGAAGCTTTTGACCTTATTTATGTACTGTTTTATATCCAATCTCCCCTTCCAAAGCGTTAAGCTTTCGTCTATGCAAAAATCTTTATCTAATACATAATTAGACTGGAATTTCTCATTTAGATGTGATATGATGTGTATACACACAGGTAAACAATCCTCAGCAGAATTAGAACAGGAACATGGTGTGCTTAAAAGTACAGTTGTCGTGAAAAAACTTATGGCACCTTTGCTTAGCAAAGGATATCGATTATTTATGGATAATTGGTATAATTCACCTCTTTTAGCTAGATTTTTGAAACGTAACGGCATCGACTGCATCGGTCTTTAAGACCATCCCGCCGAGATGATCCCGTTCTAATAAATAAGGCTCCGCTAAAAAGGGGAGAGATTATTGCCAGACATTCCGGCGATGTCTCAGTCTTATCATGGCAAGAAAAAAAAACGTATAACAATGATTTCTACTTGTCATGGTTCACATACTGCCTTGCCTAGAGTTCCATCTAAAGATATGTCTCGTCCAGTACCATTCAAACTACAAGTGGTCCTGGACTGTAATAAATTCATGGGAGGAGTGGATCTCAAAGATCAGATGCTAGAGCCTTATTTATTGGAACGGAAACGTTGTCAAAATGGTACATGAAGCTTTTTAAACGGTTGCTCAATGTTTACATGAGAAGAATTAAGAATTCACGTATTCTTCTTCAGTCATCCACTAATAAATTTCATGATCATTTAGTTTTCCGCCTTCAACCAGATTCCGACTCTATTCTCGCAAATCATCTTTCTCATTGCCTTCAAGGTCGCGGATATACTGTATCTAGATCTATCATCTTTAACTGTATATTTGAAGTGCTGAGTGTTTGGTGTGTGGGCGTTGGTTTAGTGGGTTAGTAGTAGAAGTACCAATTATTTCATGGATTTGTGTCATATTCAATAATTCCTCTGAAATAAATTGATGATAATTAGAATTTTATGAAAATGCTGCCGATTAGGAAATACACATTCCAGCAATATATTTATTTCAAATTGGGAATCTCCTGCTGTTTTTGAAGAGAATTAAAATACACATTATGTTTTTGTTTTTGTAATAGAATCCATAAAAATAGGAAACTTGTTTGAACCGTATCCCGGGATTGAAAAACATGCTCGGGATTGTATTCTCTACCTAGGACTGATGTGTGTTCTAAATGTATTGAATTCCAGGAAAAAATAAAAGCAGAAAAAGATGTATCGAAAAAAAATCAACTTATAATTGAACAAAGAGTACACAAATTAAAATCACAAGCATTTTTTAAACTTCTACGAGAACATTTTCGTTGGACTGCCAGAAAAACCTGGTCCTGCCAAAAGTGCCCGATCAAAGCAGTTACTTAGAGAATATTACGATATTATTATCCCGGCATCATAGTATGTCGATAGGAATACAAGTTATCGTTTTTAAGTTTCCAATAGTATCTAGAGATAATTATGACTTTTGTACGTTATCCATAGTTCCCAATAAACACGCCCAAGCCCTTATACCATCCTTTCCTTTCATAGCAACTAACAGTTGTCGTTCCTGTACATAGAGGCAGAATGCCCGAAGTTAAAGAACTGGTATTAAAAATATTGATATATCGAATTGCCCTTATATTCCATGCGTAAGACGGATACCTACCATTCCAAAAATATCAAACATGCTGAACGTTAATAATCAAGTTTTCACTTCTGCCGGCACTCCCGGAGTGCAACCCGTCTTTTTTTTTTTTTTGAAGAGAAACTTCTTTATCGGGGTTGGAAAAAAATTTAGCGTAAAATTTTTTCGTTACGCGTGACATTTTATTATTATTTATGAAAAATTAAGTTAGCCGACATTCAATAATTTTTTATTTTTTATTTATTAATTAAAAATTAGAATTAAAACACTATTTTTCAAAAATTCCAGGTATAATTAATAAAATTTTCTACTCGTGAGAATTAAAAAAAAATTATTTTTAATAAAATAAATTGTAAAAATTTTCAAATATTGTTTGTTGTCGCTATCAGCGTTCACAGCTTAGCATAGTTGCAGATCAACTTCACCTCTCCAAGTAGATTAGTCTATGACCTGTGTCTGTGGTTACTGGTTAATATGGAGCGAAGTTAAAAAGAGATGTAAGGAAAAATTGCTGTTTTGTTGTAATGTAGCGGTTGAAGCAAGTGTTTATTCATATTAATTTATTAAAATTAAATATCTATTTAAATACAAATAGTTCAGTTCTGAAAAATGTGAATGAATGAATCCTAAAGATCCTATAATATGCATTTTTAATTTAATGCTTATTACAAACAATTGTTTATTTTTAGGTGACTGATTTAATAGAACAAAGATATAGTACAACAAAAGCTATACTAGTTAATCATTTACAAGAAACAAGGTACCTTACCATGAGTAGTGACATAGTTACAGTCCCCGGCACGTAACTTGGCAAGAGTCGTTAGATGCGCAGAAGTCGTTCTTTAGGTCTCTTTGGTGGTCAAGCGGGACGCGGGGTATAACGTAGCGCCGATCACGACTCGCTATTGGTGCGTCAGTCGACCCTTGCCTCCCGCACCGCGTCTACGTTCCGTTCGCTCCCGATTACACTTGCGTGCACGAAAGTTGTACCCTTTGTTTTTGTTGACTTTTTGTTACGAGTTCAGTTTTAAATTAAGTTTTGATTTTGTTTTGGCTTTGTTAGTGTTATAGTTGTTGTTTTAACTTTAGTTTTTGTAACGTGTATTACAATGCCAGGACCAAATGCTGTTTTACGCAGACATGCCAGAAAAATGGTATACGATGTGTACTGTTTCATGGAGAAAGAAGCTCAAACTGAAAAAGAGACGGTAAAACGGACTGCAGAAGCTACTAAAACGTCAGAAAGAACAGTTAGACGTATAGTCAAAGAAGGTAGAAATTCCGAATTCCTCACTGTTTTTAGGACACCGGGAAAAAAGAGGAATAGAACAAAGCCGATTACAGATATCGATACTTTTGACCAGTCGGTGGTAAGAACTTGTATCCACAATTACCACATTACAAATAAAGAGCTACCCACAGTAGAAAAGCTTAAAAAAAAATTAAAAGATGACATCAATTTTAATGGGTCGGAGCGCAGTCTGCGCAGGATTTTTTATAACTTAGGGTTCCGGTGGAAAAAAGCCGAAAACAATAGAAAACTATTGATCGAAAAATCCAACATTAGATTACTTAGGATAGAGTACCTTAGAACTCTTAGTAAATATAGGGAAGAAGGAAGACCAATTATTTACACAGATGAGTCCTATGTTGATTCATCTCATTCAGGTAAGTAACAATTATTATCATACTTTTTTCTCGAATATTTGTGTCTTTTTGTCTGTGAAATTGTCTAGGCTTTACGAGAGATATAATTATGAAAAATAATCATTATATCTCTTATTACAGGTTCTAAAGCGTGGTCAGATGGATCACTAAAGGGGCTTAAAAAACCCATTTCGAAAGGGCAAAGGATTGTGATAGTGCATGCTGGATCCGACGCTGGATTTGTTCCCAATGCACTGCTCTTATTTAAAGCTGGAACAAAGTCGGGGGACTTTCATGATAACATGAATTTTAATAATTACACCAAGTGGCTTCGCAGCCAACTAATACCGAACCTTCCGCCAAATGCGGTGTTAGTAATAGACAACGCATCGTATCACAACAAGCAGTACGATCCTGCACCTACCTCGAATGCAAAGAAAGCAGACATGCAGAGGTGGTTGACGGAAAAGGGCATAGCATACGAGGAAAGTATGCTCAAACCTCAATTATACAAATTGATTAAATTATACAAACCACAGAACAAAAAATACAGTATTGACCAAATACTTGCAGAACACAACCATACCGTTCTTCGATTGCCGCCCTACCATCCGGACTTAAATCCTATAGAAATGGCATGGGCGGCAATCAAAGGTTATGTAGCAAGCAAAAATGTTACGTGGAATGTGACCAGTGCAATGGAGTTAGTAAAGGAGAAAGTTTTATTAATGGGCGCCGATGAATGGTCGAAATTATGTGAGAAAGTAAAAAAACTGAGGCTGATTACATTAAAAGCGACCATATAGTCGACACAGTCACTGAACGTCTTGTTATTTACACAGGTGACGACAGCGACTCCTCCAGCGCGGAGAGTGAAGATAGTTTTGTCGAGGATGAGGAGCCAACTCCTTCCACCAGCTCAGGTGGTAGTTCTAGTTTGATGCCAGGTGTAACAGTATTATTAACCGATAGTGACGACGAGAACTTATAATTTTTAATAATAATATTTTTTTTTTACTGAATAAAAAAATGCATAATATTATGTTTTATTTATAACACCCATTAAATGTCACGAATTCCTCCGCTTTGTTTAACTACAAGATTAAAAATAAAAGATGGCAATAACCATAATAACAATCAATAAAAGTGAACAGTTTTTTGTTCCACTAAGTGTAGGATGCGCGAACTTGCCCCCACTACGCCAAAACCTTGCCAACTTACGTGCCGGGGACTGTACAATAACAAACTCCACGAGAAGTTTTCTAATCGTTACAATTCACTTCCTGAATGTTGCTGATGCGAGTCTCAACTGCTATTGTCTTACTGCCCATTACATGACAGAGGTAAAATATCTTTGAATCTGTCTTTTCGAGTTTTTTTTTAGGTATTAAGATATAGTTAAGTTAAGTTATTAGTAAGGAATTGGAATTCTCGGAATGACAGATGTCAACAGCTGAGTGAATATCAGCTCCTTAGTTTTAAATTAAAAAATCATATTAAATTCAATAATTACTTGCAAAAACAGTATAAATTAGTAATAGTAAACTATATATTCAACGTACAAGTGTTATTTCATGTGAAATACGTATAATTACGTGACTGAAGCTGCGTTTTGTATAACGTGGATGTCAACGGCAACGGAAATTCAAATTCGAATTTCTTCTTGGATAAACCAGGGGAGTACTAGTTTTAATATATCTTATTTAAAGATACACACAACATTCACATTCATTTAACTAATAACACTGCTCATATTTTATGAGTAACGTCACAATAAATACATGAGCGCATAGTTATCGTCTCACTTTGCTTGACAAGTTGGAAGCAATTTAGAGGACAAAAACTAATAGCTCCAGACAAAATATACTTCAGTTCTAATACAAAACTTTATCTTACCCATTCACTATCAACTCTTTTCTGATAATTGTATCATAAGCCTATCTAGGTAACACAAGTAAAAATTGTTTTAATTGTATCATATATTATATACACTTTTTAACATCTATTTCACCTGTTTCAGCAACTAAAATTACAACATGCTGACCCGCAAGGCAGTGGCCAAAGATATGGAAAACAAACTGAAGGCCACACTACAGGATTTAAAGGCTTCTAAATCCCTGTGTGAACAACTCTTGCTGGAGAGAGAGGAACATGAGGTGGAAATCCAGCAAATAATAAAAAAGAATACTAGTCTGAAGGCCGAGCTAGCTGAACTCCACACTCAATATATGGATAGCCAAAACAGGTGCACAGCCCTTCAAGACATTGTTGACAGCTTCCAACAGTGTTCCAATGACCACGAGAAGGCTCTCAGTCGTATCGTTGAACTGGAATGCAGTTTAATGGAGGTTCAGGAGGATAACGCCAAGCAGCTATGCACTTCATCGAACAGTCTTTTTGGTGAACTGCTTGAATGTGGACAGTTAAGTGGCTTTGAAAACAATACAAAAATCAAGTTAAATTCACACAACAAATTAAAAAAATATCTCAAATTAAGTAGGTTCATTAAACGCACTAAATTAGTTATTAGAAATAGATGTTCATTAAAAAATGTAGCACAATTGCAAATTAAAAATAATAGCCTTTTGAAAGAGTTAGATAGATATCATAGGGACTTAGAACATTATAAAATGATATATGAAGTAGAAACTACAGAACTTAAGGAGAAAATAGACTCATTAAATGATACATTAAATGACCTCAACCAAAAATATTCTGCTGCCCAGTTACAAATTAATGAACACATAAAAGAGGCAGATTACATATTAAAGTTAAGCAATGAAAAAAAAAAATGTTCACCGAGTGATTTCCCCTTTTGATGGCATCATGCTTCACAGACTCCACACTTCAATGTGTATTTTTAAGTACTGTAGTAAGTAAGTATTGTAGTAGTATTGTAGCATATAAGTATTGTATAAATTGTTTTTCATTATGTACGTGTGAGGCTATGTGTCATTAAATAAACGATTTTTCTTTCTTTCTTTCTTTCTTTCTTTCAAAATATGGAGCGCTTTGAGTCTCTGACCAATAACTATGTATGTAAGTGTTCCATAAGTGACAATGAGCAACCGTCGCCCCATAAGCCCATTGACTGCACTGACATACATAGTATTCCATCCACGACAACAATTTCATCTGGTAAAACAAAACATCTTTCCATGCAGGAAATTATTGTATTGTCAGATAATATAGGTCAGGGTTTTGGCGCTTTGCTTAACAACTTAGGGCATAAAGTTACTAATTTTTGCACTCCTAATAGTTCATTTACATATATCATGAATTCATTAGATAATTGTAGTTTTAATGAAAATAGTATTGTTATTATATTATACGGAGATAGTTTTAATTTAAAAAAACATGACATTGATATAGGATTTCAAAAAATGTTAAAAATTAGTGGTGAGACAAAGTGTAAGTTTATGTTGTGTACATTACCATATTTGCCTGGTTTGACACAAAATCAATATAGGTTTATCTATAATATTAACTTGAAATTGTATAACTTAACAAATCATCATAGTGATGCATTTATATATTTTGACTTAAATTCCTGTATAAAATCTTTTTGTTTGACAAGGAATACAGTGTATCTGCCATTTAGATATAAGAAAGAACTTGCTATGTTAATAGCATATAAAATTATTAACCAGTCTGGTACATGTTCTGTATCAGACCATCGATCTACTATAATTCTATGTAGTAGTAATTATATACACCAACCTAGGTTAAGTGTTGACAGTAAATCTAGCCCTAAGCTAGATTTAAACTAGTATATAAGACAACAGCTAAGCAGCCTTTTTCCATTGTACATCAAAATATTCAAGGCTTGGCTAGCAAATTATTAGAAATAGAATTATTCTTAAATCATTATAGTATTAAAGTTTTTTGTGTAACAGAACATTGGCTTAAACAATGTCAGTTATTAATAAATGTTGATAATTATGAGTTAAAAAGTATATACTTTAGGAAACATGCTATTCATGGAGGTTCTCTTATTTTTGTACACAATAGTGTAAAATGCAAAGAACGAACTGACATTGTTAGTCTATCTGTAGAACGCACCATTGAACTGTCCTGTGTTGAACTTGAGTGTTACATTATTGTTTGCGTTTATAGGCCTCCTTCCAGTGACTATAATATGTTTGAGACAGTCATGGAAGAAATATTAAAGCGTTTGAGCAGAAGTGAAAAGAAGGTTATAGTATGTGGAGACTTTAATATTGATTTACTTTCACACACACAAACGGCAACACGAATAGTTAATTTATTTCAATCATTTAATTTACACAAACTTTTTGATGAACCCACACGAATTACACCTAGTTCTGCAACTTGTATTGATAATGTTTACTGTGATTGCAACTGTTTAGAAAAAAGTATTCTCAATACACTGACTTCGGATCACTGTGGCCAGAAAGTAGTTTTTGAATGGGATTGCATACCTACATTTAAAAGAATTAATGTTAGGCCTATAACTAAAAAAGGCATTCATAAATTTAGAGATAATATTAATAATAAATTGCCTGGCCTGAATGATCAATCCTTTTATAATAATCCTTGTGAAATGTTTACAAATCTTTTTAATTTAATTCATAATGAGTTTGAAAAAGTCTTTAAAGTTAAATCTTTAAGTATTACCAAGGATTTACCATTTAGCCAATGGGCAACACCTAGTATACACAGATGCAGGAACGTTTTATATGAGTTATATGGCATGAAGCAATATAACAAAGACTTGTCATTTCTTAGTTATGTTAGAAATTATTTAAAAACTTTTAAAAAAGTTTGTTTCACTGCCAAGTGCTTGTATGTCAGAGATAAAATACGCAACTCTGATAACAAAGTTAAAACGGTTTGGGCAATTATTAATGGTGAAATGGGCAAAAGCCAATCAAATAGTACCATAAAACTTGTTAATGCTGGTAGGGTCATTGACAAAAGTGCTGATGTTGCGCTTGCTTTTGAAGATTTTTTTAGTAGTGTCCCTGCTAGTATTACCGAAAAATTAAATTCGTCATCAGCGCTTGCGGAGTCCTACTTGAGGGACCATGTTGCTGAGTGTAATGTATTATTTGAATTGCGACATGTGACTGCAGAGGAAATTGTTAAAACTTTTAAAACATTAAACTTAAAAAAAACATGTGATCTCTGGGGAATGTCTGTAAATTTAGTAAATAATATTATAGAAAACATTGCCAATCACTTAGCGTTTATATTTAATCAATGTTGCGACTGTGGTATATTCCCTGATTTATTAAAGTTAAGTAAAGTTATTCCTTTATTTAAAAGTGGTGACCAAGAAGACTGTAATAACTATAGGCCAATTTCCATTTTACCAACTTTGAGCAAAGTCTTCGAGAAATTAATTTTAAACCAATTATGTAGTCATTTTGTATCAAATGGTTTACTGCACGCCAAACAGTTTGGTTTCACAAAGGGGCGCTCTACCACTGATGCTGGAATAGCTCTTTTGTCACATATATATAAAGCATGGGAAAATTCAAAGAATGCTTTGGGGATATTCTGCGACCTTTCTAAGGCTTTTGACTGTGTAGAACATACCACTCTATTACGGAAACTAAATTTTTATGGTATTAAAGGTTTATCTCAGGACCTCATAGCTTCATATCTTCAGAACAGGGTACAAACCGTTGTTGTTAATGGAGAGAAATCTCGCGGTGCGCCGATTAACATAGGTGTTCCGCAGGGATCTATCTTAGGACCGTTTTTGTTCTTAGTATATATTAATGACCTACCTTATTATTTGCAGGATATGTGTGAAATAGTACTGTTTGCAGATGATACCTCATTAATATTTAATGTGGATAGACATGACACAAATGTTGACGAAGTAAACTCTGCTCTTTTACGCATATCCAATTGGTTCACTGCTAATAATTTATTATTAAATGCAAAAAAAACAAATTGTGTAGAATTTATCCTTCCAAATGTAAAAAAGGTGAAAAGGGATATTATTTTAAATGGGGAGGTATTATACCCTGTGGATTCTACTGTTTTTCTTGGTTTGACACTAGATGAGAAGCTACAATGGGGGGCCCATGTTGCCACCACCGCTGCTAAGCTTAGTTCAGCTGCATATGCAGTTCGAAGAATAAGGCATCTCACCGATGAAGACACGGCTAGATTGGTTTATTTTAGCTACTTTCATAGCATTATGTCCTATGGAATTCTGCTATGGGGCAGGGCTGCAGATATAGAAACTATATTTATATTACAGAAAAGAGCCATACGCTCTATATATAATTTACGTGCTAGGGACTCACTAAGAGATCTCTTTAAGAATACTGGTATCCTCACTGTACCATCACAGTATATATTTAATAATATTTTATATGTACACAAAAACGCAGACTTACACACAAGAGTAGGAGATAGACACCGATATGGCACAAGGAACAGAAATAAAATTGAAATGCCATTTTACCGGTTAGCTAAAGTTAAAAATTCATTTATGGGCCAAGGTATACTTTTTTACAACAGAATTCCTCATAGTATTAAAGAGTTTAGTAGTGTTAAATTTAAAAATTATGTAAAAAACGTATTAGTTCAGAGAGCGTATTACAGCATTAAGGAATATATGGAAGATAAAAACCCATGGAGGGTTGTCGCGTAAAAACCACAGGACAGTTCTTTGGCATATTATGATAATATATACGTACAGTTACTTACATATTTTGTAAAATTAAAATTGTAATACTGAAATGATTTAAAAGAGCAACTATGGAGTTTCTTGCCGATTCTTCTCCATAGATACTGCTTTCCGAATCGGTGGTAAATTTTAAAAATATGTATTGACGTTTCAAAAGTGCTTCTCGAAGAAGTCTAATTGAATAAATAAATGTTTGAGTTTGAGTTTGAGTTTAGTATTACATCAAGTATGTTTACTGTTACCATACTGTTACTTTTCAGGGACATACAGGAGAATATATTAAAGATTGTTTTGAAAATATAATGAGCGAGTTTTCTACTGATAAATCGCAAATTGTAAATATCTCAACCGACAGTGGTAGCAACATGGTTGCTGCTGTAAACTTAACTGCACACACTGCACTAACTTTTTGTTCCAGAGGCAATCATATAGCTTGCACAAGTTCCAAAACCTCTTAAAGCCATTCATAATTGTAACCACCGACGGATACATTTTAGACGTAAAAGGACCCTACGCTGCAACTAAAACTGATGCACAAATAATGAGCGATTTGATGACTGATGAAGAAAACCCTCTTAATATATTATTACAGGCCAATGATGTTTTCATTTTAGACCGCGGGTTTAGGGACAGTTTGGGCCATATAGAATCATGTGGTTACGAATACCACGTCCCTCCGAAGAAGAACCAGGGCGAGCCGCAGCTCACAACTTCACAAGCAAATAATTCCCGACTAGATTCAAAAGGGATTTTAAACTGTTGCGCCAAAAATATTTTAATAATACAATGCCTAATGTGTTTCTGGATTTTAAGATTGCAGCAGCAATAACCAATCACTTCCACACGCCTATTGCAGATAGTCCATACGCAGAAGCTTTTTTACAAAAAATTGCAGAAAAAATACAAACCCCAAACGTGTTGTATAATTATGTTGAAGAAAAACGTTTAAAGAAGAGCTCAATTCCAGAGATTGGAAGCCAATGATGTGCAAGGTTTTCCATTATTGACTGAGCAAGAGGTGATGTTACTGTCGTTGGGAACCTATCAGTTGAAACTCGCAAGGTCCTATTGCAGCGAGCACTTAAACAACGGCTTATATCTAATAGAATATATAGAGAAGCTTTATTGGAGGACTTGAATGAATACGGGATTCACGAAGATACGTGGCTTTTACGTGCACGTATACAGTCCCGACACGTGAGAGCAAAACAATACTTTTGTTATACAGGGTTACAGGTTAAGTCGACCTATTCCTGTTAAGAGCGTGTAGTAGGGGTCAAAACAAACTGATTTGATCTAATAATACCATATCCAAAAGTTAGCCGTTGAAGAGTTATTGCAATTTTAATTTTTTTCTTGAAAATGCCACTTTATCTTCGCATTTAGCGTTTAATTTTTTATTTTACTTATTTGGTCTGGGTTTTTTTGAGTTTTTATGTAAAGGTTGAGTTAAACAATAATTCTCAGCAATAAAAATCCATATCGCTGCAAACAATTCAAAGAAATGGCTTTTAAACTAAAAATAATAACATTAAAGTAATTAAGTTAACTCGTTTTAAACAAAGATATTGAAAAAAATCTCTATGAAAATGTGTCTGCAGATGTTTTTAAAAACATGTGCATGTTCTTAGCTATGTAAAAAGGTATGATAACCTCAGGTAGCATTCGTAGATTCCAAGAAATCGGGGATAAACATGGGACAGTGTTAGTAAAGTACAACATCAGAATAAATGTCATAATTTATTTTTCTTAAAAACTTTACAGTTCCTGCTCAACATGTCTTCCTCTATTGCGAACACATATTCGAAACCTTTTCCGCAGAGAACTCTTGACTACCCCAGTTGTTAATTGGTTCCTCATCTTATTGGCTGCATCGATAATTTTTTGTCGTAAAATATCAACAGATGGAATCGGGTTCGGCTCATTGTACACCAGACTCTTCATATGCTCCCATACGTAAAAGTCCATGGGGGTTAGGTCTGGACTTCTAGCCGGCCATGGTATGGGCCCACCTCTTCCGATCCATCTGTTTGGATAGTTGATGTCTAACCATTCTCTAACACTTCTTCTGTAATGTGCAGGGCAGCCATCATGTTGGAACCACATGTCTCTTAACAAAGTCAGGGGTATGTCTTCAAGTAGGTCGCTTAAATGTTGGCGCAGAAAGGTCTCATAATTTTCACCATTTAGGTTGTCCGGAAGGAAGTATGGTCCAATTAATTTATTTGAAATTATCCCCATCCACACATTAAGACTGAATCGTCTTTGTGATTTTTTTAAAGTGAAACTTTTATTACATCGTCTCAAACTTTTTGGTCTGTGTAGCGCATGTCGCGTGACGGTCGGCTGCCGAGTAGGTATAAAGCAGTGTTCGGAACCGTTCGAACAGTTTCACTTTTACCGTGGTTTCATAAAACCACACAACATTTTTTGGATTCTTCTTGTTAGGATTGCCACGTGCTTTCGGAGCCCAATAGTGAGCGTTATGGTAGTTTGTGATACCGTCTTGATCAAATTTGGACTCATCTGTCCATAAAATTTTTTTGAAAAACGAGGGGTTTTCCAGATCCGCATTCAACATGAATCTACAAAAATCTAGTCTTCTTAAAGGATCTCCTTCTTCCATCACGTGCACGGGCGTGTAGTGATATGGGTAATATCCTGAAGTGTTCATTGTGAACCATACTTTCCACTGAGACAGACCAAGTTCTCGGGCAACAATGTTTGTTGATGTCGTGGGATCCATTCGAAAAAATCGCTTAATTTCATTTTCCTCTTCGTCTTCCTCATCCCGGACAGATGGCCGACCGACGTCTGTTCGTCGTCTTAGAATCGAACCAGTTTCTCTAAGGCGACGATAGGTCCCTTCGAAGACACTAACTTCTGGTGCACGACGGTCAGGATAGCGGGTCATGTATTCCGCACGAGCATGTGCAGATACACCTTGACAAAACCCGTAACACATCAAAATGTCAGCATATTCTTCGTTAGTATACGAACTCATCTTGAAAATTCAAATCGCAAGCAAAAATCAAAGTCCAGTTTCGAGCCACGGTCACAGAATCGGAAGAAAATCAGTCCAAAAAGAAAGCCAAGTCGCGTTGTCAATACACAGAGGAGCACAGAAATCGCATCTACTACGGACGAATCACATAAGCAGACTAAAAAATACAAAGCGGCATCCTTCGCCCCATACAGCTTCGTCCATCACCTTGCTCGCTCTCTCCAGTAGGTGGAAGCGAGATAGTTGCAGCGTGTGAGTGAGACATCATAATCACGCGGCACAACCCTTTATTGTTCGCATAGGCAGATAATAACTAGACCGATGTTAATGAGCTATTCTAAGAATTATTTCCCCATACCAAGTTTATCCCCGATTTCTTGGAATCTACGAATGCTACCTGAGGTTATCATACCTTTTTACATAGCTAAGATCATGCACATGTTTTTAAAAACATCTGCAGACACATTTTCATAGAGATTTTTTTCAATATCTTTGTTTAAAACGAGTTAACTTAATTACTTTAATGTTATTATTTTTAGTTTAAAAGCCATTTCTTTGAATTGTTTGCAGCGATATGGATTTTTATTGCCGAGAATTATTGTTTAACTCAACCTTTACATAAAAACTCAAAAAAACCCAGACCAAATAAGTAAAATAAAAAATTAAACGCTAAATGCGAAGATAAAGTGGCATTTTCAAGAAAAAAAATAAAATTGCAATAACTCTTCAACGGCTAACTTTTGGATATGGTATTAAAAGATCAAATCAGTTTGTTTTGACCCCTACTACACGCTCTTAACAGGAATAGGTCGACTTAACCTGTAACCCTGTATATTGTTAAATATGAACGGAAGTATACTCCATCATTACTGTACCTACGTGTTTGACTGGACGCCGCACGGTAGGATCTTGTGCGCATATAATATCAATTGTATGGTATTTATGGCGCCGTTTCATTAGTCGTTAACTCGTTCGGTATACAGCATACGGGGAGTCCCCGCAGGCGAGATAACAACCAATGAAAACAAGTTCCCCGCATGCTTAATACCGACCGTGATATCGACCAATGAAATTCATCGGTCAATATACAGCTTGCGGGTCTTAAGTCAAATACTTTTTCATTATTCAATTTCATTCGTGAGTGCTTGTTGGATTATAAAGACGCTGCACAAAATGGCTGATCGCTTTACGGATTCGCAAATGTTGAATCTCGTGGAAATCTATCGAGATTATGATTGTTTATGGAATGTGACTAATACGTTGTATAGAAACCGAGATGCAAGAGAAAGTGCATATAAACAAATTGCGGAACGGCTAAATATTACAGGCATCTCAAATAAAGAAATACCAAAAAAAATCAAAAATCTCAGATCATCGTACTATCAAGAGTTAAAAAGGATTGAAGCAAGTACTCGATCAGGTGCTAGCCTGGATTCCGTATATAAACCAAAGGTTTCGTGGTTTACAACTGCCGATGGATTTTTGAGGACATTTAGAAATAAACAAGAAACTGTCTCGAATGTAAGTTAAACTTTATTTTTTTTTTTATGGTTAAAGAAATTTATTTATCAAAAAGAATTTACATTCACTTACTGAGAAAATACAAAAAACTTAAGATTAGCGCAGCTAAGTTATTCTATAGGTACGTGAATACTTATAAATTTAACAATAGCATGTAGTGCAAGTTGTTGCTGTAACAATCAAGGTGCGGTTGTGAGCTTTCCATTTTATTGTTTTGTTTAACAGCCGTACAAATAAAAATTTGCTTATTCAAACCTTATGCAATGAATAGATATGATAAGAATAAATAAAGAATAAAGATGTCATAATTTCTTACAAATAAATTTGGAATAACGTCGATGTAACTATGCTCACGCTATGCAATAGGCGCGGAGCGGCAACGTAGCAATTCATTCACAAAATTATGAAAAACATTGAAATTATCTACGGTTAAACCTTGGTGCTGTCATTTTGACGCTCGTTTGACTTCGTCGAATTTATTGTGAAGTTTCATCATACGATGTTCTGTTTATTTATTTTTTAAATATTTATTTAAAATAATTTAAATATATCATAAAATATGCCAGCAAATGAAAGAGAACGCTATCCAATATCCGGAGAACAGAAGATAAATCCACCTTGAGATAGAAAGTTCCCAAATAACTGGTACTCAAAACATACAACTCCAGGCTTAGAAGATTTATATTTTCAACGAAAGTTTATGTTATTGTGATTAGTTTAGAAATAAGTGTTTTATGTATATATGGTTTGGCGCATGTCGTAAATAAATAAATCATTATAAATATCAAAAGGGTTTTTCATAATTTCGTATATTTTGACATTTCATACAAAATTTTCCATTTCAATAGGTACATAATGAAATTAGTAATTTGCTCAACTTTTTCTACTTCTCGTATTTAGATTGAAAATTGGTTCTAAAACTTGTAAAACACAGCACAATGTACTAAAAGATACGTTATAACTCAGTTATGTCAGACTTATACTAGGGTGGTAGCCAGAATAAGGACGAAATAGCATTAGTATGAATACTTATTACGAAGTTATACTAGGTTTCATTTATTACGTGTTTATTTGTATGATTTTTCCTTATTCTTAGTTTATTCTTTTCATAAAATGTTATAACTCGTTTATTTGTACGGCTGTAAATGTTTAACTTTTTTACCATTATTTTATTTTTTTAATTTGGTTTTTGTAGTAGGTGTTAGTTTCTAATGTATAGATTTATTGATTTAGTGTTATAGTTTTACATATAATAGTACTGGTACTTTACTTTAATTACGTTTCAGTAGAAATAAAAATTACAAAACAATAAAAATAAAAAAACATAAAATATTTAATTATATATAAAATTAAATATTCAGTATTGGTAGCTGGTTATACAATTTTGCCCCTTCAAACATAATATTTCTCTTGCCATAGTTAGTTCTCGGTCGTAATAGTAATAGTAATTTTTGTTAGTGAATACTTCTTGCTTGCCACGGTACTGCACCTTCACCATTAAAGTAATGAGTGTATTGATCTCGAATTGTTGTTCCACTTTCATGCGTATATTCTTCTTGTATGTCCTGTAAGCCGAGAATACGTCTTTGTCTCCAGGTGCCATTAATTATCGTACCCGTAGTGATATCTTCGTAATCCGCAAGTCCAGGTTCGATGTAGTCGGAACTTTCCTTCCTTAGCCAATTATGAAGAGTACAACATGTTCTTGTTATTTTCATCGTATTAACTGCATTGTTGGGAATCCTTTTTTCAAAAATTCTAAATCGACTTGCCAATTATACCGAATGCGTTTTCGACTATTCGTCGAGCCCTTGATAGTCGGTAATTAAAAATTTTTTGCTGTAATGTTAGATTAGTCCCTGGATATGGTTTCATAATATTGTTTTGGAGCGGGAATGCAGCATCCGCGACAAAAACACTTTGTGCTGGAATATTCAGACTGCCGTCATCAATTGCGCGTTTCAATGAAGAATTACTGTAAACGCCGCCATCGGAAAATCTGCCTTTAGCACCAATATCAATATAACTGAACAAGTAATCATCATCTACGCAAGCTAGTAATACTATGCTGTACGTTTTTTTTATAATTATAGAAGTCAGACCCACTATTCGCTGGAGCTCGCATGATTACATGTTTACCATCGATTGCACCAATACATCCAGGAAAATTCCATTTTAACTCAAATCCAGTTTTTATTTCATTCCATTTTTGTTCTGTGTTTGGTGTCTGAAATATAATACATAACGCCATTAATATGTTGTTTTTACAGATTAATGAAAATTCAAGTGTGTTTTCTGACTCAGAAACACAAAATTCTGAATCACTGGAGGATAGTAACACTGAAGAAAATTCCTATGATGCCGTTATTGACAATAATGAAAGTAATCGCATTGAAAGAGAACAAAACGAAAGTGCTGCATCTCAATTTGTTGTCCCAGCAAAGAAAGCAGTAAAAAAAAGAGGAAAGTTGATCCGAAAAGATGACGAAATACATGAAGCTATTGACAGAATTGATAAAATTGCTAAGAGTGTTACTAATAGTACAAATTCGTTAATAGAAAATAAAGAAGATGAATTTGACATTTTAGGAAAATATTTAGCCACGACTCTGCGTTCTTTGCCAAGCGAACTAGCAATTATTGCAAAAATAGATATTCAAAAGGCTTTATCAGACATTCAATTAAGAGCGTTGAGACAACAAGACCAATCTCGACTGTTATCTTATCGTGCTTCAACGTCAAACATTTTATTGATAATTCTATTAGACCTACTTGTCTCGATCGTATATTCATTCATCTCGTCGTTCATTGGTAAATCATGCCACATTTTTTAATTTGATTTAATAATTAGGTACTTATGTTAATTGAAATTACTACCAAAAGTATAAATGATTCACAGCTGTGAAAACACTCAGCTGTTAAAATTGAAATACAAATACTGATTTTTTAATGATAATGCGTATTATTTTACTACTTACTTTTATATAATCTGCCAGTGCTTCATAAATAGCGTCACATACTTGTGGTATAAAAGTGCTCATAATAGAAGGAGACACGCGAAATAAGTAATACAAGCTTCTGTAAGAATCTCCAGTAGCTAAATAACGTAATGTGACCTCAAGTTTTAATCTTGGAGATAATGCCTCACGAAATGGAGTATCTTTTTTCTGAAGTCGTGTTTCTATTTTATTTAATAAATCTTCAAATAAGTCATTAGATAATCTGAAAAAATAATAATGATCTTCTACATCACTCTCCAAATCCAATTGTAACTCCTTACACAATGTTTCTGACGCGCCATGCCTCTTTCTATTTTTTAGTAAAGTTCGCACCCAAAACCTTTTTTTCTTTTTCTTCAGTGAGGCTAATAGTTTCTTCTTCAATAAGACACAGGCACTCAAAATAGCTCCACATAACATTAATTGTTGATCCATGACAAGAACGTCTGTTTCAGTGCCACTCTTGTTAATAACTGGCGACGTAAAATGGAGGTTCTCCCTACACCCCGCATGCGGGCCCTATCGACTAATGAAAACGGTTCCCCGAATGCTGGCCCTGTGGCACGCGTTCCAGAAATCTCTCGCACCCCGCATGCGGGCCCTATCGACTAATGAAACGGCGCCATTAGGATATGCTATACACGAAGGGTTTACTGAACCAGCATTGTTTTTAAATAGCATTATTATAGATGACGCTATTTAAAAACAATGTTGGTTTAAAAAAATATGAATTGTATGTATATGTTATTTTGTAGTTTTAGAGTGTATTTATAATAATAAATGATAAAACTTAATAGGAATGTATGTCTGTGATAGGAACTATTATTTTACTTAGTTACTAACAAAGAATGTCACAGATTGAAATACTTTAATAGGTAGCGAAAAAATAAATAAATAACTTTCAAGGTCAAATTATTCCGATTAGACAACGAACTGAGACTGGCCCCACGGATATTCGTATTCTATACAAAAAGACCTTTCCAACGATGTATCATTCACACCGATTGGAGCCGATACCAGATTCCATACATTTTTGCCCATCCTCCTTTAAAAAATAATTACTAAGAACCTAATACTTATGTACATTCATAATTTTATTTGTTTAATAAATCTACTGGACTATAAATTGTGTAATCATTTTTGAGCTGATTACGATTTTTTTTAAATAAAGCCGATATTACGAAATATCGATAATTTTTTTCGATATATCGAACTCCGATATTGATATATTTAAAAATATCGATATATCGAAAATCCAATATTTTTAAAAATATCAACAGTCCTAATTGGATGTCGTTTCAAGACAGGACAATTGACTATTGCTAACGACAACGACGAGATCAGAGGCCAACCCTTCAAATTAATGAACATATCTTATGACATTGGAAATCAAAATATTTCAGCAGCCCGCATCAGTCTCAACTCGATCAATCTGCGAGGATTACACCACGTCCAAGATAAAATCTTAGTCCAGCCTCCTTTACATATTGACAGCGTGCAATCAGATATCCTCCATCATACAACGATACCTTCTATACAATACTTGTGTGTGCGGTCATATTGGTTCTAATACATATGACTAGACAGCGCATGAAGAGATGTAACCGAACGAAAGACCACCAGCAACCACCTGCAACTGAGACGGAAAGGAAAACGGGAGACCCTGTAAATGTTCCGGCGATATTTTCACTAAAGGTTTAAAATAGTCGCCGTTCCAAGGGGGAGGAATTACATATAACTAACAGAAGAGAATCGCTAACGCTGCAGTTTCAGCGTATTCTGGATATGACGATGGCTGACCTCAATTCGGCGACTCGTGTAATTTTAAGTTAATAAAATTCATTCTTTATACGATTGTCGAGTAAATTAGAATATTTGAGATTAAATGTTTACTTGTAATTTTTCTTAATTAGTCTTAGAAAGTTTTCTTGATTTTTTTTTCGAATCGTATTTTTTTCAATGTTGAACCATGCTGGCATAAATGGTTTTATTGTGCATAATGCATATGTTAAATAACAGCATTGAAAGGAACAAAACTAATTTATCCCTTAAATGCATTGTGATGGAAATTTCCATCAACCAATTCAATACCATTTTATCGTTTCCACAGAGCTTGGGGATTATATTTTTTGTACATGGTAACTTTTACGCAAACTTAGTGACGTTTTCGAATGAAAAGAAAAACTTCATACGTCAATGTCAGCTGTCAAATGTTATTTGAAAATATCAACACGCGCTAGTTTGCTCAGTGAAGATTTCGATTATTGTGATTGAAAAAAAGTTGTGTAAGATACTCACAGTTTCTATTCAATTTATTCGTAATTGTTGGATTTGAGGTCAGTATTTTGATTTATGTATATAATTTTATTCATAAATAGAAAAATATGTAGAAACAAACTCAATATTGTGTTGATGTAAATTTACATCATCATGTAATGACGTTAACTGTTTTCACTGAGTCGATCAAGGTATTGGAATAATAAAAAGCTTCCCCTTCTTGTTCGATCGCAAGCCGGATTATCTTCGTTGAGTTTACAGAGGTGTGGTCGACTTGAGATGTTCTCGATGGACACTTGGGTTAGTAATATTAATGTTCAGGATTTTATTTCAGATACCATCCCGTCAGTAGATCGTGCCAAACGCACTTACCATCATCGTACTCTTGAGTCTATTTGTTCCCAATTCATCCTTAATAAATATGGAGCACATCATAAAATTTACACTGATGGCTCTAAATGCACAAGTAGTGGTGGTGCGGCCGTGTTGGATTCATTTCTTGGATGCAGCCTTACCTTAAGTTCAAAGTTGATTCAGAGATATCCATTATGCATATGGAATTGATTGCTATCGCGGAAGCTTTGGCTTATATTCAATCTTTAAATTACGGACATTTTGTCATTTTAACTGACTTTAAAAGCTCATTGCAACATTTGGCTCGCTGTGCCTCTCAAGTGAGAGGAGTACCGATTGCCTATAAAATTTTAGAGTTAATTTTGAACTTAAAAGCTAATAATAAGGAAGTAATCTTACAATGGATCCCTTCTCATATTCAGCTCAAAGAGAACGATGAGGTTGATTTATTAGCCAAACAAGCAGCAATAGATGGGGTACCCTTGGAGGTCGCTCCATTGTACTCGGATCATTTTAAATATGTGAGGGATAAATGTCTATCCGATTGGCAGGAATATTTTGATGAACGATCGCGGGAGAAAGGAATTTGGCACAGAACAATCCAACCACATGTACCTCGGTACCCATGGCTTGATGAGATTGTATGCGATAGGAGGACGTTGACAACTATTTTAAGATTACGTTCGGGACATATTCCATCGAATAAGTTTGCACATTTAATGCAGAAAGCCGATTCTCCGTTGTGCAATGATTGTGGTATTGTAGAAGATGTGCAGCATATTCTCTTGGAGTGTGTTCGGAACGCGCAATTTAGACAACAAAATAATGTCTTCCGCTGTATTAACAATGTCGGTTGTGTGAACAGCATTCTCACTTGTCCCTCGTCGGCAGAGGTGCGGGTGCTGGTCAGACTGACCGATGTTGGATTACAAAATTGATTGCATTGTTTACTGTAGTTTGTACTTATATTTTTTATATTTAAGTGTTGATTGTTAATGGAATTTACGGGACGACGTGGTCGCTAAGCGACAAAGTCCCTTGAAAAATATAGAATAAAAAAAAAAAAAATGTAATGACGTTCATTTAGCTTGTATGAAAGTTAGTGAAATACTATTGTTTGATTTAGTTTTGTTTATTTTTTTGTTCCAGGTGTTGATATTATAAAAAAATGAACGACAAAGATATTGAACATTATTTAGCTTCTTTGGAAGGTGGGTGGCTGTCGGAAGATGACATGGAGAAGTCCGATGAAGAGGAGGAATATGTGCCTGAAAGTTATGACAGAGACATGTTGGAAAGTGATGAGGAAGACACAGAAAGCCATGAAACTGACCCTCCCTTGGTTGAAAATGAGGTAATCCAGACAACAGACAACCAGGTTGTAGACAATAGTGGCCCTTCAGGACATATATTTTCATCATTATTAGATAAAAGAAAATTGATCTGGAAAAAAAAGGACTTATTATTTGAAGAGTCCAAAATTGAATTCAAAGGCAATTCTGATCTAGGGCCAGAGTTGTCACAATTAGATACTCCATATGCATGCTTTAGCTACTTTTTTTCAGAAAATTTCATGGCAAGGATAGTGGAAGAAACAAACCTCTATGCCACACAAAAAAATCCAGCAAATTCAATTGCATGCAAGTTGTCAGACTTGAAGAAGTTTTTTGGAATACTTATATATATATGTCAGTCCAACATTTTCCCAACACTAGAGCATACTGGTCTC
This sequence comes from Colias behrii, assembly GCA_029959065.1. Classification (NCBI taxonomy): domain Eukaryota; kingdom Metazoa; phylum Arthropoda; class Insecta; order Lepidoptera; family Pieridae; genus Colias; species Colias behrii. Next base: position 220,027 of record JARWMC010000022.1, read on the forward strand.
CACGATATGGATATGAACCAATACATTCAGTAATGTCTAATAACAGGTTTGAACAGTTGAAAAAAATTTTGCATTTCAATAATAATGACCACCACAAGGCAATTAGTGATCCAGGCCATGATCGCCTATTCAAGATACGCCCTGTTATTGATGAATTGAATTCAAAATTTTCATCAGTACCTATGGAACAACGCCTATCCATAGACGAGCAAATGTGTGCAACTAAAGTTGCCCATTTTCTGAAACAATACTTGCCCAACAAGCCTCATAAGTGGGGGTTTAAACTGTATGTTTTGTGCAGCTTGCAAGGATTTGCATACAAATTTGAGGTTTATGCTGGACAGGACCTTACCAGTAAACCTGAGAATGAACCAGATTTGGGCTCAACCAGCAATATTGTCCTGCGTTTAGTTCGAGGTATACCAAGACAAGTCAGTCACATTGTCTATTATGACAATTTTTATACTTCTGTGCCATTGGTCTACTATTTGGCAACTCAAGGAATACTTTCAGTAGGGACAGTTCAGCAAAACAGAATATCAAATTCAACATTACCTGATAAAAAACAATTTATGAATAAATTTACTCCAAGAGGTGCACATGAAGAAAGAGTGACAACATTTCAAGGTGTGGATATGAGTATAGTGGCATGGAAAGACAACAAAGTTGTCACATTATTGTCTTCCTATGTTGGTGCTTTGCCATTGAATAACGTGTCTAGGTATGACAAGAAAAAAAAAGAAAAGATACAGATTCCATGCCCTAAGATCATAAGTGAATACAATGCCCACATGGGCGGAGTAGATCTTATGGATAGTTTTCTAGGAAGGTACAGAATAAAGCTCAAGTCAAGAAAATGGTATATTCGTATTTTTTTCACCTTTTAGACCTGGCAGTAATAAATGCATGGATAATATATAAAAAAAAATTAATTGCTAAAAATGTACCTCAGAAAGATATCCTCAATTTAGGTGCTTTTAGAAATGATCTGGCCTTCGTCCTCTGTAACATGGGAGCAGCTAAAGAAAGTAAAAGAGGTCGTCCAAGTTCTAGTCTTCTAGAAAATGAGATCCAAGCAAAAAAAAAAAGAAGTGCTGTAGCAGTTGCCCCACCAAAAGAAGTTCGTCGAGATGGGCAAGATCATTGGCCTTTGGTAGGGGATCCTTGCGATGTAAATATCCCAATTATAAGGGATATTCAACTATTCATTGTACTTAATGTAATGTAAACCTTTGCCTCAACAAAAACAATAATTGTTTTAACAAATATCATAATGAGTAAGCTTATTATCTCAAATAAACTTACTCATTATGTTCCTAGTAATTTAGTTCTGTTTACATAAAGATGTAAATTTCCACCAACCCAATTTTTTGTTTTTAAATAAAGTTATTTTATAAATTTACTTTTTCTAATATTTTTCCCTTAATAAAGACCTAATCTTACATCCAAATAAATTTAATTTGCTTAAAAAGTAAAAATCATACATTTAAGGAAGAACTTCATCAAACAATTGGGACTTTCTTTGCTCAAAGACCACATTAGGAAAAGAAAAGACAATCCACATATACCACGAGATATAAGAAGACGCGTGCATGAAATGTTGAATGAAGAAGAGTTCCAGGACCACCACAAAAGACAATTTTTTTTAATTTTTTAAAACTTTATACAGCAGTTTGAGCAAAAAATACATCCAATGTCGGCAAGGCATCTTAAGGCAACCACTGAAAATTAGTGGCATATTGCACTGAGTGGCAGGCCTATTGTGGCATACATATATTTAAGTTAGATTTAAATTTCTTGTTTCATTTTTTTTTTTTTTTTGTATCTTTGTATCCATAATAAACGTATTTCGTTTCATTCATTTCATTTCAAAGCAACCAAGAAGGTCTCAGCGATGATAAAAACTGAACGGATGTTTCAAATGTAACGCCGCCATATGTAAGGAACATGCAAATTTGATGTGTCAAAATTGTACTATTTTATACACACTATGCGGATTACGGCACTCCGCATTTACATCCGCGCCTGTTTGAACACTGGCGTTTAGAACCGCGCGATTTGCATCCGCACGGATTCCGCCATGTCTGAAATAGCTCTTAGATAGGTAACAAATGATCTCGCTCAAATAGTCATAAAGAGCCAATTGTGAATTTATTATATTTGTTGATTTTTTATTTCGATTTAATAACATTTTGTTGAATTCACTTTGTACACAATCCAATGTTAATTTTGGCGGCGTTAATTGGCAACTGGGATAAAATGTTTGGACTAATTTAAAAAACTTTCTGGACAAAGATATTGAGGAGTTGGGTGCCCAGCGCACATGCTACACAATTGTATTCAACATGGCACTGATAATCTACATATTGATATAGAATCTGTAGTAATGAAGCTGTTTAATTATTTTTCCGTATATACCATACGCACGGAGGCGTTGAAGATTCGATCGAAAGATCAGCGACATCAATTATCAGAAACTTTTGTTTCATAGCAAGACCCGATGGCTTAGTCTGTTTTCAGCTATAGAAAGAATATTGAAGATGTATGAGCCGTTGAAGCAGTTTTATCTACTCCTGGTGTACCAATTACTTTGAAGAACTTTTTTGAAAATGTATTCAGCGAAGTTTATTTATTGCTCACTCATTAATGTCAATATTTCAGACGAAAATTGAAGAAAAAAAAATTCTGTTTTAGATATAAAAAGAATCCTCGAATCCACACATGAAATTTTAGTTGCACGCGCGAAGGCAAACTTCATGCCACTTAAATTGCGAGAGTTGATGGCTAAGTGCACTGCAGAAAACTGTGTTTTCAAGCATGACCTTAAAAATATGTATAAAATTTGCATAGAATATCTATCAAGTGGATGACGCCTTTAGACAATTTCAAAGTCTTTAATTGGTTGATGCTCAAAAAGGGCCCAATGTTCGACTTCAGATTGCTTTATCAATTAATTATCTAAATAGAAAAGGAATACACGTCGATGATGTGAAGTTATTCGATGAAATTGCATGTCTGAATAGTTTTTTGACAAAACAGGAAGAAACATTGTTTGACATAATAAACTCATGAAGAGTTATGGGCAAACATTTTCAAGACAATAGTTATTTCACGATTGCCAGAGTCAATATATATTTGCAATAACAGCTCAGAATGCAAATGTAGAAAGACTTTTTTCTATCATGGGAGCTCAATGGTCTAAAGAAAGAAACCGACTAAATGTGTCTTCAGTTTGTGCTCTACTTTTAGTTCAATATAACTTGCAGAGTAACTTGCGAGGCATTTTATAAATCAATAATCAAAGAAAAAGAAACAGGCCAGCTAGTGACGCCAAAACTTGCCCAGCTTTAGTGAAAAAAATTAAACACCAGTCATTCAAAACTCCGTGATCGCTCGAGCGCTAACGTACTTTCTAAGATTTTTGACTTTAGTGAAAACTTGTACCAAATCACAAGTGATTCGCTAAATATTTATAGAAACGATGGAAGGGTAAGTAATTATTGATTATATATACTAATTATATAATATTTCTGGTAATTTTCACAAAAAATCGGTCCTATCCTACCTATGTGGATAAATAAGTATTGATTTTACCTGCAATTGTTACCAAAAGATGATTATTTTTAGTTTCAATAAAACACAGGTTACATTTTAAAGATAAGAGAGATCTTTAAAATATAACCTGTGTTTTATTGAAAATCCTGAGCTATCACTAGATTTGCTAAATCCGGCTGGAATTCTGAGAAGAGTTTAAAAATCCTGAAATCTCAGGTTTGTCCTGGTAACCTGTCATGTCATGGTAACGGTGTACGGTACAAGGCTCAATCAAACATTGTATACTTTTTGGGCCGGCCTCGGACAGGGCACGGCGTCGAAAAGTGTATGGATGATGTTTTGTTTCCTGACCTCGGCACGGTGTAGCGTGACGAATCATGCTTTATTCTGAAAAGTAGGCCACGTGGAAGTTATCTGCAATGCAAACAAAACAGTATTATTACTAACTATAATATATCAAGACAGCAAAAAGTAATGCTTACGTAGAAGTTCAAGGTACTTACGGTTCCCATTTTGTTTCACATTCGTTGAAAACTGTAACTGTGTGTTTCAAGACTTTAGTAAATAAATACTTGACAAATTCGTACCTACTTATGTAAACTAAATCGGATGTTTATCAAAATGACAGTTCGCCTTGAGTTGAAAACCAGGCGCAATGTTGCCAGACCTTATCAAATCATTTGCCAATGCTGGTTGTTGAAATTGCCCTTTTCGACAAAAAATCGCCCACACTCATTAAAACAAATCCGTTTAGGGGAGTATCTATTGAACATTAGCCAGATATCCTCATAAGTATACGTTATTTTGCTTTCGCTATAAATTTATCTCAGAAATGCTGTATTTATTATTCTGAGAGTGTTTTCACATTATCCGATACCACATCCGATACGATATCGGTGACGGATGCCGATAGCCGATACCAAGAAGCTTATATCTAATACACTGGAGATTGCACTATGACCATTAACTTGTCACAAGAAAATATAACCTTGAATGACGTCAGTGTTGTTTTTTGTCTCTTTCTGTGGGTGACCACACTGGTTTGTATATTCAGGATTTTTCGAAATAAAAAAAACTAAAAATCATGGTCTATAAATAATAACGACATATATTTTTAACAGTATTTATATTATAATATTACTGGTCAACTTACTTGAATAATTATCATCTTTATAGGTAGGTACATACCATTTTAATTGGTAGAGAATGATAGTTTTAAATAACGCTTGATAACTTTTGATCTCATACTACGATTTTTTAATTAAAATGAGTGCTACATACATTAAAACATCGTTTTGGTTACTCAAGCTTCAGTCTAAAACTTTTCAATATTCCAAAGGGAGAGTTGCATCGCTAGTGTTGATGTGTGGTAACGATATTACAGTTCTCATAAATTCGTATGTCTTTCAGGAGCTGTACTTACGGTTACTAATGGTTTCATGGTGGTTAATTATAATATAATTAAAATTACTTTATCCACAGTTGAGACGCAGTAACAAGAATGTGGTAAATAAAAAGGTATAGCACTTTTCAAAAGGTATTTTTTTTCTGGACCGTAATCCTCAGGCTTAAAATGCAATCTGCTCTGGCATGTTGATAAATTTTACCCTTGATAGACACTATGGACAGCCATTTATTTCTTTTTATTTCATTTTTAGAAAGCTGAAATCAGTAAAACAAAAAAATTTGGTAAGTTAAAAGAACTATTAATTTCTATGTTAAAGAAGAACAAACATAAAACCACATGTGAGTGCAATATCGATGTCGTGCGTTGTTTCATTACTAGTATAAAAATCTTTGAAATGGTGTCCTAAATGTTCATCATAATTTTGTTAACTATTACAATATTTTCTCTTCGCTATCCGTAAAAACTCGTCATCATGGTTACCTTTGGTTTATTGAAAAATGATGAAATTATTAGGAAAAGAAGATAGATAGAAGATATTTAGCATGATTGATTACTAAAATGATGATAAAATTGACGATTTTTGCCATGAAAATGATTCTAAACAGGTAAATGCATGAGTATTGAGGAATATTGTAAATAGCGTAAATATACACTTGCCTGTGAAATTTTATGCCAGAATTAGGTGTCCAAAAACTTCTGCAATTTTTCACAATGCAATACATTATTTATATTCGGAAAATATTTATTAAATACGCAACAATATTAACTTATATATTCGAAGCGACGCAATTTTTTTGACACTTATGCCATATTGTCAAAGTGAGAGTTGCTACAATTTTATTATGGTAACTACCCATAATCAGGGAGTATCGCTTTTTAATAATTGGTTCAGATACTTATTTTATTTAGCATAAATAATAATTGTCTCATCCAACAATGCTTCTGAATGACGTTGTTGGCAATTTATCAACAAACTCATGTAGAAAAACTAACCTTTTGCACAGAATATTACAGCATACATAGTAGCCTTGGGAAAACTTCGTATTAACAGTGGCAATACCAAGTTAGGTGTGAAAGTGATAAAACACAACAATTTTCTTCTTACACGTCAAATGTTCATAGGATTGTCTAATCTAAAAATGAACGCCCCTCCACTGTGTTTACGCTCACATTCAAAGTACGTGTATAGACGCAATACACACAAATTGGTCTGCCTCATTGGTCGTTCAGTCCTCCAGTCCCGTCCATGCCCGAACGACAGGACCAGTTGGCCAACTAGTGCATAAATGACGCGATGCACGACAGAACGGACGTGTCATTCCGTACATAGCGCGCTCTCCCCGCCATACAACGCTAGGCACCTGAACTGATCGCCCGATTAGTTGACAAATCAGTGCGCGAGTGTCAAAGTTTGCAGTAGAATCGACGCGCGCACACATATAAAGTGGTTCAATAATTATTTGTCCTCACACATTGAAACAATTAAGTTTAGTGGAGGGGCGTTCATTTTTAGATTAGACAATCTCTACCGAAATCTCCAGTGTATAAGATATAAGCTTCTTGGCCGATACAATGTGCTTTTGTTTATATTTTATTTTTTTCTATTTTCACATTATCCGACAAAATCGTTCCAATATCATCATCAGTGTTGCCAAATCCATTTTTTTTTTAATACGCTACTGGAAAAAGTAATCATATAAGGGGAATTAAAAAAAAACAGTAGATGCATTTTTGTTACATAATAAACAACCAAATTTTTTTCCCATCCACTGCAGATGTTTGTCAAACCGATTTAATCTGCTGACTGTGGAGTATTGATTAATTGTACCCTCTGCAGAGTCAGAATCAAGTTTCAATATTCAACTCAGTATTTATGTCATTTAGCCTTAGATCATTAAGAATCAAAAAATCTTATATTAAAAAAAACTATTTGCGTAATCGATTACAAACAGTCCACGTATTCGTAAAACATCGAAAGGACGTCTGCGAGTGCTCCGCTAAAAATGCCATTATAAACTGTCAAGTCTTGCAGAAGCAAGTCAAACACGTCGAATATTAAAAAAGATGGAATAACCTTTCATTTGTGAATATTTATTTATTTTTTGAAGTGAAACTTCTTTATCGGGGTTGGAAAAAAATTTAGCATAAAATTTTTTCGTTACGCGTGACATTTTTCCGTTACGCGCCATCTTGTTTTTAATCCGTGATTGACGTATTTCTGTAAAGTTGCATTTAGTAAATTATTTTTTGAAAAATAAGGTAATAAAGAAGTTTCACTTCTTACGTGTGTACACTAGTACACGCACACATTTTTTAACGTAAATTTCTAATTAAATGCAATTTCTAATAATCGTCGATGTATCGTTTAGCGAGCAAGACAAATAATCGAGTCATGTTTATTCTATCATGACTCATCATCACTCCCCACCAGACAGACAGTACATCACGGAAAGAAATACAAATTAAGTCTTTATGAATTTAGCGAAAGAGTTGAATTTAAATTCATGTTTATTCGATCATTGATTGCGTACTCCCCACGAGACTATCATGGAAAGAAATACAAATTTAGTCTTTATGAACTTAGTGATAGACTTGAATTTAACTCGTCGCTCGACTATCGATGTTGATAAAAAAATATTTTTCTGAGTATAATTTGAAATGAGATGAGAAATACCTAACCTGATTATCTAAAACTTTTACACAACTGCACAAAAAGCAGTGAATAGTATTTTTTATTATTTCAATGTTATTTTTTTTGAAGTGAAACTTCTTTATCGGGGTTGGAAAAAAATTTAGTGTAACATTTTTTCGTTACGCGTGACATTTTTCCGTTACGCGCCATCTTGTTCTTATCCCTACCACGCGTAATCCGACGTATTTCTGTCAAGTTGCATATAGTAAATTATTTTTTGAAAAAAAAAAAGGTTATAAAGAAGTTTCACTTCTTACGTGTGTACACTAGTACACGCACACATTTTTTTTTTATTATTTCCAATTCTATGGTTCCGTATCCGTAATCTCTATACGTTATTTCCGTTCGTCCGTCAGTCCATCCTCACCATAGAGGAAAGTAATTTAATATCGTCACTTTACCATCGAACCGGATAGGGCTAGAAAGATGAAACTGGTGATATATTTTTCTGGGGTACCTCCTACAATGTAAGTTAGTAATATTCGTGTACTTTTTATTTCGTTCAGATTGTGTCATTTACTTTTATTACTACTTTTGATAATATTCGGGCTGATAAACTCTACAAAGATAACGATAGTGGAAACAGGGATAGCAATATAATATAATATACATTATATTCCTGCCCTGTGGTTCCTGCCAATAAAAAAACACACAGACGTTTTAAAAAGCAATTAGTTAATTTTTTTGCAAATACTTTTTTAAAAGATTGCAAATAATTATAAAAAATTATATTTTTCATAGATAAATAATGAAATAAGTTAATCGCTTTCTAAAAAACAATTTAAAATATAAATTCAAGAAGCTTTATATATCTAATACACTGGAGATTTCAGTATGAACATTAACTTGTAACAAGAAAATATGGCCTTGAATGACGCCTGTATGTTTTTTTATCCCTTTCACACCCACTTGCCAAGTTAGGTGTGAAAGGGATAAAAATATATTGTTTATATCGTTTATCTTAATATATATAAATCTCGTGTCACAATGTTTGTCCTCAATGGACTCCTAAACCATTTAACCGATTATAATAAAATTCGCACACCATGTGCAGTTCGATCCAACTTGAGAGATAGGATAGTTTAAACATGTAGGTACCACGGGCGAAGCCGGGGCGGACCGCTAGTATTATATATATATATTGTTCATAAACTATATTGTTTTACAGTGTCGAACGTTTGGCAGGTAGGTATTCAAAGATTGACACTTGTCAGTGAATTGAGTGATGTCGCCCAATGACATTCAATTATTGGTGTTCCCCGCCGCGGCCGTGTCGAAGATTTACATAACAAAGATTATTTCATTCCTATATATATAATTACATTGTTAATACTGTAGAAAAAAATTTAATTTCTAATATTGTTTTTTAAAAACGATCGAATATATGTATGATTGTATTGTAAACGTAGTAAATAAGTTAAAATATTAATGTTAGTTCAGTATGTATCTTATTTATAATTATTTTATTTGTGTATGTTTTATATTATATTGAAATGTATATTACTTTAAGATTGCGACTGAAGGACTTGTATCCATAGCTATGAATAAATTATTAAAAAAAAAAAAAAGCTTTCCGATTCCGATTTCCGATATCCGCCATGTTTTCTCTTTTCTGTTGTTACTTCATACTTGTTCAGTGACCGGTGTTTTGTTACAATATACAATTTGTTTCTGGAACCCGATTATCTCCTATTATTATATTCTGATGATGGCAATGTTTGGATTACCATTAATGTTATACTGTTGTCTGTTGAGCTGCCTTTATCACTGAACCATAGAGGAATAATGTATACTGAACCTAACGAACTTTGAACATTGTGGTATTGTCACAGTGTTACGGTCCCACCAACTAAAGTAAATTTCAATGGCTGTAAATAGAAAATGTAGTGTTCCAAGTTGTTATAATTCACGTAAGTACTTTAAAATGTAATAACATGATATAAATACAATAGGAGGACAAGTTCAAACATAAGCTTTTTCTTCTTACAGTTTTAAGTTAGTGTTATCATAAGTGTGGTTTCTGCACATTAATTATTCTAACGTTCCTGATATGAGGCTATGAGTTTGCACCTATTACGACTTGATAGTTCAATTAAAATGGTCCCAAAATCAAACCCTTTATTCATGCAATCTTTTACTGACAAGTCTTTAATAATGGTAATTGTTTTCAACTACTACCAATTCGGAATGTCGCTTTAACTGAGAAGAATCAGCAAATAACTTCTTACTCTGTACCATGTATGTTTAAAGTTTTTATTTCAGATTATTTTATGTATTTAAATATGGCGGCACCTTTTTCCTTTTCCTACTACCACTGCTCTCTTAAACACTGCAACTTACTTTTATACATAAAACATGTCTTTTACAGGTGATAATTGTTCTTCACATGATCATCAAGAAGATTTGGACTTTTGCCGCTGGAGGAATTATTATGTTGACCCTGGATGATATGTTACCTGGATTCAGTTATGGCACAGTATGTCACATAAATTTTTAAAGTATAGAAAGCCAAGCAAGCCAAGCTGACCAAGATTGCACTGAACTCAATATGTAATCAAAAGGTTATTTTTTTTTCAAATTATTTACTCACAAAGGCTATATCGTCGTTGCAAATTTCAACTCTCTTATGTGTAAAAAGTAACTTTTCTCAAAAAACAAAATAAACTTCCTGCTACAAAAAAATCTTAGAAAATATTTTTTTTCCCTTGGTTATAAAGAAAAACTAAGTGATTCCAATGTATTGAAATATCTGCGGAACGTTAGTACACAGCAATGTTTTCGCAACTTTTTCGCATTGATATGCCATTGTAATTTTCGACGACTGCAGGTGCAGACGTAATTTCAGAATGTCATCTCATCGCTTTCAGATTCTGAAGAAGAAGAATTGTTATTGCTGGTGTCAGTACTAAAGAGAAAGCATAGAATCTGGGTGCATGAAATAAATCAGAAACGACGGAAACTTGGAGAAAATAAACTGTGCTTAGAACTTCAATCACATGAAGATCGTTTCTATACCTATTTCAGAATGAAGCCAGAAACTTTTGAATATTTACACAATCTTCTTGAACCTCATATTAAAAAGAAAAATACAAACTACAGAGAGGCTATTCCAACAAAAGAAAGACTGGCACTTTGTTTTAAGGTAAGAAAATTTATTACTTATAGGTAATGTTTAAGTATTTATTCACGGTTCATTCCAATTACAAAGAAATTCATGTATATTTTTTTGATGTTGTGTTGTGTTCTCGTTTTTTTGTTCTCGTGATACTTGGGTGTGTGTAATTCTTCTGCCACTGGGTATGTGTATCAGTGTAGGAGTTAAAACGTTTTGAGTGTCTGGGATTGAATGTGTTTGCGTGTTAGGTATATGTATCTGTGCATTAAAGTTGTGGCAGTCATATGTGCATGTGCAACACTGCATAACATCATTATTATTAGACGATTTGGTGAAAATGATGATGTTGTACCAATTAGTGAAAACTAACAGCAATGGCTTTATGGTGCGACAATCTTTGGTTGATAGGTTTTTCTCTTAATATTATTTTTTAATAAATAAAAATCCATAAAATAAAAAATAATACTTTTATTTTAATTCTTGTAGAAACTAATCAAATCAATCAGTTACAACTTGTTAAGCAACTACTTTCTTTACTTCCTCTAATTCTATTTTTGCTTTTTCTAATAAACATAGTTTTATTTCTTCCTCAACCAATGCTGCCCTTCTAGCTTTTTTGAACAAACATTTGTTTGTCTCTTCCTGTATCAACGCTGCCCTTTTTTTATTTGATCAGCTTCCAACTGCAATGAAATGGTATATAAGTTAATCTGGCTATAAATTAAAAAAAAAACAGTTATAAACTATTACATTGATTGTTAGTATCCATAGTTAAGTACCTGTGTTTTTAATATTTGTATTTCAATCTTTTTCTTATTGTCTAATTTTCGTAGCATCTCCGAATATATTCTATAGGCCTACGCACTTGTTCTGTTGTGGTTTTGATTACTGCATCATTTTTCTTATCACTTAAATCTGAAAGGTAAATAAAAGATATTAGTATATCAAAGCAAATAAAACAATATAATAAAACAATACATATAAAGATACATTTTATGATATCTATGCTATTTTGTTCATGTTCAATTTGAGGGCTGTTCATTTGATTAGTCTCCCTGACTTCAAAAACTTGTGTTGTTGAGTCCATTTTGTACTCCTCCAAAATATCTGAAAACAGGTTGATTTGTAGACATCATAGAAAAGCTGTATATGTAGTTTATTGATTGTTTCTTACTTTAACACAAAATGGCTATCTGCCAATTACATTATTTAAAGAAAATAAGTACACAATTCAGACATTCACCTCACAAAATTCCAAACATGCTGACATGATCTTCTTCCAGTCATTCACAATCACAGCACAGTCAAAATTCCCTTCTAAGAAAGTGCAGAGAGTGCGATAAGCATATAATAAGTTTATGGATCATTGGTTCTTTATTACTTACCCAAGTTATTATTTGATTCAGAAGTGATAGTTGGTTCATCATTCAAGCCAAGGTTTTGACTGCTATCAACAGCCAGTAAAATGGCACTTTCACTATCAAATGAATTATTGATTTCAGGTGCAGCCTGATAAACAAAACCAATGTAAATTATAAGAGAGTACAGAAATAATTAGTATGAGACAACCCATACAGTGTTTACCAAGGATTTCAGAGGATATTATTATACAAACCTCTTCAACCATGTTTATTACGGCTCCATGTTGAGGTGGCGGAGGTCACCACAAGTTCTGATCAAATTTCCCCTTTCTGTAGCACGAGCTTTCCGTGTAAGGCTTTCATGTTGTCCCTCACCCTTTTTAAAGTGATAAATAAATAAATAAATAAAAAACACTTTATTTGCACTCACAAAACAAAACAAAATCAAACAATAATAATATACACTGGAGCGGTACAAATAGGCGGCCTTATCGCTAAGAAGCGATATCTTCCAGGCAACCTTAGGATATAGGAAAATTTTGTAGAAAATGAACAATTGGATAGTAGAAGGAGCATAGCGAAGCAAGTGATAGTTTCACGCTGAAATAACAAGTACATATAACACAGTAAGTATGAAAGTTATCATAACAAATCATGCACTAATAGTGGCCATAATACCTTGTGTACATTCGCATTAAAATTAAACTCCTGCGTAATTAACTCCCATGCTGCTTTCTTCTTGGCGACCGACTTGCCATCTCTAATAGTTCCTGAAGTTAGCCAAGCCTTCACTGATGTTTTGAAGGATACTGTTAAGGTAAATAAATGAAACATTCACATATTTTTATTAATTTTTAATTACACAAAAATTGGTTATGAAACATAAAAAATCTTATGATAGCATATACTTAAAAAAAAAATCTGGTTTATCACCAACTGCTCTAAAAAATGCTTCACGCAAAATTGGATTGAGTTATGTCGCATCAATGACTTCATCAGATAAAATTTGGACTTGATTAGTTGGTTGGTCAAATGTTGGTTGTTGTTGCTGTTTCTGTTGTGGTGAGGACAATATCATGTTTTGAGTAAATATATTATTTTGCTCTGGCATATTATGTGACATTGGATGACCGCTGTGGTATTTGTACAGGTGAATCCGGAACAACATAAAAAGTTTGAGAGGAAGAAGGACGATGCATTTCAGCCGGTGATGTACTATGAAAAGAACCACTAGAGCTCATCAAGCTAAATGATGAAGTGGGACGTTGTTCGAGGCGGTGTCTAATTCTTTTTGAAAAATGTAAGCTAATTGCCCTTCTCGCATAGTTCCCGTTTCCGTGGGATTTCCGGGATGAAGCCGAATGTCCTTCCAATGTCCTTCCTCACGTCTCAAGCTATCTCTGTATCAAATTTGAAGTGAAAACATTTTGTTTTTAAAAGGAACTATTTCAGTTGGTACTAGTTTTACATTTATGAATATTAGAAATTGTAACCGGGGGGCGAGGGTTAACGGAAAATGCAGGCTTGTCTCGACAGTGTTTATTAAGTAAACGTACTACAGACTATTTGACAATAATTGTGAAACAGGCATTTTTATTGGTCAGGCGAGTGACTGGTTCGGCAATCTTAGCGAAAGCAGGAATGAACGTTCTGTACCACGAACAAAACTTAATAAATGTCTTTGACTGGCCTACCATTGACAAGGAAAATTTTAATATCTCTGACATCAATCGTTTATATTGATGTGTTTGGGAAGAGATTACTCTCGAATTCACTTAGATCATAGTCTTCATCATATTTCTGCAGATTCGTCGTTGCATCTGCGTAAATTGCATCTAAAAATGTAGAAGATCCTCCAGGGGACTCATCGAAGCGTCTTTTCTTAGGAGGGGACGTCGGAGTGGCTACTTTTATCAAAGGATCATATGGGCGTGGCATGCAGTCTTCGGTGTTACTTTCTTCGGGTAACGAGGGCGACAAGGAGATGTCAGATGTGACTGTTGCAAGCTCGACGTTCCCAAACTTTACAAAACTCTCTGGGTAGAGTTCAAATTCCTGTGATGGATCTTCAAGGAAATGCCATGTGCATTGCGGCAAGTTCATCACAATGTGAGCATCTTGTATAAAACCAACTCCAAGTAGAGTTTTATTCCTACGCGACTCAGGTAAAACCAATAGGGTTGTGAGGATTGTGCGGTCATTAATTTTTATTGGAGCCTGTGTTGCTAAAACGTTTTGCCTTTTATGGACACCTTTAGCCAACGTTATTCCAACTCCAAACTACTACCAAAATACAATTAGAACCAAAATCATTTGACTTGTTGATTTCACCCTCAGCCTTGAAACTTCCTGTCTTGAAACCACTGCCACACTGTGACTGGTGCTGCAAAGAAAACATACTAAGTATATTTGTTACTTTTAGACAAATATTGTTTGCCATTCACTTCAAAATGTTAGTACCGTCAATTTCCAAAGTTGCTCTTAAATAAAAATCGACTTCTATTCTTTGCTCGAATTTTCAATTGATGTTGCAGGAGCATTTTTCACGTGTAAGTGTTGTGTACATACCATTCAAATCTATCTATACATTTCGCATTTTTTGAACGCGTTTCAGGCAGAATACAGTTTTATTATTTTTAGAATACAGTTTCATTATTTCAGGCAGAATACAGTTTTTAAAAAATTCTGATTATTTGGGTATCATATTACTGATAAATTCGTTATCTCGACAAACATCAGCTATTACAGTTAGTGACTGAAATAAAGCATATGAAGTAGCACTTATCCACTTTGAATGAATGAATGAATGAAAAATTCTTTATTGCACACACATACAGGATTACAACAGAAGAGCGATAAAAGTTAAAACATGTACAGAGGGCGGTCTTATCGCTGTAAGCGATTTCTGCCAGACAACCCGCAAAACCATAAGGATAACATAATTTTATGGTGAAGGTGCAATTACAATTGGGTACATTTTGCTTAAAATTGAACAAAATCTATAAATAATTATTACGTAAATAATAAATATATAAATAAATACATAATAACTTATATACATAATATAATAACTTATTACATACATACATATATATACATACATATATACATTCATATATATACCTACACATATACATATTATACGAAATTAAAGACGGACCCATAAGAAATACTCAACATCCATGTGATGATAATTTAAATATTATATAAATTATAGGCAAGGAATAACTTGAAATATATAATAAAGTAGGTATAAATTATAATGTGTTACGAAGCTGGTTGCGAGAAATATTGTTTTAATGCATTTTTGAAAACATTTATTGATTGAGCACGCCTTATCGATTCTGGAATAGAATTCCAAAGATTGATTGCAGACACAGTGAAGGAAGAATGGAAGAAATTGGATCTGTGGGAAGGGACACTTAAGGTGAGTAGATTAGAGGAACGGAGAGTAAGGCTATTTTCGCCCAGGAATTTAAAATTATGTTTCAGGTAAAACGGGGTTTTGGGATCAAATAGAATTTTGTACAATAAATGCAGGATATGAGCATTCCGGCGGATGCGGATGGGAGGCCACTTGAGCTTGGCTCGGAATTCGGACACATGGTCATATTTTCGCAGTCCAAATACGTAACGTATACATACGTTTTGGAGTCGCTCAAGGGAATCAAGTTGTTGTTCGGAGAGGTCAGGGTAGGAAATGTCAGCATAATCCAGGATAGGAAGGAGTAAAGTCTCAGCAAGCGATACCCTTGTAGGAATGGGCAGAAAATTGCGCAATCGACGAATGGAACCTACAGCGCCATACATTTTTTTCCGCAACGTCTCTATTTGCACATTCCAAGACAAGTTCTTATCAAGCAGAAGCCCGAGATTTTTGACCGACTCGCTGAACGGAATGTGCGATCCACAAAGAATTAGCTTTGGTAAGCTGTTCCAGTCTAGCTTGGCAGTCATTTTGCGGCTACCAATTATGATAGCTTGAGTCTTAGATGGGTTAACAGTTAGACCGAAATTGTGGGACCAGGTAGTGATATTGTCTAGATCAACATTTGTTCTTTGTATAGCTTCTGAAATTCCCGAGATGGTTGTATGTGAGTAAATTTGCAAATCATCTGCATACATATGGTAGGGAGAAGTTAAATTTGTGGAAATTGAGTCAATAAATATTGAGAAAAGGATTGGCGACAACACGCTACCTTGAGGGACACCGGCCCTTAAGTCACACCAAGACGACAGAACGTCATCAACTTTAATACGTTGCCGGCGCCCCTGAAAAAAGCTACGGAACCATTCAATGGCCGCCGATGAAATGTTAAGAGAAGCAAGCAAACCCAGCAAAATGTCATGATCAACCGAGTTAAATGCGTTACTGAAATCTAATAACGTAAGAATTGTGAGCTGCTTGTTGTCCATTGCTTGGCGGATATCGTCAGTGACTTTAATGAGAGCAGTGGTCGTGCTATGGCCTGGACGGAATCCGGATTGGAAGGGATTGAATAAGTTCTGTTTATTCAGAAATGAACGTAACTGTTGTTCAACAAGGCGTTCTAGGATTTTAGAAAGGAAAGGCAGTATTGATATAGGACGGTACTCATGGAAAGCTGAAGGGTTGGTTTTTTTGGGAAGCGGGATAATGAAGGCTTCCTTCCAAGCTTTGGGAAATGTGCGAGAGGATATGGATATGTTAAGGATGTGAGTTAAGATAGGGGCTACAACTTCAAGGATAGGGACAATCATATCACGACCAATACTGTCACTACCGACGGCTTTCGAAGAAATGGACAAGATGCTTCTCTTAACATTATCGACAGCGAATTGACTAAAATTAAACGGTGGTAGGTTCGGGACCGGTTTTGATGAAAGATGGCTTAGTGTCTGAGATTTGGCATTTGCATCTACACTAACTGCAGCATTGGTGAAAAAGTTGTTTAATAAATCAATATTTGTATTAGTACTGCTGCAGCTGGCTTGAGACGATTTGCCAATCCCTAATGATCTCAGAAATTTCCAAACCTTTGCGGGCTCACCGTTCTCAATCGTTTTATGGATGTAACGTTGTTGTGCATCCCTACACATAGTATTACAGCGATTGCGAATTACCTTGTACCGTTCTCTATTGATATCGGAGTTGTCAGTCCACAGTTTTGCTTTAGCACGATTTTTCTTATTTAATGCAGATTTAATGTCGTCAGTTAGCCAAGGTGCGGGAAGGTGCTTTAGTTTAACTGGGCGTAGCGGTGCATGCTTGTCATAAAGTTGAACAATAAGCGAGTTGAACAGATCAACTTTTTCATCTACCGACGAAGCGTTAACTACGACTGACCAATCTGTTTGTTCCGCATCGAAGCAAAGCAATTCTCTGTTCAAACCCCCAAAGTTTCGCTGCATAATGACTTTACGTTTGGGTTTAGGAGGGCGGATGTTATAGGAAAGGAATAACAAGTCGTGGCAAGAGAATCCATCAGCAGGAAATTGCCCAGACTTCAAGACATGATCAGGGGAGGAAACTATGATGAGGTCAAGAAGGGAAGGAGCTGAATTTGGAGAGTGGTGAGTTGGATTTAATGGAGGAAGATGGAAATTATAAGAGTTAATGATGGAAAGTAGTTTTTTCGAACGATGATCATTCTTTAAAAGGCAGGTGTTAAAATCGCCCATAAAAATGACATGATCATAGGAAGGAGTAAATTTTTCAAGGAGAAGGTCAAAGGAAGGGAAGAAGTTCACAGTAAGGTCATGGCTGTAAAAAACACCGAGCAGGATTTTGGAATGGGAAAGGGAAATCTCAAGAAGAAGATGCTCAGCCTCATCATGCGATGGGGGTTGGGGAGAGGCGCTTATTAAAGTGAACGGAATGTGTGAACGTAGGTAAATAGCAACCCCACCACCACCCCTGCCAAGGCGATCATTTCTGATGAGTTGAAAACCGGGAAGGGAGTAAGAGATAGAGGGGAGACAAGGTTTCAACCAGGATTCAGAAATGAGAATGGCATGGAGCTCAGGACAATCAAAGGAAGCAAGGAAATCAGGATAATGTGCCGGAATGCTCTGAGCATTTATATGTACGACATTAAAGTGTTTTTTGGAATTGGAAAATGTAGAGGATAATGCTGTATTTAGCGAAAAAGGAGAAGTACTGTGGTAACTGCAATCAGTGCTGGACTCAGAAGAGCTGAGAGATTCAAAACTGGCAAGACAGCTCATACTATTATTAAGAGACATTTTAATATTTATGTGTAATGATGATAAATAATTAAATAAGTAAATAAATAAATAAATGAATATAGTTATTAATATATATTATTATAATATATAAGTAAATATAATATGTATATAGCTTCAATAATAATAATAAATAAATAATAATACAATAAAATAGCTACAAAATTTTACCTATAAAATACAACAACAATTATACAAAAGTTGCACCATCCAGCGTATAACAATAAAAGATCAAAAAAAAAAACAAGTATAAATTAAAACAGTCGTTATAATTAAACTTTAACATAAAATATTAAAGTAGAATAATTATAAAGTAAAATATACAGATGGCAATATTGTAAGTCAAAAGGACTCGTACTTAGTTGGTGAGAATTAGTACGCGACATTATATTTTGTCTGTCAAATGTCAATTTTGATCAAAGTGACATATAAATATAAGGAAGCTATATTTTTATGATGTTAAAAGAGGGTAACATGTAAACAACAAAATAAAAGCGGGAGAAAAGTTTAAAAACACCTCTAATAACTTAACTAATTAAATTAAACTTATAGCGAATTCAGGAAACATATTTGACATAAGCTACTAATAGATGTAACAAAAAAGTAAACAATTTAAGTATTAACCATACAGCATCGTTGACAAAAAGTGTTTAGAACAAAATATTATGTACCAACTTTACTTCCCTTTAAGAAGCCTCTTCGTCCTAGCGCCAGGAACTGTCTTTGGATCTCTCTGTGATTCATGACCCCTGGAAGCTTGTCCAGTAGCGCTGACTGGCACAACAGGACAAGGCGGGATAGCCTCCATTTCAGAAAGACAAGTTATACGATGCTTGGAGCCATCTTTTGGTCTTATATATATAAAGCCTTCCCGGGTCCAGCAATGAGCAACACCGAAGCGATCCCTAGCTGCCATAAAGGCCTCGTGACGTCCTTTAGTTAGAAACTCAGAAAGAGTTATGCCGGATTTCTTTAGATGAGTCTTCGCAGACCAAACACTATCTCGCACACGGATGTCACAAAACTTGACTACTATTGGTCTAGGTTTGTCACCACTAACTCGACCCAATCTGTTGCAGCGAACCATGGAATTTTTGTCAATACTGGATATGTTAAGCTTCTGCGATATTATATTAGAGACAGTGGCATATAAGTCCTCTTTATCAGATTCAGTCACACCATGAAAAAGAAGTATCTTCCTTCGTGACCGCATCTCTTGTTGATCTAGAAGTCTAGCCAGCATGTCAATTTGTGATTGAAGACATTGTAACGATGAGATTACAAAGGTTCTGAAAGACTCAAACTCAGCTGCAAGTTTGGATGTAGGGCTACTACTGGCAGGTGGATTGTGATTATTTTGGAGCTCCAGTTGGAAATCAGCCATTCTTTTATTGAAAATAGCAGTCATGTCTTCCATGGATTGCTTTATTGATTCCATTATGTTGACTGTGTAGTGAAGTGATAAAGTGATAAATAAGGCAGGACAAACTGTAGGAACACTGGTAGGCAAACTTTTAATTTAACACATATGAATTATAGATTTATATTAATTGAAAAATAGATTTTTTAAATTAAATTATGAGGATCGCAAAAAAACACGTGTTATCTCTTTAGCACCTACCCTCGAAAAAAAAGCACACTTTGCTGACACGCATTTGTCCTTGGCCTGAAATAAAATTTGAATATAGTAAGCAATGTTCACATTATACCTATTACAGTGTCTTGTTTAGAATTTTAATGTGTCATGTAATAAAATTTTAATTTACTTGATGGCAATAATCGTGCTTTTTATTCATGACTTTAAACATTATTATCCAGTTTTAGAGGAAAGTTCTTCTTTTCTAGCGCAGCTGCTTCTAAGCTTTGATCGGTTCTAGCTAATGAAAGGAAAGCACTTGATCTCAACAACAGCTCTGTCATTTTCAATTATACCTGTAACAAATTTCTAGTACCGTTTTTTTTTTCTCGCAATTATAACTACATAGTTATTATGTTTGGCCAACTTTGCTAAACACGAAGATTAAATTGAAGTTTGATAAATAAAAACTTACTATCTGGACTGCCTGCAAAAAATTCAAATTCTTCATCAATAAAAAGACCTGAAGGTCTGATAATTTTATAATATTGTTGCATGAACATGCTTTTTGCTACATTCCCATATTGCTGCGCATATAACATATCTTTCGTGCAAATATTATTTTTATACAGAATATCCTTTACATGATTGTGGCATGGGGTGGTGGTACGACGTTTGCAAACCTGTGAAGAGAAAAAGTCCAGATAAACTAAATGCATGTTTTGGTTTGCTTTAGAAATGTTTATTCTCCAAATTGACTAGCAGTGAAACGGTCACTCTTATGAGTATATAAATCATTATCATACAGTGGAGATTGCAATCAAATTCTGTTAGCCGTTCTTCACACTGTATTTTCAACTGTGCTTCGTCAAATCAATAGGATCACAAGCTTCGTGTCCATAGTGCTTATTCGGTTGGGATTTCTCTCTTGGAGCAAATAATCGTTTGCGTGTCAAAGATTGCTATCGTATTCTGCTCTGTTCCTTCCGTTTTATGTACTTTTTACAATGTATCCCTGGGCTCTGTGTGGTCTGTTTTTTCCATGCAGTTTCATGACATTTGTAGCAAGTGATTGGCCTGAAAACATATTTAAATGTTATATTTCAATAAAGAAATGTTGCATATTGCATGTAAAATTGGAATAAATAAGGGCTGAAGAATGATGATATTCCATAGCCACAATCAAAGAATTTCTTACTGGTTCTAATAATTTCTGACTGTTAGTACTGTATATTTACCTGCCACAGGAACAAGCCGCTGGTAAGAACCCCCTTGTCCTAAATTTATTCGTTTTCCATGGATGAATTTATTATTACGCTAATATAAAGTTTTTTGACAAATTTGTTGTCTCATTAGACAAACAAAGCCTTCAAAGCAATTTTTTCATTGGCTGCATAAACCAGAGCCCACACCTCTGGAGCATTATTTTTCACACTTTCTACATGATTTTATTCCTTCTCTTCACTTCCACTTCGTTAATGTTTTATTGACATTGCAGTAATAATCCTTGCAGTTTTCATGTACTCCGTATACATGAAGCGGGCCATTTCTCAAATCTGCTGCCATAGCAGTATGCTCACTGCTACACATGATAATTGTCCGTGCTACTAGTGTAAGCTTCATCACCTTCGGCTTCAGAATACTTCGCCCAGAAAGAGGGAGTTTAGTTTTGGCCAAGATCTAAAAACACAAAATAAAAATACAGAATATGCTTCATTGATCTTGAAATTAATTATTTCTTTGGGCGAAATAACCCGGAAATCCATATTAGCAGAAGAAACCATTAAAAATTATAAAAGGATATTCAGACATTTAAAAGATAACTTTTTCCGATGATGTCCCACTTGCATTGAGCACCAGGGGGGTCATTTAAAAAATTACTTGTAATTAAACACCTTGTTATTAGTTTTACTTTGTTATTATAAATCATCATGTAAATTAAAATGCTGCACTTACCACATTTAGATTGAATAATAAAATAAAATTTTCAGGGTAGCTACCTGACAGATAGAGCAAATAGGAGGTAAACAGGAAAAGAGTTTATGTGTTGTTGCAGTATGGTGTATGTTGGTTGAAAAGGAGGCTGAATACGCCTACCAAGTCTTATCTGTTTAAATACGTTAGGAATACTAATCTTTGCATCGAGTTTTTCATCTGCAGTTAAATTTTTGAGTGATGGGGCAAGACACAATGCAAAGTTTACATCTTCATCAACATTAGTCTCTCGTTTGTCTCACATTGCTTTTAATATTGCTTCAGACAAATCCGTATTCTTCGAAACACGAGTTTTCTTCTGGCGAGAAGGTGCGGAAGCGGATGGAGCACTTTCTTCATCATCTTCCTCATTTCCTGAAGTACCCTAGGCCAGGATCAGGTTACCTTCCGTTTGACGATTTTCCATGCATGAAAGTAAAAATAATAATTGTTCAAAGTATACGTATTTACGCCTCTTGACCGAAGCCTGCCCCGACTTTGTGTTCTTTTGTGCATTTCATTCTCGACGAAAGCAAGTCCGTAAATTGGCCCATTTTTTTGTATATCGCGGCCTGAAAAAATAATAAAATATAATTAATTCATTACAGGTATCTGGCTACTGGAGCAAGTTTCAATTCATTGTCTTTTCATTATCTGATGGGAGTTTCTACAATATGAGATATTACAAAAAGTACATGTGAGCAAATATGGAATATGCTTCAACCGTTATACAGGGAGTCCCAAGAAGTATGGATATACTGAAGCCAGGAGGTAGAGGACCTAGAGGGCTATCCGAATCACCCCCATGTATGTCAGAGATTTTTCGTATTTTCGGAGTTATGACGTTTTTTTTTTTTTTCACCTATAATTGCCGAGTATGATGAGATTTTTATTTATGGTGACATGACTTATTGCGGTAGATGATAAAACAAAATATGTATACATAATCAAAACATTTATCATAATATACACACATCAACACCGTCTAGGGATATTACGAATTTTTTCAATTAACTAAAAATTTGTTATAAATAGAATGCATATTTTTATAAAGCCTATTTATTAGGCTATAGCTTAGAATAAAACAAAAACATTTTTTTTGCGAAAATAAAATTTTATTTATAAAAAGACAAAAGGTGAAGTAATGGCAAAACTAACGACGTATGTGTTTTTTGAGAAAAAAGTTAAAAGTAAAGAAAATTATGCCAGTTTTTGCAATAATTCAGAAAATCAATAATCAGTAAAACCACCCATGACGTTAACAATCGTCCTGCAACGGTTTTTCATGTTTTGAATCAAGTTGCCAAAGTCATGCTGTGGGATATTGTCCCAGGTCCTGCTAAGATGTAAAAAAAGTTGCTCCTCAGTCAGTGTTTTCAGGAAAATTCTTCAAAGCCCTTCTTTGGAGCATGTTTAGGTCAGATGATTGCGCGGGTCAGTCTAAGACGGATTTGTCGTGCTCCTGCAGCCACCTGGTAACCACTCGCGCTGTGTGCGAACGGGCGTTGTCGTGCATGAGCGTAAATTCTTGGCCCATTTGCAGCCGATGGGGGTAGAGTATTCGTGCTAGCACCTGGTCACGGTTTGTTCGTCGAGGGTCTGTTCGTCCACCAACACGAATTTCGGCCCAAACCATAATTGTTCCACCGTGGTAAGGGTGGACTTCTTGAGGGTGTAGCAGTCGGCTCTCACGACCAGGAACTCGCCATACCCCTTCGTGTGTGGCGGCCATTTTGCATGGTTTCGCGCATCTGTGTAGGCCATTCTGGGAGGTGCCGCGCGAGAACGGCGCGAGTTATTAAAATGACGATATCTCTAAAATTTTGTATGGAGCTACTTTGTAAAACTAATATCGTTCGAATCGTTACGAAACAAGCTAATATATAAAAAATATCTTAGTCCTAAATTACTTTCAATAAATAAATAATTCTAGCTTGAAATCAGGGTGAGCAAATTTTTTCTAGTTCATTGTACAAAACTCGTTAAAAATAAATAAATAAACAATTATTCGTACAAAAAGGTTTTATTGTATTTACAATAATAAATATACAAACACATTAAATAAAAAAAAACATACACTCCTTTACATTTTTTTTACAATACAAGGCTTACAAATACATTAGCCATTCCGAACGGCCCGAGCGCCGGGCAAAAAATAGGGTCCGTTAATTCTTCAATCCTGACAATACTGTAGGTCAAGTGGCTTAGGTTATTAACTTATATTATAGTTTGGTTCACATACTTGCTTAAACAAGAGTTTTGACTGTAGGAAGTGTTTATTTTACGAGAAATGGAACAATAAAAAAGGCACTTGAAAATAAGCGCAAAAAAGATCCTCTTAAACTTTGGATAACAGGATGAATTCTATTGCATTTATTTGAAATAAAAATCAATATTCTACAATTTAATGATAATTACAAATAGATCAGCACAATAAAAGACATGAAGCCTTTGTAACATATTTCTAAAATCGACTACTAAATTAAACAATTTCACCACAAAATCAATCTCCTAGAGATCGCTCAACAGACGGGGAAAAAAATACATGACTAACATAATATGGATACGACCAATACTGTCCCATTTCAAACTCAAACATTTATTTATTCAATTAGACTTCTTTTTATGTTAATAGAGAGATTTTTAACAAGCATATTTATTTTGCATTAAATTATTTGAATTAACACAAAATATTAAATTTGAAGATTTTTTTGAACTAAAACGATTAATATTAAACAATTTATTTATTTAATCTCTATCAAACATAGAAACACTTTTGAAACGTCATTACATATTTATAACATTTACCACCGATTCGGAAAGCAGTATCTACGGAGAAGGACCGGCAAGAAACTCCATAGTTTCTCTTTTAAATCATGTCAGTTTTACAATTTAATTTTACAAAATACATATGTATATATTATAATAATAATTTGAACCAATATTTGCAATTGCAGACGAGAGTCTTTAAAAAAAAAAAACTTGAGAGGTGTCAAGGAACACCCGGATGGAACGATGTTCCTTTCGATTAATTAGTGAAGGAATTGTAGTAAAATTTTATTTTTTAAGTTATAATTTGTTCCAATTGTAAACTTAAACTCAAACATTTATTTATTCAATTAGATTTTTTCGAGAAGCACTTTTGAAACATCAATACATATTTTTAACATTTACCACCGATTCGTAAAGCAGAAAAATTACGAAGGTTTAAAAATGGTCGTAAATGTTAGAAAAAGTGTCGTGACAACTTTTCGTAAGAATACCTAACCAGAAACATAAGATACAATTGTGGATGGACATATTTATACAAATAAATATAGATCTAGGGCGTGTAAAAACCAGGGTGTGGGTCGCGGGCAAAAGCTAATTTAACATAAATTATGAATGAATGGAAAGGAAACAGGGGTCCATACATACAGTTTTACTGCAACCAACACAGAACGTACGCACCTGTTTCTTGCACACCTTGCACGCTCGCCGCTTGCGTTGGTGGCTCCCCATCGGGAACTCGGCCAATCGGTGAGAAACGTCGACGCTCATATTCTGTGTTGGTGCAGGAGGTGGAGGAGGAGGTGAAGGAGAGCAATGTTTTGAAAGGAGTGATTTTATGAGGGAAATTCTGAAATTGCGATGACTTATAGAAGAGTGATGATGATGATAGATAATGTACTAATTTAGAACGGATATGTTTAGTAATCTTTTGAATAATTTCTTGTACCACACCCTGTTCCGTTTTCGCTCCACTGGGTACATCGATAATAACTGGTCCTTTTTGTCCACCCCACCCATCATGATATTGTAATCCAATATCAGGATGGGTTTGGTGGAGCTTCCAATTCGGCGCTGGCCGTTGCCATGGTATGTAGAGATCATAGACACCCTATTAGAGTCTCTCCATACCATGACATCGACGTCCCCTGCGGTGAGACCAGCAATTTGTCCTGGGCGCATAATTCGCTTGGTGAGACTGTGTAGGGCCTGCGGAACGTACTTACGATCGGTTCGCAGGGTTCCTACACAGTCAAACCCCAAGGATTTTAGACGTCGAGCGAGGCTTGGGGAGTTGTAGAAGTTGTCCATCCACAACGTGTATCCTTTATTTTCAAGGCCTTGGACCATACGCATTACGATTGAGGGTGTTGAGGCCTCCAACGGATCTTCTGTAGGTTGTAGAGGGGCTTTTTTATGAGCGTGAACCTCAAACCGCCATAGGTAGCCGGTTTGAGATTCACAAATCTCATAAGTTTTCACCCCTCTACGTGCAGCTTTATTTGGAATAAGCTGGCTCATTTCGAGCCAACCTTTCCACATCAAAAGACTCTCGTCCAGAGCAATATTTTGAGATGGTGTATAAAGTTGCTGAAATTTTTCGTTCAAGTGCGACAGTATTGGCCGTATTTTAAAAAGTTTTGCCTCGGAGTGGCCCAGTTCTAACGCACACATGTCGTCGTTATTGGCAAAATGAAGACATTTGCTTAATAATAAAAAACGATCGATTGACATGTATGCGCTAAAACCAGGAGTGTAAAAAATATCAGAGGTGGAAGACCAGTAGTCCTCCATGCGGGTCTTAATTACAACCCCCATAGCCAAAATTATCCCAAAAAATGTGTACAATTCATTTGTATCGGTGTTCTTCCATCGAGAAATACGGCTTCTGGGACACATGAGGTTGTTATTCAGCATCTGGTCTGCCACCTGCTGAGCATATTTATTTGTCTCCGAGGCAATGTGTTCCATAATTTGAACATCCCATATGTCCATAAAAATGTCATACGGGTCGTCATGAAATGTTGTCGGACCAACATTATTTACCGAAAACGTTTCCCGTCTCAATCCAGGGGGCATTGGCGAATTCGGAAACTCTTTCCAGTCAAAATCATACCAGCGCCAAGGCTGTTCCGTCGCCGTTAGAGGTACATCAGGCACTGGGTCAGCGACAGACACTGGGTCAGCGATAGGCACTGGGTCATCAGTGGGTGCATACGCTTCGGCAGTATCCTCATCCTGGTCCAAGGGTGTCTTCATGATGCTCTGAAGCACCCTTGGAATACCACGAAACACGCCTGTCTCTTCGTCGTCGTCGCTCTCGTCGGAGTCTTCTTCGCTTCCTGTAACAAATGGTTAAAAACCTGGTAAAAATCAGTAGTTTGGCTACGGCCCCAAAACCAAACATATTAGCGGGTTCTTACCGTAATTGATTAGGTATGAAATATCTTCATCTCGCAGGTTCCGTGGGCGAGGAGGTGGAAATTGCTGCATATGCTGTATCGGAGAGTCGGGTGGTAGCGTGCTTTGATCCGACTCCCGTCCCTCGCATTCAACAAAGCTAGAATAAAAACAGTGTGGTAGTATCGATATTTTTTGAGATAAATAAGAAAGTTGTAAGATACTTACTTTGCCGGCGAAGGCAACGAACATGACAACGGTGATAGTGGTACAACCGTTGGTGATGGTGGTAGTGGTGCAACTAATGGTGGTTGTGAAACCGACGGTGATGGTAGTGCGGATTGTCTACGATTTGATCTAGATGAACGGAAAGAAAACAGAAGTTAACACTTGCTGATATAGTATTACAACCATACCACAACCATACAACCATAATAATATCTACAAAATACTAAAGTAGAACTACTTACGGCCACATGCGCATCCTTTTTGGATGCATGGCAGTCTCGAGACCCTGGTCTACCGGCAACTCGCTAATGTCGCGGATCAGAAGTCTAAAATTCAATACGAGTCAATTATAATAACAATATTTAATTTATCAATAGAGATAAATAAAAATAAATTTATCAACAGAGAAAAATAATAATGTTAAAAAAATAAATAAAAGCAAAAAAAGCTAACTCATCAATAGTACGAGGTCCTGGCCGCTCGTGCCGGGCATATGCACAGCCTCCACGCGATCTGCCACTGCGTACTCTTCGTGAATCGGGATGGAAACCGAATCGTGACTCATCAGTAAACAGCACTACAGACCACTGGTTATCTTCCCAGAGCAAATGTTCACGAGCCTACTGCAATCTTCGTCCACGATTTCCTCGGCGTAGTGCTGGAGTACGAAGCGGTCTGCGAGCATGAAGGTTAGCTTCATGCAGTCTCCTCCTCACAGTTTGGTCACTCACAAGCAACTGGTGCTCTGACTGGAGCCTTTGAACCAACTGCATGGCCGTAACATTTGGTTGCCTTCTTGCAGCAACTTGCAAAAATCTGTCTTGTCGTCGGGTGGTTATGCACTTCCCACCTGGGTGTCTTTCAGCCCCTTCACGAGTAGCACGATAACGTGACCATAATCTCGAGATAACGTTCTGCTTTGTTCCAATCTCCTCAGCAACACTTCGTTGAGTAGCCCCAGCTTGGAGCATGCCTACTGCCCTTAAAATTTTCTCTCTTGTTAAATGGCGCCGCTGCATGATGCGTACAGTGTCAAAAGTTCGAAATTAATAGCTTACTTGTTGTGAAACACCAATAAATGACAAAAAAAAATGTTGTGTGGTTTTATGAAACCACGGTAAAAGTGAAACTTACGATAATTATCGTATTTGTACGATAATTATCGTACGTCACGCGACATGCGCTACACAGACCAAAAAGTTTGAGACGATGTAATAAAAGTTTCACTTTAAAAAATCCGAAAACTAATGTTAGGTAAAGTGAACCTTCGACCTTCTCTCTAGTTATGCCGCGCAAATCTATTGTTTTTCCTTTATTTTCTTAAATTCAAATTTAGAATTATTTAAAAAGATCCATAAAATAAGCTCTCTTAAAATATTTGAAAACTAGCCAGTATTTTTTGAAATTAAAAATTTTACACAAAATATCCCTAGACGGTGTTGATGTGTATATTAGTCAATGTCATCGTCATTTTCTAAATCTAATATTATATTTTTCAGTAAAAGTGCGGAGTGGGCGAAACTCTCTTGGTTCCTTGCCCACACAAGGAAAAAAAAGGATTAACATAACATGGGCACAACAACCTAGCGTCCTTTTCAACAACAACAGACATTTTCTGTCGCAATTACACGCAGAACAAAAGAAATAAGTCTCACCTTTAGTGCTTTTCTTTAACCAGCCTTTGAACCTATCATCTTTTAACCACAAATTTATGAATTTCTGTTCATATTTCACATTTTTCTTCTTTCACACCAACAGTGTACACATAACAAATTACAACAATGAAATCTAAACAACTAACAATTAGTAGTATGATGTATACACCATTTATAGGTATGCACAATAAACTTACATAATTACATTACTGTTTATCTTAAATAAAAAAGGAAACCGTTAAATATTATTTATGCTACTTCTTTGTACCAAACAAGAGATTAGTAATTTTTCTGCGAAAAGCTAAAAGTGAATCATAATTTATGTCTATCATACTATATTATATCGTATATTCCATTTACATATCCTTTGCTAAATCTAGTTTTCCTTTTGAACCTGAGATCATCAAAAGTTTCAAAAGGATCGATTCGTGTACGATTCACTTGGCTGTCTCGAAAATTATCCATGTAATCTAAATCTTGTATATCAATATTATCAATAAAATCAAAGAAGCCTAGATCCATTGCTATTGCTGTTTTTAATAATTTACTAGCTCACACTCTCACAGATTTAATTATTTAGCTGTAACTTTGAGGTTAAATGGGACTCTAGACAAGCGTTGAATCGTGTCTAAATTTAAACAGTGTCTAACACACACGGTTTTGTAATAGAAAATTTTTTAAACACGTGTTCAACATGCGCTTAACTTTTTTGTAACAACACTGTATGACTTTCAAACTTGTTATTTAAACTAAAACACTAAAAAAGAATGGAAACAAACAAATTTAATCCACTTCAGGAAAATCTGCCTGACTCAGAATGTTTTAATTTTTTATAATAGGTGTGGAATTCATGTGGAATCCACTGTAAAAGACTCATCAAATCATTGTATTTCGCCGTTGATATGGGCTTTTCAGTTTGACTTACACTAGGTAAATATTCAGAGAACTGAATTCGCTTAGAAGAATTTCGGATGAAAGATATTTTGGTAAAATCTTCTTCAAATGAATTTTTATAAAATAACATTCCGGGCTGGTCTTGTTTAACCTGAAGCCAAACACATTCTGAAAGGAGATTTGCCAATATTATTATGCCGACCCCAGCTCAAGTACCAGACAATCGTCATTACATGGGCACAGCAACCTAATGTTCGATTGCCCACTACGCAACTACAATAGTATGCTGAAATAGCATTTAATTCGGTTTCATTTCTTTTCATTAAAATATGTGTAAAGTATTTTCGACTACTTACGAGGCGAGATTGTATTCTGCAACGGAGAAGATATACATGAACACCCAAAATAATTGGTATGTCGTCAGCTATAATATTGCATATTCCGACTTCATATAATCCGTTTGTTCTTATATGTTCCCCATATCATCGTGCCTGTTTTAATTGGTACGTTCCAACAGCCAACCTCTTCAAATCATCTATAATTAACCTCGGAAAGTCATTCAGGTCAGGGTGGTCCTCATCGATATTTTGGAAAGCCGAATAACGTCTGTTTAAATTCTGAGCTTGCACTACGCCCGCCAAATGATTTGGCATACTAAATCGTTGCCTCGCTATTTCCAAATATTCAAAATATTCTACTTTGTCCTCAATAACAGGATGAAACTCATTAATTAAAGCACAACCTATTCTAAAATCGGCCATCAGATGCCTGGCAGATCTATTGATATATTCCTGCCTGAATAATTTATAGTCACGCTTTAGACGACCATTTACGATTTCAACCAACCATCTGCACATTGTGACACATCTGGACCGATTTGCTTGTTCAGTTGTTAACTGGTGGTGGCCTTCTAATAAGGATTCAGGCATGTGAGTATCATAGCCATATCCGTGTAGCTCATTGACTACATCCCTGAATCCTCTACCGAGGATAAACACATCTCCGCGTCGGAAATATGATTGCATAGCACCATCTGATCAAGTATTGTTTCAAGTCTTTTTTGTACAACGCTGGCCTTTTTTGAACTTCGTCTATGAGCTCCTCTACTTTTTCGTTTGCAACAAGCGATCGGGAGGTAGACGTTGTACCCGTCGACGAAGATGCGAGCGCCGGGAAATCACGCGCACGCATGTGGTCGTCTTGCATCCTGCCGTGCGACTGCCCAACAAAGTTGGATAGTCTGCGAACTTGCATAGGGTAACCGTGCTAATAAGCAGTTGACCAATAGTGGGACAACTTTTTAATTGTGCGTAATCGGAAGGGAATCTCGTTTCTGATACGATCGGTATCCAATTAGTTAGTTGGACGATTTAGTTGGACAAGATGTGGGGGCTAGCATATGTCATTATACCTATTGGTATACTCTGCGATTTAGTCGGCCAACTTATAATTGTATGTCTGCGGGCTCTCTTAATAGTCCGACCAACTCCTTTTTAACAGTTAACTGTCAGCCACCACTCCATTGCGTAGCAACCACTCTAGAATTTCACCTTCAATTGTTGCTGGTAGGTGGTTTGTTCACTTGAGCAGAATGGTCTGGGGCGTCGTCCATCCAAATAAGGTGGAGCACATGTAAATTCTCTAATAGTTTCATGAACCATTTCTTAAAGTTTTCAACATTGATGTTCGATGAACAAGAGATCAATCTCTTCGTGATAATTTGATCGATTTCACTGATTTGAAGGCCCACAATTAGGCACAAAACCTTTGGCTGTATCAGATAATCAAAGGCTGGCCCTTGCCTTCCGAAGCTTTGGTACAGGATTTCTCTTTATCTCCTGTCCATGTTGTGGGGACTGTTTGACTGTTTCGTCGAGGAAGAAAATCACACCTCATCAATGATATATCCATACGCTCCATTAATACTTTTCTTTTATCAAACTTCCCATATAGAAATCCGCATTTTATGACTACTCTGAGGGAAGTCATACCATCATTAAATAAATTGGCTGATTTCAGCGACGTTAATAATTTTTTACAAGTCGAGAGTAAATTTCATCCCGTAAGTAGTAACCGTACAAATGGTTACGTATCGGAGCCATGTCAAAGTCATCAGGACTGCTGACGGGAATAGACCTGCATTACCTAGTTTATCGAGATCTCCACTAGCAATTGCAAAACTTCGAGTTCTTCCACGCTCAAGCTTCAAATCCTCTTTATCAAATATTATCAAAGTTATATTTTTCTTTAATATCCAGTAATTTTGTAGGAATGAGGAAAGTAAATTTCTCCCGATTACATCCATCGGCAGCTCAACTGAAAGGGGCCGTTCAAGTATTACGTGAGCAGATTTCTTACCATTTTTTACCCCCCCCGCCCCCCTTGTCATCAAAAGTAAGCAAAGCACTTACCCCCTCCCCCTATGCTTACGTAAACATTTTTAGTAATAAATGTTTTTTTTTATATTGTTATTTTTAAAATAGGAAAATTCATGAAAATATTAGGTTTAACTGATACACATAGAGTAAATGACAAAAAAATATAATCAGAAATAAAGAACATAACTAACATAAACAATGTTTTCGGAACACATTAACAGTCTTCAGTCCATGAAACCTGAATCCATGATTCTAAGTTATCGATGACATTGGATTGCTGCTCAGTGTTGTGAGTCTGCTCACTTTCATCCGATTTAGGAATGTCTACGTCACTCTCATCGAGCCATTCAACATCTTGGTGCTCTAAATTTTGAATAATGCACATCAGTTCATTAGCACGACGAGCAGCGACTCTTACAGGTCTAACTTTTCCCTCTGTGGGCGTGTTTACTTTTTTATGGATCTTCTCGATGTGACGATTTAATGATTTGACGGAAGCATGATAAAGACCACACGTTTTGCATGTTCGGCTTGAGAGCCTCAATTTTACCGTCGGACAAAAATAATCGTAGGGCATTTGCAAAAAATCTTTGACGGTAGTACTCAAGCGTAGAGCTAAATTGACTGGAAGATCAAGAAATTGTCCTCCTTCATCCAAAACCAAGTCATCAACTGTTTGTTTTACTTTTGCAGGTGGTGGAAGAAACCTGTTGTCTAGTAATCTGAATAGGCCACTTCTTGGACGACAGCATTCTGTATTTTTACATTTTACAATTTGAAGCAAGTATTGGCTTTCACGCACATGTTCTGAGTACCATTTAATGTCTGGAAATTCAGGAACATCTTGTTCATGAGCCTCAACATATTTTGCAGTAACATTATAGCCATCAATTTCCATTGAACTCCATACTTCAGCTAATACATTTCCTGCAAATTCGAAATTATATCTTTCTAATTGTTCATCAATTGTAACGCCACGTTCATCCAAATGAGACCCAAAATGGTCATGAGGCAGTATTAAACCAGCCAGTTCCCGACTCAGAGGAGCCATTCTTCTCTCTACTCTGTTATACGCACTCCTTCCAGGAGCATTGGTAGCTATAAACAATGCATCGAGATCATGTCGTTTAAAATGTTGTATAGCAAACCCTATGACTTTTTGATAACGTGGATTTTCATCTGGCCCTCCATCAACCGTCATAATTACTACTGGTTTTACTAGTCCATGGTCAGTTTTTGCTAATGGTCGAAACTCTTCAAGTTCGAGAAGCGTCTCGAAATCCTGAGCATGAGTATTAGCAGTAGATGAACTATGCTTTCCACTTCGAATAGCGATGAATGTTGGCCCAGAATATCCGACGGCTTGCGGTTGTCCTAGCATATTGGAAGTAACTTTGATACCAGCATAAACAGATGGTATTAATTTATGACGCTCAGCGATTACCCAATCGTGGTCAGGTAATTTGATTCTATATTCCATATGCATTAAAAGAGGTGCTTGCTTATTTGCCGCAGTTACGCCAATAGGGACTCGAGCTTTGTCATCTTGAGATAAGAAAAATACTTGATCTGGTCCAAGTATGGATGCTATGTTCTCTAAATAATGGATTGATGTTTCAGCGAACTTGCTATCTAAGTGGCTCTTGTGGTGATCAGTTTGAGCCCGAATGAGCCTAACAGGGACTGTCGATACATGTCTTCGTCCCTCTGTAGAATTCGATTTTCTGGGAATCAAACGAAGATATGTCGCACTGCGACTAATGTCAAATCCTAGTTTACGCAGTTCTTGTGTGAGTTCGTCAAGAGTTTTTACGCTGCGAATAGATTCCGTTCGTCTCCTGTCATCACATGCACTCCCAAATAAAGCTATATCCGCAATTGTTTTCAATAGTAATGGTTGATCGCTTTCAAGTTTAGGATGTCCTACTGAATCCCTCAGAGATAGTCTTCTTTTTATTTCAGGATTTTCCTGACAAATATCTTCTAACTTTCTTTTCATACCATCCCTGTGTTTCTTCTGGGCAACTGCGTTTTGAATCTTCCTGTTTAAAGTATTTTTTGCTGTTTTTAGTTCCTCGCGCAACTTAATGTTCTGTTTATCAACTTCAGCGCAATTTGGCATAGTATCTCTGGCAGAATACAAAGCGTTCAGATTTCTTTCGAGTAGAGTAATCTTATTTTTCAAAGCTTCTTGAGAAGGTTTTGCTCTTTGTTTATCTGCATTATCATTATTTTCGCATTGCTCTTGTGATTCATTGCCAGTTTTAATTTTATCTTCTTTCTGTTTTTCAATGTTAGAAAATGGCTGTATAATTTGTGTTTTTTCTGCAGGTTTACTGGTAGAAGACGTTGCCTAAAAATGAAAAATTTCTTAGAGTTCTGCTGGATATTCTCTTATTAAGCTACATAAATTCACCGTATTTAATAAAACCAGCGTTTAAATACAGTAAAAGTTCCTTATTCGCGGGGTATATGTTCCATAAATATGCCGCGAATACAGAAACCGTGAATACGGAATGGTAATTTATATGGAATTATAGGGGATACGTTCCTAGGTGACAAAATAAAAAAAAAAACAAATGCATAAAAAATTAATTTAATTGAAGATTTTGAACATTTTAATTAATTATCTTAAGACTTAGGCAATGGTTTGAAGAATTTTGTAATTTTTTCTTGCTTGGCAGTTTTCAAAAGCTCCTTCAATTCAGACTGATACACAGCAGTCGCATTAGCAATTTGCCTCTTAAAACTTAAGTTCACTTTAAGTGGTAACACAGATTTTTTTCGTGTCGAAACTCGTTTCTCATTTTTTTTAGTTGACATTATAAACTAAGAAGAGTGCAGTAGACGTTTTACTCGATCACAATTTTTGCAACGAATGTGAAAGAAGAAACAATAAAACACGCAAAGCGGCTTTTACTATAAACGGAACTCCATTTAAAAATATACTTTATTTATTGAGTTACATATAAGGTTGCTTCCACTCTGTTTATTTACATTCTCAAAAACATCAATCGCGGCAATGGCGGGTTGCGACAAAGGCGGCTTGTGTCAAAGGCCTCGGCGATATCATTTAACAACATAATTAATGTACTTTAGGCCAACTTGTAATAAGATCTATTTTACTTTCTTATTATTCCATTTGACAAGGATATGGGGTTAGATACCTATTGGAATAATTTTATTATTATGTATGTACTTATTAAATCCGCGAATAAAAAAAATTTTAGTCGCGAATAATTAGAAATTGGGTCGCATTTTTTTAATCCGCGAATAGTGAAAACGGGAATAAAGGAAGCGCGAATAAGGAACTTTTACTGTATTATTGAAAGCTTTTCCCCACAGAAACCCTTCACATATAGATATTGAAAACACCGTGTATTTTGTGACCAATTGCCGGAGTCGATCTTAAGAAATAAAATATCAATCATTTACCTTTTTACTTTGAGATAGGCCATCATATTTTTTTACTCATAAATCGTTTTAATTGTTACAGAACGTAAAGAGAAACTTTGTACTTATATTTACTCACCTTGGAAAAAAAATGAAGCAGATTGGATTTATTTTTAGTCGCCGCTTGCAATTCTTCTTCAATTCTCTTAGATACAATAATATCTAGTTCCTTATCTGACTTTGCTTGTAATTTATAATTTCGCCAAACTTCGTTTACTAACTTTTGTACATTTTGCACTTTCGTCCCAGTATGAGATTTTTTAAAACTTTCGAACAGTTTTTGGTATAACTTGGATTTGTCTATATGATATGACATTCTAATAAGATATTTAAATAATTAAAACGTTAAACTTTGGCTAATTGCATCAACATAAACACTAATGATAACTTTCAATGCTTACAATACGTTTAGAATCAAAACAAAACAATATTGATAGATGCGCACTTGCAGCCGGCCGGCACGAGAGTGAATTATTAGACAAGTGAATAGCGCACGGTAATTCCCCTAATCAGTTCTCAAAGCGAGTGCCTACGCATATGTATTATTTGCGGGAATCCCCGAAAAAACTTAAATAACTAACGATGACGTAATCATCATCTAGACCCCCCCACCCCCCATGTCATCCAAAATAAGCAAAACAGAGACCCCCCACCCCCCCTTGGTGCTTACGTAATACTTGAACGGTCCCAAACAGTTTTTCTTCAAAAATTTTAATTGGTTTCTTATAAAAAAGAATACTAGTAGTTTAGAGTGTTAACAACTATTTTTTATCTGTGTAGGCACCTACATATTGTAAACGACGTTGCAAAAAAATTTGGTACAGGCGACCACACATCACGCGTCTCCATCTATTAATTCCAAAATAAATAATTCATTAATTTATACTTACAGTCGAATCATTCTCGCCAAAGTCCGAAATGTTAGATCGCGGGCTGCGAGGAATATCTTGATCTCCAATTCAATCAAATAATTCAAAGTACCACAGTGTTGGTTTATAAATGTCATCAGATGATGCTCCAGACTTCACAGATTCATCGTATTTTTTTTTCTCTCGTCTAACATTACTGCGCAACGTATTATTTTTTTTAATCACATCTTCTTTTGTAGCAGTTGGCTCTTATTCCACGAGCTTAGTTATCAATTTCTCGTATGGTGTCGATCGTTTGTCTCTGTCGTGATATTCTTTGCTCTTGACGCTCCAAAGACAAGGCTCCGACTTATAAATTTCTATAAATTCTTCTAATGTGGGATTGCACTTGTGACTCGCCATTTTCGCGATGATGTGCGCGCGCGAACTTCCGTCGTCGCAAACAATTAAAAACTGAGAACTGTGGCAGGCAAGCTCGCGGAACGCCACACACGCTCGGTTATACTCCCGCGCAAACATAACCGAACGGCATAAAATATCAAATTTGATATTTGCTCGGTTGCAACTTGCATGTACATGCACTTAATAACATATAGTATCACCTCCGTGTAATGCAGTTGCATCACCCTCATGAATGGTCCTATCTCCTACAACTATAGTCGGCGCATCCAGCATCCTTTTAAGTTCACAGGCGCCTTCATTAAAACATACGTAACTATTAATTCTATCCCAAACAAAAGAGGTGTTAGCAACATAATTTGGAATGTTAAATGTCACCACACCACTACTCGTAATGAGGTAAGAACTATTACTTAGCTTGTAAGTATTATGAGCTGGAACAACCGCTCCTTCGTGCATTCGACACAATGAGATGTAGTTAACTGAAGCATGCTCTAATCCTGGAATTCTGAAATTACCTGGAATAACATGATGAAATTGATTCGTAACACTTTTGAGTTGATAATCTTCAAATATTCTTTCATCTATAAAGTATTTACTCAAACGATTGAACGCAGCCTGTACTCGCCTAATGGGTATATTTGGTTGCGTAACGGTCCTAATTCGTGTTGACTGTGAAAAAGTTAAGGATAGGGCAGAACAAGCAAAATAAATGAACTGTTGGGCGTTTTCGGTTGTATTACTCATAGGATTGGGAATTTCAGTTGATCCTGTAGCTAAATGCGCGAGCATCATCGAATATCTTGGTCCATGGAACCCGTCAATGGGACGGACCAAAGCCATGGTCACGTCACTCAAGAGCGTGCTAAACGAAGCGATCTGTTCAATAAACATCTTTCCTTTTTAAAAACATAAGATAACTGTGCAGTTTAATCACATACACGCTAGGGCTTGCCTGTCGGCTATGCATGCACGGCTAAAAACATCATGCAAAACCTAGCGTGTATGGCCTCCATAAGTCGCGGGCAAAACATCACAGTTTGGAACTCTTCCATGCG
Organism: Colias behrii; assembly: GCA_029959065.1. Taxonomy (NCBI): domain Eukaryota; kingdom Metazoa; phylum Arthropoda; class Insecta; order Lepidoptera; family Pieridae; genus Colias; species Colias behrii. The sequence goes on from JARWMC010000022.1 coordinate 258,036, forward strand.
GGGTAACATTATTATTTTATCTAGATCTACGGCAAAAATTAAAGTGTCTGTGTCATTTTTCTTCTGTGTTTGATTATTATTAGCATCATTTTCATATTTTTGACGATAATGTACAGGGTGGCCCGTTTACAGTGTTATTTAGTTTTTATGTTTAAATCTTAATAAAAGGTTTGGATAATTAATAAAACAACATAAATATTAATTAACATATTGTTTATTTTTTACAAAAGGTTTTCGAAATGCCGTCCGCCTTTCGCTAAACATAATCTGCATCTGCGTAAGAAATTTCTTCGCAGCCTATTAAATGGCTGCCGGTTTTCTTTAATGGCTGTTATAGCCACTTGAATTTTCCTCCTTAATTCTTGCTCCGATGTGCTCTCCCGCGCGTACACAATCTCCTTAAAGTATCCCCAAATGAAAAAATCAACGGGGATCACGTCGGGTGAACGGGCTGGCCAGTGGATGGTGCCACCGCGACCGATCCACCTCTCCGGATAGGTAACGTTTAATTGATTTCTTACCCGTAGAACAAAGTGGCAGGTAGCTCCGTCGTGTTATAGCCACATGCGCTCCCTTAAATTTTCTGACAGATGTCTCAACAGACCGGGCCGCTCATTTTGAATGAAATTTAAATAAATGTCAGTATTTTCTTGAACCGCTTTACAGTCATAACTTCAGCTATCTCATCAACTCTGAAACCAGGGTCAGATGACCAATAAAGATCAATGGACGGAAGAATATTGTATCCCATAATTATTATAATCCCTAAGAAGCCTTTTAGTTCCTTTTTGTCTACGGCTGTCCATCCTTCCGCATTGCTTTGCTCGGCGTATAAATTTGTTTGGAATACTATTGAGTCGTAGACATCGTCCGTAAATAATTTTTCAAATAATACTACCGCCCTTATGCGGCTGCTAAACATATGTGGAGGTCCCACTGGGATTTCGTCATAAACAGATGGAGTGGGTCGATATGTTGTCCACTTGGTTTTTTTTTCATACTTCTTCTTCTCCGTCGGAATCATCTGTTTCTGAATCTGCGTAAACATTCTGTAGGGATTGTGTTCTAGGCTCTGCCGCCTGTTGAGACACGGGTAGAACTTGGACTCCTGTTGCCCTTCTTGGGCGATCTGTATGAGATGACTGAGGTGATGGACGTTGCGATTGTTGTCTCTGCAGCCTGTTGATTTGAAGACACAGGTAATACTTGGAGTCCTGTATCACGTCTAGGATGATATGTACGAGATGACTTCGTAAGAAGACTTCGTGGGAGTTCCACAGTTGCTGCACCACTACTTTCGCTGTGGAATGATTTGGGAGAGCGACATTCAACAGGTCTACTTGGTGGATCGGGCGATTGTGGTAGAATTCCTTGGCTAGGTTTGTCTATATCCTCTAGAATTCTTTGAAGTTTCGCGGTATTGTACTGTATTTATTTTTTCATCTGACTGCAAATCATCGTCTGACTGAGTAGGATCATTAGGAAGGCCGAAAATCTCTTCTAATGCGTGTGTTATTTGCAAATCGCTGAGAACTTTACTCTTAACTTAAGCAAAGGCAAAATAATATAATATACCTTGGCAAAATCACAAAAATCGAAGATTTATTAAGATTTGTTAAAAGTTCAGATTTTTCTGAAATCAAAAAAGTAATATGGCGACCTGTCACTGTCTATAAGAAAAAAATGTTGCCATTTTCAATACGGAAATTGTTGCCATAGACAAAATCCGATAGCTTCTTTTATTTATTTTTTACATTGGCAATAATATGATGGTAAAAATATTCCCTCTACCTTGTAAAGGGTTATCTGCTGACTCAACATCTAATGTCACATATGTCATAAGAACATCAAATAGCGCTCTTTTAGCCTGTAATTTCTGTAAAGGTTTCATTTTTCGTAAAATGGCTTTAACGTGTTCGGAAAAAGTCGATAAATCATCATCATCATTATCTTAAAAAAAACATTTTGGCGAGATACTTCTCTTTTCTGCAGGTACGTTAAAATATAATCTTTTTTTGTACGTGTTTTGTTACTCTTTGGAAAAGATGGAAGGCTTGATGATGAGGCTGGTGAGGATGTTCGTGAAACATTACTTAGGGATACTGACGAATACTCGATTAAGTTTGTTTCCTTTTGTAAAAGGGATCTTTCTAGGGTCGACTACTTTTAGACTCTTGTGTAGTGATGTCAGTGGGGTCAACAGTGCAAATGCTCGATCATTTTTTTGGTACCGAATCCAAAAAGAACAACAACTTAACATACGCGTTAAATTTAGATCTTGGATTTTTAGGTGCTGCAGATCCAGTTCCACTCTTGTTTTAGCGTTTCTGACGTAAATATGTGTCTTTTAGGTTTTTCCAGTGCTTTTTGCAGCTGCAAGTAAAATTAAATGTATTATTTTTTTCCAGATTCATTAAAAATAATAAAAAGTTCATTTATTGCCCTTCACAACTTCAAAAACTATTACAAACGAACTAAATATGTAAGTATGTAGCATGTTCGTTGTGAAGGACTAGTGTCTGAAATAGGTCTGTTGAAGTACAGATCACTAGCCCCCCTCGCGGATAACACTACTAAATACACTCATAGTTTCAAGAACTAAATAATAAAGTATAATGAGAAGAGAAAACAAAACAACAGAAACTTAATACTAATAATTAAAAGGTCTCTTAAAATATAGACCTATGCGTGACCAATGTGTTAGTGAATGTTGTGTATGCGTGTGTGTGTTTGCATGTATTTGTCCGCGTGTATATGTAAGTTTGTATGTGTGTGTGCTTGTGTGTGTCAGCGTGTGTGTTTAAGTGTCCGCGTGTGTGTGTGTGCGTCTTCATTAATTCATTGCGACAGGAGAGACGTACTACGTCTACTCGACTGGCCGGCCGTTAAGGCCCCGATGGATGATGTCGGAAAGTTGTATATATGCTCTGTAGCGAAAACATTTCGCTTGCGCGATTCAGAGCGAAGTGTCGCTACAATTCCAAAGAAAGGGTATGTGTCTGCACACATGTGTCTCTCTTTGCTGTTGACCGCATTTCTTTATTTAGGGATTTAATATCCCAAAGGCACTCGTTTTCGCCATATAATTGCACCAATTTTAAGGTTTCGTCTTCGCTAAGCTTACGCGTCATTTTTATCGCCAGCGAAAAAACGTGGTCACTCTACAACGCAGCGGCAGTGACTAACCACGAACTGACTTGTCTCAGACAAGTGTAAACAGACAAGTTGTCTGTTTACACGGGGTTTATTTGGCTGGCGCGGGGGTGCGCGGGTGGCGAGGGGCGCCAACTGACTAAAATATTCTGTAATGACTTCAAATCAGTTTACACAGGGTTTTTTTTCGGGTCAGCACTGACTTGCCTCGAATTTGTAGTCAGTTACTGATCCTGTGTAAATCAGCTATTAGAGGCGCAATCACATTTCTCTGCTGCAAGTTTACATTCAATGGTTATTTTAACGCTCGGCGTTTGTTGAAATGTTTTCGTTACGATTGTTTCGACATTTGTGACACATTCCAATAAAATTGAACCATCAGGTTGCTTTCTGTGTTCAATAAAGTCACTATGAAATTTCGCGCGATTTCTATAGGTAGCTGTAGTAATACCTTTTTCTAATGTCTTCAGAGCAAAATTAAACATTATGTTTGATTTTATTTGTTGCTGAATCTGTTGGAAAACGAGTTTATATTAAAAATATTTTTTTTATTACATAACCTTCAATTCAATACTTACTTTATTTCGGAGCTCCGACCAATCAAAAATCGAGGCAACTACTATTTGATAAACGCTATCGAAGGGACAAGTCGAAATAGCAGTCATTCTGTTTCCGTCAATATTTACTGGACATAATTCGTCGCAAGAGACATTTTTCAAAATTTTCTTGTGCTTCTTTTCTTGAAATTGCAATTCTTCATTTATTTCTGTACGTTTTTCACCTATAAATGAGCCTATAGTTGGAGATAAAACGTAAAAAAGCTTACTTCTGTAAAATGTTAAAAAGCTATGTTTACCACCTTCTCTTTTGTAAATTTGGTAAAGATTATATAGTTTCAATCATGTATCTTATTTGCATTTTATTTTTGCCTTTTGTTCTGCATTCTCTTTTTCCTGCAGTACACCTAGTCACATCGTCACGAAGATAAAAACTCAATTTCTTCTCTCACCTTTGTGTTGACCTTACGTGGTTTAATAGCAAACCTAATCCCTCTTTTGAGTCCCAATATTTTACACAGTTATAGAAATACATACACAATTAAAGCAAAATCAATCGCAATGACCAAATAAAACCACTTACTAAATAATAGTGCAGACTATGAAGATGATAGACATTGTATCTTCTATTCGCAAAGTATGTGTGTGACTCCGGATGTTGTATGTTGTATCTCGCCCTTGAAGGTTTGGCCGATAGTTTATCTCGCTAACAGTAGTCTCGAACGTCATAGAGCGATATCGGTAGAGTTGCCAGCTAAAATCGGTATATTTGTACCTAAAATCGGTATAATTTGACAAAAAAATACAGTATTCAATCAAAGTCGTTTATTTATTAAAAAAAAAATGAAACTTACAGACTAATACAATCACACTTATTTTTTATACCTTATCTTTGAATCAATTTCAAAATCATAACAATTAGCTGTATTAAAGATTCTTTTTGTGTGCAAGAGACCAGTAATTGATTTAGTAGACAGCCTATTTCGCTGTTTTGTTTTCAAAAGATTAATATGTGAAAATATGCGTTCAACGTTAGCGGATGAATGGGGAAGTGATAAAATATTAAAGATGAAATTAGACAACAAAGGAAACATTTGAGTTTCATCGCCACGCTTTAGTCAACTTACTTCATCCCAAAATTATTCTACATCATCAGGAAATGTTTTGATTTGTTCACAATTCCTTAAAATGCGCCACTCTGTATCAATTTCCTGGAAATCAGTGCTCTGAACAATATAATTGGGAAAGAGCCTAGTCATAGGGACTATCGAAGCAGTTTCGCCAATTTTAACATTTTTTGGATCAATTATGTCTAAACCTTTTATTGGATTATTTTTCAATGGAAACCGCGTGGTTATTTGCTTACAAGCTTCGATATAAAAATCTAGGCTATCTAGGTTTAATCTAGGCTTTCTGAACTACTTAGTTATATAGACTAGACAAGTAAATCCACGAGCGGGAAGCCCCTTTTAACATCGAGTTGTAGGACACAAGGGTATTCCCCAAAATGTATGGAACATTCTGCACTAGGTTCAAGGTCCATATTGGGTCCATACTTACTATTGAGGGTTTTCCCGTAACATTAAACATAATTGATAAAGGGTTGCCAACTTAGAAGCTCCCTTGCAACAGTTTTTACAGCTTGATTAATAGACTGAATAGCCTCTAACGGTGTTTGAGCAGATACGAACCCCTCAAATGGTATCGGCGCAAGAATGAATCGAGCGTTATCGCCTATCGGTAGTAATTTATAAAAGCAATGGAATTTATCGTCAATCTGTAGAATCGCCGAAGACTTTTCAAGTATGTTGCTATCAACAGGAGTGACGCCTAACGAAGAAATAAGGGAAACTCTCTGTAAGGACTCCTTCAGTGATCGCTTCAACGCGTCCAACGTAAGCTGAATTTGATCTCGGACGGCATCAACGTTAAAGCCTTCACTCAAATGCACCTTTTCAACCGCTTCAGCACCTTCATCTTTAGACGACGTACCAGCACTTGACCTTTCACTATCATCTTTTGGAACCGCTTTTCCATCTTCTTTATCTTCAAGCCTAACTTTTGACTTTTTGCCCATGTTTGAGAAACCTTACGCTCAACACCCTAAATGTGTTCAACAACGCAAAAAACAGGATTTAAAACAGGATTTTTTTAACTATATGTACTGTACTGTATAAGATTAACTTTTATTTTATTATTATTTTTTTTCAATTTTCACACACAACACATCGATTCAGAGACGTTTTTTATTTCCACTTTTTATACGCACAATACACACGCGTCGATTTAGAGACCTACCGGGGATTTACTTTTTTAAAATCCCTTAACGCTGCCACCAAAATGTTATGAGACTCTCAGGATAAGGTTTAAAAAAAACCGAAATAGTAAGTTTTATACGCACAATACACACGCGTCGATTTAGAGACGTACCGGGGATTTACTTTTTTAAAATCCCTTAACGCTGCCACCAAAATGTTATGAGACTCTCAGGATAAGGCTTTAAAAAAAAACGTAATAGTAAGTTTTATAAGACAGCCGTCCGTCGGGATTAGAATTTGGAGAGAGACTGAACTTGGATGCTATGGAAAAGGCCAGGAATGCTAAGAAATGCTGAAAAAGCTAAAAGGATGTAGGGTGAGCATGTTAGCGTACAGAGTACGGACATAACAGTACGCATCATATAAAATGTATGTAGCATCTTTACCAACTTTTCGTTTAAACATATGTACTTGTAATTTACATAATAATATTGTGTACTCTAAAAACATCTGAATAAAATATTTAAGTTAGGTACTTACTATTTTTATTTAAATCCTTTCCTATTGCTTTCCACACATTATCTTTGACCAAATTATTGCGGTAATTTGGATTGGATGTGTCGTAAAGAACTGGATGACTAGCTACAATGTTAATAAGTTTTTCTTCATCGTCATCAGAAAAAGTCGACATTAAGCTAGGCGTCCTTTAGCGACGGATCGGGGCGGATCGCATCGGAACGGGCCGCGGCGCTGTTTTGCTCTTGCGTCGGGGCGCGGCGGACCGCCTGAGCGGATTTTATCTAACAGACGTGTTTTCGTGCTTGGACTGACATCGCGCTACCATGGACAGCTCCGACGAAGAGATGTTATGGTTTCAAATCCTTTTGAACCGATTTTGATGAAACTTACAGTTTTCACTCAGTTGAATAATACCTAGTTAAACGAAAAAAAAAAATTACTTGAACCGGACTAGTAAGAATCGGAGATATGTGAGAACAAATTATATTGCACCTGTCTAATAATAATACACAATAACATTCCCTATCTCAAAAACTTTTGAACCGATTTTGATGAAGTTTGCACCATTCCCTAAGTTGAACAATATCTAGTATGTACAACAAAAAAAAGAATTATTTAAATCGGACTTATACTTTTGGAGATATGCGTGGACAAACATACAAACACTTTTGAAATTTGGCACAGGTCTTTATTAGAAGCTGATATAGATTAACATATCCAAAAACTGGGCATTTCTGGAAATATACAATAATACGTTCATACGGGTCGAATTGATAACCTCCTTTTTTGAAGTCGGTTAAAAACCTAGAACTTAAATGAATTATTTAATTAACTAACTTACGTGTTGAAATTGATATTTTTGGTTTTATGGCATTCAAATGCTTTTTATATTTTTGGTTTTATGGCATTCAAATGCTTTTTATATTTTTATAAATTTATAACTTTAACGTGTTTCATTCAAAATCTGTGCTATTTCTTGCCATATATTCATGCGCCGCTGCTCATCGTGATATCTAGGGTCTCCTAGATCATACAGTTCTCTATACTTTTGCACTATAGAAATAAGCAGTTCTTCGTTCATTTTCGTTTATTTTTTAGCACGGCACGTGCGCTCACATCCGCCTGCCTGCGTCCACTAGACGGGTCGGGGCAGGCCGCAGCGCACCGCCGGCAGAAATACGCCTGCGAAGCGATCCGCCAATGCGTTGCGGCCCGCCGCGCCGCGATCCGTCGCTAATGGACGATGTTTCATACAAAACATAGGCGGGCGTATTTTTACGTTGCGATGCGGCCCGACCCGATCCGCCTAGTGGACGCCAGCCATTATACGTGTGAAGTCTGCGGTTCGCGACACGACTGGCGCTGCAGTCTGCGTTGCAGTCAAAGAGTATAATAATATATAGGGTAAAGAGCCCTCTTTGAGCATTTTTGGGTAGACTGTTTGACAGTCAACGCCATCTGAAACTTGTTTCCAAACTACGGCGGCGGCAATATGGCCGCTTCAAAATATTTTTTATTGTAAGTTCTATGTTATAAATAACGAAATGAAATTAATTCTGCACTTTATTTTCTGTAAGGAGCATTCAGTTGTTTTGAAGTGCAAAGTTATTTCATTTCGTTACTTACAACATAGAGTTTTATAAATCGGGAGTTAAAAGGTTTATACAAATAAAAGGCAGTGTTAACACATTACTTTTTATTTTTATAATGTTTATGTTTGTCATAATATTTTTGAGCAGCTATTTTAGTTTCATCGTCACCTACATAATTTAACTTTCCCGGCCAAAATTCGATTGATCGATCTACACCAGCTATATAATAAAACATTAAGAGTAACGTTTATAAAATATTCTTTTAATTTTTCAATATGCGTGGTGCAGTTAAAAGGATATTCAACCATCACATCTGCTAACAATTTGATATTTCTTTTAATGTTCTGTTTCGGTACATTATTTTTTAAATATCCTGTTGCTATATTTTGAAGATCATGAAAGCTATTTTCTAACTCTTCACTTGGGTAACATAACCATTTCTTGTTAGCGTATTCTTTGGCTCTAATGAATTTATTTCTACCATGATTGTCCCCATGATCTATAAGGTTTTGTCTGCAGTTTTTACAATTTTTTACAATATTTTTTAAACATTTCGACAGGACCCAGCCACATACATAATTTCTTTGGCCTGCATCACTTTCTCTACTAACATTTAAAACATTTTCATTATACTCGATGGCCTCGTTTTCTTTGGGAGCATCAAAAGCATGGGGCGTTGACTTTTCTGTTAAAAAAAACTCTAATGTTTGAAGACATTTGTTAGAGTCTTCCTCGCAGTTTGCTCTGCCTGAATGAGGGGAACTATAATTATTTAACAGTAGTGCCTTAAAAGCACCTTCAAAAGCTACCGAATTAGGTGCATTATTTCTCGCCCCGTAGCTTCTGATATTCCCAAAGAAATTTTCGACCGGATCCTGATTAAAATTTCTTGTTAAAAGTGCATCAAAACCGTATCTTTGGGATACAATATTCCAAATAGCCTCCATACCTTCAATAGTTTTAATCAAATTTGTTATAGATGGTATGTTTGTTTCGATCAATCGAGATTTGTTTCCGGTCGATTTTATGTAAGTAAATTTGATTGTTTTTAAAATAATTTTTGCTTTTATCCACAGCTCGTGGTGAGGCGAGTGCCTTTTTATAGGCCCTTTATATTTTTTCCCATTGGGAACGTGTAAGGTACTGACGTTAAGACTGTCTGACAAATGACTGACTGACTGACAAATTTAGTTTAATTCCGTTGAAATTCTGTTTAACCTAACCTAACCTAACCTAACCTATCCGCAAAATGGCCCAGTTTATTAAACGCGAAGCCTTCGAAACTATCTTTTTGACAGTTGTAGTTCACTTGCGGAGTCAAGGACATTTCGTCAAACATTAATGAGCACAAACGATCATTTTCGTTTTTTTCGCTAAGTGTTTTTTTTATTTTTTCAAAAACAATGGGATTTATCCCGGCATTTATTTTAATGGATCCCAGAAGGCGCTTCATTGATTTAGCCGATGGCAGAGTAAAATATTTATTTAACAATGAATACGATTTCGGGCTTTTCTTATAAAGCGAAAGCGCTAATATTTTCTCTTCCGTCGTGAAACGACGCCCTTTTGGATTTTTTGCAGCCTGCAATTGCATACTTAAAAAGAGTCGTGCGGGTTTCTTAAAATTATTAGCGAAATGCTTGAACAGGGTATTGTTTGAATAGTCTTCAGCGCTTTTTAATCTTGCCTTGAAAGACTCCCCCTTGTTCCGCAAACGCATAATATCAGTTTGCAGTTGCTTAATCTTCGTGCGCAGTGGAGCTGCTGGATCTGTGGGAAAATGCTCAATTTAGAAATTGTGTAGTATAGCCGCGAACCACTTAAGCAGTTACCTTGGCAAAACATTGTATGAAAAAATATGTTTATCTATACTAATATTATAAAGAGGAAAACTATGTTTGTTTGTTTGATTGTAATGACTAGGCTCAAAAACTACTGGATCGATTTTAAAAATTCTTTCACCATTTTAAAGCTACATTATCCCTGAGTAACATAGGCTATATAATATCACGCTATGTCTCACGGGAGCGAGGCAGTAACCAAAAACCTAACGTAACGCGGGTAAAACCGCAAGGAACAGCTAGTAAATAATATACAGGTTGTCCCACGGCTATGCCACATGGAGGGAAGTACCTTAAATATTGTAGATAGAACATTTTACTGAAAGAAGACATTATTTGAAATTTAAAAACTTTTAAAACTGTACTCACAGATATTTAAATAAATACATAAATGAACCGGGAATCGAAACTCGAGAAAATTAATCAGCCTGTAGTTTTATCCTACCGATGGAAAGGCTTTATCACAAGGATTATTTTTTACTAAATAACATAGCATCAAAAATAAAAGAAAAACCCTGAATTTTAACATTTTTAATACAAAATTAGTCCATTTTTCAAATGCTCAAAATGAGTCCCTTCTTCTTGAATACAAAGTGATGACTTTTGATTATTTCGTTCCCAGACGATTTTTTGGTCTTGATGTGGTGAATATTTTTTTTTAAATGATACATACTATTTAAGTAGATTAATTAGTAATAAGTAGTTATGATTGTCAATTGTATGTCAATACGGCAATGTAAGCTTTTAACTTTTCTGAACAAAATTTCACATCAAATGTTAAAATTCACGGTCTTCCTTTTATTTGTGACACTATGTTTCTTACTAAAAAATAATCCTTATGATGAAGCCTTTCGATCGGTATGATTATTATTTCTTGTAGAACAAGTTCGATTCCCGGCCCAACCATTTAATAATTTAAATATGTATGTATGCAGTATAAATTGTTTTTAAATTTCAAATAATGTCTTCTTTCAGTAAAATGTTCTATCTAAAATATTTAAGGTACTTTCCCTCCATGTGGCATAGCCGTGGGACGCCCTGTATATGTATAATGTACTGACAATAAACTGGCTTTCGCATTTTAAGGATTAGTTATATAAAAACCCAATTTAAATTTCTTATTAAAAGATTCATATCGATGGTGAATGGTCAATAAATAATATCTACAATAAGCAAACTTTATTGGAAGCATTCAAAACTTATGTCTTTTTTATTTTCATCTATAATGTTTTATCATAGGTCCAACAACTATATTTTTAGAATAAAAATTAAAAACATATGTATAGAAAAGGAAAAAGCCGAAAACACACACGAAAGCCACATCTTGTGAAATTTCATTTTTGTAGATATTAATTATTGACTATTAACCATTGATATATAATAAAATTAATTAATACCTTTCACAGTTTTTCTTCTAGGCCTGCTAATAGCACTGTAATTATGTTTCATCATCATGTTGTTCACCAAAGAAAATGTTTGAGATGGATCTGAAATTTGAAATTACATATGATTATACATTTCTATTTCACTCATACCCCTTATTATATATACATCTATATCTATAAATCTTTTATACACACATACACCTATATAAAATTGGAGTGTCTGTTTGTAATATTGAAATAACCGTTTTTTACAACATGCATATGATATGGTACAAACACCATAATAACATTTATTACAATTTTTGTCTATCTGTTTGTCCTGGCTAATCTCTAAAACGGATGGACCGATTTTGACGGGCACTTTTATTGGCAGGTAGCTGATGTAATAAAGCATAACTTAGGCTACTTTTATTTTGTAAAAATAGGTACGAGAAGATATTGGTCCGGGACGCGAGTGAAACTGCAGGAAATAGCTAGTACACAATATTTTGACAATTTATTTTAAGTTTTTAAAGCTTCTGTTAATCTCGAGGTATTATTTATCAGACTGATGGTTAAGTTGTGATCATGCATGAACAAACAGACAGATAAATTAAGACAACTTGTTCATTAGTAGATGATAAACACTGCCATTACCTGCAGCTATAGGTTGCGATGTTGAAGGCAGCAGGTTGTGTAATGATGGTGATGGTTGTTCTGAAGTAGCATGGCTCACAGATGGTTCTGAAAATATATTATTTCAATTAAATTAAAACAGATGATAAAATTATTTATCAAGCAATTATTGTAATTTTTAACTGGAATGTAATGGTGACTGTGTTAAATATAAAATCAAAATCATTGATATTATTATATAGTTTAAAACATTTCAAATATTTACCTGAATTTTCCTGCTGTATTAAAGTAGGTTCTAAATTATGTTGTGTGGAAGTTGAAGCTTGTCCCGATGTGATTTGACTCAAATTTAGGCCTGAAATTTATTACAATTACTCTATTAGCTAATGTGCCACAACATGATTTGTATGGTATTGATACTAATATTAGGTATAAAAAGTAAAGATTTGATAGTTTGTTTGGATTGAATTAGCTCCGAAAATACTTGACTGATTTAAAAAATATTTCACCGTTGGGAAGCTACACTATTGCCGGTGAACTTAGGCTATATTTTATCCAGGTATGGGATATGATGATGTAAATAGATTTATTAACTTACAGACATTATAAATCTTGTCTGTAAGTTAAAGGTGGTTTCAAATCCAACTCCAACATTAAACACCACAATTAATAAAATAAATTCAACATGAGTCAAAATTAAAAGGCTTACCAGGCAGATGAAGTGTTGGAACTGCCAATGCGTTCAACCGATTATTTCCATTTCTGTAAGTTTCACAGAAATGTATGTCACAAATAACCTGTTTCTTGTAATATTCAATATCTGACAATGTTTCAAGTCTTCCTCCAACAAGATTGACCCAAGTTTTCAATCTCTCAGGGAATTTTTTTGCATCTGGGAAACGATGCATTGCAAAATCTGAAAAAAATAAAACAATAATTAGTCAAACTTTATTTATAAAATTTATTATATTATGAAAAGGGTATATTATACTTCTAATAAAGGTTCATGACATTTACAGTAATCACACAACAGTGACTATGCACAATAACAAACAAAGCGCAAATCTCAGGAACTAACTAAATCTTTCAATCAATAAATAGACTATCGAACACTGAAAGCTTTCAAATAAATTCCCCAGCTTTATAATATTAATATATATTATAGGATTTTATCATGCTTATCTATATCTGTAACTAGTTTGTCTGCGCGGAAGCCAAATATTGTAATCATAAAATGTGCCCGCGACATTGTCCGCGTGGTTGTTGTTTTTATTTATTTATTTATTTGGCTTACCAACAATTGAGTACACTAAGACAATTATGGGTTACAATCAATCAAATCGTGGCAGGTGTATCAATCTTTTACAGGTAAGCACATCATGCACTACATATTGAATTAAATGTATAAAAGCCACTTAAAATTACAGGATATTTGAGAGAACAGTCAGGCTCCTCAGGCCATTTTTACTTAGAAAGAGTCACATTATTTTATGAGTGTCATCATAAGCTTTATTTTATATTGGTAGTAGAAATAGTTCCCTCGGGACGAGCGTGAAGTGAATATACAACTTTATATGAAATAGATAGATTCAGTTCGAGGTTCTAGGTTCAGAACTAGGTTACTCATGTGTTATATGATAGGTATGGAGTATTATATAGGTACTTACCATAGTAGGGACAGCCCAAAATAGGTACACCTTTTCGGCATTTTAACTAAAGTTAACGCACAGTGTCTCTATCACAAAAAATATACAAGATGAAAAAAGATTTTCGACGCGAACAACGCAATAGGAAGGCGGAGGAGGAAAGCTCGACTCGACGCACTTACACTTGGTATTCACACACGAAAATTCACAAAATGGAACGAGAAATCTACAAACATTCGCACAAGCAACTTGCTTCTGAGTTCTGCTTGCGGCAAAAATAATTGCCCGTAAAAATAATGTTAAATGTACTCTGTGGCTTGCGCCAGTGGGTCGACACTTAGAACATCGTTTTGGTTAGGATTCCATTATCAAGCAATTTTAAACTTCATTCAATTGACATAGAGTTCAAATTATTTTGTACTTTTCCAAGACTTAAGGGCGAGTCTGGCATGCCAACATTTAGAAAAAATTAAAATATTTCTAATGTTGGCCTCTCCAATGTAATCATATATTATAAGATTTAATATTTTAGTTTTAATTATTTATTATTATTTCTTCTTTTTTTTTAAACCTTATTTTTGTACATTTTAATTTTAAGCTAGTACATTTATAAATTATTTATTTCTTTCTTCGATTTCTTGTCAATGGTTAAGACTTAAGCATAGACAACGTCTTGATGTTGATACTTGATTCGTTGTTTGTAATTTGAATTCAAAATGGCGTTTTATTTTGTTTTGGTGGAAGTTAAACAAAATTTGTTCTTCATAAATCGTAGATTTTGTTATTTACTCAGTTAATCAAAGTGTACATTGAATTTGTTAATTTGTAATATTTCTGCCAAAAGTGAAAAAAGAAGAAAAAGTGTTATGTGTAAACAATGTTAAAATCTTTGTACTTAGTAATTATTTGATTAATTATGACAATATTTTGCAATATGTACCCAATGACTGTTCTATAAGGAAGATAAAACATAATAATTACATAACAATTTATGAGAAAACTTCTCTATTACGTCATGTTCTGGCTGTAGAATCAATTGGAGAGATATTATTATGTCCAAAGAAAACAACGGCTTCTTCATATACAATTCCAATATGGCGATCCGAACGGCAACGATAATATATTAATGGTATCGAAATTTAGAACGAGATTTTAAAATAGAAATCCCGCAAAATATTTCAAGGAAAAGTATAAAATGTGAATCAACTGTATTCACATAATATTTAAGCCGTTAGCCGAATTAAGTCCTACATGCCTAAATAAAGATATTCAGTAAAATTCAAATGGAATTAACCATTTTTGCTGATTAAAGTGAGTTTTAATATTATATAAAAATGTTATTATATAATTAATATTATATTATAATAAACTTATTGATCTACATTGTTGGTGTTTTATTTTAAATTTCCTATAAATTTGAATAAGGATGAGAACTAGTAGTGATGTTACCCAGCATCGAAAATTTTATCGATATCGATATGAAGTTTTATCGATAATATGCACTCAATTAGACATCACTAGCACGTCAACTTTTAAATGTTGGCAGCAATGTGTGTCATTTTTGACGTAAGTGAGCTTATGTTGGTATAAAAGATTCGCCCCTTGATTCGCCCTTAGGGCGTATTCAGAAAGAAAGCTTGAAACTTATAAGCGCTTATAAGCGCTTATCGGCGCTTATAAGCGCTGGTAACCCGCGCAGGAAAATATATGAACATGCGCTTATAAGCGCTGATCGGCGCCGACAAGTTCCAACAAGTTTCAACAAACTTGTCGGCGCCGATCAGCGCTTATAAGCGCTTATAAGTTTCAAGCTTTCTTTCTGAATACGCCCTTAGCCAATACATGCATATGTGGGCGTGAGCAAGTAGTAGCCGCCATTTTGTGACTTAAAAAAAAAGCTTGATTTTGTTGACACATGGGAGTGTTACCAAACTAAATATTTAGTTTTAGATAAAAAATATTTAAAAAAGATTTATTTAATTACCTTTTTTGGATGTAAAAAATTCTCAAAATTTATATATGATGATATAATTTTTTTGGAAAATAACAAAAATACTGTTATTTTATAACTCGTTAATGTAGTGCCATCTACAGTTATTTAAGAAACTAATTGGTGAGTGGCGTTTGGATTCAACGTAGAGATGGCGCCTCTATCTTCGACAAATGTCATTACAAGGGTCAAGGCAACTGAAGGGCACAGGAAAAGAAGGAGCTCATTAACATTCTTATTGTTTCAAGTAATCAAAGAATTAAACCTAAAATTTCAATTTCTACACTTACAACTCTACTAGAATATGATTCGTACCCATATAAAAAAGGAACAGTATATATTAATAGATTGTTATTTTAAGGCTAAGTTCATATGACCGCGCGGAGCCGCGCGGATCTTTCGACCGCGCGGTACAAGATCGAAGTAAACAGCTAGTATTGTTTACATCACCGCGTGGTACCGCGCGGTACCGCGCGTCGCGCTCCGACCCGCGCGCTGGTTCTTGAACCGCGAGAAACCGCGCGGCACCGCGCGTTTCAAGTTCTACAAACTTGTACCGACCTGTTCAGTTGATCCGCGCGTGTTGAGACGGATAGTCGCATAGATTGCAGAAAATATGATCACCGACGAAGACGACATTGTATCTATCGATTTGCTTATCGACGAGATTGAAAAAAGAGAAGCTATCTGGAATATCAACTCCAAGGAATATTCGAATAAAATAATAAAAAGAAGATCTTGGGAAGAATTAGTTTTAATTTTCTGCAATAATAATGATTCTGAAGAAAAAAAGAAAAACTTGGGTAAGTTACAATCGTACGCACCTTTAAAGTAAAACCGTTATGAAATCTCATACAGTCCACTCCACAACAATAGATCTCTGTTTACATTATGACACGTGATTTACGAAAGTAATTTTTTTTCATTTACAGTATTATTTATTTTGATTTATATTATTATAGTAACACCAGTAACACTTTACCATAAATTGAAACACTTTTCCTTTTCTGTGACATACAGCCGTGTTTATCCAAATAGGTAATAACACTGTTACTTTAAACTTCCGTTATGACTCTTCTACGAACATGTTCCTTCTTATTGATATAGACACAATATTGTATTTCGCGAGCCGATCATAACTCGGTTTAGTAGGTAACGCTTTAATTTACCGCTAGATGGCGTAAAATACAATATTTTACAAAAATGACAAGTTTATGTTGTAGTTTACGTATATTTTACATAGATGGCATTGATAACTCAATTCATGAAAATTTTCGTTTAGTAACGGTTTTACTTTAAAGGTGCGGTATGTATAATATTATATAAGAGTTATATATATTTTTCTTGCCAATCTAATTTACCTTCACTTACAAAGTAATTCGTTAATTTAGTTCGAACATTATCTGCTTCATGAATTGGACGTCCAGTGTTAGTGGGATTTATGTCAGGTAATGGCGCTGGACAATTCATGTCCTCGGATTTTATACCATCTCTTGTCCTAACAAAGTTATGTAAAACACAAATGGCTTTGACGATATCATTGGCAAAATCTATCTTGACGTCTATTGGCCGGTGCAAAATTCGCCATTTGTTACACATTATTCCAAATGTGCATTCAACATACCTTCGTGCTAAAGAAAGACGGTAGTTAAATATTTTTTTTTCTTTTGACAACATTTTACCTCCATATGGTCTCATCAGATTTTTAGTCATACCGAAGGCTTCGTCAGCTACAATTACGTATGGTAATTTAAATGCATTGTTCTCATTATCGGTGATAGATCTGGGCTCAGGAATGTTTAACAAATTTTCTGATAGTTTTTTGTAAAATGACGTTTCCTTAAAAACACCCGAGTCACTGTCTTTTCCGTAAGCTCCAATGTCTACCCATATAAAGCAATAGTTAGAATCGCACAAAGCCATTAAAACTAACGAGAAAAAGTGTTTGTAATTGTAATACATTGATCCTGAGTGTGGTGGCTGAATTAAACGAACATGTTTGCCATCCAAAGCGCCAATACAATTTGGAAAATGGGCTTTATTGGCAAATTGTTTAGATATTTCTATCCACATATCTGTAGTTGGTGGGCTCATGACCATAGCTCTTAAGTTTCTCCATAAAACTTGGCACACTTGCTGAATTATAGCTGATAACGTAGATTTGCCAATTTTATAACCATACTGCAGCTCTGCTAATGAACAACCACTGGCTAAGTACCTGCAACATAAATATTTTTTTGTTGTTTTAGGATCATTTTTGCAGAAAAAGTGGAAAAATTTAAGAGATGCCTACGTTAAAGAATTTAAAAAAAATAAAAATTTGAAATCTGGTTCTGGAGCTTCAACAACTTCATATGGATATTTTAAAAGATTAGGATTCCTTAAACAAGTTGTCCAAAAAAAAGTAACTGATAATAGCCTTGACTTAGTGGAAACTTCAGAAAATGTTGATTCGAACAACGTTAAATCATCTTCAATTGAACATTTGCCCAGAAAGAAATATAAACTGAACCCAGCCGATGAGCATTTCGCAAATATTTTAGAAAGGAGTATAGATGCTCGTAATAAAAATGTAACAGAAAAAAAAGAAGAAGATGATGAAGATAAGTTATTTTGTCTTTCATTGGTTAAGGAAATAAAAAAAGTTTCCGAAAACCGGCGCTTGAAGTTGAAAATTGAAATGTATAATTTATTAGAGCGCTACCAATCCGCAGAAGCACAGTCATTTGGAGACATTAACTACCCGTCTACTTCATATAATTCACAACAGCAGCCAAGAAACTATTCAACTTCATTCAGAAGTCCTCAATATAGAGACTCGATGCAGTATTCTGATAGAGAAGCTTCATCACAATATGGTTATACAACTAGTTCCTACACTTCACCTCCCACAAATTTTTCACAAGTAACATCACCCGGGTCATACGAAGATTCTCAAGAACTGGATTTATTCAATAATAATAATTAAAATATAATTTGCTGGAAAGTCTCATTTCTTAAATTATCTATTTGATTTCTCGTTTTAAAGATTTTTGTTTAGTGGTTGTTTCTTTTAAGTAATAAAGAATTAACTTACCGTAATGTTACTATGAGTTTTTCTTTTGGTGATATGCAATATCTAATAGCATCTTCACTGGGTTTTAAATCGTTCTCAACACAATCATATAAAAAATCAAAAGATGCAACAGACATCCTGAAGTAGTTAAAAAATTTTTCTTCATGTAGTCTCAGGTCGGGATATAAAGTAATGTACAGGCTTGAAGAAAGTCTTTCACTTAAAATGGGATGCACCCAGTATCGTCTTTGTCTTCTTCTGCGACGTCTCAGCCTTCGGTATAAAATCCATAAGCAAATTGCCTCCTCCACGTCCATTCTTAAGCAATGTTGATGCCAGACTGCCGCGCATACATTTGCCGTCATGTGAATGCTCTTACCGCGCGGCTCCGCGCGGTCATATGAACTTAGCCTAAAAGATTGGGTTGGTAAATAAATAATATATAGTTTGAAATTTAATTTCCTAACTCCCAAATATAATTGGCAAGAAGGGGCTCATTGTCACAATGATCTCCTTTTTACATTTTACAACTTAAATGGTGATTATAAACAATGTCTAATTACATAAACACACTATGAATTAAAATACATGTTAATTAGCATGAAATTTATTTATGGGGTAAATTCGAGTAATATGTAATACTTTCAGGGGAACAAAACTTTTTTAAGTCCTGAAGGTCACTATATTTTTCAGCGGAAATTGGCAATATGTGTGTATACAACCTTCGAGGCAAAATGAATTCATTTTGTTGTATAGTATTTTCCTCACTGGTTTTCTTCCTTCTACCACTGGTGCAAGCAGATTCCCAGGGCCCATTATAAGTAGAGCGGAAGCCTATTTTAGTATTTGACTTGTCAATTTTGAGAACTTTTATAGGGCGTGAAGGAAAAGATGACTTTTTAGCATAAATTGTGTCCAAATGACTGGTCCATGATCTAAAATAAGATGTGTCCACCTCTATGACTTCAAATGGACTTGGCTTACAGCGGGCATTTTGAAAAATTTCTGTCCAATCCGATGGAAGTTCTGCTCTTGTCTTAGATTTCACCAAACCCATATTTTTATCGCACTCCATATATGAGTGGCCCCTCACTGGAAACGTCACTGTTATTTTTTCCAGTTTTTTCTCAATATGTACTAAATGATGCAAGAAACGAAACATGGTAAAATTTGTACTGTACATTACTGTACATTGTACTGCCGGCTTCTCTACTTTGCAATCTTGCCATCCGTTTTCTGTAGTAAAAAGTGCTTGCTTGTAGCTTATGTAATTTGTTTTGATTAAAAAGATTCAAAATTTCTCGGTCCAATGTAGACTTGGCAATTGAATCAGTGCATGTCTTCTTCTTAGTTTCCAATGCTTTTGTTTTTGCCATGAATTCGTCACAAATTCTGCATGTATCTGTACGAGGATAGCCGAAAGCAATGTTAAAATCGGTACAAAAAATATGTCTATAAGTTTCATAAGACACAGATACACCTTGATTATCTTGAAGGAACGTTGCATGCATTTTTTTTACATTTAATTCTTCAGGCAAATATGTTTTACTTGAATCGTGTAGACTGTAATGACTGGAACGACCTAGGACAAAAGGTAAAAAATTTGTTATCATGATTATAAAAAAAATTATAACAAAGCAATTAGGTACTATAAATCGATATGCTACCTTTAAACGAATTAATATGCCCTCTAATTAAACTTTTGACATTATCGTTAAGTTTTACATGACTATTATGTTTTCCTCTCTTATCAACCGGAGCACATCCAGTTTTCTTTAAACTTGCTACTAAATATTAATTTTTTTTTCTTGATATTCCATGTATTGACATAAAAGCCTTCTTGCATATAATTATTTCTTTTATTTCCGAATCAATCATAGCAAGTACCCTGTACTTGTATACAGCATCATAATGTAATATTCCTTCTTTCTTGGAACGTCTAGTAACCGGCAGAACAGAGATCAATCCACTTAAATAGCTATTTTGGGCATCATGTGATGGTAGTAAATTAAAATTCTGGAGAATTTGGGTTCTTGCTTCCATAGGAATCCTGTCGAAACATCCCAATCTGCAACCACAGGCTGGACCGGCTTCATGACTCGATAATTTTAACTTTTTCAACACTTCAGACATCCGACCGTGTGACTTTCTCTTTTTTGTAGTCTTATAAACATAATTTTCATCACAATCACTACTATTTTTGTCCATTTTAAGAAAAATATGCAAAAACTTTTAAAAACACAACGTAGTCGTAAAATTTTTCCAAGGAAGCTTATCTGACAGCTGTGACAGTGTTGCCACATGCCAAATCGATAAATCTGGATCACAGAACAGTAAAGTAGATAGAAGTGTGATGTGGGCGTGGCCCACGTGTCACTGGTAAGGTAAGATCACCTAACTTGCTCTCAGTTGTGCGCAGAAAAATATTCGAGTCGGTTGTCAGCTGTCAAACCTTTTTTCCATATTTATTCAATAATTAGGACGTGTTGTTCGGTATTAGAGTGCAAAAATGATAGCAGACGAAATAATATCAGCAATGGAGGCATTTCATACCATCGGTAAGTCTTATTTTTATTTATTTTACATATAATATTTTATGTTATAACTTCGCTTGTAATTTGTCAAAATTGTATACAAATATCTAGTCAAAATGAACCTTAATCCGTAATAAATTAGTACTATTATAGATTGAACAGCAAACAAGACTTTCTGGAATATTATTGCAATAAACAAACGAATGTCGCTTTAGTGATGCTTGTGGCGCATATCGACAGTATCGATACTTTAGAAAAGACAAAAATTATAAATATTAAATTTTATTTTATTTTTCCTTAGCTTTCATTTGTCCAATTTATTTATAGATTTCCCAAAGAGGCTAATTTAAAAGAGAAATGGATAAATGCAACGTGACGAGTTAACTGGATGCCGAAGAGCACTAAGCGGTCTAACAAAGGCCGACCGATACAGCAAACCTACGGCAGTTCGAAGATTTAAAATAATGCATATTTTCTGTTTGTATTTTGTAAATATAGATTAATACTATTCTATTCCGTTTTTTATTTAATAATAATAGTATAAAAAGACGTACTTAGTAGTAATAAACATACTCCAAAATGTGACACATTATACTATACTCATATAATAGAAAGAAAAAAAAATACACAAAAAAATATTTATTTGTGAATTATCGATAACAAGGCTGACATCCCTCAGGGCATAGCATCAGATAAATATCAAGTTAATGTCATTAATGTTGAGTGACACAAATTTCAACCTTATCTCTATGTGTTGAGGTTCAAAGTTATATCTATCGAAAACTAACGCCCTCTGTTGTGGAGTAGCTGAATGTTTTCGAATTTGGAATTTCTGTGCAATGAGAAACAAAACAGCTAATATACCTAGGGATGTTATACTAAAATAAACCGTAACATTGTGCGTTAGGGTACATATTGAAATGCTGAATTTATAACCTAAGTCAGTTTTTACTCAAATTAAGCTGTTCAATCAAAGGCATAGTTTACTTGTAGTGTACTGTATAACTATCGGTTTAAATGTGTGGGTTTGGCGACACTGGTTTTCATAGTAATTATGACATTATAGCACTTCTATTTGTTTTTAATGTTCTGTGATCTGGATACAGTAGTCTAAAAATCTGTATAAAATCTGTATGAAATCAAACCGTAAGCTGTTTGAAATCTGAATGGTATGTTTGTCAAAGAAAACATTGGATTGTACTTAAAACTTTATTTTTTACTTTTTATACATACTTTTATTCATTTTATTAATCAATTTTTTGTGAACATTGAGCTTAAAACATGGCTCGTTATTCATTAATTGTTTTGTTAAAATTAGCCCCTCCATCGTTTCGGTGCCTAAATGGTTCCTGGTTTTTGTTTTAATTAAATTAATAGATGAAAAAATCCTTTCAACTGCAGCACTGGAGTGAGGAAGGCATAATAACGCAGAAATCAGTTCTTTAAGAGTTGGATACAACAAATTTCCATCCATATCTTGTGCACAAATAATTTGATGCCAAAAAGCTTCAGGGTCTTCTGAGCTTGATTCGAGGAGACTGTCGTTCATTCTTAAATGACGCCACTCATTATCTAATTGCTGTGTTCGTTCTTGTTGGATTATATTAGGAAAAGTCTGCACAATGTGAATCAACGAAGATATACTGCGGCGTTTAACATGGACTGGATTAAGAAAATTCAAGTTTTTTGTGATTTGACTTCCAAAATCATAACGGGATTTTATTTGTTTAGCTCCTTCTATAAAAAACTCAAGACATCGTAGTTTAAATAGTTTCACATCACTTGGATTCAGACTAGGACTGGACAACGATGTGGCAACATTCACACCAAGGTAAAGTTCCTCAATCGATTTGTAGTGTCGAGGGTTATCGTGCTGGATGTTATGAATTTCAGTTCGTAGCAAATATGAACTGTCCATGTAACAATCCAAAAAAGATTTATAAGTTTGGCACAAATTCTCATGTAGCGATTGTATTTGCGGCTTTTCGGACTGCATAATTTTATTAAATTTTGTAAAAAAATCCAAAGAAAATTCCAAAAACTGCAAGTATATTTTGTTATATGGATTATTCAACATCTGCAAAATAGAATCCGCTGAGTTTAAACGGTCTGTAAAAGCAGCATCAATAAAAAATAATTTTAGCGCTTCATATTGCTCTAGAATCCGCAATACAGCAGAGCGGAGTGAAAGCCATCTAGTTTGGCATGGATGTAAAATTTTATGGGGCTTCAGTGCAAGAAACTCTTGAAAATCTTTCAATACACCTGCTCGTTTTGGACTCGTACTGATATAATTGAATACATCCCTCACTAGGCCTTCAGGTTCCCGCGGTAATTTTGAGCAGGCATACGACGCGCATAATGCGAAAGAATGGCAAATGCATTTCATTATATACAAATTGGGTATATCTTGAAGTAATCTGCTTGCTACAGAGTTATGCTGACCCATCATTGCGTTTGCCCCATCTGCGGCAAAACCTACCATATTATCTTTATAAGGTATCCCACTTTCTGTAAATAATTTTATGAGATGTTCATATAATTTTTCACCAGTGGCATCTTGGACGGGTATCAGTCCAAAAAACGCATCTTTTATTTTCTGGCATTTCTTTTATTTTCTGACGACGCGGTTGGCGCAGTGGTAAAGTAACTGCCTACTGAGCCGACGGTCCCGGGTTCGATCCCCGGTCAGGGCAAATATTTGTGTGATGAACTCAATTATTTGTTCTTGGGTCTGGGTGTTATTATCTATATATGTATTTATTAAATATTATATTTATCGTCGCCTAGTACCCACAACACAAGCCTTAATTGAGCTTACTGTGGGACTAGGTCGATTTGTGTAATAATGTCCTATAATATTATTTATTTATTTATATTATTATTTATTTATAATATCTTACGACAATGCACAAAAGTTTAACACAACCTCTGTCCGTACTTTCATCAATAAGTAGTGAGAACTTGCTGGTTTTCAAGTCAGCGATGAGGTTTTCTTTTTCTGTATCACCAGTCACAGATCTTATAATGGCCGTTGTTTTTGTACGACTACAAGCAAGTTCTTTAGCAATAGTGGAATCTTTACAGATTGTTTTTATCAGTTGGGGTAGGTGTTCCATGACGTTCATTGAAAGGTTATGCTCAGCAACAAAAGATGATAATAAAATTTCACCTGTCTTTACATCGTCAGCAATATTACTTTTTTGAAAGAAATCTGTAACTGGCTTCTGTACGTTAGAGGAACCGGGAACTGAGTTTAAGTGTTTAGCAGTTTTCATGTGTCGTACAAGATCATTTTTACCGCCACCTCCAATAGCAAGATCTGATAAACAAAACTTACAGAAAGCGTAATCCTCTCCCTTTTGACTTATTTTTAACCATGGTTTAAAACAGCTTTCTTCGAGCCAGCACTTATTAAACTTTTGCATATTTCGTGACTTTTTCGCTAACATATTGATTATTTTTATTTGTTCACATCAATGTAATCAGAAAACGTAGTCGACTCGTAATAATAGTAATGAACGACATTCATTCGTTAACAAAATACATGTTTCGGGAAATCCCCGATGTACGCCATGAATGTTGCCAGATTTAAACAACTGTATAAAAATAATATTGTAGCGACGACAAGCGTCAAGCCCGTAACTGTCCGTGCATATCGCACGAACTGTTTATATATGAGTTACCGTGTGAACTTTCTTAGCGCTACACTTGAAATTCGATAACTCATAAATTGGCTTGTCGTCGCTACATCATTCCCCCCTTAAAAATAAAAAGGGTATACAAGTAAAAAAACATACAATTAAACTAAACAATAAACAGATGGGTGTATATAAAAAGTGTCGCTATATAAGGTTACAAAATGTTTACAATATAAAGTATAAAAAATGTTCACTATATAAATCAATCATAACGTATACAAGTGGTTAAAACTTAAAAGTTAACACCTAATTTCGTTAAACTATTTATGTTATTAAAAAAACTCGTTTGGGTCTTCTAACCCCTCGTTTTCACCAAGAAACAAGTTAAATACTAGTATGATACAAAACTTGTAGAATACTTTTCAAAACATAATTATTTGTTTTATACATGTATTGAGACTGTCTCAAACATTCTTTCGTTCACACTTTGTAGCCAACAAGTATTTATACAAGTATAAAACACATTTGCGTTTACACTGAAGTCTGTGACATGTTAGAACTTGTCTGATCCATTGATAGCGTTCTCACCTACAAAATACAGTCGTGGTTTAGATAAGTATTGTTTATTTTATTGCAATTTCTGTATAATACTAGTAACAAACAAGTTTTAAACTTTATCCATGTTTGTTGGATAAAGTTTTCAACATACATACATCTCCCAAAAGTTTTTTTTATTAATAAAAATTATAAAAGTAGGTACGACTGAATTTGTCTCGAATTCTACAAGTATTGCTACAACAAAAACAAGAGATCATAAACATGTAGGCAACTAGAAGTTTTCAACCAACAAGTTTCATATAAGTTATCCTACATGTATCAAATTTTGTATACAACATGTTTTACACACGTCTATGAGAAAAGAAAACATTGCATCAAATTTGTAAAATACATGTATTATACTTTGGTGAAAACGAGGGGTGTGGCGTGCGATAATTGTTACACGTCAATTAACACTAAGTAACATCAACATTTCAAATCTCAATACGTTCTTTACACTTGTATCGTTTAATATTACAAAGGCTATTTCTAAGTAAAATATGTATTGACGTTTCAAAAGTGCTTCTCCAAGAAGTCTAATTGAATAAATAAATGTTTGAGTTTGAGTTTGAGTTTGAAGTAGTAAACATTTCAATAAAAACTTAACACAAACATAAATATGAAATACCATACTTAAAACGTTAAACCATTAACAATGAATAATGAACTCGTTTCAAATTTCATAAGTGCTATTATTTATTAAATACGATTGCTTGTCGTCGCTACAATATACTTAGATAATGGATTATTTAATCATAGTATATGTCCTTATCCAAAAAAGGTTTTAACAAATGTATAAAATTTACTTTGCTTATCAATTATTTTATCATAGTTAGTGTCCTTTACCTAAAATCTGTATAAAAGTAAACCCAAATCTGTAATCTGTATAGTGGTCTTAAAATCTGTATAGATACAGATAAATCTGTATATATGGCAACAATGCAGCTGTCACTTGTATGACAAAATAATAAAGATGGCCGACTATGAGCGCGTTCTCTGTTACAATCGCTGCGATCAGCCCGTTCTAGCGTGGTTTCATAGACAATGGGCATCTTTTTACTCGGTATGGCATGCAATGAGCGCGTTTTATCCTAAAGTAGATTTTTATTACCCTCTATAGTCTATATCATGATGTAGACTGTAAGCAACATACCGTCCGATCTATCACTACATCCATACAATTCGTTTTCTGACAATACATCGCACTGTATACTGTAGTCTACAAACAGAAGTAACCACAGGAAGTAACGAACAAGTTTAAAAACTAATCATTAGATGGCGTTACTTGTCACCAATTGAAGTTTTTTTACAAAGTCGTTAGTGGTTTGAACAAGTGCGCGCGTGCTCCGAATTGAAAATTATTTAAATATAGTTATTTCGAGTTTTAAGGCTTTATTTTCAATAACATGAACAGGTAAGTGTTTGAATATTTAATATTTGACGTTATCAATAACATTTATTTTCATTATATTGATCTTTTTTTTGAATTTGTGTTTGTTGCCCGTAAGCTACATTGACGGATAGGGGTATTATTTTGTGTGTGTATAGATTATATCATGATCACTCGATATCATGTTTCAGGGCAGCTCGTAAGCGTCCTCATCGAGTCCTTTTAGAAGAGGATATTACCTCGATGCTGCAGGATGATGATGACAGTGAGGACGGTTTGGATTTCGACGATGACAGCCTCGCCGACCCAGATTTTTCCCCCGAATTAGAAACTTTTGAAGACAATACTTCCACCTTAGATATCGACGTTGATTCTATAATAGAAACCTTAGAAAGTAACCACGAAAGCTCAGTTCCATCACCTCCAAGCGCTGAAACTGCATCACACGGTCCTCTTCCTTCATCAGCTCAAAGCAATCAATCAAATAAAACTGCAACGAAACCTACTAAATTGAATTTACGCTGGAAGAAGAAGAGCCTACAGGTAAATTCTGAGCAGCTTAGATTCAAGGGTAACATGAACTTAGGCACTGAACTTTTAGAACTAGAAACCCCTATCCAGTTTTTCTTTTACCTCTTTCCACAAGACCTTATCAAGATGATATCAGAAGAGACCAATCTTTACCAAGTTCAGAATGATCCTAATAGCACTTTTCGTGTGACAGAAATGGATATCAGGCAATTTATGGGCGTGGTTTATCTAATGTCTCTTATCCGATTACCCAGAGTTACGAACCACTGGAACCCAATACGTCTTGGTACCCCAATAATACAGGATACTATGCCATTGAATAAATTTGAGAAAGTGCGCCAAACTTTACACTTCAATGAAAATAGTAAAAATCTACCTAGAAACGATCCTGGTTATGATAGAATTTTCAAAATAAGACCAGTGGTTGAATCTCTAAATGCAGCTTACAAAAAGGTTCCTTTGGAAGAACACCTCTGTGTTGACGAGCAAATGTGTTCCACTAAGGCACGGAATGTGTTGAAGCGATACAACCCTCAAAAGCCACATAAATGGGGTTATAAAATTTATGTGTTGAGTGGCGTTTCTGGTTATGCCTATAAAACAGAAATTGAAACTGGTAAGGAAAACATTACTCTTCCAGAAGAGCCAGATTTGGGCGCAGCATCCAACGTCGTCATGAGGTTAGCGCGTTTAATTCCAAGGCATCAAAATTACCAATTGTATTTTGACAATTACTTTACCTCTCTTCGTCTGTTGGAATGTTTGGCCAAAGAAGGCATTCACAGTCTTGGTACGATTAGAAGAAGTAGAATCCCAGACTGTAAGTTGCAACCAGAAAAGATACTATTGAAAAAACCCAGAGGACATTCAGAAGAATATGTAGCTGACGTCAATGGCACCGACATTTCTAATGTGGCATGGAAAGATAACAAAATTGTCACTCTGGTTTCTACTTTTGCTGGAATACAGCCTGAAACTGATGTTCGCAGATGGGACACACAGAACTCTAGGTACGTGAGCATAAAACGTCCGAACGTTGTAGGAGAGTACAATCGCCACATGGGTGGTGTTGACCTCATTGACAGCATCATGGCGATATACAAGATACAGTTGCGTAGCAAACGATGGCAAATTCGTCTATTTTATCATTACTTGGATCTCACAATGGCAAACGCATGGTTGCTTTATAAAAGAGTCTGTAAAGACAACGGCCTTTCGTGTCGTTTATCATCAGCAGATTTTCGTCTAGATGTTGCAGTTACTCTTTGTAAATTGGGTACAAAGCCTAGTATGTCTAGTCGCCGTTCGCTGGAAAACGAGATACAAGCCAAAAAACATAAAGGACCTGCACAGCATGCACCTCCTATGGCAGTACGGCAAGACCAGATTGGGCACTGGCCCCAATGGTCTGACAAAAAAATTAGGTGCAAGTTTCCAAAGTGTACTGGATTTACTCACAATACATGCGAAAAATGCGGGGTTGCTCTATGCTATACCAAAACCAAGAACTGCTTCAGGAACTTCCATCTCTCATAACTTCCTTTTATATGTATAGTTTTTAAGATTACAACTCAGTGTTGCCCCTAGGCAACGCTCCCTATTTTTCAATTTTTTTCGGAAAATGATTACAATAAATAAAAACTATGAAACACGTGTATTTTTATTTTGGTTTAATTACCCAATAACAACTAAACAAATAAAAAACATGTTATTGAGTTATAGAGGGTTAATGATTTTTAAGCAAAATCAGCGCCTTTTATCGGGTTTCGATAACGTGCTCTGATTGGCCATAGAATAACGAAGTAAATGGTATAGTAACGTACAATTGTCGATGAGCTCCTTTTTTCCCTGTGCCCGTCAACTGTCCCCCTCCTGATGTGGATAGCAAATTTTAATTAAATTGAATACCTTTCTAATCTGTCTGATTTCTTCTATTTCTATAAATTTCTATTGTATTGTATTCTATTATATCTTTATATATTATTATTGTTTGTATTGTCATAATGTTAAATTAATTGTAGTTAGATATAAGTATTTTTCTTTTGTATTTTGACTTGTATTTTTTGACTTGAATTGTGTTAATAATGTTTAAATTGTACTGGATAGCATAGTGGTGCTTTGGCATGACTGTAAGCTACTATGTTCTTGAAATAAATAAGTAAATATTGCAACTTATGCATAATATTTTCAAATTCAAGTGTGTTCTTTTCTCGTTGAATCAAAATTCTTTCTCTCTCCAAGCGCAGCTCAAATAATGCCTGGTCATGTTGGATGTTGATTTCTGTTCTTCTTATCCGAGCCTGTGTTTCAGACATTATTTTTTTACTACCTGAAATATAAATAAAAAATAGGTAAGTACTTACCTGTAATAAAATACCATAGTATATAATATGTATGTATACTAAAAATAAAATATTGTGGGACATCTGAGTCCAAACTAAGGTTTCATATTTTGTACTATGGTAACCAGACAGCCAAAAAACATAAGTAGGTACATAAATATTTTTCAAAACATACTTATATAAGTGACAACACCCAGACACAGAACAAACATCCAAATTCATCACAAACATTCAATCAGGTCAACCTGGGTGGGAATCAAACTCTGGCTTGGCAGTCAAGATCACTAACCACTACTTCACCAAGCCAGTATAAATTACTGGTGTGAAGTAGTTAATATTTCTTCTTTGTAGAGAACGGAGATCATTTTGCTCTTCATTACTTGTACTTTCTTCCACCATACTTTCTTTGCAATTCTTTTTACCTAGAACATACATATAGTACATGAATATCAATCAAATCAAGTAAACATAACGAGTAACATTTGGAGGAGACCGGTAGACTGGTTTTTTGATTCTTACTTGTGCCATCCATGTCTTTAAATTTCCTTTTTAATGAAGGCGGAATGTTTTCACTCTTCAAATCCACAGTCAAAATATCTGCAACAAAACATTTTTTTGACTATGAAAATACCTAGCTACAAATCACACACAAATTACTAACTGTGTAAATGCTGTGTGTTAAAAACTGTTATCTTGGCTGTTAGGTACGTAAAATGTATCTGTACAGTAACACTGCACAGTGTTATCACACAGATACATGGCATATCTGCTGCCCTAGACAATATGATTATGAAAACAAAAAGTTTCTTCAAAAATTATGAAAACAAAGATTACATACCATGTTTTCTATCTCTACATTCAAGTCGCTCAATACTGAAAAAGAAACATTAACAATTTAATATATTTCATACGTTAATTTGAGGTTAAACACACAAAAAGTAAACATTATATGTAATATCTTGGGTCACAATAATGTTGAGAAATGAAAATTACACTGAATGACTACATATAATGAGGATTTTATAAAGAAACTAGGTTTCCGCCCGCGGCTTCGCCCGCGCAGTCAAAGAAAAACCCGCATAGTTCGCGTTCCCGTGGGATTTCCGGGATTGCGTCATTTTCCCGGGATAAAAAGTAGCCTATGTCCTTTCTCGGGTATCAAAATATCTCCATACCAAATTTCATGAAAATTGGTTCAGTAGTTTAGGCGTGATTGAGTAACAGACAGACAGACAGAGTTACTTTCGCATTTATAATATTATAGTATGGATATAGGTAGTATTTCCATACAAAAGTGTTTTAACAGAATATTGCCCCAAAATATAAATCAAATATGTTTATTTCTTTATAGCTTAGCCTATTGTACAAGAATATACCTATACACACTATTTGTTTTATACATTTTTGATATTAAAAGATTTGTTAAGCAGGTTAGCCATTTAAATCGAAACAATGTTTATTACAATGGCAATAGGTGATGTAGGTAAATATTGTGGCATAAACAAATATATACAGTCTTATAATAATTTTAAAGTAAACTTACTTTCAATAGAATTGGAGTCGATGACATTTGGTACTTTTTAAATCTATAAAGGGACAGATGATGTCAACCAAGTTGTCAGAATTTGGTCCTGCATCAGGAGGCCCACCCCGGTACGTCGCATGCTTAAAGCTTCTTGGCTAAGCTCCTTCTTTCTGAGGATTTTTATGTTTTCCCAGCATCTCTTCAACTGAATGTTATTTCTTTGTGAAACATATGGCTGTGAGTTGAAGGCAGCAGTCAAGTCGTCCCAAGCTTGCTTTTTTAATTCAACATTTTTTGAATTAGTACGCTTGTCTTCAATAATGGGTCGGTCTCGTACCAGAACCACGATTAGTTCCCTTTCCGATGGTGAATGGTATTTTCTTAGAACTGGAATACAATAAGGTATATTGTTTTATACGTCACTCTAAATTTTCGTTTAAGTTTTCCTTAGTTTGCCAGTCAATATGCCATATCAAACCAAGTTAAAATTACATACATAATAGCAAAGTAATAACATAACAATGTTTATACTTAGGTAATTTGTAGGGATGGGCCGAAGTTCGTTTCACATTCGGTTTAACCGAAATTCGGCACCTTAAACCGAATTTCGTCATTCGGCCGAAATTCGTTACATCATCGTCATAGTAGTAGGTGGACCAGCATATATACATATCACGCCGATATCCCTTGCGAGAGAGAATGAGCATCGATAGTAATTATGTTCAATTAAAATAATTTATTTAATTATAGGTTTAGTTAAGTGAAATGTATTATGAAGTCACAAACTTTATTATTTCTTGAGTATTCAAAGTCAAATAAATAAATAAATAAATCATTTACATATTTGCAAGTAAACATGGTATACATAGGTGTTAAGAATAAGATACATTATTTCAGCATGTTTAGCCGTTATTCAACGGCATGCAAATACATTTTTCATTAGATATACATTTTATATTATGTCTTCTTAATTTTATTTTATTAAAATCAATTCATTTGTTATTCATTCACATTATTATAATTAATATTTCACAATTCATTCATATTCATTACAAAAATTACATACATTATTACAAAATTAATATTAAGACGCAAGTAGACAATGTTAATTACGAGTTTAGGTATTCTTTAACACTATAAAAACATTTCTGTTGAAGCCATTTATGAAGTTCTTTAAAAAATAATTTAGTATCTAAGTTTTTTAATACATTTAGAAATAATATTGATAATAAACTGCCTGACCTGAATGATCAATCCTTTCATAAAAATCCTTGTGAAATGTTTACAAATCTTTTTAAGTTCATTCATAGTGAATATGAAAAAATATTTAAAATTAAATCTTTAACTATTACCAAGGATTTACCATTCAGCCAATGGGCAACTCCTAGTATACACAGATGCAGGAACGTTCTTTACGAGCTATATGGTATGAAACAATATAACAAAGACTTGTCATTTCTTAGTTATGTTATAGACCGGACTCTCAGTGGAGTTTCGTTTGCAAAAATCGCGGACCTAAATCTGACTTCTGATATATATTGTATAGATCCCAGACATCCTATAGACAGATGTTGCCAACCAGTTTTGTGGTCCCCCTGCCCGCACCCCGGTAATTAAATATGGCATACAAAGAAAAAAATAAAAATTTCCAAAACATGCCGTGTGGGGTATCAAATGAAAGAGCTTATTGAGTAGATCACGAATATATAGCATACTATATACATTTCTTACACTTTCTCTAAGATTTTTTAGAAAATTTACGAAAATGGTCCATTTTTGAGTTAACTTTAAACCACTATAGATTGAAAACTCATAAATATATTTTTTAAATTATTATTTTAAATAATTAACAATAGTCCATTGTTTACGATTCAATATTTCGTACAGTGAAATAGTTGCATGGGGGAGTGGGGGGAGCATTCAAAGATGGCGAGTATATTTTCAAGTTCATATAGTATATAGTTATTTTCATCAAATCCACCACATAGCTCACTTATATTATATTACGAACTATTGAATCATAAACAATGGACTATTGTTAATTATTTAAAATAATAATTTAAAAAATATATTCATGAGTTTTCAATCTATAGTGGTTTAAAGTTAACTCAAAAATGGACCATTTTCGTAAATTTTCTAAAAAATCTTAGAGAAAGTGTAAGAAATGTATATAGTATGCTATATATTCGTGATCTACTCAATAAGCTCTTTCATTTGATACCCCACACGGCATGTTTTGGAAATTTTTATTTTTTTCTTTGTATGCCATATTTAATTACCGGGGTGCGGGCAGGGGGACCACAAAACTGGTTGGCAACATCTGTCTATAGGATGTCTGGGACCTATACAATATATATCAGAAGTCAGATTTAGGTCCGCTATTTTTGCAAACGAACATCTCCTTGGAGCCTGCTCTATTAGAAATTATTCAAAAACATTTAAAAAAGTTTGTTTCACTGCCAAAAGTTTGTATGTCAGAGATAAAATACGCAACTCTGACAATAAAGTTAAAACGGTTTGGACAATTATTAATGGTGAATTGGGCAAAAGCCGATCAAACGATAGTACCATAAAACTTGTCAATTCTGGTAGGGTCATTGACAAAAGTGCTGATGTTGCGCTTGCTTTTGAAGATTTCTTTAGTAGTGTCCCTGCTAGTTTAACTAAGAATTTAAATTCGTCTTCAGCGCTTGCAGAGTCTTTATTGAGGGATCACGTTGCTGAGTGTAACAAATTATTTGAATTGCGACACGTGACTGCTGATGAAATTGTTAAAACTTTTAAAACATTAAATTTAAAAAAAACATGTGATCTCTGGGGTATGTCTGTAAATTTAGTAAATAATATCATAGAAAACATTGCCAATCAACTAGCGTTTATATTTAATCAGTGTTGCGACTGTGGTATATTCCCTGATTTACTAAAGTTTAGCAAAGTTATTCCTTTATTTAAAAGTGGTGACCAAGAAGACAGTAATAACTATAGGCCAATTTCCATATTACCAACTTTGAGCAAAGTCTTCGAGAAGCTAATTTTAAGCCAATTAAGTAGTCATTTTGCATCAAATGGTTTACTGCACGCCAAACAGTATGGTTTCACAAAGGGGCGCTCTACCACTGATGCCGGAGTAGCTCTTTTGTCACATATATACAAAGCATGGGAAAATTCAAAGAATGCTTTGGGGATATTCTGCGACCTTTCTAAGGCTTTCGATTGTGTAGAACATTCCACTCTATTACGGAAACTAAATTTTTATGGTATCAAAGGTTTAGCTCAGGATCTCATAGCTTCATATCTTCAGAACAGGGTACAAACCGTTGTCGTTAATGGAGAGAAATCTCGCGGCGCGCCGATTAACATAGGTGTTCCGCAGGGATCTATCTTAGGACCGTTTTTGTTCTTAGTGTATATTAATGACCTACCTTATTATTTGCAGGATATGTGTGAAATAGTACTGTTTGCAGATGACACCTCATTAATATTTAATGTGGATAGACATGACACAAATGTTGACGAAGTAAACTCTGCTCTTTTACGCATATCCAATTGGTTTAATGCTAATAATTTACTATTAAATACAAAAAAAACAAATTGTGTAGAATTTATCCTCCCAAATGTAAAAAAGGTGAAAAGGAATATTATTTTAAACGGGGAGGCATTATACCCTGTGGAATCGACTGTCTTTCTTGGTTTGACATTAGATGAGAAGCTTCAATGGGGGGCCCATGTTACCACCACCGCTGCTAAGCTCAGCTCAGCTGCATATGCAGTTAGAAGAATAAGGCATCTCACTGATGAAGAAACGGCTAGATTGGTTTACTTTAGCTACTTTCATAGCATAATGTCCTATGGAATTCTGCTATGGGGCAGGGCTGCAGATATAGAAACTATATTTATATTACAGAAAAGAGCCATACGCTCTACTACCCGGTTACATTATCTCTGGACCTCGCTGGAATGTGAAGCCCCTCCCCGTTCCCCTTTCACCACCTCGCGCTCGCCCCGGCGCGTCAGTACGGTTAGCAATTTCGTTGCCGATACGCGTCTTGATATTTTCGTGCTATCATTGCTTTATTTTTGAACATTTTTGTGTTACGTTTGGACTTTTTGTTATATTTGAACTGTTGTTGTTGTTACGTTTGGACATTTACGGTTAAGTTTGGACTTTATTTAGTTATTAGTTTGACGTGCACTTCTACTCCAAAAATATGGGAAAAACTGTTCACAGTGAAGCAAGGAATTTAATCCTTAAGGTGATGAAATTTTTCGAATTAGAGAAAGCTAACAAGCAATTCGCCATACCTGTAGATCAAGTTGTCAAACGAACCTGTGCTGCAACTGGAATATCAAAATCAACTTTGATGAATATAAAAAAGGAGGTAAAAGAATCACGTCATGCACCGCCGACTGCTTCATCGAGTACTAGCCCAAGTACGAGCAACGACAATCCAAGCAGGGAGATAAAATTGTCAACACCTGGTAAGAAGCGAAAGCGATACAACAAGAAAATTGAAATTGATAATTTCGACATCTGTGCTATAAGGAATATTATTATCAGTTTTTATACTGTCCGAAAAGAAATCCCTACATTAAAGAAAATCCTGGCAGTCGCTAAAAGAGATTTAAATTTTAAGGGCGAAAAATCTTTCTTAAGAAAAATATTAATAGACCAGTTGGGATATAAATTCAAAAAATGCAAAAATGCCCGTACGGTGCTTATTCAAAAGCCAGATATTGCCGCTTGGAGGGCTCGCTACCTGCGCCGAATGAAAGAAAATAATAATCTTGGTGCAGATAAAAAACCTGTTACCTACCTTGACGAAACGTGGATCCATTCACACTATACGGTAAATAAATGTTGGCAAAACAGATAACTTTGTAAAATGGCTGAAAGAAAAGTTAATACCTAACTTACCGCCGAACGGTATAGTTGTCATTGACAATGCGCCTTACCACTCAAGGCAATCAATAAAGGCACCCACAAGCGCGTCTCTAAAAGCTGATATGCAAAACTGGTTGCGTGATAATAACATTCCTTTCGACGAAAAGATGACGAAAAAGGAATTGTATCCTATTATCTTAAGGACAAAGCCGCCAAAAAAATATGTTGTCGATGAACTGATGCAAGAGCATGGTCAAGAAATAGTACGTCTGCCACCCTATCACTGTGATTTAAATCCTATAGAATACATTTGGAATCTAGTGAAACAAAGGGTGGCAGACAAAAATGTTAATCAATCAGAGAAAGAAATAGAAAAACTGACAAGAGATGCACTTAGTTCTATTACACCTTCCGACTGGAAAAAGGAAGTAAAACACATTGAACGACTTCAGCGAGAGTATTGGGAAAAAGACCATCTCGAAGAAAATAATGTACGAGAAATTATTATATCCCTAGGGGAAGAAAGTTCGGACAGTGACATAAGTGATGGGGATAGCGACAATGAAGAAGAAGATTCAATGACTGGCATAGAACCAATCGTATATTCTGACGATGATTTATAATATTTCTGTCAGATAAATAAATACTTTTTGTACTTAAACAACATTCTTTCATTTATTGTCATCATTCTATAATCATCATCACAACACAACACAACACAAGTTATAAAAAAAAATGTAATTTATAATTATTAAAATAATATTGTGATGCTTATTTTGCACACTGTACCAGAACGCCGTTGCAACGTGACGTCATCGACGCCAGGTCCAGAGATAATGTAACCGGGTAGTATATATAATTTGCGTGCTCGAGACTCACTAAGAGATCTCTTTAAGAATACTGGTATCCTTACTGTACCGTCGCAGTATATATTTAATAATATTTTATATGTACACAATAACGCTTACTTACACACAAAAGTAGGAGATAGACATTGTTATGACACAAGAAACAGAAATAAAATTGAAATGCCATTTTTTCGGCTAGCTAAAGTTAAAAATTCATTTATGGGCCAAGGTATACGCTTTTACAACAGAATTCCTCATAATATTAAAGAGTTTAGTAGTTCTAAATTTAAAACTTATATAAAAAATGTACTTGTCCAGAGAGCCTATTACAGTATTAAGGAATTTATGGACGATAAAAACCCATGGAGGGTTGTCGCGTAAAAACCACAGGACAGTTCTTTGGCATATTATGATAATATATTATGATATTACATATGTAATTTGCAAAATTGTAAATCTGACATGATTAAAAAGAGCAACTATGGAGTTTCTTGCCGATTCTTCTCCGTAGATACTGCTTTCCGAATCGGTGGTAAATGTTAAAAATATGTACTTAATGACGTTTCAAAAGTGCTTCTAGAAGAAGTCTAATTGAATAAATAAATGTTTGAGTTTGAGTTTTAATTTAGTTGGCACTTTATTACATATTATTACACTCATACAAAAGACAGTTTTTATTATATTTTTTTAATCTAGGATTATCTTTTAAAATTAGTTTACTTGGATCTCTGCGACTACGGCTATTTAAATCACTTGCCTTTTTATAAAGATACATATGCTTAGTCACAAACACGCACATATCATAAATGTAAAGAGATGGCAATGGCAGTAGACAAAGTTTTTTAAATATCGGCTTACAGGACTGATCCGATCTCATACCACATAAGGCCCGTATACATCTCTTTTGAGCCAGAAATGCTTTTGTTATATCGGTACTATTGCCCCAGATAACAAGTCCATAACGCAAAACAGATTCCACGTAAGCGTAATAAGAAGTAAGTGCGGTTTTTAAGTTTGTAACCCTTCTTACTTGCCTTAATGCAAAAACAAATTTATTTAATCTACTACACACATTTTCTATATGTAGTTTCCAGTCTATATTTGTATTTATTGTCACACCTAGAAACTTTATTTCATTTTTTGCTTGTATTTTAGGAATGTCAAAGTTAAATTTATTAAATTGTAAAAATTTTGTTTTGTCCAAATTTATTTTCAAATCATTAATGTCAAGCCATTTTATTATGTTGTCAATACTATAATTAATGTCATTTATGTGGTCATGTATATTGACCTGTGGCCATGTGGTCATGATGCACTTGATGTCATTTACATATAATACAAAAAGAATTGGACCAAGTACACTGCCTTGCGGTACGCCATATTTTATTATTTCGTAGTCAGAAAAATAATGCGTTATTTCATCGTTTTTATTTACTTCAGAAATTGTTACACACTGCTGCCTATTTTGAAGGTAAGATCTTATCCAGTGAAGCGTTTGCCCTCTTATACCGTACGATTCTAGTTTTTTTAATAGTTTATAGTGTGACACGAAGTCGAACGCTTTGAAAAGGTCAAAGAAAAGAGCTGTAGTTAATTTGTTTTGATTAATGCTGCCTAAAACTTTATCCATCAGGGAATATATAGCCAATGTGGTTGATTTATTTTTCTGAAACGCATACTGATCTTTAGCAATAATATTAAATTTATCACAAAAATTTACTAGTCTTTTATGCATCCACTTTTCAAAGATTTTTGATAGAATGGGTACCAAAGTAATAGGTCGATAGTTATTTACGACCTATTACTTTGGTTTTTACGACCTATTACAAAGCAGAACTAGGTATGAAAAAGGAAATAATTATTTATTTTTAATCATACATAATGTTAGTTAATCATAACATGTAATCAAATCAATCATTTATTTTTAACATAGGAAACACGAAAAATAATCATAAGAGCGAGTAAGTATATCTGTAGGTAGGGTAAATTAAATTGAAAACGTTGAAAAAGTAGTCATATTATTTGTTACTATGAGTAGCAGTCTTAGTATTGGAAATTAACTTTAGGCAAATTATGATGCATGAACACTAGCGCCTCTGCTTTTTCTGGCAAAAGACGGTTTCTCTTTTTTTCATACAAATTACCAGCCTCAGAAAACAATCGTTCAGAGTAAACAGAACTTCCAGGAGAAGACAAAAATATACGTGCTAGGATGCCAAGACATGGATATTTTTCTTTGTTCTTTCACCACCATCCGTAAGGGCATTGTTCTATAGGAAGCAAAGATTCGCTAAGATATCTGTCCAGTAAGATGTCTGTGTTCTCCCGCGATAGGACTTTTTAAGCTATCTATGACTGGTTGTTTTACTGATGCCAGTTCTTGGATGTTTACAGTTTGCTGAGGAGCGAGGAATGATTCCCAAGAATAAAAAATGTCGTATTCACAAAACCCCTATGTGTCTGGAAGCTAATGGTCAATTCGGAAGGTTTCGCTGCCGTAAAAGTAACTGCAGGTTAAAACCTGTTGCCCGTGCGCAAGGGACTTTTTTCGAAAATGTGCGCCTAAATATCTCTCTTTTGCTGCAAATTATGTATGCGTATAGTCTTGGATTATCTTATGAACAGACCCAAATTCAACTAGCCACCGATAATTTTCTGTGTAAACGAAAACAAAGAAATTTTATCTGCAATAAAACATATATTTTGTGATGGAACCTTCCAGTGTTGCCCTCCACCCTTTGACCAATTATATGTGATGCACGGAGATGTTGGCAGCTCTCAAAGTACACTCACCGGCACGGAATCTTGGCCACTTACAAATTTGCCGATAAAAAATGTTTGAAGTGTTTTTTTCACGATTTTTTTGTATGCAGATATGTTAACATATTATCTCTTTAAATTTATGTCAAGAAATCATTAAGTTTGAGAATAATCTTTTACAACTTTTTAAGACTTAGTCGAAATTTGTGATTTGTGCGGTTAAGCCGAAGTTACGAATTGTTCGTTTTAAACTTTTTTCGATATCGTTTATGCCGTTTTAAGATATTGTTATTGTTGTGCTGTAGTCAATGATCATAACAAACAATAATAAATGCCGTTAACATCTGAACAACCTGCACAGGCCATCACAATATTAGACCAAAGACTGCCACAACATAAAGTACCTAATGTACAGTAGGTACGACGTTCAGCTATGTACTATGCATGGAAAAGATACCAGGAGACTGGCAGCTACACGTGCAGACCAGGAAGTGGAAGCGTTAGGTACACATCAGCTCGAGAAGACCGGTTTATTGGTCAAGAGATACTCAGAAATGGCTTTCTGAAAGTTTTTGAGATACGCCACCGGCTCCAAAACACCAGGACAATAAATGTGGGTGAGCAATCAGTGAGAAGACTAATGAAGGAAGTTAATTTGAAGGTTTGCAGACCAGCACGCCGTACAGAACTCCTCAGACATCACAGAGCAGCACGTCTTCGTTTTGCGCGAGAACATGAAAAGTGGACCCACAGCCACTGCGCTTGTTTGGTGTTCACAGATGAGTGCCAAGGCACTTTACGAGCTTCTGATAGCCAAGAGTCAGTATAGCGGAGACGATAAGAGAGGTTTTCACCCATCACCACAACTCAAACGGCGATTTTTCATGGAGGGTCAATAATGGTATGGGGAGGTATAAGTTCGGATGCTCGTACGGAGTTATTTATCGTAGATATTGGCTTAAATTTGATCAGGTACGTCGAGGAAATTCTCCAGGAACATGTTCAGCCCTATTACAGGTTTATCAGTGAAGAAAATTTGCTACTAATACACTTTAACGCACGTCCGCGTGTCGTACGATGCGTATAAGAGTACCTTCAAGAGATTATTATTGAAAAATTGGAGTGGCCAGCTCGTAGCCCGGATCTTAATCCAATAGAACACATCTGGAACATGCTTAAAAGAAACATAAAGTTCGATTCCAACCCACCACCAATGTAAGATGAGCTTAGAAATACAGCTGGGGCCGTTTGGTACACTATAGCTCAAGTGGACATCAAAAATGTCTTTTATAGTATGCCAGAAAGGATGTAAGCAGTGTTTAAGGCAAGAGAAGGAAACACCCAATATTAAATTTTTTCTAATTTTTGTGAATTTTTTAAGAAATCATTTAAAATTCACAGGAAAAGCGTAAATTCTTGTTTAATTCATATCTACGCGGTAGAACTTCTTATAAACTTCCAATTATTACTAAAAGTTTGTAAACACATTAAATTAACTAGTGTTGATTAAATTTTTATTGAATTTTGTAGTAGAAAAGAAATAGTGTAATTTTTCGCAGAAATTTGAAGTGGCCAAGATTCCGTGCCGGTGAGTGTACAACAAATGTTGTGCCTTTACTTTACGCATTGTTAAGTGAAAGAGAAACGGAAACATATGATTTATTTTGCAAATTAGTTTCATCTGAAATAGATTACTTTTGCCCGAAAAAAATAACAATGGATATGGAGCAAGCGGCTGTTAATGCTTTCAAGAAAAACTTCCCTGATGCTGAAATAAAACTATGCTATTTCCATGTCAAGCGGAATATTCGTAAAAAGGGAAAAAAAACTTAATTTACTTAAAAACAAATTTACTAGTAGAGTGGTTATGTTGTGTGGTGCTATGCCATTGTTACCTACGGAATATATGACTGAAGGGTGGAACTACATTTTAAAATACATATTAAGTATGTATGAGTAAAGATTATCCAAACATGCTGAAGTTACGAGTGCATGTTACGAGTGCATTATGCACGAGTGGGAGTCGAGCATTGCTTCGGCACGAAATGGGTCAAGCTCGCACCGGGGAAGTTACCACACCCTCACAGAAAACCGGCGTGAAATGGTGGCATATTAACAGTATGCTACCGTGTTTCGTACGGTGAGTGAGGGGTCCGGAGGCCCAAAAACAACCCCCAAATATGAACGCGGTATTATCAGGCAGAATACCCCAGGAGGGTACCGGCACCTGCGGTGCAGGAGAATCCCTCCCGCAGCGCCTGCGCTGCGGCAGCCCGTCGTATTCTGGGGCGGGCATAATTCCGCTCGGTCATGTGCCAAGGGGTTCGCAGAGCAAGCGAAGAAAATCACCCCCCTCCACTCTCACGGTGGACTTCTGTAACATCCGGGGGCTGCACACTAACTTAAACGCCGTCCACTACCATCTTGAGACGGCTAAGCCGGCCTTGCTCTTCCTGACTGAGACTCAGATATCAACTCCGGCCGACGTATCCTATCTCACATACCCTGGTTTTAAGCTGGAGCATACTTTTGCACCGCGTGCCGGGGTATGCGCATACGTTAGGGAGGATATCTGTTGTCGACGTCTTGGCACCCTTGAAGGTGAGGATCTGTCCATTATCTGGCTGCATATCGACTGCGGCGACCACCCTCGCGTCTATGCTTGCCTGTACAGATCCCACAGCGGGAATACTGGTACCGACCGTTTATTTGAGCACATCCAAGAGATGATCGACACTTTGCTTGTACAGTTCCCTTCTGCAGAGCTTGTGGTTTTAGGCGATTTTAATGCCCACCACGTTGAATGGCTTGGGTCGCGTACAACTGACCACGCGGGACGAACTGTACACGATTTTGCTCTAGCCTATGGTCTAACACAGCTGGTCTCATCGCCTACGCGAATACCGGATGTGGAGGGCCATACTCCCTCTCTTCTGGATCTTCAGCTGACCACACATCCCGAGAACTATCAGGTCTCCGTCGTGGCCCCACTGGGGTCATCAGACCATTGCCTGATACGGAGTATGGTGCCACTTATGGGTTCGAAACAGCAGACACCTGCAGCTCGACGCCGTGTGTGGCACTACAAGTCGGCAGACTGGGACGGAATGCGTGGTTTTTTCGCTTCCTACCCATGGGGGCCTGTTTGCTTCTCCTCGGAGGATCCCAACGCTTGTGCTGAGTCTATCACTGACGTGGTACTGCAGGGTATGGAACTATTTGTGCCATACTCTGTTGTGCCCGTCGGTAGCAGATCCAAGCCTTGGTTTGGACGTTCCTGTAACATGGCGTCTCGCCAGAAACAGGAACTTTTTCAAGCCTGGGTTGCAGCAACGGCGTGTCGCGATCCAAGCGTTGGTCTCATCAGGAAGAAGTACAACTCTGCCTCCAGATCCTACAAAAGAGAAATCGCTAGGGCTAAATCTAGTTACATTGGTGCACTTGGCGATAGACTAGCGCGACTTCCTTCGGGAACACGGGCGTTTTGGTCCCTCGCCAAGGCCATCCAAGGTAACTTCTGTCGTTCATCCTTTCCACCTTTGCACAAGGACGAAGACTCTCTGGCCCATTCCGCTAAAGAGAAAGCCGAACTCTTGGGCGCTCTCTTTGCTAGGAACTCGACTCTTGATGACAGGGGAAAGACACCGCCGACCATCCCGCGGTGCAACCATTCAATGGCGGATATACGTTTCACACAACGTGCCGTTCGAAACGCTCTCTTTTCCCTTGACATCCATAAGTCGACAGGGCCGGATGGAGTCTCCCCTATTGTGCTTAGGACATGTGCTCCTGAGTTGGCACCGGTTGTAACGCGTCTTTTTCGGCTCTCTTACGCCAAAGGCATTGTTCCGAATTCGTGGAAGACTGCTCTTGTCCACCCAATCCCTAAAAAAGGTGATCGCTCAAATCCGTCTAACTACAGACCGATCGCCATCACTTCTTTACTCTCCAAAATAATGGAATCCATTATTAACTGCCAGCTCATGAGGTACCTGGAGGAGAACCAGCTGTTAAGCGACCGGCAATACGGTTTCCGTAGTGGTCGCTCGACTGGTGATCTTTTGGTGTACCTCACTCACAGATGGGCGGAGGCGGTCGAGAGTAAAGGGGAGGCATTGGCTGTAAGTTTGGATGTAGCGAAAGCCTTCGATCGGGTCTGGCACAGGGCACTTCTAGCGAAATTACCATCTTTCGGACTTCCTGCGAGGTTATGCGATTGGGTTGCCAGCTTCCTGGAAGAGAGGAGCATTAAGGTCGTTATCGACGGTTCTTGCTCTAAGCCTCTTCATGTGAATGCTGGTGTCCCACAAGGCTGCGTGCTATCTCCTACACTGTTTCTTCTGCATATCAATGATTTGTTGCAAATCAGTAACATTCATTGCTATGCAGACGACAGTACGGGGGATGCTCTTTATCCCGGCCGTGCAAACACCTCAAAGGAAAGCCTCAATGAGAGTCGAAACAAACTTGTGTCTGAAGTCGAGTCTTCTCTCCAAGAAGTCTCGGATTGGGGCGAACTTAATCTTGTCGAGTTCAATCCCCTAAAGACACAGGTTTGCGCGTTCACCGCTAAAAAGACCCCATTTGTCGTAGAACCTCGGTTTAAGAGTACTCCCCTTAGTATATCGCCGAAAATCGGAATCCTCGGAGTTGAAATCTCGAGTGACGTTCAATTCCGCAGTCATTTGGAAGCGAAGGCTAAATTAGCCTCAAAAAAACTTGGTGTGCTCAGTAGATCGAGACAGTACTTCAAGCCGGCCCACCGACTTCAGCTGTACAAGGCTCAGGTGCGACCGCATATGGAGTACTGTTCTCATCTCTGGGCCGGAGCCCCACAGTATCAACTCCTTCCTCTTGACCGCATCCAACGTCGAGCAGCTCGAATTGTCGATGACCGTAGGCTTTCCGATAGGCTCGATCCACTGTCAGTGCGAAGAGACGTTGCGTCTCTCTGTATACTGTACAGAATCTACTATGGGGAGTGCTCTGAGGAATTGTTCCACCTTTTACCAGCCGCACAGTTCCACCACCGGACCACACGCCGTAAAAACCAGTTCCATCCGCACCATCTGGATGGTTGGCGCTCCACCACTGTCCGCTTCACCCGCAACTTCCTTCCGCGTACGGTGAAACTGTGGAACGATTTGCCACCTGCGGTGTTCCCGAACAACTACGACATTGGGGCCTTCAAGAAGAGAGCTTATTTGTCCATAAAAGGCCGGCAAAGCACCTGTAACACTTCTAGTGTTACAAGTGTTTATGGGCGGTGGTGACCACTTAACATCAGGTGGCCCACCTGCTCCT
Source organism: Colias behrii (assembly GCA_029959065.1). Taxonomy (NCBI): domain Eukaryota; kingdom Metazoa; phylum Arthropoda; class Insecta; order Lepidoptera; family Pieridae; genus Colias; species Colias behrii. The sequence goes on from JARWMC010000022.1 coordinate 303,001, forward strand.
TTGCTTGCTCTGACATAAAAAAAAAAAAAAAAAAAAAAAAAAAAGTTAGTAAATTATATGAAATACTGGCTCAAAAATGACAATACCAGAAAAAATGATGTCAGTTTTCAGCGAAAGACATCGCACCAATAATTGTTGCGAAAGTTGGAACTCGGGTTTATTAAAAATTTTTGGTCGAAATCGCCCTAACATTCTACAGTTATTGAATGCATTAAAAAGAGATTCTGAACAAAAGCGAACGCGACCAAAAAAATACGTAAGGTAGATCAAATACCAACTGATAAGTTTATACAAGAAACACAAATGGAATTAATAAGCAGCGGCATGGGTTTAGAGCAACAGGAATATTTCCCTTTGCAGATGATCTGTTTGACGAAACTGAGTTTGCGCCCTTTTCTGTAACAGATCAAAATGAGCCCACGACATCAAATGACAACGTAATTACTTAAAGAGATCAAGATATGATAAGGGAACCATCACCCATAAGTCCAAGTACAATTACTATCTATGACGAAGACAGACCAAGTAGTTCTTTCGGGTGCTACAACTGAAATGACCAAATAAGTTTCGTTACCCGCAAGTCCATCTATATTTACCATCTGTGATGAAATTGGAAACCTGACTGATTCTGATGCTACTAATATTGATAGTGACTTGAAGATACCGCTGCAATCGACAAAGAAAACATATCTGTAAATAAAGACTTGGCTGAAAAAGCTTCAGATAAACAATTAATGATCTCACCACACGATAACTTAATTTGTCCAAATGTAATAACGGATGACTCTGCAGAAAAAAAGAAAATCATGCAAAATTTTCATGGATCTAAATCAGCTCATTAATCACAAATTTATGAAAAACCAGTTGCTTTTCCAAATACCAAACCTTTTCCGCCAGAAGATCAAATTATAACGGTACGTATTTAGTATTACTGTTATATGTTATTTTTTTATTTATGTTTAGTAAATTAACAATTACCATCAAAGATAAAAACATTAGAATTCCTCGTTGTATTTATCTTTATAAGTTAACTTCACTGCTGATTCTAAGATTGCTTTCTTATATTTGTATGCTAATAAACATGGTAAACTTTTTCTTCACTTGTAAATTAGGGACTGAACGATATTTAATTAAAAATATGATATGGCTTGAAATGTATGTAAAACCCATCAATGTTATTACATTTATGAATCGTGCAAATTTTGTAACATTAAATTATGTATATTTTGTTGTTCGGCAAATATTCTGTATCTTGTATCTTAACCATTTCTTTTTTATAATTATAAGAATTGTTAATGTTAATAGGAGTCTATCATATTGTTATGCTACTGAAATTGGTTTTGTTGAGATAATGTTATTGATGTTATGTTCAAGCGTTAACAAACGTTATAGATATTTTATTTCTGTTTTAGTTTATACAATATATTGGTTCTTTATATATTGTGATAGTAGTTTTTGTTATAACTATATACATTTATATAATTTAATTATTTATTTATTTATTATCTGTTTTTGCTTAGTAATAAATGATAGGGAATAAACACATTAAATTAGGATTATTGAATGCTTGCTCTCTTGGCTCTAATCAGGATGAATTCCTAGTAGCTATGGCTCAGTATTCGGTTGACATCATGGCCATCAATGAAACGTGGCTACGGCCAGGAGAGGATGGTCGCGCGCCTTCAGTCCCCGGATATAAATTGAAACATGTGCCTCGCCCAGTTCATATCCGTGGCGGAAGAGGGGGAGGTGTTGCTTTTTATGTGAAATGCGGTGTTAATGTGCGAGTTCTTGCTCATCCTGCACACCGAGATGTTGAACAATTATGGTTGTCACTTAATCTTAACAGCACAAAAACGATAATCGGTACCGCTTATAGACCGCCTTGGTTAAATTTGGACGTTTTTATTGATGGTTTAACAGATAGCATTACCTCTTTAGCACCCTATGATAAAATTATTCTACTTGGAGATTTTAATGTTAATATGTTGAACGAAGAGAACATTAATACAAAAAAGCTTAAGGATTTTCTCAAAAATTTTACTTTAAATCAAATTGTTTGTTCACCTACCCATTTTAAAGGCGACAGTAGTTCCTTAATAGATGTAATTTGTACGGATGTTGATTGTAAAAACGTAACTGTTGATCATATTTCAGAACTTGGCCATCATTCCTTTATTACATTTGAAACTGTATTTAAAAAACAAAAGATAAAGCCTAAAACAATCACTTTTCGACCCATTGAAAACATATCATTTGACTCCTTCTCAAAGGACCTTGAACTAATTCCATGGTATAACATAATTAATAATTGCTCTGATGTTAATGCAAAAGTACATTTACTACAAACATACATTACAACGCTTTTTGATGTCCACGCCCCCCTGAAGGTCAAAAAATTTAAATCACCCCCTACACCTTGGATTACTGATAACGTAAAATTGTTATTCAGATTAAGAAATAACGCTAAAAATAAATTCCGCAAATCTAAATCTGATATTGACAAGAAATATTATTTGGATCTAAAACATCAAGCTAATGTTGTATTGCAAAATGATAAAACGGCATATTTTCAGAAACATATAAATGATAACATAAATAATGCTAAGTCTTTGTGGAAAAACCTGAAATCCCAAGTATTACCCTCTCATGCTAGTAGCTGTATCCCAGATTGTTTTGATAACCCTAATAAATTAAATGAAGATTTTTTAAAAGTACCAGGCCCCATTGACGATAGTGCTTGTGCTTCACAATTGAAATTCTATAAGGATAATAAATATAGTGTAGCTGAATTTAAAATAAAACCAGTAAGTGAGGATACAGTAATTAAAATTATTAACAATATTAAAACAAACGCTCAAGGAATAGATAACATAAATATAGACATGATTAAACTAACTTTACCAAATTCACTCAAAGCCATTACTGATATAGTGAATACTTCCATAACTTCTGGTATATTCCCTGAGTTATGGCGTCGTGCGGTAGTTCGACCTATCCCTAAATCATCTAATCCAACAAGTTCAAAGGATTTGAGACCCATCAGTATATTACCGTGTCTCTCAAAGGTTTTGGAACGAGTAATATACACACAAGCACTCGAGTTCATAAATAATCATTGTATCCTTCCAGAATTTCAATCGGGTTTTCGAAAAGGGCATGGAACAGCTACTGCTCTGAGTGATGTAGTAGGTAACATTTTGGAAGCCCGTGATGAGGGGGAAGGTACGATGCTTGTTCTACTAGATTATACGCGTGCGTTTGATGCAATTAACATAAACTTGCTCTTATCAAAATTGGGGTACTATGGCTTTTCGGGTAACTCTTACAAGTGGTTCAAAAGCTATTTATCTATGAGATCACAGATTGTTGAGATACGTACTGAAAATGGATCATTGCTAAAATCCTCCCCGCGAGCTGTTTTTAGAGGTGTGCCACAGGGATCCATTTTAGGACCCCTGCTCTACATCCTCTACAGTGCTGACATAACCAAGTGTTTCCGTTACTGTAGATATCACATGTACGCGGATGATATCCAGCTTTATATATCTTGTAAACCAAGTTGCACACCGTTAGCTGTACAAAAATTAAACGAAGAGTTACAGAGGATTGTAGAATGGTCTGAGGAAAATTCTCTTATGTTGAACCCTCTGAAGTCTAAATATATTATTCTTGGAAGTAGGAAACAAGTAAAATCAATCATTAATGCTAAACCTCAAATTATTATTAACAATAGTGTAATTGAAAGTGTCAAAGTCGCAGGCAACTTAGGTCTTACAATTGACCCACAGCTCCGGTTCGAAATTCATTTAAATAATGTTGTGAGAAACTGACTATAGACTAAAAATATTATATTCGTTTCGAAATTTCATATCCATATCACTCCGTAAAAAATTAGTTGATAGCTTAATCCTCTCCAAACTAAATTATTGTGATGTAGTTTATGGTCCATGCTTGTTGGTCAGAACGGAGCGAATGATTCAGAGAGTTCAAAACGCATGTGCACGATACTGCTTTGGAATACCTAAAAGAAGTCACATAACACCTTATCTTAATAAAAATAATATTTTAAAAATGGCTGCAAGAAGGAGATTGCATCTGGCTAATATGATGTTTTCTATAATCAAAACGGAATCACCAAAATATCTTTATGATAAGATTGGATGGAGAGAGCAATCAAATATGTATCCTACAAGAACAACAACGAATCCTCTTATAGTTCCTAAGTATCGTACAAGCGCTTTTCGAGGTAGTTACAAATGGGCAGCAACCCATTGTTGGAATGATTTACCTCCTCCTATTCGGGATAAGAAATCAAAATTCTCATTTAATAAACATTTAACAGCGTACCTTTTAATCAAACATAAACATGTTTAAACATTTCATTGCTCGTTTGTAATCCTACGCACTTGTCTGGTTTTGGCTTCAATGTATTGTATTTATTGATATATTTGTTCACTTAACAAAATATACATTGTTTATTTATAAGTACTACTATTTATTTTATTTGTTATATATCTATTTTTTTTTTATTATATTTAAGTATATTATTTATTTACTTATTACCTATATTGAATATTAACATTAAGGTTGATGTTCCGACCGTCCCTCCATACATTTTTGATTACCTCTAAACACTTAACACAGACACTATTTCTTTAAAACTAATCATTTTATCACTTCTCTATAATGAAATGTGTGCGCGTTCGACCTTTTTAATCAATAATTTACAATATTTACTTAGAAAAACAACAGTAAAATACCGGAAAAATTTGACACTTCTACAGTAGTGTGCGTGACTTTTGCCAAGCGAAACACGACATAAAGCACGACATCTAGCGCATAGACTATATACTTATTACAGATCTAGCGCGTCAATGTCTAAACGAAAGGCGATGTTTAGACATTGACGCGCTAGATGTCGTGCATTCGCGTTCGTTATCTTATGCATAATGAGCATAATTCTAATAAATCAAAGTTCTGTGTAAAAATTGAGTAATTTCATTTCCAATCGTTCAAAGAAAATAACAATAAAATAAAATAAAACTAATGACCTTAGAAACTATGTTTTTTTTTATTTATTACTCATTATTGTTCGTCCGTCGTAGGTCTGTAAACTGTATTGTACACTGAAGGTAAATGGTACTGTAGGTACTTTAGTTCGGCGTCGTCATCGGCTTGATATAAAATTACATTCTTGATTTCATTGACACGCGCTATGATTTGCGCGCGGAATTTCTTGTGTTGTGAATTTATTTTTGTATGCTATGCATTTTAATTGATTCAAATTGCAATGTTTCTCTAGTATGCATTTGAGACTATATTGTAAATTGTAATAATTGATCGTGGGTATAGTAATTAATTATTCTAATAACGCAATTAGTAATATATGTATTTTCGGTGGGATTCAAAACAAAAAATTGGCCCGTGATTTTTATGAAATTTCACCACATTGCAAATCACATCAATCATAGTTCATACACATGTATGACGAAAGTGATTAGTATTGTGGCTAACATTGACTCATCAGTTCATCACTGAAACCAGTGATAAATCAGTACCTATATCATATTGTGTTTGAATATTTTTAAACAATGATATAAGTATACAATTATTATAAATCGGTAAACTATCAAAGTAATCACAAACTTGCAAACATTGGTAAAATGTCCAGTAGTTTATGAGCCTATTCATTACAATCAAACAAACAAACAAAGTTTTCCTCTTTATAATATTAGTGTAGACAAACACTATGAATACGATCACGAATGCAAATTCGGGGATTTTCTAATTATTGCTAAATAATAATTGAATTCGTTTTGAAATACTCTATAATTTTTAGTGTATAAATAGACATTTATAACGTGGTGCTCATTTTTTTTGTACTGCTAACGCTATTGTAGGTACCTATTTTCGTTGTTTTATTTCAAGTGAACACGGCCATACAATTTTGTCACGAGCCGCCTATGATTGTAGGTACTTTTGTTAGGCTACTTCGTCGTCCGCGTCGCGTCGGCTCGAAAGTTCTTGATTTCATTGTCACGCGCTATGATTTGCGCGCGGATTTTCTTGTGTTGTGAATTTATTTTTGTATTATTATTATTTTTTATTTTTTTTTTATTTTATTGATTCAAATAAAATATTTCACTAGTATGCATTTGAGACTATATTGTATTATGTATAATTTATCGTAGGTATAGTTATTCTTATAACGCAGTTATATTTTCGGTGGGACAATTTGACCCGTGATTTTTCTGAAATATCACCACGTTGCAAATCACATCAATCATACACACGTATGACGAAAGTATAGTGGCTATAATTGACTCATCAGTTCATCACTGAAACCAGTGATAAATCAGTATATCATATTTTATTGTGTTTGAATATTTTTTAAACAACGATATATACAATATTATTATAAATCGGTAAACTACCAAAGTACTTCCGAATTTTCAGACAGACAAACAAGTAGTTTGAACACGCAGTTTTCTTATACTAGTAGCAAAAATCAAAACCATAATATTATGTTTACCTACTATATTTTACTAAAAGTCGAGTGCGTCGAAATCGTAAATAATAATATAATGTTTTTCACCTTCCTGGTTATTTTCCCATAGTAAATAGTGTTTTAGGTTTGTTGTTGTAGGTAGGAATAATAATAATTATTCTTACTTGTTGGTTATGAAATGTATATTGAAATAATTTACTTTTACAAATCATTAGTGATATTAGTTTTGAGTGAAAATGCTTGGATCAGCATAATATTATATGGTACTTCAAATACATGTTTTGATAAAAAAACAATAGTGTAATAAAATAAAACTGCGTTTTATTGTAATCAATGTTGACAGTTTTAAATTCCAAAATTATTGATCAATAAAATAGTTTACACCAACAAATATAACTTTTATTTTTATAACCATCGTTCATAATATAAACCGTAGCAGGTGGCGTTTTGAAGTTCTGTCTACTCATACAGAAAAATGGAAAACTTGTTTTTTTTGTAAACAATTTATTACTCATGTTGTTTGGCAACTCGAAGCGTGGTCGTCCGTCGTAGGTACTTTTGTTCGGCGTCGCGTCGTCGTCCGCGTCGGCTTGATATAAAACATTCTTGATTTCATTGACACGCGCTATGATTTGCGCGCGGAATTTCTTGTGTTGTGAATTTATTTTTGTATGCTATGCATTTTAATTGAATCAAATTGCAATATTTCTCTAGTATGCATTTGAGACTATATTGTAATAATTGATCGTGGGTAGGTATAGTAATTAATTATTCTAATAACGCAATTATATTTTCGGTGGGATTCAAAACAAAAAATTGGCCCGTGATTTTTATGAAATTTCACCACATTGCAAATTATATATTATACAATTACAATTACAATTATTATAAATCGGTAAACTATCAAAGTAATTACAAACTTGCAAAATATGCTTTTCCGAATTTTCAGACAGACACACAATTTTATTAGTTTGTTTTAGCAAAGTAGGTACCTATACCTATACGCTTACGTCACGCGTCGCGTCGTCGAAAACGGTGCGCCCAGAAACAAACATACCTAATTCAGTTACAATCCTTTTTTTGTTCCGTAATTTATTGTATTTATTCTAATACGATTTTTTTTATTCGTCGGCCAGTTCTACTAGGTATAAAAAGATAAAATTGAAATATAATTATTGTAGCGACAGCCATATGTTACTATGTTTTCGTAAATATGTTTTTCACCTTCCTGGTTATTTTCACATAATCTTATCTTCTTATATATAAAAATGAATCGCAAAATGTGTTGGTAAGCGCATAACTCGAGAACGGCTGAACCGATTTCGATCATTCTTTTTTTATTATATTCCTTGAAGTACGAGGATGGTTTTTATGTAGAGAAAACGTAAATATTATGTACCACGGGCGAAGCCGGGGCGGACCGCTAGTATATATATATAAATGAATCGCAAAATGTGTTGGTAAGCGCATAACTCGAGAACGGCTGAACCGATTTCGATAATTCTTTTTTTATTATATTCCTTGAAGTACGAGGATGGTTCTTATGTAGAGAAAACGTAAACATGTACCACGGGCGAAGCCGGGGCGGACCGCTAGTCTAATATAAAAATGAATCGCAAAATGTGTTGGTAAGCGCATAACTCGAGAACGGCTGAACCGATTTCGATAATTCTTTTTTTATTATATCCCTTGAAGTACGAGGATGGTTCTTATAGCTAGAGAGCTAGTTAGTTTAGTTTTAGTGCAGTGGCAGTGTAAATGTTGTTGTTGAGGTTATGTAAATTTAACACTTTAGTTAACTACCAAGATATAAAGAAATGAGGATAGGACACAATAACTATTGGTTGAGGTATTTATAAACTCATAATATACTTTTAAAAAAATCACGTTTTAATAAATTTCTAGAATTAAATTAGAACAGCTGATTCAAAATAGCCTAAAAAATCTTAATAATAATAATTACGCTTCACAGCAAGAAGAAATGTACCATATGTACCCGCACAAAGTCGATATTGTGTTGCCTACCGTTCGACTCAATGGCTAGGGTTGTAACTACCTTTAATAATTATTACCAAACTAATAAACCGAGTGATGCGAAATAACCATAATTCTTTTAGAGTTTGATAAAATGATCAGGCAGGTATTTTCTTTAATCCTCTGAATTCTCGGTTACTAAATTGTATCGTTGAAATTATTCTTAATCGCGTAAATTTATTAAATAATCATATGGAAAACACTTTTCATTTGTTTTTTTACTTTCACGCCCAACTACTATACAATAATTACGTTGTTTCGGTATTTTGACGAGAAAACGCAGGAAACATCCGTTGTATCATTTTAGATAGATTGTATATTTTGTATCTGTAGAATTGAAATCAAAGCTATGTATATGTTGTCTCCATTCTTTTCTTATCGGATTGTTGATCCCAATGCGAATGCGTCACTTAAATTTTATAAAAGACAATTAAGAACATCAAAAATAAAGTGATACGTAAATATTTCACAGTGCAATATATTATGTAATTAATAATAATTATATATTTATGAAAAAATAAATACATCAGATTTAATAATAGCAATTGTTTTGAATGTACATAATATGAATAAATGATTACATCATAATAGTAATAATCACAATTGTTTTATTTCCCATTTGTTGCAACCCTAGCATATTTTCATGTAGCAGCAGAAGTACCTACACTGGCGGCGCGGCGGCATCGTGCGACATCAAAGGCATTGCCTTACTAGGTAAGTTTATAATGACTCATTTCTTTTATTATATAATTTACGTTTTACTTTTACAGAATCCGATTCAATGGATTATGAAGACGAGTCACACAACGCCATACGATAGTGATGATGAATGAACATTTCAATAAATGCATGCGTGTTTTTTTATGTTGTTTTGTAATTGTTAATTGTTTCTTAAATAAAGAAATAAACTAAATATTTAAATGATGATTTGTTATTTGCAACACAACTTTATATTTGAGATTCTTTACAAATGTATATTTAGTTTTGTATCATCAAATTTATAAATTTTATTCCATAGTTTTCAAAATTAAATGTAAATGACCATAAAAACATTAATAAAGTAAATCATTGATGTAAGGTCAGGGAACGTAATACATATATACATCTGACCATGTAGAAGCTAAGTCTTGTTGACTGCTGAAGTCTGTAAAGTTTTGTTGTCTGCTGAAGTCTGTACGCAATGAAAATGTCTGCCGTTTCGAAAATAAGTTTTTAAGACCCTAATAAATAAAATATATGAATGGCAGATCTGGTCAAATACTTTCAAATTGTATTTTTTTCAGCACTTTCATAAGTGTCTGCCAGAATGTTATCCGCGTGATAATGGTCTGCCATTGTTATTTTCCGATAGTAATAATAATCTATTTTCAAATATCAAAATGGCAGACGTGGTCAAATGGTTTCAAAGTTCGCCAAAAATTTCCACCTGTCTTACCTAAGCGCGCGCCCCGTCCACCACTCTGGGCTTAGTGACTCCTCATCTCATGTATAGTAGGTATAGGGGAATCAACACACAAAAATCCAGGTCTGGTCAAATACATACAGGTAGCTTTGCGCTAGCTCTCTAGCTATTACTTCTTATGGAGAGAAAACGTAAACATGTACCACGGGCGAAGCCGGGGCGGACCGCTAGTAAATAATAAAATAATAAATAGTGTATTAGATTTGTTATTGTATCTTGTATACCTACGAATAATTATTCTTACGTCTTGTTGGGAAATGTTCAAATACCTACCTATTGAAATAATTTACTGTTACAAATCATTAGTGTTATTAGTTTTGAGTGAATAGGCATGGATCAGAAATTCAGAATATAATATGCTACTAACTACTCAAATACATACATGTTTACACAACAAACACCACTGACCTCTATAACTATAAGTTATAGAGGTCAGTGACCGTCAGTGACAAACACTATGGATACCTACGCTCGCGAATGCAAATTCGGTGATTTACTAATTATTGATACCTAGTCATTGAATTCGTTTTGAAATAGCCTGTACTTTGTAATTTTTAGTGTTATAGACATTTATAAAATGTGGTGCTCATTTTTTTTTGTAATAAATTATCCTGCTACGCTATTGTATTTTCGTTGTTTTATTTCAAGTGAACACCTATACAATTTTGTCACGAGCCGCCTCTGGCCTCTGGGTGAAATAAACAAGTCAAATGATTTTTGTTCTAATTGTATTTTGGTAGTAGTTTGTTTAGAATTTACATTACCATTGTTTAATTTTTACCTACTATATTTTACTAAAAGTCGAGTGCGTCGAAATCGTCGTCGAAATATCTTTTTCACCTTCCTGGTTTTTTTCCATAGTAAATAGTGTTTTAGATTTGTTGTTGTATGAATAATTATTCTTAGCATAATATTATATCATAGGTATATGCTACTTCAAATACATGTTTTGATAAAAAAAACAATAGTGTAATGTAATAAAATAAAACTGCGTTTTATTGTAATCAATTTTGACATTATTTATTTCCCAAAATTACAACAAAATAGTTTACGCCAACAAATATAACTTTTATTTTTATAACAATCCTACTTGTTTTACATTCACGCCATCTAGACTTAAATCTTTATCATTTTTGTATACGTCTGTGTGTGTAAACGACCCTGTATGCAATGACAGATGTTATAATGCATTTTTTTACCGAATTGGGTGGATTTTAAGGCAATGATATGACATATTTCAATAAAATATAATATTCAGTAACCGCCATGACTATTCCTACGACCTTAATCTTTTCCAATTACGCAAAAACTCAAATAAACTAGAAATGTAGAATTCAGCGCCATCTAGCGGGACATTGGCTGGGAACAGATCGTAGCAATCACCTTAAGTAAATCTTTTTATAAATAGATATATAAATAAGGTGTCGCTGAAAATCAGCTCTGCAGTGAAAGTCTATGCTTTCACTGTAAAATGCTGAGCGGCATTCCTTTTAGCTAGTAGGTTTTAGTAATTAGTTTGTAAGTACATAGATTGTTAATTTTTAATGTACCTGGCCTGCTTGCTAATAAAGATTTTATTATTATTTATTATTATTATTACCCCAGCTAAGCCCACTTCCAAAAATGACTCAGAGGAAAAATAGAACAAGACCTAGCTTGAAATCTGAAGTTATAACTTCTAGCCCTTACAAGGCACAGTTAGAAGAGAAACAAAAAATAGAAGAAAAAAAGTGACTGATAAATAGCAAGAAAGTCAGTAAGAAAATTTCGTTTGACCCAAAACCGGGACCATCTGGAACTAGCAAAAAATGCTATAAACCAAAAAAAGAAACGGGATGAAAAGAATAGCAAAAAAGATCAATTAATACACAGTCCAATTTGTGACGAAAGAAACGAAGAACCACTAACAGAAGATTGGATCCAATGTTCAATTTGCGATGACTGGTTTCATGAGAACTGTACTGCTGTTCAAGAAAATAAAACGAATAAAAGTACATAAAATGACCGTTTATTCATAAGAACAATATTAAATATGTAATAAAAATTACGTTCAGTTATACCTAGGTACACGTTATAGCATTTATCTTCTGATTTTGGAGTAGGGGAGGTGAGAGTCATAGCTGCTTTCCACACTTCAAGTTCTGCTTTGACGACAGATGTACTTTTTTCAGGCAGCACTACCGAATACATACAAAATGCCTCTTCAATTTCACAACCGTGCAGACGGTAACACACCAGACCGTGCCGATACTACTTTACGGTGTTTTGTAAATCTCTCAATTAATTGTTGAATTGTATGGTCGAGAAAAGGGATGAATAAATTTTTTTTGTAATATGTGGATATATCCGACGCAGGAATGTTAGAGCGATTTAACTGCCTCCCGACGATACGTGGCATAAGCAGTATACCACTATTTTCTTCTATTAGCACCTTTGCTTTCTCATAGAGATGGGGGGTACTCTTCGTCAACTTTATCTCTCAAAAGTTGCAAAGCATTAATAACATTATCCACGTGGCTGAATGCTGTTATGAGGTCTGTGTTAATTGCTTGCAGTTGCTTTGATAGCGACAATGTATAGCTCATGACTTTTTGAAGAATCACTAGTCACATAACGAAATTCGAAGATCGAAGTGTGTTAAGCATTTGGACTGCTTGCTGCGATGTTTCTTTGCTACTTGTGCTTGTGTATCGGACTTCGTTTTGCTTATCGGATTGGACTCGTTACCTGGAAACGTGTTAGTGATGAGCTTCAGTTTAAGTGAATATGCAGAAATGCATTACTTTTACGGTGTTGCACAGGGCAACGCCCCTGAAGCAGCAAGATTGTACAAAGAACAACTGCAACGCCGAGGAGAACCGCCACCCAATCCGTATCCAGATTATCGTGTTTTCATCAACACTCATAACACATTCATGGCAGGCCGCATTCCTGGTCGGGATCAACCACGTGAAGGAGTTCCAAGGTCTGATCCAGATCTCTTTGAAGTTGTATTGGAGGAAGTACATCGGGACCCGGGAGTGAGTACGAGAAGCCTGGAACGTCGACTGAGCATACCCAAATCCTTGGTCCATGATATCTTGACTAAGGAAGCCTATCATCCCTACCACATTCAAAGGGTCCACGGTTTACTCCCTACGGACTACCCATTACGGGTAACTTTTTGCCAAACTATGTTGAACAGGCAACGAGAGGACCCCGATTTTTTCAATAAAATTTTGTGGACCGATGAGTCACGGTTTGAACGATTGGGTATTTTTAATATTCACAATTATCATTCGTATGCACAAGAAAATCCACACTCCGTTAGAGCAACATGTGGTCTGGGGTCCTCAGTGGCGAGTTAACTGGACCATTTGAATTACCATCAAGAGTTGATGGCGACACATACAAAAGTTTTTTAGAAAATGACCTGCCGTTGCTGCTGCAAGATGTAAATTTGGAGCTCAGGAGAACCATGATTTTTCAAAATGACGGCGCTCCATGCCATTACGCAACGAGAGTGCGTAACTATCTAAATGAAGTATACCCCAACAGGTGGATCGGACGAAGTGAACCAATAAGTTGGCCGCCACGCTCACCTGACCTAAACCCAATTGATTTTTTCATCTGGGGATTTTACAAAGAAATAATTTATGCCCGAGAAGTATCCAGTGAAAATGAGCTGAGGGAGAAGATTCACCAAGCAGAAAATGATATTAGAACAAACAGCACAGCTTTCAGAAATTTAAAATTATTTTTTTACGTAGGTGTAGGCTGTGTATTTCTGCAGAGGGGCGTCATTTTGAAAACTTACTGTAAAATAATAAACAATTTTTAACTGTGTTTTAGTAAAATTCACCACTAGTCATCATTACTCATCATAATTTGTAACAATGTGAATGAAAAAATTAATAATTTAAACAAAAACTAAATTACTCAGTTTTATGAAAAAAACTACCTTTTTACTTTGAAGGCACACTACGGGAAAAAAAGCCCATACTGGTCTAGTTTTTTTTCACGTTTCTTCACGTTGAAGGTCCATAGAAGTTTTGAAAATACTTTAAAGCTACTGATTTGGTTCCAAAAAATTTTTTTAAGGTCCTAAACTTTTAGAACTACTAAGCTTATGCAGTAATTTAGTGCTTCAGACTAAATTCTAACTAACTTCTGCAAGGCCTAGGTGAATAGTACTTATTCAGGTGATAGGTGATATTATGATAATACCTTATCACAAAAAAAAAAAACCCTCCCCAAACATCCAAAAGAAAGAGAAAAAAACCAAAACCGATGTTGGGTGAAAATTATGAAAAAATCACAAAAAAAAATCTATCTCCTAAACTACTAAAAATCGCTGAACATACATGGGGGTAATTCGGGTACCCCTTGACATGAGAAGTCTAAATTTTTCTTTTTATCGTCACTTCCCCGGACACCCTGTATGATGACTTGGTTATGTCAAATAAACACTCATATTTTGACACGAGTATTATTAATTTTTCTTCACTCATGTTTTCGTACAAGTGCACACAACTGTTCCCTTTTAAATTGTGCTATCAAAATAATGGTCGGTGTGGGGCGACACGCACGCAATCGAAGCCACTTGGTACTTTCATTCGCACGGGTCAACGACAACACTTCCTGCTTTATCCAGATAAGAAATTTGGGGATCCTGGCCAGTATACACTTTGTATTTCCAAGCATATCCGTCATCAGTTGTGACCTTGTAAATCTTTAGGCCGTACTTGTGGATTTTGTTTGGGTTATACCACAGAATACATAATAGTAGCTAAACGCTACAGAACGGACACTCCGCCTCCCGCCAAATTTAAACACTTACCTCACCCCGCACGATCGTGATTAAAATGGGCCACATTTTTCTGCAAGGACGATACGCAACGAAGATTGACAACATTAATCAAATTGACTTAAAGTAATTTTATTATTTTGGATTTGTGATTATCGTTTTTCGTAGAAAATGGTTAGATATTGTGCTGTTTACGGATGTATTTCATCAGAAAAACGCGATTTTTTTTTTTACGCTAGTCACAAATGTGCCAACCATAAAGCGTTAACACACACATTTGCAGTCTCTACAGTGTGACTGTCAAAACGATAATTTTGTATGGAGTGTCCGGGGTGTGGTTATACTGACGAAACAGTATTCGCCCTTGAAAGGGGACCATTGACTCATCCACTACAAGAAGGTCTGTTGGCGTAAGTAGTTTTCTTCAGTTTCTCATTGCAATGTCTACAATTGGTTTGAATTTATACACATACACATATGAAGTTTATTTACACATATGAAGTTTATTTAATTAGTATTTTTGTTTCAATTAATCAAAATAACAAAGAGTTTCGTAATATCTTGAAAATTTAAGTAATTATCATTGTTAAAAGGAGGGTACTGTTTTCGGTAGAGAGTAGAGACTTATTTTTCTATTTTATTTCAATGTGAATTCTGTACTAATAATAAAATATCAAAATTGTAAAATCCTGTCTGTTCCGCTTTCGCGGCTAAACCACTAAATCAATCTTGATGAAATTCGGCATCTACAATTTATTATATGCGGTCAAATCGTTGATCATGAATTAACTTTCTTTATAAATTCTTAATAAAAGGTAACATATTTCAAAAAGTCTATGCAAAATATATTTAGTCAAATAGAACTTCTTCTAGAAGTGCTTTGAATTCAGATTTACACCAGATTAACAAAATAGGTATGTATATCCTTTTACACGACCTGTGAAATTTTCAGAAGGATTTGATTTTATAAACATTATTCATTATGGACTTCTAAGTATGTAGACTATAAAATAAAAATATATAATTATATAAAATATTAACTGTTATTTCATTTTAATTTTTAAGTGTTTTAAGCAGTTGCATAGCTACTTCGAAAGACATCTTGTAACAGACTTTTGTTATTGTAATGTTACATTATTACATAATTTACTGAACAATTCTTTAGTCTGTTTAACAATGAAATATTTAATTTTATTTCATATACAGTATGTTTTGTAAAATTACAAGCATATACAAGCGAACATTTCATTCCGCCGTATTGTCTGCAAAATGCCAGCAACGCAATATTGAAACAAAACGATTGTATGACACTTTTATCATGTGCATCAGTGGATGATAATAATTTTTTTTTTTTAATTCTTTATTGACAAAAGATTTTACATTTTGAAATATTGAAGTCTCTGACTCCCAAACTAGGTAAAAACCTGTATGTCAGGAGTCAGCGCCCTCTTCCAAAGAGTATTCAAGAAACGCCAATAAGAAAAATAAAAATAAAAATGTATAACAAAACAAAAAAATAAAAGTAGAAATTGTTTTTTTCGGCATGCATGTGTGTGTTTTGGTGTATAGGCCTTGTATGTATGTGTGTGTGTGTGTGTGTGTGTGTGTGTGTGTGTGTGTGTGTGTGTGTGTGTGTGTGTGTGTGTGTGTGTGTGTGTGTGTGTGTGTAATAGTGGGTACTATATACTCAAGTTATAAGATTTTCCGTTTCTTCGTAATCTAGTCAAAAGCCAGTTTTTAATTTTTACTTCTACATCACGTAGAGTACATGGATAAATATCAAGCAATTTATTAATTTTATTATATAGATGTACAGAAAGAAAACTGTGTTGTCTTTTCAATAAAGCAGTTCGACACCTCACAGGATCAGTTACATTTGTGCATGTCCGTTTATTACGAAACTTATTTGGGTCATAAGGAGTCGCAACCTGTTGTTTTATAATAGCATGATAAATATAAAGTTTCCTTACAGTCAGTATTTGGCATATATCTCATATAATTTTGTTGTTGGAAACCTATAAGGCTTAAACAACATTGTTTTGAGTAGAGACCGTTGTGCTCTTTCAAGTTGTAGCATAGTGCTTTTAAATGTACCGCCCCATACCCCGATACAATAGCCAATGACAGATTGGACTAAAGCAAAATAAACAGTTCGTAGAATATCACTATCTGCCACATGTCTCAGGTTTCTAAAGACCCATGTAAGTGTTCTAACTCTAGATGATATCATATTAATATGTGGCTGCCATGTTAACTTCGCATCTAAGAGAATACCTAAATATTTTAAAGATGTAACTTGAATCAAATGCGCACATGAACATGTTTTATTTGTAGGCGAGTTACAAGTATGAATCTTTACTGTTAGATTTGGCTCTTTAATACGGGAAGCAGTAAATTTAATAAATGAAGTTTTAGATGTATTTAAGGTTAATACATTTTGTTACCAGTTGTTGTTGAGTACCAGCTAAATAACCCATCGTTTTCCAGTAACAGTCTGGCTAAAAAGCTGCGAAGCATATTTTACTTTCATTTTAAGTATTTTATCTTTGTCGCAATGATATTCCGTTAAGTTTTTTATTGAAAAATAGAAAAAATCTTTATTGAAAAAGTTTAATAATTGTGGCGGGTTTGGAGGAGTATTTAGGTATAGTTTGGTAATTATAAATGAAGAGCACAGGTTAGGTCGACACGTCTTTAAAAGTGAATAAACACCTTACAAAAAAGAGTAGCAAACATGCTAAACATGAAATATGATTTTAAAAATCATAAGGCGCAAAAAGTTTAGAACATGCTCCCCGCGCTGAAAGATATTCTTTCAAGATCCATCAGCAACCTCAGGAAGTGGACATATTCTGGAGAAGGAACGCCGAAGCACGCCGGTGGACGTCTTCACATCAGCAACTCGATTGATTCCATCAGGGCCTGGATGCACAGCCACAATCCTCCCAAGTCTCCACTTTAACCCTTTAATGCGCAAACAATTTTTTTCTTTAATTTCAATATTTTATTCACTAAAATGGTTTATTGGTGATCTAGACTTCAGATTTTTTATTTATTTCTCCTGGGGTATTCCCCAGGAAAAATAAATAAAAAATCTGAAACTTACAGTTTTCGCGAAAATATATGTCGGTGAGGAACAACACTGCGAAACTCTGAGCAAATTACGTGACGAAATTAATGTTGTTCACAGCTAACACTGCGCCTTAAGGGGGTAAATAAACAGAACAAAAAAAGAACACATTAGAAAAGGAACTTCTATTTCGTAGCGATAAATAAAATCTGCATTTTTTAAAAAACACGTTTTTATTAAAAACTGAACAAGAATTTGAAACCATCAGGCTGACATGACATGGTAGTTATAAAAACAATTTCTTTTAACGTTTCGTTTTTTCTTAAAACAAATATTTTGCTTAGCCATCGATATGCTTTCGGTCCAACTTTATACATACTCAGTGCCATAATTTTCTCCTCTTTGGGAATCAACGTCCCATTTTTGGTTTATTTATTTCACGAAATTGCATCACAGTGAAGATAGCAGCCAAGGTTTTGAATTTTTTTAGTGTTTGTTGAAATGCAGAATTTGTGGAGAGTTTCTTGGCTGTCTTCAATCTTTGTTTGAAAGAGTCATTTTCGTTTTTCAAGAAATCTTTCCTTTTGTAACAATTAATCTTCGCATTTTGTTATAAGTATTATACATATTATAAACTAGCTGTCCCGGCGAACTTTGTACCGCCCTGTCAATGAATGTTGTGTTACCTTTTAGCCGAACTAATTTAGGCTTTGATGAACGTAATACAATGGTACAAAATAAATATTTATATGGATTGATATGTAATAGTATTTTAATTTATTACTTCAAACACGTCTCAGAGAAAAATGATTGAATTTTAATAAGCTGTGCAGCATGGATTAACTCTTTTCATTCTTTAACTGTTATCGACCACGCCATCGTTTCGTTTCACTTTAGTTGTGATAATAATTCTACCATTATCATTAGGCGATCGACGCTGATACAGTGGGTAACCATCGTTGCTTGTGATGGTCTTTGCCATCAATTTTCGTGGATACCTTTTGGTACACTCGCTGTCAACCATGCATGGTGTTTGTTGGTTGATGGTTTCACACGGTCCATGAATCATATTCGTGATAAAAACGTCATGTCGGTCTGGATCGGTTTTAGGATTAGCAATCCCCGCACACTCATATATTTTATTCTTTCGACTAACCAAATTAAAATGTGTGCATGCTGCAAGCCAGATTTTCGTCATTCGATTGAATACATCCATCATTGAATAATCCCAAAGATGTGTTCCTTTAATGTAACTCATCAGTGATCGGATTTTTTTTCTTGAAAACACGTGTGGTGATGACGTGCCGATCACTTGATATTTGTCCGGGAAGCAACAGTTGAATAATTTCCATCCATTTCGGATTACATATAAATGTAATGAATAGATCTGGCCGACCATAATGACGAACATATTATTATGTCATTGCATCTTGCACATATTCACTTGGGCTACCTGTGTATGTCGCCGGTAAAATAATCAATAGACCAACATTTTCTGCATCTTCTTCTGTGCTAATTGCATTAAAGATATATAACAGCATTTTATTTCGATGAATAACACATAGGTATAGGAAAAAGAATAAAAAAAAACAATAATTAGATACTTGATTACTTCATACACGTGCCAGAGAAAAATTATCGAATTAAACTACGATTTGCAGCCTGGGATGCATTCGGATTAACTCTTTTCATTCTTTAACTGGTGTCGACCACGAAATCGTTTCCTTTCACTTTAGTTATGATAGTTCTACCACTATCATCTTGTTGCCTGTGATAGTTTCTACAGTAAATTTTCGTGGATTCCTTTTGGAACACTCGCTGTCAACCATGCATGGTGATTGGCGGTTGATGGTGCCACACGGTCCATCAATCATATTCGTGATTACAACATAATGTCGGTCTGGATCGATTGAATACATCCATCATTGAATAATCCGAAAGATGTGTTGCTTTAATGTAACTCATTGCTTGAAAACACGTGTGGCAATGTCGAGCCGATCACTTGATAATTGTCCGGGACGCAGCAGTAGAACATAATATGTCATTGCATCTTGCGCATATTCATGCGTATGACTTGGGCTACCTGTGTATGTCGCCGGTAAAATAGCACCTAAGCACCTAAATAGCCCAATATTTTCTGCATATTCTTCTCTGTGCTAATTGCATCGCGTAAATGGATGTAATCTTCAAAACGCAATTTAGCTTGGTTCAATCGAATGAGCCAGGGCCTCCGTTTCAATTTTAACGTTATAATATTATTTCAACGCAATATTGTTGAAGCAGTCGACGAAATCGCGACAAATAGTTGTCAGAATTTTTACATTTTTAGAGATTTTTTTTTAAATAATTAATCGAACTATCCTTCTTGGTTAGTTTCCTCACCGAAAATACCTTATCAATTTCTGAAAGCACGCGTAAACACAAATATTTGAGGAATTTTTATGTATATGCTTTAATTGCACTTTTCAATAATTGATTTAAAAAAAATACAGACAATAGTTTATTCACCCTTTTTACTTTTTAATTATTTTACACAAAATACATTTTTGAACGCATGAATGTCAAACAATATTTTGACCGTATTCAACCGTATTTGACAGGATTGACAACTAATGATTGACATGTACGAAAATCAAAATTATTTTTATATAGTGGCCCGCCCCGCCTTCGGCCGTGGTACATATTTCGCAATAAAAGGTAGCCTATGTCCTTTCTCGGGTATCAAAATATCTCCATACCAAATTTCATGCAAATTGGTTCAGTAGTTTAGGCGTGATTGAGTAACAGACAGACAGACAGACAGAGTTACTTTCGCATTTATAATATTATAAGTATAAGTATGGATTATCCAGGCGTTCAGAAGAGAAGTACCAAATAAAAATTTTGTCATAACTTTTCCATTTTAGTCCCCGTTTTAAAGTCGTGTAATAAGATGACATTTAGTCACTGTAGTCAATACCCTTCTTGTTTTCATTATACAAGAGGACGCATGAAGGCTTTTTAATGTCTTCGTAAGTGGCTCTTGATTTCTTGCTTGTGTTTAATAAAATAGCATTGTGTCCTTTGCAGGTGGTGAGTATTAAAACTTGGCGTTTATCACACCATTTTATATTTTTTTCGCCATTAAGATTCATTTTTCCTGTAGTCTGACCTTTTTAATTTTGTACCTATAATTTTCTTAGGAAGTCCTCTACGGTTGGATCGGAGGGTACCACAATAAAATTTTTCTTTACTAAAAGTTAGAGGGGTAGAAATTGTCAGCAACAACAGTCCGACCCTCATTTTCAAGCCCTCTAATTAGTCTCAAAACTGTCTTTTTACCGTGGTCTTGTTCTCGGTTATTACCTTCCTTACCTGTATAAATAAGATTGTATGAATATGAATGAATTTTGGTTATAAATTATTGTAACACCACTAGTTACTGTAATACCACTAGATACTGAGTACTTCGTGGGTGCTTTTCTACACTTAGTCAGTACCTACATATTGAAAAAACTTAATTAAACAATGAAGTAAGTATAATAAACAATATTTATATAAGAAAATCACAATTGGTACAATAGGCATTAATCAGTCTTAGTTCTAAAAATCAATCAGCTCTCACTGTCACAGTCATCCTCACCTAAAACGGCTTCGAATTCGAAATTTCGTATTGTAAAAACTGTGATAATGGAGAGGTAGGACGTCAATCCTCCAAAGACTTGATAGGTCTTCGTGTATAAGTTATAAGCTGGCTGCAATGTCACGTAATCAGCGATAGACGAAGTTGCTGCGGTAGAGGCAGATTTTCGTTTTCTAGTGTTTTTAGTTGTAGTTGATCTTATATTATTCATTTCAATATAGTCCTCATCATAATCATATTTAAAGTAAACAAATTGAATTTCAACAGTTTGTTTAGCATTCATAACTATACCATATAATTGATCAGGTGTATAAAGTTTATTTTTCATTGCTCGTTCTACCGTCTACGCATGCATGCATAGAATCACGTTCATTTTGGCTGTGGCCAGATTCAAAGAAACGATGAATAATTTCCAGTTTGAACTTATTAGGAGCAAACAGATAAAGGGCAAACACAAATCTATTTTTATTCTGTCCTGCGCAACCATCAGAATAAAATGAATTTTTTTTTATTTTATTTATTTATTTATATAAAACCATTCTTACCATTACAGTTTACCCAATGCGATAGGGATGTCAAATTTACAATACAATTTATTCATTAATACAAAAAAAAAAAATTCTTCAATTAAAGAGAAAGCATGTGTGGTTTGTTTTGATGAGATGTCCATAATGACATGTTTGGAGTTTAATGAAGAACACGACCAAAGAGGAGGGTTAGAAGATTATGGCAAAGGCCACAGGACCGATAAAAAAGCTAAAAAGTGTTTTAATTTTTATGGCCAGGGGATTATTCGAATTATGATATGACAGCACGGACAATCCCGTCAAAGTATTAATTATTTATAGAAGAAGTACGCTGATTGCAGTAGAAAATTCTATGATTCTTGATAATGAGGATGGGTGGTCAAAAACAACGATACCAATTCCTGATTTCAATTTTGATAGTCTTCAGCAGAACCAAAATTTGACATAACTCTTATTCACTCACCATTGGATATGTTCAAATTGTTTTTTCCTGTAAGGCTTATTGAACACATGGTGAATTGTACTTACAAATACGGAAAAAATCTCGTAAATCAAAACGGACCACTTACAAGAAATAGTCGACACCGCAGCTTTCGACCCGTTATAGGTATAGGCAGGAAATTATATATGTATTAGGTTTATGCCTTCTTCAAGGACAAATGAAATTTCCTGTAAGACGTAACTGTTTTTCCAATGATCCGCACTACCATCCGTGCTTCCAATACGTAATATCTGGAAGGAGGTTCGAGCAAATCATAAGATGTCTTTGTGTAGCAGATGATTAAGATTCACAAAAACATTGAATACTAACTTTCAGCATATTTACAGTCCGCCAAAAGAACTTTCAATCGATGAATCCCTTATTTTGTTTCGAGGTAGGATTTACTTTCGGCAAAAAACCAGGAATAGATATTACTTATTGTTTTTTTTTTCTCCTCAATAAAGCGATTAATAATTACTAAATATTGTTTGCTTACCTTCATATATAAATCCTTTATCACTAAACAAATATATTTCGATGTTTCCGGGATAATTACACCCAGGGATTGAGGTGAAATTCTTGTAGGAAATTTTAAATCCTCAAAGTTTTGTCCTGTTGCCAAATACCGTAAAGTTGCTATTAGTCTCTCTTCTGCGCTTATAGACTGACGCATTTTTGTATTCATTTTGCTGATGTATGGTTTAACCAAGGTCAATAACATGTTAAAGGTCTCTGAAGACATTCGCAAGTAATTAAATAGATCTTCCTGATGCGATTGCCTCAGTTCACGTACTAACGTCATATGAGATCTTGATTCTCTTCCACGCAACCACTTTTTGATCCAATATCTTCTTTCTGATGATGATAATAAACGAAATATTAAAATAGCACATCGTTTTTTACGTAACATTATCAATTGATGTTTTCAAAACTGTCAACAACTAAGAAATTACAGAAAATAAAGTTACATCTTTCTCTCTTCCTATGCTTACCAAATCTATGATTAAAGAGATGTTTGAATTAACCGGACCCAGAGCAGTATTTTCAAAATACTTAGAGGTTTATAAATCTAGCATACATCCTAATGTAAACAATCAAAGTGTAAGTTATAGTTATAAAAATAATTAGGCGTATGTGTGTTTTGGTCCTTTACAAGCTTCCTATTATTTTATGTATGGTTTGCTTGCAGATTGGTGATGAGTTTTCTATAGGTGACCTACTAACCTTCCGCTTGATGACAACTCTTTGAGTTTTAGTTCGGAAAATAGACATCACACACCACACCACACAAGCACTGACTGGACACGGTGGATTCGCCTTCTACTTGAACAGATTCAAGCTGAAGGAGAATTCATCGTGTCTGTGTCAGCCCGGAGTCGACGAGACGTTTTTGTTTCTCACCTGCTACTCGAGTGTCCGATTTTTGCAAGAGATAGATACGTTATTGAGCAAAAATTGGGCATCGCGATGACGGGTGAGAATCTGCCTGCGGCCCTGGGGGATAAGACGAGGAACGAGTTCCTGGAATTTTGTAAATATATTATTGTTGTTGGGGTGGTGAACAAAAGACACTGTGATAAGCTGTGATATTAGGGTTAAGTTTTATTGTTGTGCCATATTGATCTGTATTGTTTTATTTTTATTGTAATGTTTTAATTATTGTAAGTTTTAAATGTGATCTTTAATTATTGTATTTTATTATTATTTTGTGAATTTTATTGGAATCTGTAAATTTGTATGTGTAAGTTTAATTATTGTAAGTATTTTAATTTAGGCCCAAATTGTAATTTAAGAATATTATGTTTTATTATGATTGAAAATAAAGGTCTCTGGACAATACTCCAGAGGAAAGCAGACAACACCCTGTGATGGCGGGTTTAAAAAAAAACCTTTTGAGTTTCAAAGCATTTACGCCTAGCACTCCTGCTGCAAGTTCATCGGTCTCTATTCCTGACTCACCGGTCACTATTCCTATCTCTCCGGTCACTATTAAGTTACCTAAGAAATCGACGTCCTTAGAAATAAGTGTTTGTATCTTATTATTTTGCGTGCTTGTATGTATTACGTATAATAATCTATGTATCTTTTCCTCTTAAACTTATATATACCTATTGTCGTATTTCAGGACTAAGGCCGGTTGCAGAGCTTCACCGACCATCAGTGCGTACGTCAGTCGCGCATATGTATGGAAATTCCTAAAAGCGTTCATAGCTAGACCGACCATACGCACGCGTATTTCCATACATATGACTAGCGCGACTGACGTACGCACTGATGGTCGGTGAAGCTCTGCAACCGGCCTTACGGTTATTGTTGAACAGTACTTTAGAAGGGAAAGGACTGTTGAATCTGGATAAAACTATTCCACTAAATAATGCGGCACGTCTATCTTTAGTGAGAATTGTCGGAACCTGTATATTACGACAAAACCACTTGTCAGATCTTCTGTTTATGCGAATTGGGCGCGTGCTATAACTAGCTCATTTCCCCAAGAAAAATCATCTGTATATTTTCACACCAAAATCATTGAATCTACACGTGGTATTATAACGAGATTGGCTGGTAAATTACCAGACTAAATTCATAACCTAAAACGAAAATACAGGGATACTGGCGTAGTGGAGAAACGCAGAACTTCAAAATCAGGGTTTTCACCTCAACAATCTTCTAATCTTCGTTTGCCTAACGAACTTCAGTTAGAAGAGAAAGATGCAGAAGACAAACTATTATGGCTCAAAAACTCCTCTGAGCCATGGACAACCGTAGAACTAAAGTGGCAAGAAACTACAGAGACGAGGCTAAGAGGCGAGGCGAGTTAGGCATTGATGGTTAAATGTTATTCGTAAGTTACTTCTGATCAAGCAAGATATTGTCATATACCTATTACTTTAATTTGTAAATTACATTAGGTGCGATATACACTCACCGGCACAATTAGCGGAACAGAAAAAAAAGGGAGTATTTACGCATTTTTGCGTGTTACTGGCCGGCTAAACAAACTTTTTTTAAATTTGGGATTTAATTTAAAAATGGAATACTAAGCGCTTGCCATTTATTTCATTCTTTTGTTTTAATTTTAATTGATTCATTTTTTTCGAACGCTTGTCTATTTTAAGAAGGTTCGTGAATTCCATTTGAAAAGCTTTGAATTGCAGTTTTTTGAGGCTTTTGAGTTTTTTCGCATATTGATAATTTACGAGCATCTAAGTATGCCTGATTTAACGCCATCAGAAATCATTAGGGCAGATCAAATGAGGAAAAATGGTCAAACCTACAGATCGAATGCCAGAAGCCTTCGTCGATCGTTATCAACGATTCATCGTAGCATGAACTTACAAAATGAATGTAAAAAAATTGCTATTGAACATGTAAGAATGTTAATGTGTAAAGATTTTGCAAATACTTGTTTACCTCCGTCTTTATGTACGCATGATAAATATCAATTATCGATTATTTTGTCTTGTCTCTCTTACTGCCGAGTGTTGGCAAAATAATAATATTATATATTATATATTATTTCCCCATACCAAGTTTATCCCCGATTTCTTGGAATCTACGAATGCTACCTGAGGTTATCATACCTTTTTACATAGCTAAGAACATGCACATGTTTTTAAAAACATCTGCAGACACATTTTCATAGAGATTTTTTTCAGTATCTTTGTTAAAAACGAGTTAACTTAATTACTTTAATGTTATTATTTTTTGTTTAAAAGCCATTTCTTTGAATTGTTTGCAGCGATATGGATTTTTATTGCTGAGAATTATTGTTTAACTCAACCTTTACATAAAAACTCAAAAAAACCGAGACCAAATAAGTAAAATAAAAAATTAAACGTTAAATGCGAAGATAAAGTGGCATTTTCAAGAAAAAAATTAAAATTGCAATAACTCTTCAACGGCTAACTTTTGGATATGGTATTATAAGATCAAATCAGTTTGTTTTGACCCCTACTACACGCTCTTAACAGGAATAGGTCGACTTAACCTGTAACCCTGTATAGATTAATGGCGTGCCATACCGGACAGTAAAAAATCGGAATGCCGGACCGTAAAATTCCTTGTAGTGGACAAACGCCCTAAGTAAGCGTTATTGTGTACATATAAAATATTATTAAATATATACTGCGACGGTACAGTAAGGATACCAGTATTCTTAAAGAGATCTCTTAGTGAGTCTCGAGCACGCAAATTATAATATATAGAGCGTATGGCTCTTTTCTGTAATATAAATATAGTTTCTATATCTGCAGCCCTGCCCCATAGCAGAATTCCATAGGACATTATGCTATGAAAGTAGCTAAAGTAAACCAATCTAGCCGTTTCTTCATCGGTGAGATGCCTTATTCTTCTAACTGTATATGCAGCTGAGCTGAGCTTAGCAGCGGTGGTGGCAACATGGGCCCCCCATTGAAGCTTCTCATCTAATGTCAACTTCTCATAAAACTCCCAATATTTATTTTAACCAGCTGTTGTTTTTAAAGAATAGTGTTCGTAATTTAAACACGCAGAATAGCCTTACGGTAGAAGAAAACTCGACAGCTGATCAAGAACCTTTAGGACCTTACTCGAGAGAACATATACCAAATTTATTTATACAACTACCAAATTCATTTGCAATAATTGTAATGGAAGACACATGGCTATGGCTAAAATATGCCCCGTCTTTAGAAAGGAGAAAAAAGTCAGGGAACTGATGACTGAATTTAATTGTACTTACAAGCGTGCACTTACTTTATTTTTGGTTCCGAAAAGTTCCGTTAATAAGATCGAAACTCTAAAACGCACACACGAAGAAAGAATGGTCGAGGATGTACTTGAACAAGTTTCCGAAGCGAGTGAGAATGAGAGGAAATTGGAAGAGAAAAAACTAAGTAGTACATTTTAATGAAGGTATTTGTATTGTGTAATTTTGTAAATGAAGGTTATAATGTTTGTGTTATTTGTAAAGTGTATGTTTTATTGCAATTAAGCAAAAAAAATAAATTGAGATCATTTATTGTTTTATTTTTTATCAGTCTTGGGTTGTAAGCATAAAGTGAAACTATCATAAACATTATTTATTTGTATAATGTGTGTACAAAAGTTGGAAATAATTATACTAGAACACATTAGCCGAAATAGGAAAATCAAGACATGTTTACACTGGTTGAAAATATGAAAAATAATTCACTAGCCTATATTTTATTTTTATTTTACATATAATAAGCCCAACAGCCGCATAAGAAAATGGAAAGAAACAAATGTGGCTGAATTGTGGACGTTTTTGGGCATACTTTTTTTATCGGCACCGCTAGGCTGAGTAAACTTTCGGATTACTGGAAGAAAAGTCCTTACATGAAATTTAACATTAATAAATATATGTCTAGGGACAGATTTCTGCTCATATTAAGATGTCTTTTTTTCAATACTACTTATCTATTATTCTATTCTTAATCTATTATTAAATACTCAAAAATTGATTACTTGTTAAATTATTTTAATGAAACGATGAAAAATTTAATTTATCCCGAGAGGGAATTGAGTATTGACGAATCGATGGTTGGATTTAGAGGACGTGTGACAATATATTAAAAAAATAAAAGGCATAATTAGTATGGCATTAAGTTGTATGTTTTGGCCCATCCTAAAGGACTAGTCCATAGAATCCATATGTTTAAAGGTTCCTCCGATACTGAAGTTGGTGGTGTAGGCCACGTTAATAAAGTATTCATGACACTTTTAAAGGATTATTTAAATAGCGGCCATTCCATTTACATGGACAATTTTTATAACAGTGTCCAGTTAGCAGAATTATTAATAACAAAAAAAACATACTGCACTGGAACTTTGCTAGCCAAAAGAAAAAATAATCCAAAAAGTGTTGTGGCTAAAAAACTTTTGAAGGGTGGAAATATTTTTAGGTATAATGGAAAAGGTGTTTGTGTCGGTAAATGGAAAGACAAGAGAGACGTGCTCACTATTTCCACTGAGCATTCATCCCACTTGATGCCAGTGGAAAATAGGCGTGGTCGTGTGGTCAACAAACCAAATATGGTAATCCAATATAATAAATATATGAAGGTGAGAGCGAAAATTCAACAATTTCGAAAACATACTGTTCAGTGGCGAAGCAAACTTTCATCTGAATGGTCATGTGAACAAACACAATTGTCGGTACTGGGCAGAGGAGAATCCGAGACGAAAGCATGAACGACCTCTGCACAGTACAAAGGTCGTTGTTTGGGCCGCAATGTCTGCCAGGCATAATCGGTCCTTATTTTCATGAAGATCGACGAGGCTGGCCAAATTTTTTGGGTCCACAGCTACAGGAGTTTCAGGGCTTCAATTCAAGAACGTGGTTCCAACAAGATGGGGCCACTTGCCATACATCTAATCAAGCAATGGAAGCTGTAAACGAATTATTCCCTAATAAGGTCATTTCGCGTAGCGGTAACATCAATTGGCCCCCCAGAAGCCCCGACTTAAGCCCACTCGACTATTTGTATGCCTTAAAAGTAAGGTCTACGAGGATAATCCGAGGAACTTAACCCAATTGAAGAAAAACATCAGGTCAGAAACGGCAGCAATATCGAGAGCTTTGTGTCAGCGTGTTATTGCTAATCTCCGTTCCCGATTAGAAGAGTGCCAGCGGTTACCTATCTTAATCTCGAATTTTAATATTCCGAATATCATAATCCAGAAAACGTTTGGACATTTTTTCATAACCCCGAATTTTAAAATTTCGAAGTTTTGTTTGCCATATAATCGCACAATCGCACTTCATGAACTCTCTAAAAGATGTAAAGGACAAGTTTAGGGACTCCATGCTATACAAGATAGCCACAAGGAAAATAACATCTTCAATTGATGTACATATTAATCTTGAGTTAACGGGGATGACGAAATATTTTGGTCATCCAGAAGTGGTAATGGACGAGAGCGTAGCGGCGTGGATAGATAAGGGGACCGTGTTGAAGCCAGATCTCGCGGAGGTGGCGGAGGAGATCCGAAGAGCATTTGTCCTTAAGTTCTCTCGAAACTTTTATAAGAAGAAAAGGAAATGGCCCAACCTATCTATAGGGCCTAACGCAGATCCATATGTTAGACAGTGTTATGATGGGGGCTATTGGGGGGAAAGACCAGAAGACCCGTGGAAAACGGCTATGTTCAGAGATATACAATTTAAGAAAACAGTGGAGTTTGATTACCAGATCTACACTGCCGACCTCCTTGCTGACAAGGCAATAATACCAAGTTTAAGTCACTGGCCTTACGAGTATGATAATCAGGCTCACAGAACATTATATGGAAGATTCCCTTCGGCCCCTCCCAGGGAAAGTAGTAATGTAATTATGCAATATATTGGGAGGGAGGAGGTGAATGTAAAGGATATCATAAAAACTGTATCTGAGGGGAGAGTGCCTAATAATTGGAAGGTAACCGTGGGTGTTGCCAAAGAGAGGGAAATGAAGAAAAGAAAAGCTCGATTCTTTGGGAAACTAGTTTTAGAGATGCGGCTATTCTAAGTTGCGACAGAAAACAACATAAAAAATGTGTTCAAGTACATCCCTCACCAGACAATGACAAAGACTGAAGATGACCTTTTCAAACATCTGTTGAAAATATCAGAGACGTCATCCACTGAGTCTGGTGGGGCAGTATTTATGTCGATGGACTTCTCCAACTGGTGCACCAGCTTTAGGTACGAAGGTGTAACTCCTCTTTTTGAGGAGCTTGATCGATTACTGGGTGTTGACAATGTGTTTGCATAAACCCAGAAATTCCCCTTAGAGTCAATCCTGTTATTTCAGGACAGGTTCTGTCCCCCTAAACAGGGTCTGGACGGGTTGCCTTTAAGCGGGCCGAGGTGTTTTTACGGGCCAGAGGCCTGGATGGAGGGTCTAAGACAAAAGGGGTGGACCCTGGCAACTCTCTTGCTCATATTGGTTGCATCCTGGAGGTGTGGCACCATAGCCACGCTTACAGGGCAGGGTGATAACCAGGTAATTTATCTTAGGCTTCCTAACAGGACAACTCTTGAGGGCCTTCGAATGAACAAAGCTCAGTATATAGAGTGGTTCCAAAAGACATTGTTAGATCTGTGTACCAAGGCTGGTATCACACTTAAGCTAGAGGAAACCTGGGTTTCTAACTCCTTGTTAGAGTATGGAAGAGAATTCTTCTTCAAGGGAGCCCAGGTTAGCTCCTCTCTTAAGAGGGTGTCCAGGATGGCCAGCGAGGCGAATCAAACAATACCCTCTCTTAACGGGGATATAGCAGGGTTGTACTCGGCAGGGATGGGTGCTGCACAGAAAGATCACGTTCCTATACCCTCCTACTGGTGCACCATTCTGGAGGCGTCAATAATGGCACAAGATAGGTTTCCCGCTTTAAAAAGATATCCTACAGAATATGTAATGTGCTTGCTCATGGTGCCGCGAACACTAGGGGGGTGGCCTATAACCTTGTTCTCCAACTTTTGCACTAGAGCAGTGCAAGACCCTTTAACATGTGCCCTCCACATGGTACGAACGCTCATGAAGTCACCCAGATTTAGAAAGCATATCATTAGAATCGCAACTGTTAGGATGATGAGCTCAAACCCAACAATGTTAATCAAAGATCCTCAATCCCTCCCTTTGGTAATGCCCAGGCAGCCAGAAAATTACCTGAAAAACAAGATCTCTGAGGGTCTTCCCTCCTTGATAAAGAACAATGAGCTTAAACCCCTATTTGATCCCTCAGTAGAATTAAAGAAACAACAGTTAGTAGGGGATCTGATGGATATAGTGCCCTGCAATCCAAAATTATTGTCTAAGATAATGACCTTGTCGAACATAGGGAAGCAGGAGGCTCTTGTTAGCAAGTTTTCAAGCACCAGATCCATACAAGCTGTTGCCTGCAGGGAGTGGAGTTCTGAAATCGAAGTTCTAAGAGACATAAGATCAATGGAAAACACTATGTTTGACCATATCATCAATCGGGGGCCGGATGTACTCCTGGATATATTACCAAGCATACCCTGCCTAACACAGCTGGCACAAGAACTCAGGGAAAAGGGTTGGGCAAGACCAATAGAAGGAGTAACAATGCCCGCCCAGCAGGAACAAGCCCAGATATGCATGTGGGAGAATATCCCTATAAACCATTATGATAAGACAATCACCCTGTCCATGGAAGGAGATCCCACACAGGCATGGCACCTGAGCAGGGGCAGCGTGTCCCCTTATATTGGAGCTCCCACTAGGGTCAGGGCCAAGAGGCAGCCATTGCAAGAGATGGAGTCCTATAGTTTTACCCAATCTCTATCACTTCGTGCGCACAGCAGCGCAACGGTCACCATTTGGATAACATCATCTTTTCCAAATAAATTTCCATTTTATAGTAGTAATAAAAAACAATAATTGTGTTTGTTTATTTCAAGTAGTATTTTTTTTATTTAACTAACAAATACCCGATACTCTTTTTGGACACCTTATATTATATTATGTGCATCATTGTATATTTTATTACAGTTAATAAGCAAAGGATGAATATATGCAATTGATTTAGTGGTTCACGGGTAATTCTAATGTACACGAATTAACCTTTGATTACAAATTTGATTTGTTGATACAAAATTATTGCAGGAAGAATGGGGTTACAGTTATAACACAAATATAGACGGACAAACAGTAAATTGGAACAAGACAAAAGTATTGATGATGAAAAGAGAAACCATTCAGTACTTTTTACAAAACTTCCTATAAAGATGATTGTTTCCAAGAAATAAAAGGGAGAAAATGAAGCTTATAACAGAAAAAACACTAAAAAAGGCTTACAAGGAAAGGCGAGATATAAGTCTTAATAAAAAGAAGGATTTAAGAGATCTCGTCAATAAAGGACTCATTCCTCCTTTTTACGCAAATTTTTATAATTCAATCATTAACTAGAGTTACTTCATTGATCTCATACGATATTTTTAGAAACATCGTGTTTTTTTTTGTTTGTTTTTATAATTAAGAAGAAGTGCCTAATTATATCATGTATCAATATGTACATTTTAAACAGCTTATTTTTGTCGCCTCCATTTACGACAAAACGATAACAGAATGAATTCGCCGATATTACTAACTCCTCCACATCGATTGCACCACCATCAAGGCCAGTCTTTATACATCTACAGCTAAGCGAGGCAAGGTAGATGATACAACCGTGCTGGCACTTATTGCAGATAAAATTCAAAATATTATTAGCCAACCTACACATGATTCCGATATGCATTTCATATTATCATTATATGA
Source organism: Colias behrii (assembly GCA_029959065.1). Taxonomy (NCBI): domain Eukaryota; kingdom Metazoa; phylum Arthropoda; class Insecta; order Lepidoptera; family Pieridae; genus Colias; species Colias behrii. Next base: position 335,759 of record JARWMC010000022.1, read on the forward strand.
TGATTTTCGGAAGATACCCTCAGAAAAAAAGATGGATGCGAAAATGGAGTTGATTACCATAATAAAACGATATAACAATCCAATGTACAATAATTACCACTATGGGTACTACACACAAAATACACAAAATCAACAATTTAATACTTCGTCTTCTAATAATCATTATGAAGCTCCACTATCAGCTCAGTCAAACTACTCAAATGTAACGTCAGACGAATTTAATATTGACACACATTTGCTTGAGGATAGTCCGGAGCCATAACATTCATTAATGTTTGATTTTCCATTATAAAGTTGATTCCATAATTTTTTTTATTTACCTTACTATCTAACTAAGATAGAACACCAACCATATCACATTCGTTACGACTATTACTTTAGTTATAACTACTCTATTATCAATAATTACGGTACTCTCATTCATTTTTTAACCGACAAAAAAAATGAGGATGTTATCAATTCGGCCGGTATATTTTTTTAAAAATTATATCGCTGTTTCTGTAACTCTCGAACTCGACGAAATTCTAAATGCTGTGTGCAAATCTTTAATCGTGTCCACAAAAGATCAACAACGGCTATTGAACATAGATCAAGAACAACACATTTAGAAATGAATGAAATATCTGATGACTCTTCTTCTCCTAAATCAATAAGAAGAAACTTAGAATTTAATTAAATCTTAGTATGTATATTGTTATTCAAAATAAAAATCCAACGATAAAGGTGTTACGAGACAAAGTGCGTTAAAAAGAGAGTAGAAACTTTGAAAGTCATACATACATACATAAATGAATTTGAGAAGAAATCTCTTATTAACGCAGAACACGCAGATGTTTTAAAAAAAATTGGTGTGCTTAATAAAGAAATCGTAAAACGTCAGATTTAAAGAAGTAAAACGGGCAAAGTTGTAAGGAAGAAATATTCGCCTGAATTGCGAAGTTTCGGTCTTACGTTAAATTGTTATTCAACGAAGGCATATAAATACGTCAGAAATACATTCAGCACATGTTTAATTATAAAGTAATTAGGAAGAAATTATAAAGTAAATGTAAGTCAAATTATAAGTATTAAAATAATGTAAGGCATTACAACTTTACTCTTAACTAACTCTATTTTACAACATACGCCCTTGTTGCACCCAATGCTTCAATTAGTAAATAAGTTATAACAGTAGTCATTAATTATTGTTCATTATCAATAATGGATTGCGAAATCGTAAGTACCTTTTTTGTTATTTCATAAGGTGACGCTGTTGTGCTCACAACTTACGCTCAATTTCGCGCGTAAATCTCATTTTTTTGTTTCTATGCAAAAGGCAAGCCTCTTACAAAAAAGGAATCGAAGTTTTTGCTTGACCTAATAGAAGGCAGTACAATAATTACAACAAAAACAACGAACGCCATCAACAACAAAATTAAAAACGAAGAGTTGGTTCGATCGACCGAGCTGTTCAATGCCCAGGCTACGAATTATCCTAGGACACCTCAGCAGCTACGTTTGAAATGGGAAAATTTTAAAAAGAATTCACGCAAACGCAGCACTAAAATAAATTAAGGTTCGCTAGTGGTGTTAGTTCATACTTGTGTTTTTAATTGGACTTCAGAATGTAGTGACTTATTCATTCTATTTACCTACATTGACTTTTTAGACTGGTAGTGGTCCTGCTGATTATATATCCCCAGATGACATACTGGACCGAGTTTCTGGTTTGCTTCGTACTGTGCCATTTGGGGGTGATAAGGAAACAGTAAGTGTCGATATTGGTGGCATGAGTGGAGATGGTGTAACTAGTGTTGACGGTATTGGTGATGGGTTTGCTAGGGTTTCTGCTGAAATAAGTAAAGTTGCAGATTTGATGCCTACATCAATTAACCATGGCATTGAGATTGTTGTATGCAGCGATGAGGGTGATAGTGTCACAGAAAATCTGGTTTTGGAGAGTCTAGGCCAAAATGTGTTAATACTAAATAAGCCAAAGAGATTTACTCTTAGTACTCCGAGGACAGGTAATTTTTGTTTTTCAAACGCTATTCTTAATGCATTCATTAGAGAGCTCAAGGAATATCCTCCAAATAAATCTCGAATATCTACCTCATGTATCCTAGGTCCATCATTATAGTCAGTGTGTTGTCTATAAATCAGTCATACCAGACAAAACCTTAATAGGTTTTGTCTGGTATGACTGATTTTTTTTTTACAAAATAATTTTTGTAAAAAAAAATTCTAAAATAGTATTATACAATAATACAATTTCAATAGAATATCAATCTAGTAAATTTATCAGTATTTTTGTAATCGTATTTAACAATTCTGTACCTACCTTTATGCCGTAACTTACTGCCAATTTACTTAAACCAAACTTATATTTTATCTCGGTAATCGCGGGAACGACAACTACGCGGGTAAAACCGCGGGGCGCTGCTAGTACTTACTATTATTATAAAGCTGAAGAGTTTGTTTGTTTGGTAGAACGCGCTAATCTCAGGAAGCAGTAGAACAGCTTTTAATAGAAAGAATGGTAGAAATAGAGCCATGTGGTTTATTTATAGACGAAAAAATACCATATTTACAGGTAAATTAGCTTGGAGAAATTTTTGCATATGTAGTGGTGTGTATATTACTCAGATCTTAGAGCGCGTTTCCACTATATCGTTCTGGCCTATACAAAAATGTTTCGATATCCTAACATTACTATTTAATTTTATACTTATTCCTAGCAACACTCTGATTTTTGTTTTCAATAAAAACAAGTTTTTATTTGGAAGAAAATGGTTTTGACTTTATAAAAAAAAATATATCATTCAATTTCACGTCCTTGAGCAAACGACAAGGCGACTACCGTGAAACAATAAAATATCGTGTCCATAATAATTTGTTTCGTTATTAATATTTGACCATAATAATTACGAAACAAAACAAATGAATAAATCGTCACTTGATAGTGGAAAGTGGAAACACGCACAAAACCAGAATAAACCAGTTTACGCTGTCCGCAGGTGCCACGTGCAGTCTTTTGTCAGTCGCTTGGTACCGTTAGAACATAAAGCACACATTTCATTCAAAAGTTATAATTATTACGTAGTTTAATTGTTAAATATATTCTTTTAATAATAACTTAAGTTTTAATAAGAAAATAAGATTGATTTTTTTTCTGTTTTAAGTTTTTAAAATTTCACTTTGATTGATCTCATGCCTACCAAAACACAGAACAAAATTTGATGTTAAGCTCATGTGTATGATTAAAGTTAACTTTACATTTAATAAGTAAAAAAAGTGTTTTATTTTAGAAACAAACTAACCTACTTTTACATAACATGACCTATTTCATTGCCGCTATCCATAATTTACAGTATTTATGGCTTTATATTGATATGTCAAAATGACGTCACCTCTCTAATACTGTGACTCATATGCACGTCACCAGTTGAAGGTTAAATTTTGTATTTGTTGATTGTTGTTATTATTTGTTATTATTGTTATAATATTTGTTGAAGGGTTTAATTTGTGTGTAAGTGTTGTAACTTTATATTGTTAATTCAAAATGGCTCCAGTGTCAAAACATGGTCGAGGCAAGCCTTTGACTTCTCAAACTAAAGAAGTTTTGTACTGTTTGTACAAATATTTCGAAAATGAGTGTAATAACAACCCGAGCAGTATTATGACCCCCACTCAATTAGTTGCTAAATCAACAGGAATTTCAATAGCATCCGTCAGAAAGGTAGTATCAGAAAGCAAATGTTGTCCTTCAGATCAGGAAGTAACATTTAAATCTCCTAAAAAGAAACCGAATCGTAAACCTACAATAGTAATCGATAACTTTGATCAGCAAGTTATCAGAAGAACAATTCATGACTTCCACAACACAAATAAAGAAGTTCTCACTTTGAAAACTTTGCACGCAAAATTGAAAGAAGATATCGATTATAAAGGTTGTGTCAGCACGTTACGAAAACACGTCATGTCATTAGGTTTTAATTGGAAGCAAACAGAAGATAACCGGAAACTTCTTATGGAAAAACACGAAATTAGATACTTGCGAATTAATTATTTGATGAAAATTGCTGAATATCGTGAACAACGCCGACCAATTGTTTACACCGACGAAACTTATATAAATACATCACATACCCTCTCAAAATCTTGGTCAGATGGAAGCACTTCAGGTTTCAAGCAACATATATCGAAAGGCAACCGCTTAATCATTGTTCATGCTGGTGGAATGGATGGCTTTATACCAAATGCATTGCTTATGTTTAAAGCCAACCAAAAAAGTGGAGATTACCACGACAATATGAATTATGACAACTATTCAAGGTGGATTCAAACTCAATTAATACCCAACTTACAACCAAATAGTGTTGTTGTTGTTGACAACGCACCATATCATAACTCAATACAAAATCCTGCACCGAATAGTAATTCTAGAAAACAGCAAATGATTGACTGGCTGACATTTAGAAACATTGAGCATTCATCCACGTTGCTTAAGCCTCAATTATATGAACTGATTCTGCAAAACAAGGCGAGATTTGTAGAGTACAAGATAGACGAACTATTACGACAGCACGGTCATACTGTGCTGCGTTTACCACCATACCATCCGGAGTCTAATCCTATAGAAAATATATGGGGGATAGTGAAAACATATGTCGCTAAAAAGAATGTCGCAATGAATATGAATGTTATAATGTCATTAGCTGAAGAAAAAATGAACGCCATAACTGTAGAGGAATGGAGAAAAGTTTGTCTGCATGCTATTGAGGAGGAAAGCAAATATCAGGGTAGAGACGCAGCTTTAGACGCAATATCAAAACGAATTATAATTAATTTAAATAATTCATCTGATGAAAGCGAGGATGGGGATGATTGTGATATGCCTGGGGTTGATGAATTATTAGAATAAAATGAAATGCCATTTTTCCGGCTAGCTAAAGTTAAAAATTCATTTATGGGCCAAGGTATACGCTTTTTACAACAGAATTCCTCATAATATTAAAGAGTTTAGTAGTTCTAAATTTAAAACTTATATAAAAAATTAGTTCAGAGAGCCTATTACAGTATTAAGGAATATATGGACGATAAAAACCCATGGAGGGTTGTCGCGTAAAAACCACAGGACAGTTCTTTGGCATATTACTATAATATAATATGATGTTACATATATTATGTTTTGTAAAATTAAAACTGACATGATTAAAAAGAGCAACTATGGAGTTTCTTACCGGTTCTTCTCCGTAGATACTGCTTTCCGAATCGGTGGTAAATGTTAAAAATATGTACCTAATGACGTTTCAAAAGTGCTTCTAGAAGAAGTCTAATTGAATAAATAAATGTTTGAGTTTTGAGTTTTGAATTAAAATTAAAAAGAGAATCTTGGAACTGTTTAAATTGTGTACTAAAGTTAGTAAATTAAACTTTAAATGTCGTTTCTTTTTCAGGTTAGTAAATTTTTCATTTTAGTAACATTGTTAATGTAAAAGTTATACGTATGTTAAATGTGCAAATATTAAAATAAAGTCTCATCTTTTTTAGAGGAGAAACACATATAGTTTAATTTAAAATCCCATATATATATATATATATATATACAGGGTTACAGGTTAAGTCGACCTATTCCTGTTAAGAGCGTGTAGTAGGGGTCAAAACAAACTGATTTGATCTTATAATACCATATCCAAAAGTTAGCCGTTGAAGAGTTATTGCAATTTTAATTTTTTTCTTGAAAATACCACTTTATCTTCGCATTTAGCGTTTAATTTTTTATTTTACTTATTTGGTCTGGGTTTTTTTGAGTTTTTATGTAAAGGTTGAGTTAAACAATAATTCTCAGCAATAAAAATCCATATCGCTGCAAACAATTCAAAGAAATGGCTTTTAAACTAAAAATAATAACATTAAAGTAATTAAGTTAACTCGTTTTAAACAAAGATATTGAAAAAAATCTCTATGAAAATGTGTCTGCAGATGTTTTTAAAAACATGTGCATGTTCTTAGCTATGTAAAAAGGTATGATAACCTCAGGTAGCATTCGTAGATTCCAAGAAATCGGGGATAAACTTGGTATGGGGAAATAATTCTTAGAATAGCTCATTAACATCGGTCTAGTTATTATCTGCCTATGCGAACAATAAAGGGTTGTGCCGCGTGATTATGATGTCTCACTCACACGCTGCAACTATCTCGCTTCCACCTACTGGAGAGAGCGAGCAAGGTGATGGACGAAGCTGTATGGGGCGAAGGATGCCGCTTTGTATTTTTTAGTCTGCTTATGTGATTCGTCCGTAGTAGATGCGATTTCTGTGCTCCTCTGTGTATTGACAACGCGACTTGGCTTTCTTTTTGGACTGATTTTCTTCCGATTCTGTGACCGTGGCTCGAAACTGGACTTTGATTTTTGCTTGCGATTTGAATTTTCAAGATGAGTTCGTATACTAACGAAGAATATGCTGACATTTTGATGTGTTACGGGTTTTGTCAAGGTGTATCTGCACATGCTCGTGCGGAATACATGACCCGCTATCCTGACCGTCGTGCACCAGATGTTAGTGTCTTCGAAGGGACCTATCGTCGCCTTAGAGAAACTGGTTCGATTCTAAGACGACGAACAGACGTCGGTCGGCCATCTGTCCGGGATGAGGAAGACGAAGAGGAAAATGAAATTAAGCGATTTTTTCGAATGGATCCCACGACATCAACAAACATTGTTGCCCGAGAACTTGGTCTGTCTCAGTGGAAAGTATGGTTCACAATGAACACTTCAGGATATTACCCATATCACTACACGCCCGTGCACGTGATGGAAGAAGGAGATCCTTTAAGAAGACTAGATTTTTGTAGATTCATGTTGAATGCGGATCTGGAAAACCCCTCGTTTTTTCAAAAAAATTTTATGGACAGATGAGTCCAAATTTGATCAAGACGGTATCACAAACTACCATAACGCTCACTATTGGGCTCCGAAAGCACGTGGCAATCCTAACAAGAAGATTCCAAAAAAATCACAAAGACGATTCAGTCTTAATGTGTGGATGGGGATAATTTCAAATAAATTAATTGGACCATACTTCCTTCCGGACAACCTAAATGGTGAAAATTATGAGACCTTTCTGCGCCAACATTTAAGCGACCTACTTGAAGACATACCCCTGACTTTGTTAAGAGACATGTGGTTCCAACATGATGGCTGCCCTGCACATTACAGAAGAAGTGTTAGAGAATGGTTAGACATCAACTATCCAAACAGATGGATCGGAAGAGGTGGGCCCATACCATGGCCGGCTAGAAGTCCAGACCTAACCCCCATGGAGTTTTACGTATGGGGGCATATGAAGAGTCTGGTGTACAATGAGCCGAACCCGATTCCATCTGTTGATATTTTACGACAAAAAATTATCGATGCAGCCAATAAGATGAGGAACCAATTAACAACTGGGGTAGTCAAGAGTTCTCTGCGGAAAAGGTTTCGAATATGTGTTCGCAATAGAGGAAGACATGTTGAGCAGGAACTGTAAAGTTTTTAAGAAAAATAAATTATGACAAAATTTATTCTGATGTTGTACTTTACTAACACTGTCCCATGTTTATCCCCGATTTATTGGAATCTACGAATGCTACCTGAGGTTATCATACCTTTTTACATAGCTAAGAACATGCACATGTTTTTAAAAACATCTGCAGACACATTTTCATAGAGATTTTTTTCAATATCTTTGTTTAAAACGAGTTAACTTAATTACTTTAATGTTATTATTTTTAGTTTAAAAGCCATTTCTTTGAATTGTTTGCAGCGATATGGATTTTTATTGCTGAGAATTATTGTTTAACTCAACCTTTACATAAAAACTCAAAAAAACCGAGACCAAATAAGTAAAATAAAAAATTAAACGCTAAATGCGAAGATAAAGTGGCATTTTCAAGAAAAAAATTAAAATTGCAATAACTCTTCAACGGCTAACTTTTGGATATGGTATTATAAGATCAAATCAGTTTGTTTTGACCCCTACTACACGCTCTTAACAGGAATAGGTCGACTTAACCTGTAACCCTGTATATATATAATAAAAACTAAAAATAAAATGTTGTTTTTTTTTTATTTGCTGACCATACACTACTACAAACGCAAAAAATTCTCCAAGATAATTTACCTGTAGGAGCTTCCAGATGGGATGAGCAAGGATAAAAGTATGGTAATTGAAATGAAATGCCCTGTGTCTGCGTATAAATTATCATTTGAAGAAGCAGTAAGAAAAAGTCCCGTTCTACAGAATTCAAAAAGATAAAACTATTGAAATAAACAAAAACCACAACTGGTATTTTCAAATTCAAGGGCAGCTTCATATAGCGCAAAAATCAAAATGCCTTTTTGGTCTATGGCTGGGTGAAAATATTCCGATGAAAACAGAAATAATAGAAAAGGACGATAACTTAACCGATCAACATTTTATTTAAACTACGTCTTACCCGAATTAGTAGACCCTTGGTTTATGGAAAAATGCCCATTCGCGACCCTGTATATATTAAAAAATCAATAGAAGCAAAGATTTGTAAAAAAATACTTCAAAGAAAAAGGCAATAGAAAAAGAAAATGCGACCGAAGAACTTTATACATTAAGATATTGCTCAGGCTTATATTTAAATTCATAAATAAATTTCTTTCCAGATTCTACAATAAATTTGATATACCCGGAGTACTTGGGTGCATTGATTGTACCCAAGTAGCGATCATCAGACCGGTACAACATGAGGAACGTTTTTACTGTAGGAAGCATTATCAAGCTTTAAATGTTCAATTAGTAAGTACCAAGGTAACAATAAAAAAACATTTATTAATCAAAAATCTTTATTCAGTCTTGTTTCTTTACTTACAATCTAAATAATTTTTCCATCACTTTGATAAAATTTAAATAAAAGTAATAATATAATGAAGTCTTTTTTATTTATCAACAAATTATTAAACAACTTCCATTATTTTTATATTCACAGCCACTGCCATTATTTTTATAATCACACCGGAGTTTTTTTCAGCACCGCCGCGAGGCGAAATAGTTCCCCCCCCCCCCCCAAATGAATAGCATTCAACGGCAGCTGAATATTTTACAATATTAAAATTAAAAAATAAATAAATTTAAATAATATAATATATTATGCTTAAGTATAACAGTTTTAAACTTTAAAAAAATGTTAAAACTGTTTTCTTTTATATTTTCAGATTTGTGATGCAGAACAGAATATTTTGAGTGTTGACGCTAGCCATGGTGGTGCCTCCCACGACTCCTTTATATGGAATAGTCATCCGTTAAAAAATTATATAGAAAATCTAAGTAATACTGAAAATATATGGTTTCTTGGTATGTACAAATTTGAATGTAAAATAATTTCAGAACATACAATAATGATTTTTTTTATTATTAGGTGATTCTGGGTATGCATTAAGAAAAACAATGATGACACCAACATTGCACACAGTTCCAGACTCACCAGAAGCACACTACACGAACTTGCATGTCCGGGCAAGAAACACAATAGAACGGACAATTGGGCTACTGAGAGCACGTTTTCGTTGCTTGCTTGTTCAAAGAGTGATGCATTATTCACCTGAATGCTTGTGTTACATTACATAACATTTGCAATAAGGCTAACATTTATATGGAACAAGTGAGAGACGAAGAATTGCCTCAAGAGGTCCAATTAGATCCTCATGTTGATGATGTTGAACGTTTTGCCAGCAACAACCTGGCACTAAGGGAAGGTGTTGCTACCCGGAATGCTCTTGTTCAGCGTTTGTGGAGTGCAAGACAGCAGTAATCGACCTAAAAATTAATAAGAAAATATCACATCGCTTTTTTAAACATTGTGTTAGTTTTATTGAAGTGAAAACTTCTTTAGCGGCGTTGGGTATAAAATCTTAAACTCGCGTCAGGACACGTGGCCTGATCGAAAAAGCGTAAGACGGATTTTTTTTTTTTTTTTAGCCCTTATATTCCATGCGTAAGACGTTAAGGGGCCGGCGGACGACAATTTTTCCATACAAACGTAATACCAAAATCATTTTCAGTTTGAGCATATTTCCACTTTATTGTGCTGTTATTTGGAATAAGACAGTATTTATCTAGGTTCCCAAATGATTTTTATTGCAAAATACTTAAATACAACGAATTGTAAACAATTTGTATTTCTCACATTTTTTAAGTATAAATGATATGTTTTCTACTCATCAATTCTGTATTAAAAACGGCAATATTCTTAATATAATGTAATTCGAAACATGGCTTATATTGTTAAGTTACACAATATGCAATAAAAATTGGAAAAGCATCGAGTTTTCATTCATCATTTTTGGTATTACGGCACACATTCAAATTAATCACAAATTTTCATCGGTCGTCGTGCTGTCGCATCAAGCGTGGGGCCGGCGGGAATTGTGCAACAGAGACAACAATATTCGAGCGTATTTTGACTTCGCTTCGAATTGCAGTTGCGAGCGGCCTCCGCCGGGTTCTTAATAATCAAGTTTTCACTTCTGCCGGCACTCCCGGAGTGCAACCCGTCTTTTTTTATATTTAATTGTATTAAAAATTGTAGTTTTCTTACGATTATATTTTGTTTTATTTCTTTACAAGACTGACATAATTTGTATTATACTACTTGTATACTATTTTCATGGACCTATAAAAAAAGACGGACGGAATATCGCTTTTGGGAGAATGAAATTTTGAAATAATGGCAACAGAATGGCAACAGCTGTCCTGACGACAATGGCGGCTGTATTTTTTCTATAAATTTTGCCGTACTAATCTTGCCATTAAAACATAAAAGAAATAACTTATTTCCCTGTGGAATGTGACCAGAATGGTCTGATAAAATAATCAGATTATAGTTTCCAAAGTGCGCTGGATTCACTGACAATTTTTGCGAAAAATGTAGAGTCGCGTGTTACACTAAAACCAAGGCTTGCTTCAGAAACGTAAAAAAAATTATTTGATAAAGTTGTCCAAAAAAATTGACGTTAAAATTAAAGAAAACGATAGCTAAGGAGAGAAGTTTTAAAGGACGTCTTGCCAATCCTGAAAAATTAGTTATAAATCACTAATTCCATAAAGTCACGGCTAAAATGTCAGAAGCTGGAATTTTTTTTACTGGAATACAATATAAACAAGCACTAAAAAACCTAAAGGGAGACGGTATACCTGAAGAACTGAATAAAAAGGAGGAGGAAGGAATTTAAAAGAAAACCATAATTACACACTCTTGTACAAATATTTCACATTGCCATCTTCGAAATCACTGCGAAACCTGCTGGCTCAAATAAAAATTTCTCCAGGATTGGAGAGGTCTTTAGAGTCTCCACTAGATCATCTTGTCTGGGCCCATTAAACATTTCTCGCGTCTATCCTGCTTTCCGGATCTCTGATCTCGTTTATCCTACTTATCAGGTTCACCCCATCTTCGTTCAGCAGGTCTTACTCTCTTATTCCAATTTAACTGGTCCTTTTTATCTATCACTGCAGTGGTTTAATGATGATCAAGTTTCTCGTCTTAAAACGAAAGATGGGAATTTGGGTTCCACTCGTTTCCTTAATTTTTCTTCTATCTATCCAAGGTTCCTGGACCTTGAAGAGGGTGGTGTTGAGCCCGAGTGTCCCACCTGCGACTTCTCCCTTGCCAAACTTGTCACCTTGTGAGATCGACATGGATCTTACAGTCCACATCTATTCTAGCACCTCCTTTCGACTCTCAAATTATATTAAGAAAAGCACTCCTGCACGCTCAATTGCAATGTGGTGTCTCAATCCATTAGGGGCAATACTTAGTTCCTGCACTTGTTGAATCCCTCTAGACTCATTTCATCGTACAATCAGCGTACGATAATAACATGCTATCGTACATCGTACGTAGGCACAAAATTATCGTCGTCGTCGTCGTCGTCGTTTCAGCCGTGGGACGTCCACTGCTGGACAAAGGCCTCCCTCAGGGTTTTCCACCACGACCGGTCACCGGCGGCCTGCATCCAGCGGCTCCCTGCCACTCGGACCAGGTCGTCTGTCCATCTTGTGGGTGGTCGTCCCACGCTTCGTCTTCCAGTACGTGGTCTCCATTCGAGAAACTTTCTGCCCCAACGGCCATCGGTTCTGCGGGCTATGTGCCCAGCCCATTGCCACTTCAGCGAGCTAATCCGGCGAGCTATGTCGGTGACACCGGTTCTCCTACGGATCTCCTCATTTCTGATTCGATCTCGTAGGGAAACTCCGAGCATAGCCCTTTCCATAGCACGTTGAGCGACGCTGAGTTTGTGCACAAGGCCCAGGGTTAGAGACCACGTTTCTGTACCGTATGTCATCACTGGCAACACACATTGCTCGAAGACTTTTGTCTTCAGGCACTGAGGGATTTTGGACGAAAAGATGTTATGTAACTTCCCGAACGCTGCCCATCCGAGTCGGATTCGACGATTGACCTCTTTCCCGAAGTTGGACCTGCCTAATTGGACGGTTTGTCCGAGGTAGACATATTCGTCAACAACTTCGAGAATAGAGTTTCCAACAGAGACCGGAGTGGGCACAACATGGACATTTGACATGATTTTCGTCTTGTCCATGTTCATGCTAAGGCCCACTTGTTGTGAAACTCTGTAGAGGTCATCGAGCATTGTATTAAGGTCTTCCAGGGATTCTGCCATGACTACGATGTCGTCGGCAAATCGAAGATGAGAGATGTACTCGCCATTAATATTGATGCCAAGTCCTTTCCATTCCAACAGTTTGAAGGCATCTTCCAAAGCAGCGGTAAAAAGTTTGGGCGAGATCACGTCGCCTTGTCTAACACCGCGCTGCAATGGGATTGCCTTTGTACACTGATCTTGTACTCGGACTGACATGGTGGCGTTTTCGTACAAGCTTCTCAATACTTCGATGTACCGATAGTCAATACGGCACCGCTGGAGAGACCTCAACACGGCCCAGGTCTCGATCGAATCGAAGGCTTTTTCATAGTCCACGAACGCTAAGCATAGTGGCAAATTATACTCTTCCGTTTTCTGTATAATTTGCCGCAGCGTGTGGATGTGGTCTATGGTGCTAAAGCCTTTACGGAAGCCGGCTTGTTCGGGAGGCTGGAAGTCATCTAACCTGCGTTCGAGACGGTTCGTGATAACCCTTGAAAACAGCTTATAAACATGACTCAAGAGTGATATCGGTCTGTAATTCCTCAATAGGGTCTTATCTCCCTTTTTGAAGAATAGAACAACCACACTCCTGCTCCATGCTTCAGGCGTTGTGCCCTCGAGCAAGGCGGAATTGAATAGCCTCTGGAGCATCCTGAGGATTGGTTTTCCACCCGCTCTCAGAAGCTCAGAGGTGATTCCATCCTCACCCGGCGCCTTGTTGTTCTTAAGCTGTTTCAGAGCTATCCTAATCTCGTACAGGCTGATGTCCGGAATATCTTCGGTGAAATGTCGGGATAGTCGGGCTCTTGGGTCTTTCGCCGGACTATTAACAGGCTTGGCAACTGAGGTGTAAAGCTGCCGGTAGAACCTCTCGACCTCTCCTAATACCTCTGACTTGGCCGACACTACTACGCCACGGTCTGTCTTCAGCTTCGTCAGCCGGCTCTGCCCAATAGACATATCTCTTGCAAACACTTTCGAGCCTTGGTTTCGCTTAATCGCTTCCTCAATGCTTGAAGCATTAAAGGAGCGAATGTCGTGTCGCAGAGATTTAGATATCAGTCTATTGAGCTGCCTATATGACTTAGCATCTTCAGATGTGCGCAGTGGCATAGAGCGCCGGTCTGCCATAAGTTTCAGAGTGTGGTCTGAGAGTTTACATACATACCTCGAAAACACACTTCAATGTTGTGATGGGAGATTTCAACGCAAAGTTGGGCAAGAGAGGCGATGATGAGTTGAGAGTGGGGCAATTTGGATTTGGACACCGCAATCCGAGGGGCCAGAGACTAGCAGACTTTCTGGAGAAGGAGGGTCTTTTTATGATGAATTCCTTCTTCCAGAAACCGACCCACAGGAAGTGGACCTGGCTCAGCCCCGACGGCAAGACGAAAAATGAGATAGACTTCATTATGACCACGAAAAGACAAATATTCAAAGATGTCTCCGTGATCCACAGGGTGAAAACCGGAAGCGATCACCGAATGGTACGAGGCATCTTGAATATCGATGTCAAACGTGAGAGATCTCGTCTGATGAAGTCTACGCTCCGTCCTTGCCATGAACAAATCCAAAACCCCGAAAGCTTTCAACTGGAACTGCAAAATCGCTTCGATTGCCTCGACAGTAGCGTTTCAGTGGACGATCTAAATAACAGGCTGGTAGAAACTATCCGCGCGGTTGGGTCCCACTTTAAAACCCGTAAAGTAAACCCGCAAAAACTCTCAAATTATCGTATTTGTACGATAATTATCGTACGGTTCCGAACGCTGGCGGCCTGGCTTAAAAATAAAATTAAATATTGTGTTCCGTCTGTGACCTTGATAACTAATGTCAATGCACTAAGTAGCTTAGTGCAGGACACAAAGGAGAAATATTTAAGAAATGGAAAAGAATAGCGTTATGAAATGTATGAAGTGGATTCAAAGCTAACACTTCCTTTATTTGACGTGCCACATCTAATATAAGGCTTAAGAAATCTTTAATCTTTTAACAAAAGACATGCAGATTAACGATTTTGAGGATGAGACTAAGAAAAATTTATAAAATGGGAATACTTCCAGATGTTATATGAAGCAGACAAAAGTTATGGAGAGCTTAATGTGTAATAATATATTGTGACTTTTTCGGCTCATGCCTTTATGTGTCTTGCAGGTTCTCGAGCTCATACTTGGTACAGTCGTTCAGGGTTTTGCAGTCTAATTTAAACTCTTTTTGTTATGTAAAAGAACTAGATTCTCCGTTTATCATAGAGACTGGGATTGTACGTTTAATTAGCTTTTTTTTACTTTTCAGGTATGTTCACAAAATCACAGAAGAGCATATACACCCAGAAAAAAATGATACTGAAAATGCTACCCTAATATTCAGCCTGTGGCGGTTGCTACAGAACACTTTACAGTAGTGCTTCTACTAAATAAACTATTTGATAGTTTAAACGCGGGAAGCTTTCATATAATGAATGGAAAAATTTATAGAGGTGGAGTGAAAAAAAAAATTCACCCCACCATAAGTTATGGCAAGACAGCTTAACGTTTAAAAAAAAATGTTAAATATTTAGTTAAGAAAAAATACGGTAAAAAATACGCATTGTTGAATCATCTGCGCCATCGATAAATCCGCACAATACGCAACATTTCTTGTTCGAACCCGGATTTTGGATTTTTGGAGACGCAATCGGTGAAGAAATCGCAAAGTTAGACCAACTATATTATCCAAACCCCTTAAAGCCTCCTGCTTATATCGCTTCTGTATTAAGATATACTATTCTGGGGTAACTCAACAGACGCCACAAAAGTATTTTTTCGTAAAAAAGCATTACAATATGTTCAATAGTGTAGGGAACTGCTGTCAAATTGGCCAGAGAGACCCGACCAAGTTAATAATACCAAAGTACAGTAAAATTCATTTGTGAAACCTAGTGAATATGAGGACATTTTCCTCCAATTTAGCACAGTCACAAATCTTAAAGACATCACTGTTAGTGACTGAAAATCGGCAACATCAACTACAGGTAAATTAGCTTGGAGAAATTTTTGCATATGTAGTGGTGTGTATATTACTCAGATCTTAGAGCGCGTTTCCACTATATCGTTCTGGCCTATACAAAAATGTTTCGATATCCTAACATTACTATTTAATTTTATACTTATTCCTAGCAACACTTTTGTTTTCAATAAAAACAAGTTTTTATTTGAAAGAAAATGGTTTTGACTTTATAAAAAAAAAATATATCATTCAATTTTACGTCCTTGAGCAAACGACAAGGCGACTACCGTGAAACAATAAAATATCGTGTCCATAATAATTTGTTTCATAATTAATATTTGACCATAATAATTACGAAACAAAACAAATAAATAAATCGTCACTTGATAGTGGAAAGTGGAAACGCGCACAAAACCAGAATAAACCAGTTTACGCTGTCCGCAGGTGCCACGTGCAGTCGTTTGGTACCGTTAGAACATAAAGCACATTTCATTCAAAAATTATAATTATTATGTACGTAGTTTAATTGATAAATTTTGTATTTGTTGATTGTTGTTATTATTTGTTATTATTGTTATAATATTTGTTGAAGTGAATTACATGTCCCGCAGCCGGAGGCCCCAAATGAAAACCCAGATGTACTTAAAAACTACATTTAATAGCTAAAATGAGACTTTTACACCCATGTCTGCACGATGCAGACCGGAGTTAAAGAATGAATTTATACAGTTTAATAATTATAAAGACGTAAGCTTGGATGCTAACTAAGGGAAATCGCATCCACATTCTATTCCCGTGCGAACGGCGTATTCAGCAGTTTTGTATGAAGGCAGGGCCATAACTAGTGTTTAATTTGTGTGTAAGTGTTGTAACTTTATATTGTTAATTCAATATGGCTCCAGTGTTAAAACATGGTCGAGGCAAGCCTTTGACTTCTCAAACTAAAGAATTAAACTTTAAATGTCGTTTCTTTTTCAGGTTAGTAAATTTTTCATTTTAGTAACATTGTTAATGTAAAAGTTATATGTATGTTAAATGTGCAAATATTAAAATAAAGTCTCATCTTTTTCAGAGGAGAAACACATATAGTTTAATTTAAAATCCCTTACTTGTAAAACACCGGCAACCTCGCAGGACAAGATAGCTAACATCATAAGTAACAACATTTCGACTTTTGATAATTTGTTAGATTTTATTTTCATACAAAAATAAATATTCATTTAATTTTCCGTCTGAATATTATAAACTCTACGCCTCCCAAAAATTACGTAAACAAAAAGCGAACGAGAGGGGGAAGGGGGCGTCGCGTCGTCCATCCGATAATTAATAGAACATAGACTTACAAATGTAAGGAGAGTACAATAAAAGTTTAAAAAATCATTTAAAAATAATTTATTGCGTTATGCCAAAAGTCGTAGAACAAATGTTGTTACTTATGATGTTAGCTATCTTGTCCTGCGAGGTTGCTGGTGTTTTACAAGTAACCCTGTATAAAATAAAAACTCAAAATAAAATGTTGTTTTATTTTATTTGCTGACCATACACTACTACAAACGCAAAAATTTCTCCAAGCTAATTTACCTGTATCTCGAAATTGACAGCCACATTGTACATATTACAGTGTAATAATGCTACACGTATATATGGCAACTGAATGTGTAATCTTCAATGGAAATCCATCAAGAAAATCTATCCACAAGTACTCGGAGGGCATCTGCCGTGTTAGGGGTTTCAAGAATGAAAGTGTGGCGTACATTAAGGAATGATAACCAGCATCCATATTATTATCAAAGGACGCAAGAACTAATAGCAGCTGATTGTCATCCTAGACTTACATTCTGTGAGTGGTAAGGCAGCCAAATAATGGTCAATCCAGATTTACCATCACGAATTTTATGTACTGATGAGGCTACATTTACGCGATGCGGGCTGTCGAACATTCACAACGAGCATGTATGGGCACAAACGAATCCGCATGCGATGAGACATGATAAATTTCAACATTGATGGACTATTAACGTGTGGGCTGGTATTGTTGGAGATAAATTAATCGGCCCTGTGTTTCTGCCGAAAGCTCTCAGCCGACAACTATCTCGACTTTTTAATGACTACTTTACAGGACCATTTGGAGGATTTACCATTGCATACCTACATATCGGGACTTACTTTTCCAGCATGACGGTGTTCCTGTCCATTATAGACGTTGTGTTTGAAATTATTTGAATACAACTTTCCATGGCTTCTGAAATCTCCAGAGCTAACCCCATGGGATTTTTATTCTGAAAAAAAAACTAAAAAGGTTTCTCTTAAAGGCGTTCGTGAAGTGAAGAAGGAGAAGAAAAAGGAAAAAAAAAAGAAGATAGTGAAAAGAGTAAAAAGAAAAGTTCTCGTTGAGTCGGACTCGGAAGACTCCAACTATTCCCTTCATGACAGTGATGACTCATGTGGTTCATTTGCTGAAGAAGATGACAATAGCGATTGTGAGATTCAAGAAGAAAATGTCAGTTATCAAATAGGAGACTACGACTATTTTAGACAGAAGCCATAAATAAATTAAAACAATTCAAATTTGAAGACACATTAGTAAAATAGCTTTACAATCAGGAAAACCTCGTCTTTTACGGGTGTCATCTGTAGATCCAACCGGATTATAAAATTAAGATTACTAAAATATTATTTGAAAAGTCTGCTGTAAAATATTATTATCCTCGAAATATTAACCAAGACCCACTGGAAAAGTTTTTTTGGACGGATTCTAAATTGTCGCAATATGCTTATACTAACGCATTTAAGTCCTTATCATTTTCAAATCTGTGGAGCCCTCGTTCCAAATTTGACCCCTTATGAATTCTTTCTGTTTCCTAATTTGAAAAAATCACTCGCCGGGAATAGATATGGATCAAATGAGGTCATCGCCGCCATGGCGGCCTATTTTGCAGTTTGACAAAATCTTTTTTTCGGACGGGTTAAAAAAGTTGGAGCATCGCTGGGCTACTATTTTCTGGATTCCAGAAAAACACACACATCTATTATGAGTTACCAACGTCGAGAACCTGACCGCTGGAGTGACCGCCGTCAGGCACCTCCCCCTTCATCATCGTTCAACAAGTGGCGAGAGCCGGATGAACCAAGAGGTTCAGAAACGCGTGCTGCTAGGGCGCGCGGTAAAACGAACAATAGAAGAGGCAGCAGGGTGCCGGTCAGAGGGGGTTCGTCCTCTAACAGAGGTGCCCTCGGTGGAGCTGGGCTGAACGGCTCGACCATTTCGGATCGTGGGATGGCAAGCGCAGGCTCAACGAACAGCGTCTCCTGACGCAAGCTGCTCGGCTTTTTCCACTGACGAGGAAGGAGTGCGTAGAGCGCACCGCTCTAAAAGGGGTAAAGGGCGCCTAGCCACCTCAACACAGGTGATTGTTACGAGGCAGGCATATTTGCGGGCCCAGCGGAGGGATTTAGGAAGTGACAGGAGCGACAGGAGTGACTTGGAGCCGTCAAGTGTCCCTCCCCGGTCGGATGAGGCGCGGACCTCTACTCCCCTCCCTCCACCACCAGCTCCTGGTTTTTTTGCTCCGCTAAATGGCACGGAAACGGCAGCTGCTCTAGACCTTAAGGAGGCCTCAGATGTGATCCGCGAGGCGGCCGGACTTTGCAGGAGCGCACAATGTCAGAAGAAACCTGCCGCCTTCAAGCTGCGAACGACTGGTTACAGACAGAGTTGGACGGCCTGCGCAAAGAAGTAGCCGAGCTAAAAGCGGCCCAAACCGCAGGTCCCAGTGAAGGAAACGCCGACCTGATAAAAGAAATAATGCGCCAGGTCGGTGAAATGGTGAGTGCCAGGCTAGAAGGTGCCAGAGACCGGCTGCTCCCGGAAAAGCGTCTCCGACCTCCGCTAGCAGTGGACCGTAGAGCATTAGAGCGGGAAAAAGACGATCAGTTAAAATTATTGACGTAAGTTTGCCAATTATAGGTGATTATACATTGGAAAATAATTCGATTAACTTAACCGTAGAAGAGTTGCCCTTGAACGACTTCGAAGTCATAACCGAGTTTGAAGTGATTGACCAAAAGCATGAAATTCAAAATACACAGAAGTCTGAAAGGACTGATTCTAATGCAAATACACAGGATGGTGACTGCGATAAACAATTCCCCGCTAATAACACCGGAAGGAAGTTAGCGCGGAAAGTTTTTTTTTATTATTATTAATATCTCAAAAAATTGCTCCTCAAAAAACTAACAATTGAAGACTTAATTAAATTCTCAATTGGCACCTATCACGTGAGGTTAGCACGGTCGTACTGCAGTGAACATTTGAAAGCCACGGGAGTATTTAATATGGAATATATAGATATCCGGCGGCAGTAGAGGGCAGAAACAATAATACTTAAATCAGGTGCAGAATTCAGTCACGACATGTTACGACAAAAATTTATTATACTTATATTATGTTTGATGAGACCATAAATGGGATAAACGCAATAACAGAATATTACTGCTCGTGCTACCATGGCAAAAGGACATTAGGCAGTTGCGCACACATCATTAGTGTTATCTATTACATATTTAGGGTGGGCTAGATATCAAGATCACTTTGACCACCCCGCATTGGGTATGGATTATGTTTTAAGGGACATAGAAATTCAATAAAGTTTTTTTCGACACATTAGTTTTATTTTTTTGTTAAAAAGCATGAAACCCCAATGATATGTACCTAAATCTCTGATCTGCAATGAATCATCGAATATGACAATTTTAATGAATCCTAAGTTGATTGTTGTACTAGAACTTCAAAAATTATTTAATCCAGCTGCATCTCCAGGTCACCTAGATGCATCCCATAGCTACTGCATCGTCATCAAGTTGCATATATTTACGAATTTTGTAGATAAATAGGCATTTTGTATTTTTTTAGTGTATCGCCTGAACAAAAACATAAGGCAATATTTGGGTGTTAGCCATTGATTTCGAATATAAAAACTACCTGACCGTTCTCCTTTAATCGTAAATACATACTCTATGGTTTCGAATTTGCAAACTCTGTGTATCCGAACGTATGTGACACTGACAGCCATTCGAGTTTCGTTGGTCCGTTATAGACGTGTTTTTGAGTGACTGTGGTAGTAAGGACAACATTTTTTAAAATTGTCGACCTTCAAACGTTGCAGATTCTGCAGTACACGCAACCAAGAAAAACGTTCAAAATACGTATGCGAAATTTGTAATGTTGCATTATGCGTTGATCCATGTATGAAATCGTTCCACCAATCTCATTCTAGGGATTAAAACTATTTCATAATAAATAACATTAATAATAAATAAGTGATTCATAATAAAATTAATTTGTTTTACTTACCACAAAATAACCTCTACCTGAATTTAAAAAAATAAATATAATTGTTTTTAAAACAAATTAGCCAGATGGGACTCACACCCAGAGGATTGAAATTTTAAACGAATGTTCGCCAAGGACCAATATAAAGTAAAATTCACAAACTGGAAAGGGTCAAACGGGACCTAGTTTACCCTTACAAAATACAAGAAACGGATTCATGATGGAAACAAAGGCAAAATTTTACTTCTTATTAACAACTAACCTGCCCTACCGTTTTGTATCAAACCTTCACAACATAGAGTTGGTACTCCAAATACGACTAGTATCTTACTGTCAACGGACCGAAGTGTGAAACTAAAAGCCTAAGGAACTACAGAAGGAAATTATTGATGGAGCTAGTCCAATCTGAAGGTAAAACTCTGTTAATATAGCAGCAAGCAGAGATATAACACAGAAGTGATAGTAAAAATGCTTTTCTACCTAGTTACTTCCTATATGGTGGTCCTAGTTATTGCTGATAATTTGTCAGTTACGGTACATAACGGGATTGTCAGAGCTACTGGGTACAATAAATGTACCTTTGAAAATGAGGAGGGACCCCGTCATTACCAATCACAGAAGAAAATGGGCATATTGTAACAACAACCCCATACTTTGGGTTAATAAAATCGCAATGCGACAATGTAAACAAGGGGAAAGTAGTATTATTCTTCACTTGTGCAGAGTGTAGCACATACTGTGTATACAACCAGTATATTGACGAGTGCAAGTCTTCAAACTTGCCAGTAATTATAGGCATGACTATATCTTTTGTCATGATGATGATAACAGTTATATTATCACTAACCATATTTAAAAAGAAGATTAAGTACATATTTGTTGAAACTTTGATGTTCTTTATAATGTCATCTGATAAAAAACGTGCAAGGGAAATCGAAAGGTATAATAAAATAACTGGAAACAATATTGAAATAAAGTTCAGGCCAATACATTACAAAAATAAGTTTATAATGGAAGAAATTATTGCCAGACGTCTTACCCTAACTGGACACTCAAAGTCTGATGAAGCAATATACTCTGAGATTGTTTACAATAGATCTACAGAAGCAAGAGAAATAGATAACATTTGTAAAAATATTAAAAACGTTTTCATATCCCAATACGCTGATGATTTCATTTTGTATGTAGCTGACAATAATATAGAAAGAGGTAGTACTCTATACAAAGTAGGTATACACTATTACAAAGTGCTGTGAATGATGCTGTTCAAACTGGGATTAGAAATCTCTCCGAGTCAAAGTAAAGTATGTTTGTTTCGAAACGGATATGTGCCTGAATCGTTTTGTTTATCGTGATTAAAGTTTCTCAAGAAAGAGCTAATTTGCTGAATGACAGACCAAAGTACGAATGCAAGTATACACCTTCAAGGAAGATAGTTCGAGCAACAGCAATATTAGCTGCAATATCACCAAACCCTTTTCATTCATGTGATCAGATGCTTTATCTTAAAAGCAATGGAAAAGTTTGCTACAATGATACATGCTATGATTTGTCAACTTACTCATTGCTGTTATCTGATGGCCAAAGTGCATGTTTCCATGATTTAGGGCCGGTATTTCAGTTGTCACTTACGTGTCACCCTTAGCCAAGCTATACTTAAAGTATAAGCTTCACTTAAATAGTCTTTGCGTATTACAGTTCAATTGTAAGTGAAGCTTAACTAAGCCAGCCTAAAACATTTGTTGTCATATAAATTGGCAACATTATGTGTAATATGCGAAGTTCATATCAATGTAACGTCACAATTGACAGTTCTATAAAATTTTATAACCTTACTTTTTAAAAATCTGTGTTTAATAAGTACATTATTTCTGGATTAACGTAATGGAATTTACGTTACGAATGTAAATACCTAAGTAATTTGTTTTAAAGAAGCATATTATATAATGTGCTTTTGTGACAATATCACACCGACGATAACTTTCCGTTATTTTAGGCTTGGCTCGAGTTCTATCAGCAGTAGCAGTAGTAGCGATGATGAAGAAGTTTTTTCTTTTGTTGAACATCTTATCCGTCCACGAAAATCAAGAGTTTATCGAAATCGTGTCGACAATTTTAATAAATGGGACGAAAACGAATTTTTTCATCGATTTAGGTTGACCAAAAGAAGTGCAAATATTGTACTCAACCATATTGTACCTGATATAACATCTAAAACCAATTGGTAAGTATTACAAATCGTCGATTACATTTGATTTGATTCATTATATAGGTTTGTCATAAGTCTGTGGCACTGTGTAGTAGTGTAGATTTTATACATAAAGAAATAAGAAATCAAACAATTAACTTATGTACAACAACCTTCAACAATTAATAATACACCAATTTGTCATATTATTAATTATATACTCCTTGTCATACTCCCAGAGTAGGTATTAATAAATTTAATATATTTCAGGAATCATGCTATTGAAAGTAGGGACAAGTTATTATTAACACTGCGGTTTTTAGCCACCAATAATTTCCTAGTGTCTGCTGGGGACTTTATTGGAATCCATAAAACAACCGCTGGAAGTCATGTGTGGACGGTTCTACAAGCCTTGGCAAAATTAAGAGCATTGTATATCCGAATGCCATGTACTGCACAAGAATTAGCAGATACTAAACAAAAATTTTATAAAATTGCAAGATTTCCTAATGTTATTGGAGCTATTGACTGTACGCATGTCAAAATTGAATCTCCAGGTATTTCATTCATATTAATATTTTGTTTGTCATTAACAGAGAAAACAACAAATTAATAATGAAACTTAACCTTCCAGCGGTCGCGCGCGGTCTCTGAGTCCACAACGAACTTGTTTTAGTCAATATACTGAAACTGTAAACAATAGACGCTTGCGCTTCCGTGATACCTTCGAGGGGGTGAGGTAGCACCTCTCAGTAGCCCTGTGACATTCGTCGCATGTACACGTGCTTTCTTATTTGTGTTTGCGGTCTCAGATTCCGCGCGCGACCGATTGTGTTCCATAACAATCCAGTGCAATTAAACCGAAGCCGAGGTAAATATTTTATGTTTTTTGTATCTTATTATTACTTTTTATGCTTTAGACTATAATAATATAAAAGTATAGTTTTAACAATGTATTTTTGTTGTAGACAATGAATTACGAAGACTTAGAACGTCGAATATCTCGCATGTTAGGGGAGGTGGAATCAGAAGATGAGATCTTCGATGACGTTTCGGACCAAGAAGACGACCCAATAGAAAATTCACCAGCACAGGATGAGTGTGTTCAATCAGACGCTGAGCTTAGTGACAGCGATGATAATAACGTTCCATTGTCATTATATCGTCAATTTTTAGACCACCAAGGAAGACTATATGTCATGCAATGCTGAAATGTATGAACTTAAACAAATATCACAAAACAGTATCTGTAGTATATACTTACCAATCAACCAAACATTAGACATAAACTTTAGACTATGAATATAGGGGAGAATTATCTAGCATGAAATCAATTAAAGCAGAAACAGCAATGGATATACTAAATAGCAGTCACATATTAATTACATAGTTAAGATGTATTAGTTTTAAGGGGAAAAAACTGTCAAAACAGCGGAGTTAACATCAGCTGGTAGATTTTGATTATAAAATTATTTAAAATTAATTATTTTGTGCTAAAATAGTAAATATTAGTAATTATTAACTATTTTATTGATGTACAAGTGAATATATTTGTGAAACACACCTTCTATGGGATCTACGCAACGTTTTGTATAACGCGGAGGTCAACGTGTCAACGGTTATCTAAATTCAAACATCTTCTCCAATAAACCAGGGGAGTACTAGTTTTATAATTTCATATTTAATTATAAACAACACCGACATTCATTTGTAATACTAACACCGCTCATATTTAATGAGCTACGTCACAATAAATACATTGGCACAAAAGTTACCGTCTCACTTTGCTTGACAAGTTGGAAGCAATTTAGAAGACAAAAACTTTTCGCCCCAGACAATATTATTCTTTACTCTTTACTACATCATACCGTTAATCACTTAATATCAACATTCAGTTCTATCATAATAGTATTCAGGAATAATTATCTCATACATTTCCTTTCATCTGTTTCAGCAACTTAAAAGTACAACATGCTGACCCGCAAGGCAGTAGCTAAGGACATGGAGAATAAATTAAAAGCTACACTCCATGATTTGAAAGCTTCACAATCTTTATGTGAAAAACTCATACAAGAGCGGGACGAAAGTGAATTAGAGATTCAAGAAATAATAAACAAGAAAAAAGCCTCATGTCCTATCATATTATAAATAAAAGTTTAAAGGGAGATATTGAAGAGAAATATGTTAAAACAATGGCAGAAGTTCATAAA
Source organism: Colias behrii (assembly GCA_029959065.1). NCBI lineage: Eukaryota > Metazoa > Arthropoda > Insecta > Lepidoptera > Pieridae > Colias > Colias behrii. The sequence goes on from JARWMC010000022.1 coordinate 361,138, forward strand.
ATTGTTCTTTTTTTTATTAGTAATAATTGCGCAGTACTAGGCTTTTATCATATGAAATCTGTGTTCGTCGTAAATGTAATAACATAGTATAAAACAAAGTCGCTTTCTCTGTCCCTATGTCCCTTTGTATGCTTAAATCTTTAAAACTACGCAACGGATTTTGATGCAGTTTTTTTTAATAGATAGAGTGATTCAAGAGGATGGTTTTAGTATATAATTTATTAGGTTTTAGACAAAACGGGCGAAGCCGCGGGCGGTAAGCTAGAATTTTATAAAATAATTAATGGTTTTGTGGATTGCCCCGAACTCCTTTCACGGGTCCAAATAGGAATTCCTCGTCCCAGTAGCCATTTGTTAAATCGAAATAGTTTTGAATTATCACAATGTAGAACAAAAAATAGGGCAGCACTCTCCACTATAATGTGGGTCTTGTTCATATTACAACAGTATAAATTGAAAAATTTGATGTATTTCCAGTTCTCCAGCCTCTGCTAGGAAAATTATTTGTGAAGAATGCAAAATTTATTGTGTATCTGTGTACAAAAATATTGACGAACTAGCGCCACCTATGTACTTTTCTAAAAATGAGAACATGTCTGTCAGCAACCATATCTGAATTGTATTAGGTAATGGGCCCAGCAAATTAAAAAAAAATCATTTTGAGTAAATTATTGCAGTTACAATGGTAGGAAATTATTCGTTGAACGTTCTAAGTTGAAAGGACGTGATAACTATGACGATTGGGCATTCGCCGTAGAAAACTTCTTAATCCTCGAAGGCATCGACATTACGAACAATTCTAACCTAAGTGAGCAAGACAACACAGCCAACCAAGCAATACTCTAGACAAAAGGAAACGTAGTGCTTACCATGTACCGTTCTGTAAAACCAACTTTGCACAGGGATTTGCATATTATTTGGCACCCTTACTATATAATAAATTTGATAATAGCTTAAACATAAGAGACAAGACTAAATTTTTGATTATGTTGAGACTGAAAACCTTATCTTGGGTAATATTATTTAAATATTGTAGCGAGTTACGGAACATAGTGGGTTTTGATCGGTATTAATCCGACATAACCCACGGCCCCTTCCCCGGAGGCCGTGGGTATCTATGCAAGATTTCCCCACTTAAAAAAATTTCGAGAGTTGGACGCTCCTGAGCAGTGCCTTCATTTGCTCATTTGCTGAGGAGCGGGACTGATTCTGCGGAGAAAACTTGGTGTCTTACGTTGCCGCAAGAGCACCTGTAGGAATCGAGCCGAGGGTCGCTCCAAGGGAACTTGCTTTGAAAATGATCATCTCCCAATGAAATTAGTCTTCCACGTGATCTACTTATATATTGTGGATGTTGTGCAGCGGGAAACTGCAAGTCAAGGCAGAGAGACGGTGCTATCGATGAAGACAATAGCAGATTGGTTCTCGTATTGTCGGGAGACTATTGTGGTCTATGAATTGGAGCATCAAGAAAGTGAACGGAAGATTGGTGGACTTGGAAAAATTGTCCATGTAGGTAGATGAAAGTTTTGGTAAAAGGAAGTACAACAGAAGACACCGTGTTGAAGGAATGGAACATTGGAAGGGTCCTGGGAAAGATTGAAAACGGCAGTCAGGATCTGAAGCTGGAAATATGTCCAAATAATGAGAGATCTTCAGAAATACTGGTGTAAGTGGCTTACACAAAAAACATGTTAAGGGCACAAAAATTCATGCTAACTTCTGGAAAGCTCACGATTGCCATCCTCAATATGAATATGACGGCGCCACCATCGAAGGTTTAAAAAATAACGAACGGCGAACCGATATAAAGCAGCGCGCGCGCACGACTCGGGTCATTCGTTCGTCGACTGTTGCCCAGTGCACATCTATGACGAGCTTACTATAACTTATTTGTGATATTTATTTTTATTAATGGTCATTAATGGTCATAATTGTAATACCAAGTGATTTTGTGGAGACCTTCGTGTTCTTTTAAATCAATCTCGGAGCCTGACGCCTACAAATACATTCATTAAAAGTAACCACTGTGACCCATAGAATAGATTTGTGTCGCCAGATGCGACTCACACCCAGATTGAAAGCCAGTGGGGAAATTTTAAACGAATGTTCGCCAAGGACCTATATAAAGGAAAATTCACAAACTGGAAAAGATCAAACGGGACCTGTTTTACCTTTCCAAAATACAAGAAACGGATGGAAACAAAGGCAAAATTTTACTTCTTGTTGACAACTAACCTGCCCTACCGTTTTATATCAAACATTCAAAACTTAAAGTTGGTCCTCCAAATACGACTAGTATCTTACAGTCAACGGATCAAAGTGCGAATAAAACTATAAGCCTCAGGGAACTACAGAAGGAAATTATTGATGGAGCTAGTCTAATCTGAAGGTAAAACTTCTGTTAATATAATGCATGAAGTAAATTTTTTATCTAAAGCCTGGGAAAGTGACACTCATAACTATACAGCACTCTTTCCGACATGGACTTTGTACCCATTCTATGATTGATGAGGTGGTGCGGGCTGAAGACACAGCCAATGACAAAGCTATACTAAACCTTGTATATGACGACTGTTTTCAATTTGACTGGAAGAAAGACATGACTGTGTTCAAAAGTCGACGCGAGGAATTTTCTGGGACGTGACAGACTCGACTCCAAGTGACGTATTTGGTAGGATGTTTGACGTCGAATTCATTGATTTACTTTGTGAAGAGACCAATCGTATCCTTTGTTATAAAAAATGTTAATAACGTTAATAATATAAAATGATAATAATAATATATGTAGTTACATATTTTGTAAAATTAATTTGTAATACTAAATAATAATTTTATTTAAATCACCTCAATCAGCTTTTTAGAAAATGTTTGTCATTAAAAACAATATTTTTAGGAAGTGGACCACAGGCAGGTTCGTCCAGAAATGTAACTGGACACGACATCATTACATCTCAGCGAGGAAGTTCGATACTACTTCGTGCAGGACACAAATATAATAAAGACCGAGAAAATAAAGATGGTTCCTGTATCTGGAGGTGTTCGAAGAGGACTGTTTGCAAGGCAAGATTAATTATTGATAGCAATAACTGCATCAAACGAGATGACAAGCACGACTGTGAGCCTGATTTTGTATCAAATGAACTGGAGCTTAACTTCGACAAGTGCATGGAAAAAGTAAAAAGTGACTGTACTATACCCATACCAAATGCATTTCGACATACGGTCTCAACCCTTAAAGATAAAGGAATTGACCTCATAAAAAAAATACCTACATATAAAAATATTAAAAACAAATTTTACCGAAAACGGAATAAGTCATTGGGGGTAAGAAAGGTATGTTTTAAGTCGATTAAGAATGTTACTGTGCCCGAAATATTTGCAAACTTTTTACTAGCCGACTACCAAACAACCAATAGAATTTTAATATTCGCTAGTGAAAATTGTAAAACAATTTTAGCAAATCCAAATTTGACCATTTTATGCGATGGTACTTTTAAATTTTGTTTAAAACCTTTCCAGCAGTTGTACACTTTACATGTTGATTTAGGAAGTAGTAAAACTCATAATAATATTATACCCGTTATTTATGCGTTGTTGGGTAACAAAACAAGAGCAACTTACAAAATTTTGTTTCGCCTTATCAAGAGCCAAATTCCTCAGTTTAATCCCAAAACCATTCTACTAGACTTCGAGAAGGCTGCAATGTTAGCAGTCAAAGACATATTCCCTGAAACAAGCGTTAGAGGGTGTTTCTTTCATTTTTCGCGAAGTTTGTGGCGGAAAGCTGACGAAATAGGCATAACAAAATCTGTACTATTTAGAAAACATATAAAGAGGTGCGTTGTTTTGGCACATTTGCCCAAAGAAGCTGTTGAGAATGGTTGGTTGTATATTATGTCTCAATGTCCGAATGATAAAAATATTGTAAAATTTAATGATTATTTTGTAAGAACTTGGTTGAATGAGACTTCCATTTTCGCAGACAAATGGTATTGTAATTTTAGCCAACACCGCACTACGAACATGGTTGAGAGCTGGCATTCTACGGTAAATAAAAAAATTAATAGCAAACCCAAAAGTATTGCACATTTTTTGACCATCTTAAAAGAAGAAGATAATTATTATCAGACTTTATACTTAAAGAAGTCTAATATAACTACAAAATGTAAAGAAACTTGTGCTATTGACGAGCACATTACCAACACTGTTAACGAATTTATCCATGGGGTTATAAATATTGACTTATGTATCGAACTTTTGATCTTGTGATTTTTGATTTAATTTAGCATAGTCTGTTTATTTTAACGTTTGCTATAAAAATCATTTATAACAAACCATGATCTGTGATTGTATAGTCTGTGATTAGTTTTATTAGTAGGTCGTCAGTAATAACTTAGCCAATTGATGAATCTACTTATTGATAGTGTTTAGCGTTTTTTGTAAAAATCATTTACAACCATATGTGATCTGTGATTTTATAGTTTCTAAGACTCTTTCTATGGTTCCTAAGATTGATTTTATTAGGGAGCAATAATAAGTCAGTTTGTTGTCAATTACTATGTTTAGCTTTACTATTTTATACTTACCAATATTCAGTATACGAGTATGTGAGGGGAGTGTTTTCGTTGTTTCTATTTTATTTACTTAGTTTTTTACAATTTACATACTAGATAATAAGATAATAAGCCAAATTCTTAAATCAATGTGATATTGTTGATAATTAGTAAGGGAAATACTACTAATAATTTATATTTTGTCCTGTTGATTTATAATAAACTGATTTCAAAACGATGTATATTTTGTTTTATTTTAAAAATCAAATTTCATAAAGTTTCTTATACATTTATAGTAGGTAAGTACCTAACTAAATTAAATTTGTTATAACGTTTTTGTAGCTGACTATACATTAAAACATCAAATTATATAGACGCGCGAGTTGACGACAAAAAAAGTAGGCAAAATCGAAAAGTGCCAACTCGCGCGCGCTCGCGAGATTCGCGCTCGCCAGTTGACGATTAAGTCATCTGATTAAAGTCTTGCGACTGATTGCAGATCACAATTAATAAAAAAAAATTGTAATGCTGACATGATTTAAAAGAGAAACTATGGAGTTTCTTGCCAGTTCTTCTCTGTAGATACTGCTTTCCGAATCGGTAGTAAATGTTAAAAATATGTAATGACGTTTCAAAAGTGCTTCTTGAAGAAGTCTAATTGAATAAATAAATGTTTGAGTTTTAAGTTTGAATATAAAATCCTTTGTTGGAAATTCTGAAACAAATAAATAAACCCACATCAAAGTAGACGACTGCCTCCTTACCACTGCTACACTAGACATAGAAATTTTGGACTCAGAATAACTGATGATTAAAAAAAGGAGGTGAAGAAGCAAGTATTAGGATTTTTAACCTTAATAAATTAAAATGGAAGATTACCACTGAGGCGACGGCATGTAAAAAATAGTTTAGATATACTTGGCTATGTAGATGAAGATTGGGCCTCCGATTTGTAGATAGGAGATCCTATACTGGATATTGATTTGTGTTTTCTAGTTGTGTTGAATCACATGAAAATAAGAAGCAGCAGACAGTAGCCTTATCAAGTACAGAAGCCGAATACATGGCTGTCTGTGTGGCCAGTAAAGAGGCAAACTTAAAAAAATATATTATGTTAACTCACTAGTAGACAAAACTTATCTGTTATACTATGTAATGACAATCAAAGTGCCGAAAAACTTTCACAAAATTGTATGTATCATAAAAGAAGAAAGCATATAGATTTCATTTTATTAGAGAAGCAGTTGTAAATATTTTAGTAAAAAATCCAATATTTAAAAACATCAGATATGCCAGCTGATATGTGTACAAAAAGTTTATGTAAAAACATTATAATTTCATGAAGAAAATAGGTGTAGTAGAGACATAAGACCTTGTGTATTGTACTGACTTATATACCCCGCTGTTTATTATTAGTATATGGCAATGTGGTATATTTATATATTATATTATTTTGTTAAGTGGTGGTATTGTAATTTGAGTTGGTAACAAAATATTATATTGTCGCACCATCTACAAAATGGAATGTACCTCCTACCTATTGAATGACAATAAACATCAGTCTGTTTGAAACAATAACTGTGTTTTATTATTTTATGTACATTACTACTAACACTAGGCTGAAATAAACTTTTTATCCAAATCGTGAGGGACTGGAACATGCTTCCTGAATCTGTGTTGTCAACGAGTACAATATGAGGGTCTTCAAGCGTAAAGTGAACACTTTCTATGGAAGCGAGTTCCATCTTAGACCACATCTCAGCTTAACATCAGGCGAGATTGTGGTCAAGTGCTTGCCTATCGACAATAAAAAAAAAACTTTCTCTTTTTAACTGACTTCATTCTAATCCTGATTTTTCTTCTCGATTTAACGACCACTCTCTAATGCCAGGAAAGCACAGTTCAGTGTTGTTATATATAGTTTACACTGTATTTTCAGTGAAATCCATACTGCATACTGAACACAGCTGTAACAAAAAAAAAATATTTTTGAAACTTATCTACTTATCTATTGTTTTATGTGTTTAAAAACAAAACAAAGTACCTAGCTGATCTATACTGATATTTTAAAGCTGAAGAGTTTGTTTGTTTGATTGCGCTAATCTCAGGAACTACTGGTTCCACTTGAATAATTCTTTGGTGATAAATAGCCCATTTATCAAGGAAGGCTATATATCATCAAGCTAAGACCAACAGGAGCGGAGAACTGCGGGTAAAACCATGGAACACAGCTAGTATTATTACTAGCTGTGCCTTGCAATTTTACCAGCGGTTTAAATTGATCGATTTTCTTTAGGGACAAGTAGGTGATCAGCCTTCTGTGTCCTACCAGACCGAGACATTTTTTTTTTATTTATTTATTCTTCATTGTATACACATCAAGGAAATACAAAAATGAAAAAAAAAACACAATAAAAGATATACAATGGGCGGCCTTATGGCTATAAGCCATTTCTTCCAGGCTTTTTTTTTTTCTTTGTCTCCACCAGGAATCGAACCCAGGACCCCTCGGTGCTGCACTCACGCGTCAACCACTGTACCAAGGAGGCAGTCAAACATGCATAGATCCTTACAAATGTTTGCGTTAATAATATTAGTAGGATAAAATGTACTTACCCGAGTTACCGTGAAGATTTTCAGTTAGGTATTTACACTTGCTCTGTGTCGCGTACAAGGCTCGATCAAACATTGTATACTTTATGTATGAAGTGCCGGGCCGTGCTCGGACAGGGCACGGCGTTAAAGTGTATGGATGATGTTTTGTTTCGACTCCGGCAAGGCCCGGCCCCGGCACGGTGTAGCGTGACGAATCATGCTTTATTCTGAAAACGCCACATGGAAGTTATCTGCAATATAAACAAAACAGTATTATTACTAACCATAATATATCAAATCGAAAAAGTAATGAGAGAGCGAAATAGTAATGCTTACGTAGAAATAAAATAATGTACTTACGGTCTCCATTTTGTTTCACATTCGTTGAAAACTGTAACTATGTTTTTCAAGACTTTAGTAAATATATACATGACGAATTCGTAAGTAAACTAAATCTTATGATATGTAAATACAAAGAAATCATTTTAAATATTAACAAAAGACAAAAACTGACAAAAACGTTCAAATGATGAGAAATTAGTAAAATGACAGTTCTCACTTCTCCTTCAAAAGTTCAAGACCGGTCACCGGGTGCAGTGTTGCCAGACCTATAAAAAAATTCGACAAAAAGTCGCCCACACCATAGAGTTTGTATAAGCATAGAGCGCGCGCATTGCTCTGTGTCCATATTATTACCAAGTGTGCAATGTTCTATAGTTACGATAGAACTTACTGATATAAAGATGAAGCGTTTGAATAGTGATGTACCATCACAGGTACCATCTATGAGCAAACTCGCTTCTGTGGGTGAATGTAACTTTATTATTATTTATTATTTATGAGCTGTTATCAAGGGTTACTTCCTAAAAATTCACATCGAGGGCCCGCTTGAATGTACTCTAATATTATTTTTATTAGTAATGAGTTTTCTTATTCCCTAACACTAGTGAGCTAGGGAATGAGAAAATACTGTACATCTATCTTTAAACCTAAAATTTAAATGAACTTAATAAAATGTAATATTATATGAATGTTCATATGAAAATATTCGATTTACATTTTATGTTTTACAAGTTTTACATTTTTATATTGTACATTGTAGCAAAATATTTCAATTTTATAATATTATTTGCAATTTCACGGCTTTTCGGGAATTTGCAATTAGATATTTAACACTGAATAATTTTCAAGTATAAGAATTCAAGGCAATTTTCTTGCTGCAGACTTTGAGAGGTTAATATTCATTTATAATACTACAATAACATTATCACGAAGCATCGTGGCACGACACTAGTTCTACGCGGGGACGGGTGAAGCGGGAGGCGCGGTATTCTGAGTGGCGTCCACCCGCCGCACGCTTCTTGCAACCCCCTTTCACACCTTTAGTAATTTCGTTAATTTAATGTTTTTCTACGTAACTGTAATGTATTACTTACCGATGAAAAAAAAAAATCATTATTATTGCACGACTCATGATGCGAAGCATCAGAGAGTGCTTTACGATCGAAAAATTTTTTTCGCCTCATTTTTGCAGCTATTCTTATTATTATAGCCTTGTTAGTTCACGGAATCAAGATATTTTGCATACTATTGTCGAGATAATTTAATGGAGATTAATCCCATACTTTTTAAAAATTGATTTACTTCAATAGAATTGGAAAAAAACACCGAAATAGGTCAAAAAATTTTCCTGTCCGTCATGTGTGAAACCTGAAAACACTATAACTTGTGAAAAAATCCATCATTTGAGTTAAATTTTTTTTTTTAAATATTCTAATCGACGATTGTAGGTCACTGAATGCGAATGATTAATTAATTCAGTGTCGTTTAATTGCAATTAATAAAAAAAACGAAAACTACAAGACTGTATATCTATATATGTATATCCATGTAAAATTAACATGGATGGTGATATATCTATATTTTTTTCTCTTACGCTTGAGTATGCTCAGGAATAGAACCCTTTCATTTTTCAGGGTCTGATTCGATGTGGTTTAATTGTTATTAAATAAACAAAAATAATAATTAATAAATAATTATTAAAAAAAAATTATGAGGCGTGCACTTTTGGATTTTCCAAACTATTTTTAGTTTGCTTCCGAGAATCATGTTTACACCTTGGCACTGCACATTTAACCATGATCCAAACGTAAAATTTTGATACAACACTGTCAGAGAAACAATCAGTGCGCTTGACCTTCGGTGACTAATCGCGTCGCCGTCGCAAGTTCGGGACTGTTCATACCGGTGCTAACAGTTCATACTTGCGTGCCCGCGCTCTAGCTAATACATACTCAATGGCCCACACTCATTAATACAAATCCGTGTAGGGGTGTATCTAGTGAACCTTAACCTGTCACTCTCATAATAATGCGTTATTTTGCTTTCACTTTTTAATATGTATCTCAGAATGATGCTTTATTTATAATTTTTTGAGCGTTTTCAGATTATCTGATACGATATCGGTGTCGGAAGCCGATAGCCAATATCTGATCCCTTTTCCCTTTGCAGAGTCAGAATCAAGTTTCAATATTCAACTCGGTAGAGTCTGGCCAGCCAAAGCTGAACCCAGTAAAAGGCGGCAAATTTAAAAAATATGGACCTGGTAACATCGGCTTAGTTAGGAAAAAAAATTTTGTTACTTTTGATATTCTTAGAGGCTCCCCTGAGTATATATGTTCTGTGCTTAGAGGTGATCATAGTATATGGGTAAATTAGGTACACAACAAATCAGGATTTAAAAGTTATTAAAGGATGTGGTAGCCCTGTCAATAAAACATTTGACTTACATTATTTTTTTTTGTATTTACTAATCATTGCAACTCTTTGTATTTACTAATCATTATAAATAAAAACTGCCGTACAGCATTCCTTATAGTTTTACCCATATTTCAACACTAAAACCAATAAATTCACAAATAATTTGAACCTTTTTCAACAAAACTGACAACTAACTACGCAGAAACGCCATGATAACATTCCAGATACCTAGTGTGGCCGCTACAAAAAACACTGGGTTCAGCTTTGGCTGGCCAGACTCTATCCTACTTATATATTATTATAAATGCGAAAGTGTGAGGATGGATCTATGTGTATATTGTGTAGATATGTATGTTTTTTACTCTTTCACGCAAATACTACTGAACCGATTACAATGAAATTAAGCACACATATAGAGGGTAACTTGGATTAACACATAGGATAGGTTTCATCTCGGAAATCCCACGGGAAAGGGAACTATGCAGGTTTTTCTTTCAAAACGCGGGCGAAACCGCGGGGCGTAGCTAGTATTATACAAGTAAATTTAGTTAAGGGAAAATAACAACACATTTTATCTAACATTGTCTTTATTACATCAATAAATTATAAAGTTCATACACAATATTATATTACCATAAGTTAAATTTTAAAAAGCGTCTGCCGCCACGTGACTGCAGAATAGGTACCAGCTTAAAGCTTATCTTAAGTCATCTTCTACTAAAAATCCGCTTAAAAATGCTTCTAATAAACCGATTTTTAATAGATTCAAATAAAATACTAATACTGACGATACACAAAATGCGAAGAATACCTTGACGAAAGCTATCATTCCAAATACCTATATCACAGTATTACAATATTATTTCCTATTGTAATACTGTGCCTATATTATAAGTAAAAAGTGCCTAAGATAGGTTACTAGCGCTCCGGGATTGGCACGTCGAAATATGGTAATTAGCCACAATTTACAGTTCTCTCTTTCGCTCACGATAGTTGAATCATGCCATCTCACTTTGACGTCTAATCGTGTGTGCGTTAGTGTGCCGTGGATCGAATGTTGTGTTGGTAACCTATCTTGAATTTGATATTTTTGTTTTTATAGCACTCAAATGCTTTATAAATATAAATTAATAAAGAATATAAAAAATTCGATCACGAGGCGGGAATCATACTTTCACGCCAATCCGGGGCGTACTGACTAACTCGGCCACTCGTGACCCTCCAGAGCGATCGAATTTATTCTATTCTTTCAGTTTTTGTCTAAGGGACACACCGCGAACCAACAAATCTATAATATATATCTAAAAATGAAACCCGTTTTCACGCGTGAACGGGTGGACCGATTTCGATAATTCTTTTTTATGATATTCCTTAAAGTACGAGGATGGTTCTTATGCAGAGAAAACGTAAATATGTACCACGGGCGAAGCCGGTATAAATCTACACCTTTTTACTTACAATATCTGTAGGTACCGCTCGGTAGAAATGGTAGTGAATAAATAAATACGGAATGCATTGTCTACGACACCTATGATAACTACATTTACAATAAGCCTTAATTAGCAACAAAACAGTAATAAATAATTAATATATTTTTATACAAAATCCCTTAAAATTCGATTTTATTGGCAAGACTAAAAATGTTCGATATTACCAGATATTACTTAATTATAGTTTCAAAACGACGTGTAAAAATTATTTTTTAAATATTAAATACGATATTTCAATGTAATGAAACCTTTTTTTATATCTAGAAACATAATAATCATATGTTCGTAAAAACGTATTTCATTCTTTAAAAAAATCTTCAAATTTTATGTTTCAAGTCTTAAAGTTTTAACATTAAAAAAAATTCCATTAACTCTAATAAGAAGCCTCAATCTGTCTATAGCAAATAGTATTTAAATCTCTGAATACAACTTATTTCTACTGGGGTATATTTTATAGTCTAATTATAATACTATGATATACAAGATGAGGTCTAAATATAAAATTTATTAGTGTATACCGTGTGTAATCGTTAAGTGTGCACAGGCGATTGTTCCGTAACTATTACAGATATAAAAAAAAACTTTAAACTGATATCGAAAGTACTTAACCTAATGAGTAAAATGACCATAATACATTTTTAAATATAAAACGAGAAATATCCAAAAAATTAACTTGAAACCCTCCCATACATTTAGTATGAGATATGAATATCCCATGTACATTTAATATGAAAGATTTTAGCTTTTCTGGTTTACTGCTTTAATTACTTTGCAAATTTTAAGAGAAATTTATTTAGAAACTATAGGTAAATAGACCTCCTAAATCTTTCATTGTATTGCACAATGAGGTCACTTCGAAAATCTGCTATGAATACAAAATACATGGAAAATAAATTGTATGGGAGCGTTTGGATATTTCTAGTTTTATTTTTAAAAATTTATTATTGCCATTCTACTCATTTGGTTAAGTACTTTCGATATCAGTAATTTAAAGTTTTTTGATATCTGCAATATTTACGAAATAATCGCTTGTGCACACTTAACGATTACACCCTGTATATTTCCGCCGATGTATTTATAAATTAAAAAATAATGTACAATCTAAAATAATTTGTACGGGTTAAAATTAAATCTACAAGGGTATATCAGACGATATTTAATATTTTAACTTATAATAAATATTTAAATATTATAGCTGTTATCCGATATTGCCTCTTGTTTAAATTAATATTTTAGGCCGTGTAACAAGCTGTATACAGGGTGTCCCACTATCGGTATACTAAGCGCGAAGGGACTTCTAGTTTTGCATACACTGATCACGTAAAAAATACTTAAACAACAAAATTTCATCCAAAAAATTTTTGCTAAATTTTTCCTGAAAATCCATGTTTTCTTCTCTAACTTCGCGCAGCCGGCATATACCGCTTCGCTAATATGAGCATTTTATCTATGAAAAAATAATCTTAAACGATAGCTCACGAGCTGGTAGCAAAGCTGGGCGGATTGCTTGTTATGAGTGTACACATAGAGTTTTAAGAATTCATCTATTTGAAAAAAAGATGCGTCTGGAATTTTATAAGTATTTTTTACGTACTTAGCGTATGCAAAACAATAACCTGCTTTGAGCTTAGTATACCAACAGTGGGACACCCTGTATAGTAATATTATGACAATAATATTATAGTAACTTTAAAATATGTAGGTAACAAGGCATAAATAGGTTAACCTTTCAGTATGTTTTGTAAAATAAAACATAATTCACAAAAATCAATAATTTTGTATGTATTTGACGATAGAAAAGGATAGCATGATAAATAGACATAAGAAAGAAAAGGCATCTTAAAAGTAAGTTTTAACCTATTTATGCCTTTTACGTATATAATAAAATCATAGCATTCACAATTTGTAACATTTGAGGCAGTGTTCTAGATATGATTCAAGATTAGGTAATAAATAAAAATTAATAAGGGCAGTGTTGTTTAAGTTTATTCGTGTAAAAATGGTTTCGATCTTACGAAAAATTCAATTATCTTTCTAATTCGTGTTGTAAAAATCAAATATATTTGTAATACTCGATCTTGACCTATATTGCAATGGATATAGGGTTGAAATTAGTGTGTCTAGTGCAGGAAGGTATTTCGCGCACACTTTTTGCCGCAAGCACACTTGCGCACTATCTCTATGTCTTTGGTGTAGCGAGTGCCGTCCGCGCACACGAGCCGAATCTGAAACACATAAAGAATAATCTAAACTATCTATACTTCTATACTAATACTATAAAGCTGAAGAGCTTGTTTGTTTGAACGCGCTAATCTCGGGAACTACTGGTCCGATTTGAGAAATTTTTTCGGTGTTAGATAGCCCATTCATCGTAGAAGGCTACAGGCTATATATCATCACACTAAGGAAGAAAGAAAGAAAGAAAATACGTTTAATCACAAATACTTTTACAAATTTTTGACTTATAACTAAACACTTACATGGAAAAAAAAATTAAATCTTAAAATACAATAAATACATTCAAATATCTTAATATCGTATTCGTGATTAGGTGGACTACTCAGCATTTGCCTCTCCGTATTAGAGGAGAGGCGCCGGTTTTCAGTAGTCCCCTCGACTTGCCACGCTTGGAGCACCAGAACGGTCTTCTGGGTGGGTAAATTAGGAGCTAATACATAATTTAAAACATAAAAAAGAAACAATTTGAAACATTATATTGAAACATTAAATGTTATACTTATATAGGTAGTTTAAATTGACAATCCATAATATTATGTAGCGCTATTAGGGCTGGTTAAGAAATTGTGCAAGAACAACTTTTTTGTACTTATATTTAAAATTCTGTAGTGTTTTACAATTTCTTAATGCCGCTGTGTAATTTCTGGGAACTGAGAGCTTATACATAGATGCCCGTGTTTCATATAACCGATTGCCGCCATCCATCCACTTGAGTTTGTTGTAGAGGTAGGCGGGAGCTTTTGTCAGGATCACGTTAAAAAGTAGGGAAGCGAGGTGCAGTCGCCGCCTACTCTCCATGTTTAAGATTTTATTGGACTTTAGGGTTGGTGTTATATGGGTCCGAGCCGGTATGTCCCAACAAAAACGAGCGCAGGCATTTTGTATACGCTGTATTGAGTTTTTAGTGCGTACCAGCAATCTAGGACCATACATCACATCGGCATAATTGAATTTTGAGAGCACGAGTGATTCGCAAAGCTTTATACGTAGATCTGTGTTCAAATGTGCTCTTATGTTATACAAAACTTTTAGGCGGTAGAAGCAGTTTGCTATTAGTGAATTGATTGTAAGGCCAACAGGAGTACAGCACTGCGGGTAAAACCGCGGAGCACAGCTAGTGAGAAATAACTACCTTTCTCTTCTTAGTCTTCCGTGGCGCGCAGCACTGCGCCTTGCCGCACGCTCCGGGTCCGACTCCGGATCCCGACCCCGATACTCCGGATCCGAATCCCGATGCGGATGTTCCGGATGCTCCGGATCTAACGGGTCCGACACATCGCGCACCGCGAACCGCGCGTCGGGAACGACACGAACCTTCCGTTATGAACTCGCGTGTCGCTTCCTGGAAAACACAGTGGTCTTTTTAAAACGCTTATATTTCAATCTTTATTAGGCGGCCTTATTATTTAACAGCAATATCTGCAAGGCAACCTGGTAGGAAAGGAAAGGTAAGAAGATTCGCATTTAGGCTATCAATTATTGGAAAACCATGCGAATAAAGTTTCATTTTAAAAATAAAATCATAAAATAAATAATAAGTTACGCATTATGTCGGTGACTGTAACATCCACTGTTTAAATAAATAAAATCATAAGAATTTAAATCCACAATAGCATAGGCCCAAAAAAAATTTGTGCGTGTACTAGTGTACACACGTAAGAAGTGAAACTTCTTTATGACCTTATTTTTCAAAAAATAATTTACTATATATGTAACTTTACAGAAATACGTCGAATCACGCGTGGTAGGGATAAGAAAAAGATGGCGCGTAACGGAAAAGTGTCACGCGTAACGAAAAAAATGTTACACTAATTTTTTTTCCAATCCCGATAAAGAAGGTTCACTTCAATAATGTTTATATATACCTAATTATAATAATTTACGCTTTAATTTACTTTCATTGTACAAGTTAATGTTAACTATACATGTTGGAAAATAAGCAAAAATTATTACAGACTACGTTTTTAACACTTTAGTTTCACCTGTATGTTTGTATGTAATCAACTCATATGGACTAAATTTCCACCTTATAATATTAGCATAGAAAAACTTATACTAATATTATAAAGCTGAAAAGTTTGTTTGTTTGAACGCGATAATCTCAGGAACTACTGTTCCGATTTGAAAAATTCTTTCGGTTTTAGAAAGCCCATTTATCGAGGAAGGCTACAGGCTATATATCATCACGCTAAGACTAACAGGAGCGGAGCAATGCGGGTGAAACCGCGGGGAACAGCTAGTATGTAATATGTACCTTTCTACAAGCAGTCTGTGGTGGTGAAGCTGCCGGAGCTCGCTCGGGGGCCGCGGCGGGAGCAGCTGAAGAATAATAAATAAATAAATATTTCAGGACAACTTTCACACACGGCACGATCTGATCCCATACTAAGCTTTCGCTTGTGTTATGGAAACCAGATGGCTGATAAACATACATATATAATTTTAAATAAATACTTAAATAGATAATTAACACCCAGATACAGAGCAAACATCTATGTTTTTCACACAAATATATGCCCCGGGTGGTAATCGAACCCACGACCTCTGGCTTGGAAGGCAGGGCCACTACCATCAAGCCAACGGTCAGTCTAGAAATATATTCAAATAATATAAAAATGCTATGTACTCATTAATTTTTTGGTTATGTTAGCAGTCTGCAGAACACAGTCGTACCGACACTTTTTATTTGATTAATTATTATGTGATTGTTTTTTTTTGTTCATTTACTTTTTAAAACGCTTTTAGTAACTTAAACTAATATTAAACCGTATCGTATGCTTAACAGATGAAAAGTGCTAAATAGTATTACCTACAGGATTATTATTTAAATCTACCATTACATTTAATAATATAAGTATAGTATTCGTGATAAAAATAGTAACTATTTACTTACCGGGTGAAGCTTGTACGTTGCTGATGGCCTGCTTCCGAGCTGGTAACTTGTTCTGCGTGATCACTGGAGCGCCTCCTAAAATTAAATGAAATTCTCTTATATAAGATGAAGTACAAGTTGAAACCAATAAGAAGGGTGATCTAATTTAGACACGCTGAAAGACCGAACATGCTCATTGAGTTGAAATATTGCTCGCAACGCGTCGTGGTCACAGTAAAGACACACGAATTTCGTGTTATGGCTCTTGTAAAAAGGGACTTTGAGCGTAACATTTGTACATTTGTGTGTGAATGCGTTTGTGTATGACGTATGTATGCGTTGAGAGAACGAAAGAGATGAAACGGATAGCAGTTTGGCCGGATAACGGATACCGAATATTCGGCTATCCATGAAGCTGGATAGCTAGATATCCGATATCCAGGCACCGGATATTTGTAAAATCACATTTGCCAGTTTTCTAATTATGTGTCTGGTATTCGGCCGGATACCTACGTTTCATTCTATGTGTATGTGTGTCCATGTACATGCGTATGTTTGTGTGTGTGCATCTGTATGTGTGGGCGTAAAAGTGTTTTTCTTTTTTATTATAGAGGGAAAAATACTGTTAAGTATCTCAGGTCATGGTCTGCGACCTGGTATGTCGGTCTCGATAATGGTCTCATGGTCCATACCGACTAAAACAACCTTTCTTCAGTCCATGTCCCCGCGGGATGGCGGTTAGGCTTTACTTCGCGGGGGGACATATAGCATTACTGCTTTTTTCTTATATGCCGTCATAGTTTGGGCGTAAAGGTGTGTGCATATGTATTGTGTGCGTATATGTACTAAGTGTATGTGCGTGTGTATATCAGTGGCTGTGTGTGTTTATGTGCGCGCGTGTGTTTGTATATCTGTCTGTGTGTACCCACTCACCAAGAGAAGTGAGCAGCTCGCACTGCGCGCCGGCGGTGCCGGGCCGGCAGCGGCACGTGTAGTCCGAGCTCGAGCCCTCCTCGCGAGCACACCGCCCGCCGCGCCGGCACGGGTTCGGTACACACGGATCCTGCGACACAATAAAATAAATAAAAAATGTGTGCGTGTACTAGTGTACACACGAAAGAAGTGAAACTTCTTTATGACCTTATCTTTTAAAAAATAATTTACTATGTGCAACTTTACAGAAATACGTCGAATCACGCGAGGTAGGGATAAGAAAAAGATGGCGCGTAACGAAAAAAGGGCCCCGCGTAACGAAAAAATGTTACACTAAATTTTTTTCCAACCCCGATAAAGAAGTTTCACTTCAATAATCTAGCGTGTGACTCACGGGTCGGTGCGCGCCGTCCTCCTGCGGCGCGTCGTGGTGCGGCGTTGCCGGCCCGTCGCCCGCGCACCCCGCCCCCGTGCGCACCAACCGCGCCGCGTTCACGAAGTCCACGCGCTTGTGGTTTATCCACGCCTCTTTTAGACACCCTGTGTGTGCAATTGAACTATTAGTAATTTATTTAGACACCCTGTGTGTATAATTGAACTATTAGTAATTTATTTAGACACCCTATGTGTATAATTGAACTATTAGTAATTTATTTAGACACCCTATGTGTATAATTGAACTATTAGTAATTTATTTAGACACCCTGTGTGTATAAATGAACTATTAGTAATTCATTTAGACACCCTGTGTATGCAGTTGAATTGGCGGTGATAATACAATATAAAATGTAGTCTGTACAGTGTACAGGTTAAATTTAGACTCCCTGTATATGCAGTTGAATTATTAGTAGTTCATTTAGACACCCTTTATATGCAATTGATATAATATGTTGTAACTGTATAAATCAAATCAAATCAAAAATATTTATTTGATCGTATATAGTAATTTAAAGGTGTAATACAATATTTTTTCTCACATGTAGTTACTGCCATTTTAAATGGCGTGCAATTTTTTTTAATTAAAACATTCAATTAGTTAATACAGTCAAATTATTAAATACATTAATAAACAATTACAAAAATTACATAAAATTACAATTAAATTAAATTTAGATTCATATATTAATGTCACGATCATTTAAATATTCCTTAACACTATAATAATTTTCAACTTGTTGTGGTTTATACAGTTTATTTTTGAAAATATTGAATGTCAATTTTTTAATATTTATTGGCAAGTGATTATAAATATGATGGTCATTTTTTCTTTATAGGTTTCTGGATAGTGCAAGGCGGTATACAGGGTGTCCCGTAAGTAGTGGACCAACGGGTTATGGGGTACTCCCCATTACCTTATGGGACTTATTATCTAACAAAAATAATAAAATTTATTGTCCTAGACCATAAAGTTTTTGATTTATGATTTATTTTCAAAATTTGATAAAAATATCATCCACATAAGCTTAATATGAACTTTTACCATTTCTATTTTTATTTTATTCTTATTTTTTTGTTCAAGGTTGTTAAGAATACATAAGTCTTCCTAATTAAAATGATACTCAAGCATAATTAACAACAACTAGAAAATTAGACCAAAAAATAGAGCAAAATTTTACGTTTTAAAGTTTACGGACTGAAGTTTGAACAAAGCTGGTGTAAAAAAAATGTATGGTGACCCTGTGAAACTTTATTTTAAAAACTTCTACATTTCATACAAATTACAAAAAAGTTATAATTATGTGGTATAAAGTATTTAAAAAATGTTAAATTGGCGTACAACATTCAAATTAGAAATTATCAGGTAGTCAACTCATTAAGTTATTCAGAGAATTATTGCCTTTATGGGCGCGCGCTGGAATTCTTTTGTATTATTTCTGGCCAATCATAGACGATACTTGAACCCACTATTATTTTCTTTGACTTTCAACTATTTCAGTGACTTGCTTAAAGCTCGGAACTACACGCGTGTTTAGCTTGAACCCTTCATTACGATATTATTATTTGTTGAAGTACGCTTGAATTAGACACTGATTTTGCTTGTGATTTGGATGTTGTTTGACTTTGGTTTTTTGAAGGAAAATGCCTAATACATACACTCCACGTGAATATACAGAAAAATGTTTTTTATTTATGGACTCAGTGATGGAAAAGCTCGACAAGCAGCACGTGTTTATCGTGAGCGTTATCCCGATGATCACCGATTTTTTCTCAGAGTAAATAACGCACACCATGAAGGTCGTATTGCTGGAATTAGAAATCGAGTAGGAAGGCCTAGATCAGTCTATGATCGTCTAATATTGACAGAAGTAGAAGAAGATCCTTCAACTAGTACTCGCCGTATTGCTAGACGCACTGGTGTACCAAGAAGTACAGTGCATCGCATATTGAAGAGAAGTAATTTACACCCATATCATGTACAATGAGTGAGCAAGCTTAATACCAGGTGATTATCAACGACGAATTAATTTTTGTCGAGAGATGCTTCGTCGATGCCGACAGGATCAAAATTTTTTTAACTCAATAATTTTTTTAACATTTTTGCATATTCACGTGGAGTGTATGTATTAGGCATTTTCCTTCAAAAAACCAAAGTCAAACAACATCCAAATCACAAGCAAAATCAGTGTCCAATTCAAGCGTACTTCAACAAAGAATAATATCGTAATGAAGGGATCAAGCTAAACACGCGTGTAGTTCCGAGCTATAAGCAAGTCACTGAAATAGTTGAAAGTCAAAGAAAATAATAGTGGGTTCAAGTATCGTCTATGATTGGCCAGAAACAATACAAAAGAATTCCAGTGCGCGCCCATAAAGGCAATAATTCTCTGAATAACTTAATGAGTTGTCTACCTGATAATTTCTAATTTGAATGTTGTACGCCAATTTAACATTTTTTAAATACTTTGTACCACATAATTATACCTTTTTGTAATTTGTATGAAATGTAGAAGTTTTTAAAATAAAGTTTCACAGGGTTACCATACATTTTTTTTACACCAGCTTTGTTCAAACTTCAGTCCGTAAACTTTAAAACGTAAAATTTTGCTCTATTTTTTGGTCTAATTTTCTTGTTGTTGTTAATTATGCTTGAGTATCATTTTAATTAGGAAGACTTATGTATTCTTAACAACCTTGAACAAAAAAATAAGAATAAAATAAAAACAGAAATGGTAAAAGTTCATATTAAGCTTATGTGGATGATATTTTTATCAAATTTTGAAAATAAAGCATAAATCAAAAACTTTATGGTCTAGGACAATAAATTTTAGTATTTTTGTTAGATAATAAGTCTCTCTACTCCCCATAACCCGTTGGTCCACTACTTACGGGACACCCTGTATACAGTTGAATTACTGGAAGTTCATTTAGACACCCTGTATATGCAGTTGAATTGTTAATAGTTGCTAGGATTGACACGAGGCAAAAATGAAAATATATAAAAATACAGTTTAAAGTGTAAAATTGTAGTTTTCTTATGACAAAATAATTTAGATAAATTTTTACAACTTTTTTTTGAAATTGTAACACCTATTGCACAATTTATATACTTAAACTACCCAGTATGTACTCTTGTCAATAAATAGTAAAACAGATATATACCCTTAAAACTGGTAATGTTCCTGAGATGCCACTTGGCGAACGCATCCCGCGCCACGTCTCGCGGCACTCCGCCCACGTACAGCGGCCGCTCCAAGCGCAGGTACTCCTTGCTGCCTGCACACAACAATATTATATCATATTTAGGGGCAATTCTTCAATTTTTGGATAAAACATAATCCGTCCAATCCAGTAGTTGACGCGTGAGCGTAGAACAAAGGAGTCCTGGGTTCGATTCCCGGTGGAGACGAAGAAAAAAATGTCTCTGTCTGGCAGGACACAGAAGCCTGATCTCCTACTTGTCTCTTAAGAAATTCTATCAGTGAAACAGATGTATAAGGCATCTGCCCCTTACCCCACTAGGGGACATAGCAATATGTTTGAAATGCTTGTTTGATATGTTATTCGACTAAAAAGTTTTATACGCGGATTTAAAATTGGACGCTTAGTTTGATAGCATTCAAATGCCTAATAATTGAGAAATTTTTGTAAAATAAAAAAAATCAATCTTGAGGCTGGATTCGAAACAGGGTCTTTCGCCTTGCCGCGGCCGAGGCGATGTGTATCCTCCCAATAATTTTTTTTTCAATTCTTAAAAAAATTCTCATTTATAAGCATTCGATTGCTATAAAACTAATTAATATTCAACAATATCATACATTAATATAAAACTGATGAAATAATTGTATTTTTACTGACCTTTTAAAGTTTACAATGTTCGAAATCTGTACGTTTGAGGTTCAAAAAACAAATTTAGGGGCGTGTTAGAAAAAGCTTCAATAAGTTGCAAAAATCGGTCAGGTGCATGCGACACTAACGTGTTCCATACAAATAAACCAAACATCAACTATACAAAAAAATAATTTACCCATCCAATTTATGACCGCGCCAACCGTTGCTTAACCTCGATTTTGTAATCTTAACAATAGAATTTTTGAAATCTGTTCCGGATTTGATGATTTTAAACAAACAAACAAATTCTTTAGTTTAATGTTATTATAGTTACCTTCATTGATAATAGAGCGTGCGGGTCCGTCATCGACTCTGAGCGTAAAGTTCTTGTTGACGGCGAGCAACTCCGCCTTGTGGTACGCGCCGTCAGACACCATCTCGAAACTATGAGTTATTTATATATTTTAAAATGTTAAAAAAGGAAGAAAAATGAAAAAAAAGAGCGTATCAGCTTGTTTGGCAAGATTCAAAGATACCAAAATCGTCGCCTTAATCCATGACGTGACGGTATTCCCATGACGCGACTTTGAAATTTTACTCTCAACGCGGCTATAGAAGTTTCACTTCAAAAAAGCGTAGTAACTATACGAAGAACTTGTAAATTATATTTGTTAAATGTTTTCTTAGTTCATAGTGAAAGTAATTGTTTTAGCAATGGCTTTTCATAGTATAATTTCAGTTTTTTATTACAATCTATGTGCTCCATATTTATCTGTTTTATCTTTCTTGAATTTTAGAATTAAAGTTTAACAACTTAAGATCTGTTTTAAGATTTCAGAAATTGATATTAATTTTTTGTTCTTTTTTTAGGTATGTAATATGTATTTTTTAACTTTTTTTCGTGTCGATGTTGCTATACATAAATGTCAATATACCTGTACATAGTAGAAGTGGGATGGTTGCCGACATCGTAGCTGATCCGAATGCGTCCGTTGAACAGTTCCACCGCGAGGTGCTCGCTCGCGCCGAAGTACATCAACACACCGTGTTGCTGCTTCGTGCTGAACACTGCAATGTATTTTACTGTTATAGCATTCGATTGCATTATAAATATAAAGTTTTAGAGAATAGAAACAGATGCGTTTTTTTTTTCAAGCCTCCGTAGAGAGGTGACCTGCTTAAAAACATCGATTAAAGTAAATTAATCGATACGGACTTCAAACATTTGTCAATCGAACTTGAAACACATGTCAATTTTTAAATTCATCAGGCGAATCCCTGGCCTAGTAATATATTTTCTTTCGTAAATTTAAGGAGCAAAATAAGACAAGTATCTACACAATTAAAATAATTTAAAATGCGTTTATTCAGGTGTACTTTATAGTTGACTTTATAGATAATTAAAAGAACAATAAACAAAATTCTATTTTATTATAAACACTACGCATTTATGCATTAATTTATGGTGATATTTATTCACAAGTAATATTGTGATATTTATCCATTCGATTCTAGATTTCGATTTTTAGTGTAACGTCTCTGGTATTTAAAAATAAAAAAAGATTTATTGACACAACATTGTAGCGCCGTCAGTTCTTTATATCAGAAAATGTTTATTATGTTTAGAATGGTTTATTAGTAAAATCAAATCTTAAAATTACTTGTATCGGCCATTATTATTATAAATATGTAATCGTAATTGAAAAAAGTTAAGCAGATGTGCAGTTCTCACAAAACGAAATATAACATAATATTATTCTATGCCGTCGTTACTAGGTTACGTTGTTGTTGAATTTTGTTGACCTGTCAAATGTTGCCTATTAAAATGACTCTACTATACGTATTGGAGCTCAATTTTTTGGAAAACTTAGATAGCGGAACATAAGAAACTCAAAACATCTTATTATTAAATGTTAATTAGCTACAATATTGTTAGAAACAAATCCCCAACTGGCAACCCAAACCGAGGGGGTGGTTAAAAAAATGAGTTGAACAGCGGATTTGACACTTTGCATTTGGCTCTCGGACGTAACGGTCGTTTTGGTTGTGTTTAGTCGTGTTAATTATTATTTTTAGTCGATTATTATTTTATTGTTGAAGGTAGACATATAAAATCATTTTGTAAGGAATAAAACCTTTCTAGGTTGAATTTAAAATCCCTAAGAATATTTATGTATATACAGTATGCTCACCCAGTGTGACGTTGGCCTGCGGGCTGGTGCGCAGCGGCTCGAGCTCCACCAGCGAGTCGTTGTGGTGGAAGCTGAGCGACGTGAGGTACTCGCACAGACGACCTGCCATAAATAAATAAATCAATATAAATTTATAAAGAATAGAAAAAATTCAATCACGAGGCGGTAGTCGAACCCGCATTCTTTCACGCCAATCCGGGGTAGATGCGGATCATACTCTCTATATCAATACATAGTATAAAACAAAGTCACTTTTTCTGTCCCTATGTCCCTTTGTATGCTTAAATCTTTTAAACTACGCAACTGATTTTGATCAGTTTTTTTTTAAATAGATAGACTGATTCAAGAGGACGGTTTAAGTAAATAATGCATTAGGTTTTAGATAAAACTGGTGAAGCCGCGGGCGGTAATCTAGTATTTAAAATAAATCAATCCCTATTTCCCTTGGTCACGGCCAGTGCCGTCTTTAAGGCAGGGCCCGCAGGGCCCTGGCCCGAGGCCCCGAGGTAGGCAGGGGCCCCACAATTCTGAAAATTTTCACAATTCAAAAAATTTATTTATTGAACTCTCATATGTGGGGTGTTAAGAGATGGGGTTACGATTTAGCCTATTGCGTTATTGTAAACTGAAAAATGATAAAGTTAAAATTTAAGGATTTTCCATCCCTTACATAGGCCCCAGCCAGTACCTTGGCCCATAGCCTCGTTGATCCTAAAGACGGCACTGGTCACGGCATGACGCGTGAACGGGTGGACCGATTCGATAATTTTCGATAAATTCGAATATAAAAAATAAATTCCGAACTTTCGCAGTAACTCTGTATATATTTTATTGTGTCATGAAATACAGTTATGCCGTATGCAAATCAGATCATCAAATCATTTTTCTTCTGAAAACAAACTATTTTATGTATTTTGTAACATAAGTAACACAAAAAAACAATTCATGTTCGTAATATAAAGTATTTTTGATTTTATTTTTCAACACTTAAAAAATTAGCATTTAAAAATAATAATTACCTGAATATCCGGGGGCACACTTGCACAGGTAGTCGTTGGCGGGCGCCATCAGCGGTCGCTCCATCATAATGTCATCCTGGAAACCAACCACTGCGCACGTTATACTATTGTCTTTGTTTATTAACTGATTAAACTGTTATTTTTAATTTGTCATTGCTAAAATATAGAGTTATGGAAATAGTTTTGAACTTGTTTTGACAAAGGAATAACTAATTATACGATTGAATAACATTAAAAAGTAATAATAATTATTGTTCATATTAAGTTTTCTGAGTTGGTTCATGAGTGCTTCAGGTATTTTTTTCTATTGATTGTAAAGGCTTGGTGAAAACTGTCTATTAATGTAAAAAGGAAACCAATATCTTACAGCGATATCTTAAATTGCCTCCATGGTGTAGCAATATTTGACGATGCGCTCTATGTCTCGTGCCCCACGCTGTGTTCGCTGTACCCGGTGCCACTATGTCCCTATATCTTATGCTGATGTACCCTGTGCCAATGTACCCTGTCCCGATGTACCCTTTGCCGATGTACCGTATATCGATATACTCTATGCCGTTGTACTCTATGCCGATATACTCTATGCCGATGTACTCTATGAAGATGTACCCTGTGCCAATGTACCCTGTACCCATGTACTCTATGCCGATGTACCCTATGAAGATGTACCCTGTGCCAATGTACCCTGTACCCATGTACTCTATGCCGATGTACTCTATGAAGATGTACCCTGTGCCAATGTACCCTGTACCCATGTACTCTATGCCGATGTACCCTATGCCCCGTGCCCTGTGTGCCCCGTGCCCCCGCCACGTGCCCCTTGCCCCGTACCTGCAGCGCGAGCGCGGGCAGGTAGCACACGCCGTGCACGCAGTCGTGGTGCGCGCAGGGCGAGGTGCCGAGCGCGGCGTGCGGCGCCGCCTCGCAGTAGCGCCCCGCGTAGCCCCCGGCGCACGTGCAGCGGTACTCGTCCAGACCGTCCACGCATGTCGCGCCGTTCTGGACACCGGTATACATGTTATTACCAAGAAAACATTTGTTTCAATAACAACATTGCAAATAAAATATTTGAAGAAAGAAGAGAAAACAAGCTTTATTGCCAAACAAAAACTAAACCAAAAAATTAAATAAATAATCGGTACAGACTCAGCCTTGCTGTGGGCTTACACCCGAACAGCGCTGATTTTCAGTCTGCCCGCGTATTTTTTCCAAACTTAGAAAAAGCAAATAAACATTACAAGTTACAACAGTACGTAAAATAAAAGCTTGCGACTAACTGCACACTACACAGGATTGCGAATACGATTAATTAAGTTATATCTTATTCATTTATTCGCAATTCTGTGTCGTGTTGCAATTATGTTTATGTCGGTGTCGTAGATTTGCTCACTTCAAATTCAATGGTAGAATGTCTATTGACTATTGGCCACATCATAATATGGTTTGAGCAGATCAATGATAAGAAATCGTTTCCAGATATAGACAACTAAACGCGCGGTTTTTTCATGAAATGGTCAAAATTATTTGATCATATCGTAAAGTCGTTACAGTAATTATTGGTAGAGGCGATGCAAGCGCTGTGATTATGTGTGAAGATGGCAACCGCAGGTGAAAATGTTGTTTAATTATTACCTTAGTTACTAGACTTTGAATAATTTTATTACAAAAATTTGATTAAGTCTATTTGTTAAGCCGACTGACTTTAACAAGTTCTTAAAATATTCTGAATTTTTGTAAATATTTTATGGAATCCCTATATTTTATATGATCTGGCCAAATGTGGATGACAAAATCGTGAAACATTGACTATTTAACGATCTGGTCAATCTAAGTTGGCCACATCATGAAATGCAACCATTTCATGAAATAATCAATCATTTCATGAACTGAGCAAATCTACGATATAGCCACGACATTATAAATAAAAATAAATATACAAAATGTTACTACAAAATGATCTGTCTTTTTGCGCGAGAATAATTAGTAAAAGAACAAAATAATATAAAATTCTCACCTGACACATGTGATTGATACAGTCGTCCACATTGACAGTGCAGTTCTGCCCCGAGTAGCCCCGCGGGCAGGAACACGTGTAGTGGCTGGTGTGGTCGACGCACGCGCCGCCGTTCGCGCACGGGTTGAACTCCGCGGTGCAGAACGGGATCTTTTTTTCGCAGAACTCGCCTGGAAATTTTTCAATTTGATATTAGTTTTTTAAAGTATTTAAATGCTTTGTTGTGTCCTAGACACATAAAACCGAAAGAATAGAATATATTCCATTGTATTGGCAGGATAATGGGTGGCCATCTATTCTTTAAAAAATTATAATATTTTTTTTAAACTCATCATTCCTTCACGCCATCTTCGTACATGTCCTATAGCTTATGGTCAACTGGAAGGGATTGCATTTCAGCAATAATGCCGACCTCTTGTACATTTGCCTTGTTTTTATTTTCATTACATTATTTATGAAAATCCTGTTTTTGGTATTGCAGTGTCATATATTTCGTGGCAAATATTTTAATTTAAGAGTTATAATTATACGTGTGTGTATGTATCATGTCTCAATAATTCAATAAGATTTTGAAAGGAATATATTGCATAGGGTACAAACACGTACCCATAAAACCTGGGGCACACTTTTACGTGTAGTTCCAGAGTCATACCTTTACTATAACTAATATTTTTTTTTATCCCGTACCAAATGCTTCTACAGGTAAAGTAGGGTACACACACGTACCCATGAACCCTGGGGCACACTTGCACGTATAACTCTCGAGATGGTCGACACACGTGGCGTTGTTCTGGCAGCGATGCGACACGCAGTCGTCGATGTTCGCCTCGCAGCGCACGCCCGTGTAGCCCGCGAGGCACGCGCAACTGAAAAATAGAGAATTAATTACGTTCATGTTTTATTCAACGTGATGGTATTAAACAAGTAAATTACATTAAAATTGAAGAAGAAATCCAATTTGAGGTGCTATTTTATTTAAAATCTAACATAGCCATCCTCTAAACACACTTTTCACCTTACCGTTTGAGCCGTAGCATGCGTCGATCTATGAAGCTTACTCGTTGCCATAGCAACCATTCCTAAAACTCCAACTACTCACTGGAAGCGTCCCTCCTCCAGCAGTTGGCACGTTCCAAAGGCGCACGGACTCCCATAGCACGCGTCTATCTGATGTTGACACGTGTCACCATGGTAACCGCTCGCACACGCACAGCGGAAGCTTCCCTCCTCGACTAACTGGCTCGTTGTCATGGCAACCGTTCTTACAACATTACAGAATACTAATGAACTTACTGGAACCGTCCTTCTTCGAGCAGTTGGCACGTTCCAAACGCACACGGAGACCCATAACACGCGTCTATCTGGTGTTGACACGTGTCGCCATGGTAACCGCGCGCACACGAGCACTGGAAGCCGCCGCCCGCAGTCGGCGCGCACGAGCCGCCGTTAGCGCACGGGTTGCGGTAGCATTTGTTGCATTTGGACACTATGTCCGCAGGCGGGTCGCCTGGAAATATTGTAATAGGATTGTAATTTAGCTACTATAATAATAGCGTTCAAATTACATTAACATTTTTATGTAGAATCAAGTGCCTAAAACTTTTGCCCAAGAATATGCCACAGCATATTCTTGGGCAAAATTCAAAGGTACCAAAATCGTCGCCTTCCTCCATGACATGACGCAACCCTGAACTTTAACTTTCGACGCACCTAAAGAAGACTCACTTTAAAAAAAAATATTGGTTGTCTGTAAAGCCGGTTTACTGACGATAGTTGAACGTGACAACGTCTTAAGGCCGATTGTGCTTCTTTGTCGCTCGTTCCGCGCTCTCGCTTGCACTGCAAGCCTTACATGGAACGCCTCAGAGCGAGGTAACGCCGCATGAGTCATGTTTTTCGTGCGTGCAGCTGGCTCTATCGAATTATAAGACGTTGTCACGTCAAAAACAATTACACGTAATATTCTGGCGCTACACATAGAGTAGGTGACTGACCATTGCAGGCGAAGGCAGCGGGGTGCGTGCTGAGCAGCAGCTTGTCGCGCATGCGGGCGGGCGCGGCGCAGCGCGCGATGCCCGGCTCCACGAACTCGCCGCGCTGCACCCAGCCCGCCAGCCAGCGCAGCGCGCAGTCGCAGTACAGCGGGTTGGAGCCCAGCGCGCTGCACACACCACAACAATCGTAAAATACTAGCTTTTTAGAAAAAACCGTATAGTTTCCGTTCCCGTGGGATTTCATGGATAAAACCTATCATATGTCCAAGGTACCCTCTTTATGTGTGCTAATCAGTTCAGTAGTATTTGCGTAAAAGAGTAACAAAAATACATGCACACACACACACACACATCAATCCTGACAAACATTCGCATTTATAATATTAGTAAGATAGGATAGGATAAAGCTGAAGAGTTTGTTTGTTTGAATGCGCTAATCTTGGAAACTACTGGTCCGATTTGAAAAATTCTTTCGGTGTTAGATAGCCCATTTATCGAGGAAGGCTATAGGCTACATCATCTCGCTAAGACCAACAGGAGCGGAGCACTGCGGGTGAAACCGCGGAGCACAGCTAGTTATACAATATACTAGCTATATCCCACGGTTCCACCGCGTAAATGAGTTTTTCCTTTTAACCCTATTCCTTATCAAACATCAGAATAAAAATTATAGACCAGGGCCGATAATTTTTGAAACAAAAAAAAATAATAGTAGGATGAAACCCATTAGAAAAGGAGGGGAATGTTTTTTTTTTTTTTTTTTTTTACAGTACAATAGGGGAGCGCTTGGCCACGATCTCGCCTGATGGTAAGCTGAGATGTGGCCTAAGATGGAGCGCGCTGCCCTAGAATGTACCTGTTCACTCTCCTCTTGAAGACCCCCATATTGTACTCATCGGGGAACACAGATTCAGGAAGCATGTTCCAGTCCCTAGCGGTTCGAATAAAGAATGTGATAAAAATTATGTCCCACTTCCCGAACTCGGATTGACTGTAATTTATTTTTCCTTTAATTTTTATCACATTCCCCTCCTTTTCTAACGGGTTTCATCCAACTGTGATTTTTTTAGGTTTTTATCATTTTGGAAGGGATTGGCCCTGGTCTATTAGTTTAAGTTACTCCTTATATCTAATATCTAATATCTATCTAATATCTAATATATATTATCAAGGCGAAAGTTTGTAAGGATGTATGGATGTATGGATGTTTGTTACTCTTTCACGTAAAAACTACTGAACCGATTACAATGAAATTTAGCACACATATAGAGGGTAACTTGGATTAACACATAGGATAGTTTTTATCCCGGAAATTCCACGGGAACGGAAACTATGCGGGTTTTCCTTTGCAAACGCGGGCGAAGCCGCGGGCGGAAATCTAGTCGGCTATATGTCAGTGAAAGTCGCGTCAATATCGGCCCAGAGATTAACCGGAAAGTCAAAAATTAAAAAATAATATATTTTGATATATGTACTGTGTATACATCTATATGATCATTTAATAAAAAGCGAATATTTTAAAACTACAAACAGACACTCCAATTTTATTATTGGTAAAGACAACATAAATAAATGTGCCGCACAGTAGGAAAAATGATGTACGTACGTGTGTACTGCATCATTTTTCCATTCGATTCCATCGATAGTTGTGTATCTGTGTAGATACACAACTATCGCAAATTGTTACGTGTAACGAATTTTCATGTATTTTTTTATATAATTTTCCTTGAAGCAAAATAAATAAAATCACTTATTGCACGACTCATAATGCGAAGATGCGAAGCATGAAATCGTGCTATACGATTGAACAATTTGTTTTGCTTTGGTTTTCGCACTATTTAATTAATTAGGTACACGATTGGTAATCCACGTAATATCCAAAAATCTTCACATAATTTAATTCATAATTTAATGGAAATTGAAACTATCACTGGTAAAAACTGATTCATGAAAATAAAACCGGAATTTAAAAAAAAGAAACAGAAAATTCCCGACCATCAACACTTTTTTACATTTCAAATTCAAAATGATTTATAAAGATTTTTCGTTTGCGTAAAATTTAATTAATTTAATTGTATTTTTGAAGTGAAACTTTGGTGAAACTGAAGGTTGGAAAAAAATTTAGTGTAACATTTTTTCGTTACGCGTGACATTTTTCCGTTACGCGCCATCTTTGATTCGACGTACTTCTGTAAAGTTGCATAATATTATAGTAAATTATTTTTTGAAAAATAAGGTCATAAAGAAGTTTCACTTGTTACGTGTGTACACTAGTACACGCACACATTTTTTTTATTAGCTTCAGATTTACTTACACATGAGATATCGACTCCAAGTCCCGGAACACGCCATCAGCCAACATGGATATATTGTTCCCGTGGAGAGAGAGCACTCGTAACTGTGTGAGACCCTTTAGGGCGTCGCGCTGAAAACAAATGCAGTTTTATAAACATTTGTTAATTTGTGGTATATTCGTATACAGAGTATAGTATATTTTACTAAGGGCTGACTTTTCAATCCTTGGAAACTTATTCGTCGAATAATGTATAAAACTACCATTTAAAAACGTATTCTAATTGCCCGTATTTGACAGTGTACGTGACATTTTAATATTATCATGTAATATCTTATTGGACGGATAAGTTTTATCCAAGCATTGAAAAATCGGCCCTAAAACAAATATTCAGCTGCTTTACGTTTAAATAAAGAAAAAAAAGTTTGGAAAATCCAAAAGTGCACGACTCATAATGCTCATTTAATTATGAAATATAAAAAAAAATATATATATATAGATATACAGTCTTGTAGTTTTCGTTTTTTATTAATTGCAATTAAACGACACTGAATTAATTAATCATTCGCATTCAGTGACCTACAATCGTCGATTAGAATATTTAAAAAAAAAAATTAACTCAAATGATGGATTTTTTCACAAGTTATAGTGTTTTCAGGTTTCACACATGACGGACAGGAAAATTTTTTGACCTATTTCGGTGTTTTTTTCCAATTCTATTGAAGTAAATCAATTTTTAAAAAGTATGGGATTAATCTCCATTAAATTATCTCGACAATAGTATGCAAAATATCTTGATTCCGTGAACTAACAAGGCTATAATAATAAGAATAGCTGCAAAAATGAGGCGAAAAAAATTTTTCGATCGTAAAGCACTCTCTGATGCTTCGCATCATGAGTCGTGCAAAAAGCGAAATAAATTTCGTATTTCAAAAAATTGCATCTGTTTATCTTAAAATGCTATGCTATTACTGTATAATATACATAATTATATAACTACTTTCTTGATAAAATGAAGTGAAAACTTTTACAATCCACATAGAGCACGTTTTGGTAGAGCATATTTTTATGGGTTTACATATACGATGCTAAAATGAAGAAATTTCATATTGAAATAATGAAATGCCAAATGTTTATAAGATTTTACTTCTATCATTCCTATGACTGCTAACGTTATATATTCAAAAATGTGTTGGCAAGCCTTACAAAAAAACAATTATTTTTATTTCCGCATTATATCTATATTTAATATTATACAGCTGAAGATTTTGTTTGTTTGAACGCGCTAATCTTAGGAGCCCATTTATCGAGGAAGGCTATAGGCTATAATATTATAATCACAGTAAGACCAACAGGAGCGGAGCCAGGCGGGTGAAACCGGGGGGCGCATCTATCATGTATATTTGTAACATTACTAACATAGGTATAAGTATGTTGTTACTAACAAGTCGACCAATGATGTTACAGTAAGTAAATGAATTATTATTATTAAGTATTAGATATTATTACCTGCACGCATCTCAGTCTATTGTAGCTGACTATCAGCGTGGACAGCTTGCTGAGACCCTCAAAGGTGTTGTTAGAGAGGACACTGATCTTGTTATTGGAGAGATCGAGTCGAGTCAGTTGGGTCAGGTGATTGATCTGCTCTGGGGATATGCTGGTTATCTCGTTCGATTCTAAGTACCTGGAAGTGATATATAATTTGCTGGTAAAATAAATCCATCAGGCAAATAATAAGTGTAATATATTTAGTGGTAAATAATAAGTTTAAATACACAGGATTTGTAACATGAATCGCTGCAGAGCGTGCTTTTCCTCAACAATAAACTGTTTTTTTTGACGTGACAACGTCTTATAATTCGATAGAGCCGGCTGCACGCACGAAAAAACATGACTCATGCGGCGTTACCTCGCTCTGAGGCGTTCCATGTAAGGCTTGAAGTGCAAGCGAGAGCGCGGAACGAGCGACAAAGAAGCACAATCGGACGTTGTCACGTTCAACTATCGTCAGTAAACCGACTTTACAGACAGCCATTTTTTTTATTGTAGGTACGGAAGCGCTTGTCCACAATCTCGCTTGTTGGGAAGCTAAGATGCGGTCTAAGATGGTACGCGCTTCCCTAGTAGGTACCCGTTCACTCTTCGCTTGTTTCTTTATTCTTTATAACATTTCTAGTAATAATATAAATTGGGAAGGGGCTCTGTTCATATATAATTTCTGTTACAATTTACGTCTAAACCATTGTACCAGATATTTTGATGAAATTTGTAACGACATAGGATTAGAACCTTTTAAATGGACACAACAAAGTTGGTAAAGAAAACTATATTCGTTGCAATTGAAATAATCGATGAAAAATAACAACGTACCTATGTAACCTCATAACAAGCACACACATGAGCGAAACACGTTTAAAAATTACAAAAATCCAATATCTTCAAGCAATTTTTGAAGTGAAAACTTCTTTAGCGGCGTTGGGTATAAAATCTTAAACTCGCGTCAGGACACGTGGCCTGATCGAAAAAGCGTAAGACGGATTTTTTTTTTAGCCCTTATATTCCATGCGTAAGACGGATACTATTCCAAAATATCAAACATGCTGAACGTTAATAAACAAGTTTTCACTTCTGCCGGCACTCCCGGTGCAACCCGTTTTTTTTTCAATTTTAGCTATAAGACATTACACCAATAATAATGTAAAAGACACTCACAGCTCAGTAGTATAAGGCGGTATCCGTTCGGGCAGCGCGTCGAGTCGCGCGCGCGCACATCGCACCACGCTGCCCGCGCACGAGCAGCGCGCCGGGCAGTAGTCCGCGGGCAGGCAGCCTGTGTCCTCCGCTACAATAATAATTTTAATATTAAATCATTATTTTGCTCACATATAATTCTTAAACGAAAAACTGAACCGCGTTCGAATTGTTTAGGTTTTTATAGCATTGAATTTTTTTCTATTAAAAAAAAACTATCGCGGGCGGGATTCGAAACGGAGTCTCGGAATTTTTTATATTTAAAAAATATATATATATTTATAACGCGTTCAAAATTCTAAACAAAATTTCAAAAAATACATTGGTACCATTCGATTTTGTCGTCATGAGTTTATTAAAACGTGTTTTTTTTTTTCATTTTTTAATACATTTTTTTTTAATTCTATGTCATGCACATTTTTGTACGTCTATCTTTGAATAGTGTGCTGGGGGGGTGGATAGTGTGCTGGGGGCTTGGATAGTGTGCTGGGGGGGTGGATAGTGTGCTGGGGGGGTGGATAGTGTGCTGGGGGCTTGGATAGTGTGCTGGGGGGGTGGATAGTGTGCTGGGGGGGTGGATAGTGTGCTGGGGGCTTGGATAGTGTGCTGGGGGGGTGGATAGTGTGCTGGGGGGGTGGATAGTGTGCTGGGGGCTTGGATAGTGTGCTGGGGGGGTGGATAGTGTGCTGGGGGGGTGGGTAGTGTGCTGGGGGGGTGGATAGTGTGCTGGGGGAGTGGATAGTGTGCTGGGGGCTTTGATAGTGTGCTGGGGGGGTGGATAGTGTGCTGGGGGGGTGGATAGTGTGCTGGGGGCTTGGATAGTGTGCTGGGGGGGTGGATAGTGTGCTGGGGGCTTGGATAGTGTGCTGGGGGGGTGGATAGTGTGCTGGGGGCTTGGATAGTGTGCTGGGGGGGTGGATAGTGTGCTGGGGGGGTGGATAGTGTGCTGGGGGGGTGGATAGTGTGCTGGGGGGGGGTGGATAGTGTGCTGGGGGCTTGGATAGTGTGCTGGGGGCTTGGATAGTGTGCTGGGGGGGTGGATAGTGTGCTGGGGGGGTGGATAGTGTGCTGGGGGGGTGGATAGTGTGCTGGGGGGGTGGATAGTGTGCTGGGGGGGGTGGATAGTGTGCTGGGGGGGTGGATAGTGTGCTGGGGGGGTGGATAGTGTGCTGGGGCTTGGATAGTGTGCTGGGGGGGTGGATAGTGTGCTGGGGGCTTGGATAGTGTGCTGGGGGGGTGGATAGTGTGCTGGGGGGGTGGATAGTGTGCTGGGGGGGTGGATAGTGTGCTGGGGGCTTGGATAGTGTGCTGGGGGGGTGGATAGTGTGCTGGGGGGGTGGATAGTGTGATGGGGGGGTGGATAGTGTGCTGGGGGGGTGGATAGTGTGCTGGGGGGGTGGATAGTGTGCTGGGGGCTTGGATAGTGTGCTGGGGGGGTGGATAGTGTGCTGGGGGGGTGGATAGTGTGCTGGGGGCTTGGATAGTGTGCTGGGGGGGTGGATAGTGTGCTGGGGGCTTGGATAGTGTGCTGGGGGGGTGGATAGTGTGCTGGGGGCTTGGATAGTGTGCTGGGGGGGTGGATAGTGTGCTGGGGGCTTGGATAGTGTGCTGGGGGGGGTGGATAGTGTGCTGGGGGGGTGGATAGTGTGCTGGGGGGGGGTGGATAGTGTGCTGGGGGCTTGGATAGTGTGCTGGGGGGGTGGATAGTGTGCTGGGGGGGTGGATAGTGTGCTGGGGGGGTGGATAGTGTGCTGGGGGGGTGGATAGTGTGCTGGGGGGGTGGATAGTGTGCTGGGGGGAAGGATAGTGTGCTGGGGGGGTGGATAGTGTGCTGGGGGGGGTGGATAGTGTGCTGGGGGGGTGGATAGTGTGCTGGGGGGGTGGATAGTGTGCTGGGGGCTTGGATAGTGTGCTGGGGGGGTGGATAGTGTGCTGGGGGCTTGGATAGTGTGCTGGGGGGGTGGATAGTGTGCTGGGGGGGTGGATAGTGTGCTGGGGGCTTGGATAGTGTGCTGGGGGGGTGGATAGTGTGCTGGGGGCTTGGATAGTGTGCTGGGGGGGTGGATAGTGTGCTGGGGGGGTGGATAGTGTGCTGG
The DNA here is from genome assembly GCA_029959065.1 of Colias behrii. Classification (NCBI taxonomy): domain Eukaryota; kingdom Metazoa; phylum Arthropoda; class Insecta; order Lepidoptera; family Pieridae; genus Colias; species Colias behrii. Next base: position 397,213 of record JARWMC010000022.1, read on the forward strand.
GGGGGGTGGATAGTGTGCTGGGGGCTTGGATAGTGTGCTGGGGGCTTGGATAGTGTGCTGGGGGGGTGGATAGTGTGCTGGGGGGGTGGATAGTGTGCTGGGGGGGTGGATAGTGTGCTGGGGGCTTGGATAGTGTGCTGGGGGGGTGGATAGTGTGCTGGGGGGGTGGATAGTGTGCTGGGGGGGTGGATAGTGTGCTGGGGGGGTGGATAGTGTGCTGGGGGGGTGGATAGTGTGCTGGGGGGGTGGATAGTGTGCTGGGGGGGGTGGATAGTGTGCTGGGGGCTTGGATAGTGTGCTGGGGGCTTGGATAGTGTGCTGGGGGGGTGGATAGTGTGCTGGGGGCTTGGATAGTGTGCTGGGGGGGTGGATAGTGTGCTGGGGGCTTGGATAGTGTGCTGGGGGGGTGGATAGTGTGCTGGGGGGGTGGATAGTGTGCTGGGGGGGTGGATAGTGTGCTGGGGGGTTGGATAGTGTGCTGGGGGGGTGGATAGTGTGCTGGGGGGGTGGATAGTGTGCTGGGGGCTTGGATAGTGTGCTGGGGGGGTGGATAGTGTGCTGGGGGGGTGGATAGTGTGATGGGGGGGTGGATAGTGTGCTGGGGGGGTGGATAGTGTGCTGGGGGCTTGGATAGTGTGCTGGGGGGGTGGATAGTGTGCTGGGGGGGTGGATAGTGTGCTGGGGGGGTGGATAGTGTGATGGGGGGGTGGATAGTGTGCTGGGGGGGTGGATAGTGTGCTGGGGGCTTGGATATCCTGGCTACTATACACTCACCCGCACACTTGAACTCCCCGACGTCAGCCTGCGCGAGCTCAGTGCCGGCGAGCGGCGCGGGGCGCGCGCAGGTGGCGGCGGGCGCGAGGCGGCGCGCGCGGAGCCAGCCCGCCAGCCATGCTGTGTGGCATGTGCACTCCAGCGGGTTGCCGGATAACGTGCTAGAGAATTTCGACGAATTAATTTTAGAAGTGAAAACTTCTTTAGCGAATTCTATCCTCGATAAATGGGATATCTAACACCGAAAGGATTTTTCAAATCGGACCAGTAGTTCCTGATATTACGTTCGAAAAAACAAACAAACTCTTCAGCTTTATAAACTACTAATATTATAATGCTGAAGTGTTTGTTTGTTTGTTTAAACGCGCTAATATCAGGAACTACTGGTCCGATTTGAAAAATTATTTCGGTGTTAGATAGTCTATTTATCGAGGAAGGTTATAGGCTTATATATCATCACGCTAAGACCAACAGGAGCGTAACACTGCGGGTCACAGCTTCTCAGTTTACAAAGCGAAACTTCTTTAGCGAAAGCATCCGTTTAATAAACTTCATAATTGTCTGTATCTTTCTCGATGTGGATTTGGAGTTCACCATAAAATGTGAGCGAACAACAGAAGTGAAAACTTTATATATGTATCTTTCTCGATTTGGCTTAGCTTGACGAATCAGCCTAATTTGCTACCTATTAAAAATGTGGTTCGCCAAAATAAGTTTTCGCTTCAAGAGAAGTATATGCGTAGCCCAGAGCTTTGCTATAGAATAATAGATTTTGATGTATATTTATCGACATCCAAAGTCATGTTTAGACTTAAGTACTATTTCTAACTTTACTTTTACATTCTTCCAAACTAAACTGCAGGTCATTTCTTATGGTCTCTATGATCTATATTCTATGTCATTAATATTTCTTCAACCCGAACGGACCATTAACTCCTTTATGGTAATTATTTTGCATGCTATATTGTATTGGCTGAACATGTTTGTACTTGAATATACCTAATTGTATCACCATATTTGAATACGGTGCTTTTATTAAAGCAAAATAAACTTTTTTTTATCTATAGAACCTGACGATAGATTTGTACTCACAGTGTGGACAGCATGCTGAGATGGTCGAAGGATCCTGGAGCGATGCAGCGTATTTTATTATCCGCTAGAGATCTGGAAACAAATGTGTTAATAAACATGAATATGTCGATTAAAAATCAAATCTAAAAAAGAGCCGGGTTCCCAATTTTCTAATAATATTCCTAATCACTACATAGTATAAAACAAAATCGCTTTCTCTGCCCCTATGTATGTTTAAAACTTTAGAAATACGTATCGGATTATGATGCAGTTTTTTAATAGATAGATTGATGCAAGAGGAAGGTTTTAGTATATAATTTATTAGGTAGACAAAACGGACGAAACCACGGGCGGAAAGGTAGTAGTAACATAAATAAACTTTTTTTTAATTTCCATAGAATCTGATTGTGATAAATGATAACAGGAAGCCGTGAACTGGCCTATTTATTTATTAGAAACCAATTAGCTATAAGAAAAATAAGCCATTATTAAATATCTGCTTATTTAACCACTAATTGTTTTAATAGATTATTAGCGAATATCCTAGAAATGTAAAAATTGCTGTTTTCTCAAGTAAAACCATGAAATACGTACAATATAGTCAAGCTATGAAGCCCAAAGAACATTTTGTCAGTCACTGTCTCGAGCAGGTTGGAGTCTAACAGTAGTTCCTGGATGTTGGCAGCGCCGTCAAACGCGTTGTCCTCTATTATGGTGATACCTGGGGAAGTAACATTAAAAGGGCTATAAAAAACTGAAATGCATCTGAAGATTCTAGTTATTTTGATAGAAAAGTGAACAAGATTTGACGAAATTTTTGACGAATTTTTGTGGCAGTCACGTTTCCACTACTGGGACACGCCTCCTTGGTACAGTGGTTGACGCGTGAGCGTAACACCGAGGGGTCCTGGGTTCGATTCCCGGTAGAGACTAAGAAAAAAAAAAGACGGGTTGCACTCCGGGAGTGCCGGCAGAAGTGAAAACTTGATTATTAATCGTATAGGAGCTACCAACGTTGACAAGAGAGCATTTTAGTATACCTAGTTGGTTCTTTGATATACTGTTCCTCTTGCTATTTCAGTTAGAGTCCGGGCTGTCTGGCTGGTCGCAGTGGTTGCGTTTATTAGTGCGCATCTTATCTGCACAGGAAAATATCCTTAATTTAAAGTCATTTTTTAACGCGTAATTTTTAATCTTTTGCCTTTAGATAGATCCATGAGACATAATTTTTTTTTTGCAAGACGTTTTTTTCCTTGTTAAATAGGTGCCAGACGCAATTTTTTATTTCAAAATCATTAAAATGTCATCGAAATAAGTGAAATTCCATCAACTTCAGTCCCCGTGAAGGATATACTATGTATAATATTCATTTTACTATTTACAATTTTTTAGCAACAATCTACCATGGTGCCTCCTTTTCCCAACGAACCTCAAATAGGACGTTAATGTAAACTTGATAAAAACCAAATATCATCAAATTCATATTAATACCCAAAAGTGTAATAAATATGAAACCATCTGTTAAAAATATTAGTTTACTAATTATTCAATATAAGTATTAAAAAAGGATAATATAATATAAGTAATAAAGTTATTACTTACCTTTTAAGCGGAATCATGTTGATGTAATTTCACTTATTTCGATGACATTTTAATTATTTTGAAATGAAAAATTGCGTATGGCACCTATTTAACAACGAAAAAAACCTCTTGCAATAACAAATTTATGTCTGATGGATCTATCTAAAGGCAAAAGATTAAAAATTACGCGTTAATAAATGACTTTAAATTACGGATATTTTCCTGTGCGCACTAATAAACGCAACCACTACCGCCAGCCAGACAGCGCGGACTCTAACCGAAATAGCAAGAGAAACAGTATATCAAAAACCCAACTATACTAAAATGACTTTTTTTAAAACGTTAATAGCTCCCGTACCATAACGTTCAGCATGTTTGATATTTTGGAATGGTATCCGTCTTACGCGTGGAATATAAGGGTTAAAAAAAGAAAAAAAAATCCGTCTTACGCTTTTTCGATCAGGCCACGTGTCCTGACGCGAGTTTAAGGTTTTATACCCAACGCCGCTAAAGAAGTTTTCACTTCAAAAATGTCTCGGTCTGGCAGGACACAGAAGGCTGATCACCTACTTGTCCCTAAAGAAAATCGATCAGTGAAACAGATGTATAATACATCTGCCCCTTACCCCACTAGGGGACATGGGACTTCACACAGCTGGGAAACGGGCTTCCTATGAGGTATGTGGTATATCCTCCTGTATCTAGTACAGGCTATAATCTACCACGCTGGCCAAGTGCTGGTTGAAAGTCATCGTCATAGTTAATATAATTTATGACAAAATAATGAAATGGGATAAATATTAACAATAAGTTAATAACCAGGATTACAACATAAATTACTTTTTTAAGAAATAAGGCACTCATAGTGAGTTTAGAGACAAGCTTCGCCAAAATAATTAAAATAAACATGAAATCTTACCATTGTTCCTAAAATCTAACTTGGTGAGATCTGGCAGACGACCGAGGAAGCCGTCAGACTTGATCTGACCAAGATTGTTGTCTGGCATTATGCTACAAGAAAAAAAGGCTTTTAACATTTTTCAGTATTATTTGGAACCCCGAAAAGACAGTATAAGACAAGAAACATCGTTTTTTTTAGGTTTTCTCTTCTTCACAGTGTACAGAATATAATAAATAGGTTATTGAGAAAAGTAGTAGGATAGGTTGCATCCCAGTTTATAGTCGCAAAATTATTTTATTGCACATTATTATTTGTTAGATAAATACCAGATACCAGCTAGGATAATCATTATTCAAAATACGGTCTTATAGTTGTGAATGTACGAAATTCTTGTGGTATTGTATTGCCATGTTCAGAACACATAAGTTGTTATTGAAAAGTAAAATGTTTAGTTTTTTCTTGTTTCATACATCTTTGACTTCACTACATAGTATAAAACAAAGTCGCTTTCTCTGTCCCTATGTCCCTTTGTATGCTTAAATCTTTAAAACTACGCAACGGATTTTGATGCGGTTTTTTTATAGATAGAGTGGTTCAACAGGAAGGTTTTAGTATATAATTTATTAGGTTTTAAACAAAGCGGGCGAAGCCGCGGGCGGTAAGCTAGTACAGTATAAAATACACGTAACAAAGACGACAATGATTTCAAAGTGTGACTTAAAATACAAAGCTATACTCACAGAGCATGCGTGTCCATCGGCAGGTCGCGTGGTATATCCGACAGAGCAGCTCGTGCACACGCGACGCGCAGGCCGCGCGCCGAGCTGCCGCGCGCGCACGCGCACTGCGCGGGGCACGGGGGCTCGTCGCCGCACGCTTCTAGTGTGTCCTCACCCGCTGGAAACAAACATATGTATATAATAAAAACGTTTCGCGAAATGTGTTGGCGTTGCTAATCGTAAGGGTGCTTTGCCACCAATAATGTACGAGGATGTGTAGCGAGGAATATGCTTGTAAATAACCAATAGTATCGCTTCAAACTTCAAACTAAATGAAGCGATACTATTGGTTATTTACGAACACATTTCTCGCTACACATCCTCGCTCATTATTGGTGGAAAAGCAGCCTATACCTCGAGATGTCGACCAATTCGGCTTACTTTTTTTGTTACATTTTTTAAAGCACGAGGAAGGTTCTTATGGAGTGAAAACATGAGAAAGGGGCAATGAGGCAGAACAGCGTCTGCAAGAGCTGTTGATATAAGACTCTTTAACGCATTTTTTAGTTTAATTCATTATTAACCAGACCGATGTTTCGAATACTTAACATCATTACTGCTACGAATATACCATTTTAAAATTTAAAAATGTGATAATAACGAAAAAAATATTTATTATAACACGTTTATACGTATATATCTTTAGCTTATAGCCAAATTTACAAACACATAAATAGTTGGGGCGATATTTTTGTAAGTTTCTATGTAACTAATTCTTTTATATTCGATTTTGAACTGACATACAGTAAAACAGACAAAAGTAAAAGTTTGTACACTTATCAAGGCTCGGTGACAATACAATAATATATTGTGTTGTACACTAAATTGTGTGTTTCTTTCGTTCTTCAATAACTTCATGAGTTTATTTTTAAAAAGGCACTTTATTAATCACTAGCTTCCGCCCGCGACTCCGTCCGCGCGGATGTCGGTCTTCGCGTGGATGGTCTCCATTTTGAGTAACTCTGACAATGACATCTTATAAATATCTATTGGACCCAAATACGGCTAGGCCTATAATAATACGCAACGTGTGTTCGCGGTTCTACAGAACAACGTCTATGGATAAAACTGAAAAATTAAGATTAATTTTTTTTCTACGTATTTTTCCAGAATAAAAAGTATCCTATTTTACGCCCAGGATAATAAGGTATAATTATACCAAGTTTCATCGAAATCGAACCGTTAGTTTTCACGTGATGTCTTCACATACAGACAGACAGACAAAAAATTTTTTAATCACATATTTGGGTTTGGTATCGATCCAGTAACACCCCCTGCTATTTATTTTTTCAATATTTTCAATGTACAGAATTGACCCTTCTACAGATTTATTATCTTCTTTTTATATAAAAATGAATCGCAAAATGTGTTGGTAAGCGCATAACTCGAGAACGGCTGAACCGATTTCGATAATTCTTTTTTTATTATATTCCTTGAAGTACGAGGATGGTTCTTATGTAGAGAAAACGTAAACATGTACCACGGGCGAAGCCGGGGCGGACCGCTAGTATGTATATATAATATTTTTCTAAACATTCAAACTCACGTTTGCACTTAAAGTTGTCCTCCCTTAGCGCGTCAATACGCTTGCGACTGACCCGCTTGGGCGCGTCGCACTTGGCGCCGGACGTCTCGATCGGGTTCCGCCGCAAGTAGCGCGCCAGCCAGCGCAGCGAGCAGTCGCACGAGAACGGGTTCCGGCCGAGGTGTCTGGTATTGAATATATGGGTTTTAATACAAATATATAAATAAATAAATATTTCAGGACAATTTTCACACACGGCACGATCTGATCCCATACTAAGCTTTCGCTTGTGTTATGGAGACCAAATGGCTGATAAACATACATATATAATTTTAAATAAATACTTATATAGATATTATGTAACACACAGAGCAAACATCTATGTTCATCACACAAATATTTGCCCCGGGTGGGAATCGAACCCACGACCTCTGGCTTGGAAGGCAGGGCCACTACCAACCAAGCCAACCGGTCAGTCCTACAGTTAGTTTAATAGTATTAACTGCTACTATTAATTCTCTATTATACTGTTAAAGTCGTAAGACACCGGGTTACGTCTGAGGTGTCTGGTGTGGGAATAAATAAATGATTTATTGAACAAAATAACTGGAATTAGAAGATTATTAGATACGAAAAAGTTTTATTTATTTCTTTATTAAACTGTTCAAAGTCGCAAGACAACGTATTCCACCCGAGTCGTCTGATATTAGAAGATATTATGTAATAAGAAAATCTTTATAAAAGTGATAAAGAGGGTGGGGTTATTGAATCGTTTTTTTTTTAATTTATTCTTCTTTAAGCTGATAGAGGAGACGTTTGAATGAAATTAACATTAATTTGATTTCAAAGGTATATAACATAACGTCATGATCCCTAATATCATGGTTTCGAAATGAACCGCTGAGGTTGTTCAAAAATTAATATACTTAGCTGTGAAATAAAATATTGTTCTATTTTTTTTCATTTACTCACAGCGTCTGTATGCCTGTCAATGCGTCGAAAGTGCCGTTTGGTAGAGTTCGAATGTTGTTGTCGTAGAGCGATCTGAAATTAATAAAAATTACTTAAGTGCGACTCGCTCTAGCCACAGAGTTCCGTACAAATAAGCTTTTTTTTTTCTTTAATTAACCCTTTGAATCGCTAATTTGTAGTATTAATAATATTTTAAAGTGCATCTTGTCACATACTTACAACAATTTTAAGCTCTGCAGATCTCTAAATGTGTCCTTCCGCACGCAAGAAATTTCGTTCGAATTGAGTAACCTGGAACATATCAAATACATAATTAACCAATAAGTGAAGTAAGTAAAGTGGTCGAATAATGTTAAGCAATAATTATCCGCATTTAATTTTTATCGATTATCGTAGAAGGCTTCGTTATAAGCGTGTTTATATTATACCATGGGCATGTTCTGTTTCTTGAAATATTAATAAATTATTATTTCTACTCACGTTTTAAAACTTACAAAAATTTATAATACTTACAATAACTGCAATGATGTAAGTCCATGGAAAATCCCGGACGGTAAGTCCTTTATCTTATTTCCATACAGTACTCTGAAAAAGAAAAACAAAATTGTGCGTGTTGAAAACAGGGCACTATGAATGAAGAAAGAAAATAATAAATTAATTGAACCGTACACAACGCCTACTCAATACTAGAAAGAAAATATTAAAGTACGGTCATGGACTACGAAGAATTTCGTACATAACATACAGTGGTCACAAACATTATTGTGATATGATTGTCACAGTTATTAGAAGTCCATAGGTCCCAAAAATACACATTCTAGGCACAAATAATTTGTGTTTTATTCAACTTTTTTGTTAAACTCAACTTACAAAGACGTCAGATGCACCAGACCATTGAAAGCGTCTCCCGCGATCTTAGTTATCTTATTGTTAGACAGGTCAATACGCGCGACTCGCTTGACAGACGCGAACGCGCCCGCGCCCACTTCTGTTATCTCGTTCTGTTCTAAGCGTCTGAAAGTGATACGTGAATAAATTGAATAATTTTTAGTGAAAAGTGTCTGTTGTGATAGTGCAATGATCGGACCGTCACTAAGGATTGCTTTTAAGAATGAAATACATACATACGTGGTAAAAATATTATACAGAATTTGAATAAGTTTTAATTATTACTTTTTTAATATAACTGTCGTATTATTTTAAAATTGTAAATATGTATAGTGAATCATAGTTATTAGTAAGAGCACGTCGCATAAGATTCTTAAATAGGTAAGAATATTTTATGTGGCTGAGTGTGTTTGTGTGTGCGTGTGTATGTCTGAATTTGTGTAACGTACAAAAGTAACAATGGATTATTTTATTTTACTTTACATCTTTATTTCTCTCTACTATTCAGAGGGATTAAATATGTCATTGGCTTAATTTTTGTAGTGAAACTTCTTCAGGCGCGTTGAGCGTAGTTCGTAACTAAAGAAGTTTCACTTCTGACACGTGTGCTTGGCAGATATGCCCTATTTTGCAGTGACTCACATCTCAGTAGCGCGGTGCGGGATGGCAGCGGGCAGGGCGACGAGCAGCCGCTCCCGGCAGTCCACGGTGCCGTCGGGCGAGCAGCGGCACGGCGGCGGGCAGCGCGCCTCCGCGGAGCACTCCGCTGTTGTGGCTGTGTTCGGGCCTGGGAATGCGACCTTATTGTGTAGGTGATAGGGTTCACATTGTTTTGAATTTGTAAATAAGTTGGATATGCTACAGATTTGCAATATGAACATCTGTGCTTGGAAATACGATCTTATTGTGTAGGTGATAAGGTTCAGATTGTTTTTGAAGTTATGGATAGGTTGTATGCAGAATGACGATAGGAAAGTCAGGGCTTAGAAAAGCGACCTTATTTTGTAGATGATAAGGTTCGAATGTTTTCAGGACTGTTCTTTGGCATATTATGATAATATATTATGTAGTTAGGATATCAGTTACATATTATAGAAAATTAAAATGTAATATCGCCATGATTTTAAAAGAGCAACTATGGAGTTTCTTGCCGGTTCTTCTCCACAGATATTGCTTTCCGAATCGGTGGTTAATGTTAAAAATAAGTTATGACGATTCCAAAGTGCTTCTAGAAGAAGTTATTGTGTGGGTGATAAAGTTCAAATCTTTTTGAAGTTATGGATAGGCTGTACGCTTTCTGGAGATAGGAAAATCTGGGCTTGGAAAAGCAACCTTCTTGTGATGGTGATAAGGTTCAGATTGTTTTTGAAGTAAAAGATAAGTTGGATATGCTACAGATTAGCAATATGAACATCTGGGCTTGGAAATACGATCTTATTGTGTAGGTGATAAGGTTCAGATATTTTCACAGCTATAGGTAGGTTGTACGCGCTACAGAATATCGATAGAATAGAGGTGATTGCCTGACTCTTGCGCCTCCTGCTATTGTAATTCACAAAATCAAGTATAAAAAATACTTGCTGACCGATGCCTCTACGTCTTTTCTCAAAAGGGATTTTATATTGCTGATACGCATTTTCAATGTTTCAGAATTACTGAATTAATGACTTAAGGTGCATCAGAATTTTAATTCTGTTGGTACTCTATTTTGTACAGTACAATTTAAATGGCGTGGTATAACACGTCTTTAGATGAAATCTGTCATTTGTCTTATGTCTGTTCTTAGTTTATCCTTATAGCATGGATGAAGGTATACTTACCGTTACAAACTAGCTCGTGTGGTTCTATTTCGCTGAGGAAGGCTCCGCGCAGCGTAGCTGGCGCCTGACATCTGGAAAATAAACATTAATTGATCAGAGTCCAAGACAAGAGTAAGTTTTAACGTGTCTTACGGATAATATATATTCGTAATTAAATAACAGCTTTTTAGAAAGCGAAATATTTTCATGGACCTTCGGCAAGAATGGTGTAAAAGTTCAAGTTTCTTATCGTAGCATTCCTGCATGATGTTATTCTAGTAATCCTCTATGTGTTGACCTGCAATCATCCAGCGACAGATGCGTCGTGTTGTTTTTGTACAGTGTCCTGTATTTTCTCTATATTGTCATTTTACTATTTAGGCATAGTACTTTCAATATCAGTTTAAAGTTTTTTGATATCTGTTACGGAGTAATCGCCTGTGCACACTTAACGATCACACCTGGTATAACCCGCGGTTTTACCCGCGTTGCTCTGCTCCTGTTGTTCTTAGCATGATGATATAATATAGCCTATAGCCCTCCTCGATATCTAACACCGAAAGAATTTTTCAAATCGGACCAGTAGTTCCTGAGATTAGCGCGTTCAAACAAACAAACTCTTCAGCTTATAATACTAGTATGTTGCACCCACCTCGCCCCGACGCCGAGCAGGCCGGCCGCGCGCACGGCCGCGCCGAGCCGCGCCACTCTGCAGTCGCACACCACGGGGTTGTCGAACAGCCGCAGAGCGTGCAGCCGTGCTACCATCGCCGCGTCCAGAGACAGGTAGGTTAGGTTGTTGTTGTTTAACGTCCTGGAAGGGGGAAAAACAACTATGTTTTTATATGACTGAGGCCTATGTCCAGCAGTGGACAAATGTAGGCGGATAATGATGATGTTTTATATGGCATCGGGAGGCAAACGAGCAGACTGCCTGGTGGTAAGCATGTTGCGTCGCCCATAGATGGCCATAACCGAGGTTATGTGTTGCCTTCCAGAATAGGATAAGGGGAAGACGAAATTGTACCTAAAATCTATAAAATATGAGCATTTTACAACATTTTTCATCGCTGCTATGCAACTACTAGCTGCTTACAATTACAACGAATTTTTCACAATTAACGAAATAAATCCTGACAACTCAACTATAGGTTTCGAAACGAAACGAAACGAGAATAGAATAAACGGGGATACCACGATGTCTTAAAGCAGTATTATTTCCAAAGTAGGAAAGTGATGGTGCTAGGACGACTATATGTACAATAGCATTGTATATTCTTGTGGTTGATTTTACGCGAGTATTATACAGTCAGAAGAGAGAGACCGTCTCCCCGCGCGTTTAGAATGGTTTAACAGTAAAATCAAATGTTAAAATTACTTGTATCGGTCATTATTATTATAAATATGTAATCGTAATTGAAAAAAGTTAAGCAAATGTGCAGTTCTAACAAAACGAAATATCATGTTATTCTATGTCGTCGTTACTAGGCTAGGTTACGTTGTTGAATTTTGTTGAACTGTCAAATGATGCCTATTAAAATGGCTCTACTATAAGTGCTGTCATTTTATCTAGATACTGGAAATAATACTGTTTTAAAACATCAAGGTAACTCCCCTGAATTGAAAACTATAACGATTTTTTTTTTTAATATTAGCGTTAGCTACTAATAAGTATTCTGTTTTATGGTGTAACATTTTATGACCAGTTTTTTTACATTATTGTTTCATACTTACAGATACTGCAAGCTCTTCAAATGTTCTAGGGCCTTATCGTCAATACATTTGATCTGGTTCCAGCCGAGATGGAGCGACTTGAGTGCCGTGAGGCCGCGGAAGGTGCGCCGGCTGATCGCGGTTAAGTCGTTCCGGCTGAGGTCTCTGGAAGGATGGGCGCGCAACGTTATTTGTAGCATTGTTTTTTGGGAGGACAGGCCAATGCCTGATACAAAAAAAAATACAAGTACCCGCACGAGGCGATCCTCGTGCGGGTACTTGTATTTTAACATTAAAATTTAAGAACCTGTTAGGTACTATGTAAAATATTAAACCTGTAAAATTAATGTTTCATGTGTATCTTAAAGAAATAATTATATTATTAAAGTGAAACTTTTATTACATCGTCTCAAACTTTTTGGTCTGTGTAGCGCATGTCGCGTGTATCGCGGCTGCCGAGTAGGTATACCTACTCGGCAGCCGACCGACACGCGACATGCGCTACACAAAGCAGTGTTCGGAACCGTTCGAACAGTTTCACTTTTACCGTGGTTTCATAAAACCACACAACATTTTTTATCTATAAGTACTTAAAGTAGATGTTATTTGAGATTAATGTATTTTAGTAAATAGAGATTATATACATTTATAAAGAATAGGAAAATATCGATCACGAAGCGGGATTCGAATACGCGTCTTTCACCGTGATCGAATATTTCTATTCTTTCAAAATTTATCATTTATTAAGCATTGGAATGCTGTTAATTATTTTTGTTTTTTATGATTAAGTAATTATAGAAATAAAATAAATGTAAAGGAAATGTTTTTTTAATGTATTTTTTTCATAATATGTAATCATAATGTTCCTTGTTTTGTACATTTAATTTCTGTAAAAAGATTACGAATGCCCCATTTCCCTACAATACAGCAGTTTTTCACAGTTTTTTCAAAAAACGTCCATACATAAATGTTTTTTTAACTTACGTCCTATAGCCACAGTCGGGCTCTCAACATAGTTATAAACTCAATATTCCAAAAAATTCAAAACACAAGTTATTTAAAACTAAGAACTTGATAGCTTCATCAATCTAAGTTATTATTTAAGTTGCATTATGTATGCATTCCCCCATCGGCCATTTTCACGCAACTTAGACTCGGATCGCACTTGGCACGCGACTGCCGACTCAGCAGACGTTTTGCTAACAACATGTGTATATGCCTTTATTTTTTTTATGACAATTGAATATGAAGTCGTGTATGAGACATGCGGATATTTATTATTTTTTTACTAAGAATATTTAAGCATGTCTTTTTATTTAATACCTATACATATATATACTTATACCTATAAATATAAAGTAGAGTTTTTACTTGATAGTGAATAGACATACAAACATACAAATTTTATGATTTTAGAGAATTTTTAATTAATATAATGTAGTGGCCATAGTAACATGGTATACATAATAATTTTGTATTACATTTGAATCAAAATAGCGATTCAAGTTTTAGGCAATATATTCGTTAAAAGCGTTCAAATGTGTTATATTATTTAATTTGAAAACTAGCTTTTCGCCCCCGACTTCACCCGCTTTTTCAAAAACCTAATAAATTATATACTAAAACCTTGAATCAATCTATCTTTTAAAAAAACCGCATCAAAATCCGTTGCTTAGTATAAAAGATTTAAGCATACAAAGGGACATAGGGACAGAGAAAGCGACTTTGTTTAATACTATGTAGTGATAACAAACCGACTCCTAGCCAATAGAAAATAGGCAAGTTTAACGACGAAGTAAACGTACATTATTAATTAACAGCTCTGTAACGGCTCAATTGATTTTCATTTCTGCTTCAATTATCGGAAACAATACGCGTATAATTTTACGTCGCTTTGTTCTTGTAACAATAAAACATTATAACACACCGTGACATGGTACTTCTAATAATTTATTATGTACTAAAATCTTAGTATTAACATGTGTAATGTTGATTAATATTTAATTTAAGACGCAATAACAATTGAATTAAATATTTTATGACTTATTATATAAATTAAAATGACAGCTGAAATTAAAATCATACAGTTTTACACCTCTGCTGGGAAACCAGGATAAAATTCTAGTCAAAACTATGGTTTAAAATCATAATCTAGTTCTCTAGTTCCAAAGTAACTTATTATATAAGTAAGAGAATGAAAAGCTACAGCAATTAATAACCGAATCCGAGCATATTTTAAAGAGACCAAGTTTATATAGTGTTAAAAATAAGTTGACTCATAATTACATAATACTAGATTTCCGCCCGCGGCTTCACCCTTGTTTTCAAAGGAAAACCCGCATAGTTCCCTTTCCCGTGGGATTTCCGGGATAAATCCGATCCTATGTGTTGATCCCATTTACCCTCTATATGTGTGCTAAATTTCATTGTAATCGGTTCAGTAGTATTTGCGTGAAATAGTAACAAACACACACACATCCTCACAAACTTTCGCATTTATAATATTAGTAGGATACAATTTTTTTAAGTAATGAAACATACAATACCAATACAATGATTATTTATATGAATTAAAATGTTTATAGATAACTAGGTTTCTGCCCGCGGCTTCGCCCGCGCAAGTAAAAACCCGCATAGTTCCCGTTCCCGTGCGATTTCTGGGATTGCGTTATTTTCCCGGGATAAAAAGTAGCCTATGTCCTTTCTCGGGTATCAAAATATCTCCATACCAAATTTCATGAAAATTGGTTCAGTAATTTAGGCGTGATTGAGTAACAGACAGACAGACAGAGTTACTTTCGCATTTATAATATTAGTATGGATAGGAATATTCAGTAAAAATCAATTAAAAGCCATATCCATACAATGACAACGGTATCACTTCGCGAAATTACGAAATATCTGCCAGTGAATAATAGATGGAGCCGCCACCTGACTGTGTGTGAAAATTTGGAGATGGCATTTTTAGAAATTAAAGATTTTGACGGATTTTACTATTTCATTATACGACGACGGATTCATTATACTATTGTCAGTCTCGCTGCAAATTGTGCGAAACGTTGGGATTATAGTATAATCAATAATGAATAAATCGCGTTTAAAATCCGTTAAAATATTTAATTTCTAAAAATAATACTTGCGTAAAATCATCCACAAGAAGGCATTATTACATGTTTTATTTTATCAAAATCGGTAGTCCCCATGTTTGCATATTTCTTAATGAAAATCTAATTTTGTAAATTCGTATTCGTATGTTTTTAAGTAAAATACATCGCTCTTCTAATTATTTAATCGTCGCAGAAAGTCCCTATTACGGCTGTCTGATAAAATCCCTGCTAGCCTATATTTAAGAAATGTTTTCTTATGTTATTTGTCATCTTAACTGAAACTCAAACTCAAACATTCATTTATTCAATTAGACTACTATTTAGTAGCACTTTCGAATCGTCATTACATAAGTATTTTTAACATTTACCATTACCACCGATTCGGAAAGCAGTGTCTATGGAGAAGAATCGGCAAGAAACTCCATAACTGACAGATAACCTAAACAGAACATAAACAGAGGTCGCGATTTTATAAACCCGGCTATAAATGATATTCATTATCTTTTTAATAATCAACAAAGTATAAATAATAATGCGTTTAAACGGATAAATATTAATAATTTTGTAAAAAAATTTTGAGGGTTCCTCCATTTATTATAGCTCTATGTAAACCTTTGTCTGATATCCAGGGTTTGGGATATTGGGTGTAGAATTAATAATACATTAGTTGAAGGAGAAACGGAGAAAATGTACGAATATTTGACGGAAAATGTGTTTGGGAATTCAAATTAAACGTGTGTTTTATAATTAACAAGCTGTTCTCTGCGGTTTCACCCACATTGCTCCGCTCCTGTTGGTCTTAGGGTGATGATATATAGTCTATAGCTTTCCTCGATAAATGGGCTATCTAACACCGAAAGAATTTTTCAAATCAGACCAGTAGTTCCCGAGATTAGCGCGTTCAAACAAACAAACTCTTCAGCTTTATAATATTTATTACAAATAATAACTTAAAATAATAATTATTTGGTTTAGACTAGTTTGAACATAATTACATAGTAGTTAACTCAATCTTATTCTTATTTGAGCCAAAATATTAGCTAGTCGATTCAGTACATGAATCTCTCATCAAGAGTTACCATGATGTCTTATAGCAGTGTTACGTCCAGTGTGGAAAAGGGACAGCACTATACAGGTCGTCTAGCGCCATCTCTTTCCCACACTGGAAGTAATACTGCTTTACATGGTATGCCAGGTGTATGAAGCCCTCGAAGCATTGTGTTAAGGGCGCTATTAGTCTTTTGTTTAAAGTGTTCGCAAAATGCTGTTGAGCTGCCCTTGCGTTTGTATCGAAGGTGCAGGGCTTTAGTATACAGGGTGTAATCGTTAAGTGTGCACATGCGATTATTCCGTAACTATTACAGATATATTATATATTATATATTATATATTATATTACTATTATAGGCCCACATCCCTTCCCATCCCCAACCCATCCTCTCCTTCCCTATCCTCATTCCCTCCCATCCTCGCCCCTTCTCCCTAACTCCTTCCAAATCCCTTTAAGGACAGCAACACATCCACTCCCAGTGGAGTGGATGCTTATGGGCGGCGTGTATCGCTTAACATCAGGCGACGCGTCTGCTCGTTTGCTATCCTATATCAAAAAAAAAAAAAAAAAAAAAAAAAAAAAAAAAAAAAAAAATATCAAAAAAATTTAAACTGATCGAAAGTACTATACCTAATGAGTAAAATGACGATAATAACTTTTGAAAAATAAAACGGGAAATATCGAAAAATGTTACATGAAACGCTCCCATACATTGTGTATGAAATATGACTATTCCAAACATTTAATATGAAAGATTTTGCTTTTTGAAGTGAAACTTCTTTATCGGAGTTAGAAAAAAATTTAGTGTAACATTTTTTCGTTACGCGTGACATTTTTCCGTTACGCGCCATCTTTTTCTTATCCCTACCACGCGTGATTCGACGTAAATATAGTAAATTATTTTTTGAAAAATATGGTCATAAAGAAGTTTCACTTCTTACGTGTGTACACTAGTACACACACACATTTTTTTTTATTTTGTGCTTTAATTACTTGGCAAATTTTAATGAAAGTTCATTTAGAAACTGTAAATAGAGCTCGATGTGATATTCCAAACCAAGGATGTCATTTCGAACATTTGCTTTGAATACAAAAAGTATGGGAAATAAAATATATGGGAGCGTTTCATGTAACATTTTTGGATATTTCTCGTTTTATTTTTAAAAAGTTATTATTGTCATTTTACTCATTAGGTTAAGTACTCTCAATATCAGTTTACAGTACTCCCAAACTGATAATGCGCATAGAAAAATTCGTCACTGTTCGGCAACTGTCATATTCCCCGAGCCTCCGAAGATGATATGTATATAGAGTGGTTAAATGTATTTTCTTCATGCATAGTTTATTAGAATTATGAGTTTTATTGTGATTTTATGGTAAAAGAGATAAGTAACGAAATTTGTTTCGATAATTCAATGTAAGTTAATAGCGAGGATAAGCCACACGATTGCGAATATATATTTGTTGTATTGATTTACTCGGAAAATTCTATACTTAGAACTATTAAAGTGTCTTACTGAAGTTGGCGTAATGATGGATGTATGGAAGGTTAAAATAAGACAAAGTTTATATTTAAAAAAATGATTTTCAAACACTGGTTTACATTTAAATTGTAGAAATCTAATCATTAAAATCTCAGTCCAAGTGATTTACAGAATCAGGGATTATCTCTATTTCTGATATCGTAGAATGATCAGAACTTTCATTATGCTCTTTTTAAGACGAGGCTCCCTAACATAATTTCTGGCATTGAGAGACCGGTTACGGTACTAGACGCTAACACAGCCGTAATAAAGTTGAATATCGCGTGCGCTCTTTGATCGCGTTCGAGCTCGAAAAGTAAGTCTCAATTCTTATTTCGTTTATAACTAAAGTAATAATTGATCTAGAGAAAAAATATCTTGGGATTCGATAATAAACTCTATGTTCTTACTGTTAACATTTATTTTAGACATAAAGTCCAAGTAAATCTTTAAAAAAATGTAATAATCCTTAAAAAAGGCAAAATTTTCTAATAAAAATCGAGCGAAAATGTTACAATTACGTAACTGTCTTGTACATCGATAGAAAAAGACCCAATAAATCATATACATGTACTAAAGTTCCATTTTGATTGTATGTGTGCCTGTTTCAGAATATTAATGCAAATTCACATAAAATTTAGGGAGCCTCCCCTTAATTTTCACTTTCCCCGCTGCTATCTGCTACCTGTGTAAATAATTATTTTATCGGAAAATTCAACTTTGAAACAAAACTAAGAAGGGTATGTAACAGCAGCTCTATATAATTCCATACAGAGATAATACGTGCGGTCAGCACCAATATATAAAGACGACTGACGGATTTTTGAATTTTTTGACTGACAAGCTACCGTTACCTATCGCCTGAATTGTTTTCGATTGTGTATGACTCTGAATTGACTCCTATTTCTTTTGAACAAGGTGCAAGATGCAAGTGCATTGTTTAGGGCACTTACGATTCAATGATTCGGGGTGATTCGGGTGTTTCTGGAAATACGATAATTAGCGAAGATCTGCATGCGCATTATTAATTTTGGAGTACTGTAAAGTTTTTTGATATCTATAGTTACGGAATAATCGCCTGTGCACACTTAACGATTACACCCTGTATAATTGTGAGGGGTAGTTTTTGAGGGAAATAGTTGTAAGGAAAACTAAGGGTTTTGAAACATTACAATAGTCTAAATTATGAATAGGTACTTAGATATACTTTGATTTTAAGGAAAATGCCATAGTATTGTCACAGTATTACAATATTATTTCCTACAGTAAGGAAACGCCTTTGATGTCGCGCGATGCCGCCACCAGCGTAGGTACTTACGCTGCCAAACGAAAATATGCTAGGATTGCAACAAATGGGAAATAAAACAATTGTGCTTATTAATATTATGATGAAATCATTTATTCATATGTACATTCAAAATAATTGCGATTATTAAATCTGATGTAATTATTTGTTCATAAATATATAATTTCATAAATTGTATATTATAACATTTAACTAAGTAATGCATTCGCATTGGGATGTACAATCTGATAAGACAAGAATGAGAACAACATATACACAGCTTTGATTAAAATTCTATAGATACAAATACAATCTTTCTAAAATATCTACATAACTTCTGTGATTTCCATGTAGATTTACATCAATACACAGAAAAGTTTGTGCGCGCCATTAGAGAATATGTAAGTATAATAAAATTATTACACAAAAAATACGAATGCGTTATGCGTCGTCCTTTCGCGCTAGGTAATGCAAACTAAGCGTGATTGCATTACGCGGCCCGCGTCACCCGACCCCCCGCCAGTTCCCCTCCGTTTCTCTGTGCAAGTACATTCGTCGCCATACTGTAGGAAATATTGTAATACTGTGGTATTGTGTCCAAGCTGAACGCGCTAATCTCGGGAACTACTGGTCCGATTTGAAAAATTCTTTCGGTGTTAGATAGCCCATTTATCGAGGAAGGCTATAGACTATATATCATCTCGCTAAGACCAACAGGAGCTGAGCACTGCGGGTAAAACTGCGGAGTACAGCTAGTTTGTAATTATTATTCTGCACTATAAACCAAATGGAGTTAATCAAATTATCAACAACATTGCATAACATATATTTAAATCAAATATTAAATATGATAGATAATTGACTCCCGCCACACAAAATGGCGGCACTTCCGCTCTATTAGTGCGACACTCTGTGTAATTGCTTATTAATGACGTCACTTCCCAAAACGTGAAACGAGAATTAATTTAGGTTATAAGAGCCATTTGAAACTTGTAAGATGTATTTTGACATAGTAAATATATAAATAGTATAATACAATGTCGCTTTCTTTGTCCCTATTTCCTTATGTCCCTTTGTATGCTTTAATCTTTAAAAGTACGCAACGGATTTTGATAAGGTTTTTTTATTAGATAGAGTGGTAAAGGAAGATTTTAGTTTATAATTTATTATGTTTTAGGCAATGCGGGCGAAACCGCGGGCGGAAAGCTAGTCGTTGATAAGTGTTCAAAGTTAAATGTGTCCGTTTAAAGTGGTTCAAAATCTATATTATATTCGATGATAATTTAATACATAAATAATTAAATATGATATTTTTTGTTCAAGTTAAATTTTAAATTCAAACTTTATTACTACCTACAATATTCACATATCTTTTTCAGTATCAAAAGGCAGAAAGAACGAATTGTTGCAGCGCCTACATACTAATTAAATTTGTTCGAAATTCAGTGAGGCGCCATTTTCCGAGTTTAATTTTAGCAAAACTTCGTGTGACGATAATTTGTGAATTTTCGAATATTTTATTCCGACTTTTATTCATTCATGTTATATAGTTTTAAATTATTAAATGTTACACTAGCTTTCTGCCCGCGGCTTCGCCCGCTTTGTCTAAAACATAATAAATTATATTACCTTCCTCTTGAATCACTTTATCTATTAAAAAAACTGCATCAAAATCCGTTGCGTAGTTTTAAAGATTTTAGCTAACAAAGGGACATAGGGACAGAGAAAGCGACTTTGTTTTATACTATGTAGTGAAGTATAGAGTTTCGTTGCCACAGCTACGTGAAAAAGAAAATGTACAAAATTTCGTTTTTTCACGTAAATATAAAGTACCAATAAACTCGACCGGAAGGAGGGTAGACGACAGGAGCCGGAAGCGCGGCCATCTTACCGGAAGTGAGCGCCGTTAATGAGCTTTGTTTGAAGTTTATTCTATTTGAGAATAAAAGAAAATTGCTCTAATGCGTTTTTAACATAATTGTAATGAAGTGCTTTTTGTATTTTTCATGATTTAACTTAAAGAATTTCTAAACTAATATTATAAAAAGGATTTTTTCTTCGGTTCGAAACTCAAAAAAATATTAGTTTTAATTATGTAGTGAAGCAAATCTCTATAATATTATAAAGCTGAAGAGTTTGTTTGTTTAGTTGAACAGGCTAATCTCAGGAACTACGGGTCCCATTTGAAATATTATTTCAGTGTTAGATAGCCCATTTATCGAAGAAGGCTATCAGCTATGTATCATCACGCTAAGACCAACAGGAGCAGAGCCACGCGGGTGAAACCGCGGAGCGCAGCTAGTCCTACTAATATTATAAATGCGAAAGTTTGTGAGGATGTGTGTGTGTGTGTGTGTGTGTTTGTTACTCTTTCACGCAAATACTACTGAACCGATTACAATGAAATTTAGCACACATATAGAGGGTAACTTGGATTAACACAAAGGATAGGTTTCATCCCGGAAATCCCACGGGAACGGGAACTATGCGGGTTTTTCTTTCAAAACGCGGGCGAAGCCGCGAGCGGAAAGCTAGTAATATTATAAAGCTGAATAATTTGTTTGTTTGTTTGTTTGAACGCGATAATCTCAGAAACTACGGTTACGATTTGAAATATTCTTTCGGTGTAAGATAGCCCATTTATCGAAGGAGGCTATCAGCTATGTTATCATAACACTTAGTCCAATAGGAACAGAGCAATGCGAGTAAAACCGCGGGGCACAGCTAGTTGTACATATTTTATTTACATTCAAATTAAAAGTGAAACCTGAATGTTCTTGTAAATGTACACATTTCTTAATTGCATAAAATTTTCAAGCATTCATAAAAACCCCAAAGAAGTTATAATAAAAAAGAATTCACTTACAAATTCGGAAGCCCCCGAGTTACAAAGGATACAGTTACGCCCCCATGGCCCCCGGGGACAAATTGCATCGGAATTATTCATGCAAGAACGATGGGGTTTGGGACGTTGTATGTTTTTATATCAACGACCTGAATTTGGTATAAAGAACCACTTTTAAAACTACGGAGTTTCTTGCCGATTCTTCTCCTCGTCTAAAAACTGCTTTTAAACTGCTAAACATTTAAATAAATAAATAAATATTTCACATACGGCACGATCTGATCCTACCTACTAAGCTTTTCGCTTGTTCTATGGAAACCAGATGGCTGATAAACATACGTATATAATTTTAAATAAATACTTATATAGATAATTAACACCCAGACACAGAGCAAACATCTATGTTCATTACACAAATATTTGCCCCGGGTGGGAATCGAACCCACGACCTCTGGAAGGCAGGGCCTCTACCAACCAAGTCAGTCATGTTCAGATTATGAACAAATCCCCTTTTAAAAAATAAAGATAATAAAAAAAACCAAGTCAGTCATTTATTTATTCAATAAGATTTCTTCTAGAAGCACATTTGAATCGACATAACATAGAAAACTATGTTCTGTTAATGTAAAACAGAAAACTATGTATGTGAAAACTATGTATTGTTATTGTATGTATGTTTGTGTATGTTGAATTATGAAATACGATTTGGAAAGCAGTACGAAGAAGAACCGACAAGAAACTCCGTAGTTGCTCTTTTAAAATCATGTCAATATAGATTTTAAATAACAATTTTTTATTTGATGCGTATTTTCAAAAAGTATTTTGTCTACTTATTTACCGCAAATATTTATTGTTTTTAAACCGATTTTTGTGGTATTTAATAAATTTAACATTTCTTTACATTTAAGATAATACAAGCTTAACCTTTAAATTCTCACGGGACATTAAAGTCGTTCTATTTATTTTTCAAAATGGCCGCCGAAATGTCATGAGGGCGGGAAATTGAAAAGAAATGGATCCTATCTTATCATAATAATGTCAATTCGAAGGTTTATGTCTGTTAAAATTTGATGCAAAAATACTTATTGAAATCCTATGCTAGTTACGAGTATAAAAATAAAAATAATATAATTTTAAGCAGTTCAGTTCAGTGCAGTTCCATCCCCGAACGAACCCGCGGGTAGAGCGAATATTTCTATAACTCATGTGTTAATATCCTATGTTATGGTAAAGTTTCATTCAAATTCGACTAGCAGATTTTCGTGTAAGAGTAACAAACATACGTACACACATCTATCCTCACAAACTTTCGCATTTATAATATTAGTAGGAAAAGTGTAAATTATAATATAAATGTAGGTAAATATAGATTTTAAAACGTAATATTCCTAGCACCTAGCATTTTGCCTGGTAGAGATAACTGCACAGTTATAAGGCCGCCCATTCTGCCATATCATTACTGTAACATATTGTTCCTTTTTACGTAGCTACCTATTTAATTTTCATAAAATTTTAAATAAATAATTCCCCTACCCAACTGAAAAATTTAATAAATCTATATGCTAAAGTCATTTAAATTTCGCTTTACGCCATTTCAAAGTATTGTGTTTTTAAATTCACTCCGCGTCCGCCATTTGCAACTAACACCACTGTATTGGAAATTAAAAACTGCATTGTACTTACACCCGCCATTTTCGAAAAAATCGAATTTTCTTGATGTTAACGTTGTTTTCTTAAAGGAAAGTAAGTATATTTAATTAATATATTCTTACTTGAAATAATAATACAAAGATCAAGTGTTGTTTGTTTGTTTGAACATGATAATATCAGGAACTTCTCCACCAATGTCCAAAATATTCCACCCTAGGCGAAGTCAGAGCGTCCACTAATCTATAATACAAAAATGAATCGCAAGATGTCATAACGCTCTAGATCGCATAATTCTAGAACGGCTAAACCGATTTCGTTTATTCTTTTTTTATAATTATAGAATACGTAAACATATACCACGGGCGAAGCCGGGGCGGAGCGCTAGTGAAATATATAAAAATTTAAGTTAAAAATAATTGATTCGAAAGAAATAATATTCGTGAGTGTAAATAGAAATTTCACAAAAATAAAGGCTTTCCATCTTTAAAACTCGTTTTTTTGTCTGTCTTTCTGTTTATGCAGGATTATTTTAGAAACAGCTGAACCGATTTTAATAAAACTATCGCATTCATATAATATAATAATAATATTAGCAGTTATATACGTATATAAAAGGTCTATAACGCAGACAAAGTTGCGGACTACAGCTAGTCTAGAAAAATCTTATAAGTTATCTCATAAAGTATTCAGCGGCACGCTCAAGTTCATACATAATGTACACTTAAGTTATACATAGGTACATCTTCGCACTTTTAAAAGGTTTTCACCGACTTCAAAAAAGATGAATGTGAAAATCTATACACGTTTTGTGGTAGTGTTAACATTATTGAAATAACAAAATATTTATTCGCCCATGGTACATATATACGTGGAGCATTACAAGAATTTTTGAATTGGTCCAGTACTCGCTGAGATTAGCGCATTCAAACAAAGAAATCTCTTCAGCTTTATAAAAAAAAAAGTATAGATTCTTCCATTTCATGTAAAGAAGATTCATTTGATACTAGATGTAAGACTACCGTCTTCTTTGTCGATTCACTCTTGGCAGAGCGGTCGTGGTCGGTAGTAGAGGCGGACACAGCTTTCCGCACGATCTCCCGCCATCTCTTCCTGTTACTAGACTGTCTGGCGCAGTCAGATACGCGAATTCCTACAGCGGATTTCACTTGGTCGGTCCAGCGCATTGGTGACCTGCCGCGCGATCTGATTCCTTCCACCTTTCCTTGTACTACTACGGACTACCTATGTATAAGACTACCTACCTAAGACTGCCTATGTATAAGTAAAATCTTTTTAAACATTAATTACTTACTTCGAACAATTCAAAAATCTAAGCTTTCCATTATTTAAGTTCTCAAGTGTAACGACGACACCACCTAATCAAGTATGTACATTTTACACTATACAGACGTCGATAAATGCCCTGATTAACACAGCGTTATGCATAAAGTACATCGTACACATATACAGACGTCGATAAACGACCTGATTAACACAGCGTTATGCATAAAGCAAGTAGTTCCATCAGCCTCCGATATCCGACACAAAGAGCAGCGCTTAGCGTACAGTGGTTCGCTAAGTGTGCACCGCAGGACATGGGGGAAGGAACACGTTATAGTTTTAATTTTAGTGTACGCAAAACATTTAATACGTAATACAAATCGACATCGACATCAAGTTGTCCATCAATCTCTTTAAGATGGAGAAAAATAAGAAGTAATTAATACGAATATCAAAAATACTTCTTGTCAAATCGCTTTCACGTAGGTAAATTAAGAATCTCCAAAGTTAGCTACTTGCGCGTTTTGCGAATTGCGTTTGAAAACTATCTGTATTTTAATGTTTTACAACCGCACGACATAATAGACGAATTAAGATACTAAACTTATGTATCCGAGTGGGACATAGGTATCAATCAATCAATACCCGCTGTATATATAATTAGGTTTAGTTCACATGTAACGAGCTATCGCCTATGCTATGTTTTGATAATTTGTCACTGATTTCAATTTTAATAAAGCCTTAACAGTTAACTTCTAAAAATGCGTAGGACTTTTGCGTCGATTTTCGAAAAAAAATCCTTCTGAACAAAAATTTAAAAAGCTGTTCCCTCATCATGTCTCGCGGTGTAAGTAGCAAGCGCGTGTATGGGGTCGTTGGAGACACTCGACAGTGCACTCCCTCGGGACACGCACTGTACCGGTTACAGCGTTGCTTCAAGTTCGCGCCAACTTTTATGTCTTCAGGTGTAATGCTTGTTTTAATGGCACGCTTTTATTGGTTGTTTCTTTCTGTGTAAGTTGGTTGGTTTGATATTTGGATAGAATTTTAAAAAAATTAAATTCTCTTGATGGCTTTCATCCTTAACTATGTTAAGAGGAAGTACATATTTTGTCGTTAGTTTAATTAAATAAAATAATCAAATACTAAAGTGATATTTCATCTGACTCTATCATCAGGAAAATAGCTAAAACGTTCCTGAAATATTATTATGCAATCTTAAATGTATTCGAATCCCTCTTCGTGATGAAATTTGTTTTATTCTTTAAAAAATCTTCAACTACTGGCTATGCTATCTATCTATGCTATCAAGAAACTCTTTAGTTGCAATCCTATCCTATCCTATCATTCCTACTAATATTATAAATGCGTAAGTTTGTGAGGATGGATGTGTATGTGTAAGTATGTATGTTTATTACTTTTTTCAAACAAACACTAAAACCGATTACAATGATATTTAGCACAGGGTAATTTGGATTAAAATATAGGGTAGGTTTTATCACGGAAATCCCACGGGAACGGGGCACGGTTTTTCTTTGAAAACGCGGGCGAAGACGCTAGCGGAAAGCTAGTTCACAATATACGACTAATAAGCCTGACCCTAAAAGAGAAAATGGGACATATTTTTCAAGAAATTCATATAATTATATGATTGGGATCCTTAACTTCCTGCGTCATAAAGTGTATGTTTGATTGTCGGTGTTGACACACCTCCGGAACGCGCGGACCGGGGCCAGTTCACAGGAACATAAATCATTTCTGTCACTGCTAGGGCAAGATTTGGTCAACGGGTAGTGATGTGGTGATGTTATCGATAAAGGTGATTAGTTATCGATATTTTCTGAAATCTCTAATGATTTTTTATTTATTTATTTGTACTAAAACGTAACATTTGTTAAAAATGTCTTATTAATATTACGTATAATGCGAAGATACACAAACAAATGCCTCGATAAATGAGTGATGACTAATTAAAATGGAAAATCAGTTTATGCCGTGATATTCTGTAATTTTTAGCCATATTCGATTTCGTAGTATTTAATCAATACTTATAGAATTTATGACCAAATACATTTTCGCGTAATTTACTCAAATTAAAATTTGTACTTCAAAGTACTAAAAATAACACTTTTCTTTATTCACTTTCAAGAAACAAATACCAGAGAAAAACTCGCCGAATAATCCAAAAAATAACCCTTTATAAAAACGCACTAAAAGCTTCAATTAAAATAAATAGCTATTAAATAAATTGAACCGTTAATTAAAATGAAATCATATCAAGTAGAAATTTCAAAGCACTAAGAAAACTTTATAAAAGCTTCAGCGAGCTAAAGTTTTAGTCTGCGAGGATTTATTACAGCTGTAAAAATAGTCTAGGATTAAACGGTTTGAGCTAGGTTTTAATTTTGATTAATTACTTTGTTCTTTAAATTTTATATTGTTTTTCAACCACAATTATTTTCTAAATATCACAAATTGTGGTAGATTACAATATTTTTGTAGATATATTTTATTTGATAAAAAATAGCCTGTTATTCTCTAAAATGTGACTCAATTAATTTCTAAATGTGAAATACTGGTGTAATATCAAATACAATAAAATAATAAAAATTATATAAGTAACTAGCTGTTAGCTAGTTTACTATCTGTGCCTGCGGTTTTACCCGCAGTGCTCTGCTCCTGTTGGTCTTAGCGTGATGATATTATATAGCCTATAGCCATCCTCGATAAATGAGCTATATAATACCGAAATCATTTTTTAAATCGGACCAGTAGTTTCTGAGATTAGCGCTTAAAGCAAACAAACTTTTCAGCTTTATAATATTAAGTATAGATTGTGCCTGTAAGATTAAAATATAGCAAAATATATTAAATTTTTTAATATGTTAGGTATTAATTTGAAAATTCATTTGAGTTTCTTTAAGTCTTTCCCATCACAACATAATATTATACTGCTACTATTTAAAGTACAACCATTTTACAAAAGAATGTATCAAATTTATCAATTATTCAAACTAAATACGTGACAAGCAAATAAAACACAACTACTTATGAGCCGAAAAATAATCTCCTGTACAAAAGAGTCGATAAAAAAGATCGACAAAAGCTAATCCGGTAGCCCAAACATCGACTCACGATCGCTTGATCCCATCACTAGCGCGGACAGCACGTAGGTCATTGAAGCTAGGTTTTGGTACAGTCGCGTAGAAAGGTCATTTTGTTATTTTTGAAGTGAAACTTTTGAAAAAAATTTAGTGTAACATTTTTTCGTTACGCGTGACATTTTTCCGTTACGCGCCATCTTTTTCTTATCCCTACCACGCGTGATTAGACGTATTTCTGTAACGTTGCATATAGTATTTTTTTTTAATAAGGTCATAAAGAAGTTTCACTTCTTACGTGTGTACACCAGTACACGCACACATTTTTTTTGTTAGTGATACGTAATTTTAGTTTCAGCCTAATAGGATAATTAGAGACCATAGGATTTATTTAAATTACTTATTTAAGAGCAGAAATCAATATCTAAAAAAAAATAATCTATTCGCAGAAATCAATCTATTTGTACAAGAAGTGGAATATATTATGTGAGATTCCAATGATTTAGTAAAATAAAAGTTTGAGTAAGCTTTTAAACTTTATTTAAAAACGTAATTATTTTTGATTAATTGATAACTATTATACAAAACATAAAAAATCTACTCAAACCATCGGGAAACATAATTAAACACCTAACATTTGAAATAACTTTTAAACATTTGCAAATAACCTAAAACTCCAAATAACAACAATAGGATATAATATCACATAACATAAATCCACATCTCTCAACATACGAAGTTAATCCTATAAAAACACGCCTTCTAGCACAGTCGGTTAACCTCTGCACTCGACAGTACCCCATCCGGTCGGAGTACTCGAGTCGAATGAGATGGTATTGTACTTACTATAATGTGATTTAATACGAGAGAATTAGGACAATTTCGAACTAGGAAGCTTACGATGTTTAAGTATTTGAATCTATTTTAGATATATAAAGATTAAAAAGTATTCATAACGAAATCTATACTAATATTATAAAGCTGAAGAGTTTGTTTGTTTGTTTGTTTGAACGCGCTAATCTCGGGAACTACTGGTCTGATTTGAAAAATTCTTTCGCTGTTAGATAGCCCATTTATCGAGGAAGGTTATAGGCTATGTATCATCACGCTAAGACGACCAAGAGCGGAGCAACGCGGGTAAAACAGCGGGACACAGCTAGTTGCCTTATAAATATGTACTTTTAACAGATATCAAATACTAGCTGCTCCGCGCGGTTTCACCCCCGTGGCTCCACTCCTGTTAGTCGTAGCGTGATGATACATAGCCTATAACCTTCCTCGATAAATGGGCTATCTAACAGCGAAAAAATTTTTCAAATCGGACCAATAGTTCCTAAGATTAGCGCGTTCAAACAAACAAACAAACTCTTCAGTTTTATAATATTAGTATAGATGTATTGTTGAAAGCTGCAATTTATCATAATATCGGAATACTGTAGTTCCTTAGTATAATGATAATATTTAGCTTATTAATCTCCTTCTTACAGTTGGTTAAGGAATTTGAACCCGTGACTTATGGGATTATACATAAAGGCCACTTACAAACCTCAGAGA
This sequence comes from Colias behrii, assembly GCA_029959065.1. Taxonomy (NCBI): domain Eukaryota; kingdom Metazoa; phylum Arthropoda; class Insecta; order Lepidoptera; family Pieridae; genus Colias; species Colias behrii. Next base: position 426,613 of record JARWMC010000022.1, read on the forward strand.
TCGTAGTTAGTATTTCAATTTAAGTTTTTAAGGGTAATTTATGCTATTTAATTATTTATATAGAGCTCTAGATGCAAATAATAGTTTAAATAATGTACCTATTATTATAACTATTTAAATTTATAATTATTATAACATCTTTTTCATAATGTTAAATAGCACATAATATATAATAAAAAAATAAGGATTTTCGAAAAGAGAGGTACCTAGTATTAAAATTAATGTGAAGTATAATTAATATACATATATCGTTAGTAATCTGAAAAATAAAGATAAAAAATAACACTTCTTATTAAAACACTTTGTTCTACCCCTATCGATAAGAGAGTCACTTATAATATAATAATCCTACACTGAGTGATCTTACACAAAAATGATTACTTTAATACTTTTATTAGCAGCTATACAAGACAATAATTAGTATTACTTTTATCACATATTTTATAACCTTAAAACAGAGATATGTTCTTTCCCCGCTATTCACACTAAGACACTTCAAATCAATAACTTAACTTAATAATAACTAATATGTACAGGCTATAGGATTAGCACGACATGACCGTACACCACTGAAAGCCCGGTGGGGACCTGGGAAAATTAGATTATGATTTGATGAAGACGCAACGTGAATGGGTGGCTTTATTTTTGAGAGGATGCGTATTGCGTTCATAAACAAGTTAAGGGAGAAGTTGTTTTATTTGACCCATAAAATTATGTTATTAATCATCTTCCGAGCTCAGGGTTTAATATAGACAGCTAGTACTTTTGCATATTTTTTGAGTCAAATAAAACAAATCATTTCTGAAATCTTTTAATAACCACTTGTTCAAGCTCTACATAAATATGACGTATTTCTCATTGCATCTATCATCATTATTTAAACATCTTCAAAAGTTACGAAAAATAACCGCCAAAATTGTTTATAAAGCGCCCATTCACGGCACGCTAGATGGTTGTCAGTTCTGACATGTGTCACTCTGACAGGTGTCACTTTGACAGATGAGTCGTTCGGAAACCGGGTAAGCGGGGTCTCGCTCAAGCAGGGGATGAGAATCAAGCACCAGTATAATGAAGAAGGTACTCAGGTATGAGTAAAGATGTGTCGACGCTGACTGGCATGCTTACTGTATTCTCTTTTTGACATAATATATAGTTATACGTGTTTAATTATTATTATATCAAGTTATTAATAATAGTTAGCACTGAGATATAATATAATATTTTTAATCTTGATACTGTGTGTTGCTTTAATAGCATTCAAGTACATGTACAGTAATCATTACAGTTTATTTACAATAACGTTTTTGTCCACTGTATCTTGTATAATTTTGCATTTGACTACTTTTAATTGTTCATATAAAAATTTCTTTAAAAAATGTGTTACACTTTTTGCCAGAGTCGAAAATATTCTCTTTAAGTTATAAAATGCTTTCATTTTCAAACTAGTACTGTTTTGAAGACTAGAAAATACAGTAGCAGCGCAGTCAGCGCAAAGGGTAGAAGGGACCACACCATCGGGGCCAGCCCATACCAAATAAACACTCACAAACGTTGCAGATGCCTCAATCTCACAAAAAGACCGTCTGGCAAGTGGCTCAGCCGATTATTGTTTAGTTTCCTGCAAATTTACAAAAGACGCTGTTACAAAGTCACCTCACGCGCGGTTATCCACCATGGGGAGGAGACATTGCGCGGTTATCCACCAATAGGGAGATATCATTTTGAATTTGGTTCGTTTATATTTTGTTTGGCGGGAGACGTGACCTTAATGCGGTACCTACTTACAGGTTTTCTAACGCTGTCAGCTCTACGAAGGCATCTCGTTCTATCGTGTGAATTTGGTTCTCTTGTAATTGCCTGTGAGAGGAAATAACGTATCAGAAAATAGTATAGAAATTCGAGATACATATTTAGGAAGATATAAGAATGAGTAGCAATTAATAACGGACATTGCTGCCCTTTTTAGCCGCTAGAAGTGATTGTTATTCAAGACTATGGATAAATGAGTTATTTTTTTTTTTCTTTCTATTAATTTTTTTATTAAGCTATTGCATAGCGTTTTTCTCAGACTTTGAGCGCGGCGACCGAATGTAAAAATTCCGTAACGAAAACACCTAACATCCCCCCCTCCAACCGGCACAGCGTGCGGCGGTGAGATGCTATGTAATAGCTTTACCGCGGCCGCGGCAGTCATCGAGTGCCACACGTATTTTTATTAAGACACTCAAGATGATAGTAGTAGGTAATATAAACCCATTAATTAAATCATACAATTAATCACAAAGGTACTTACAATGTTTTCATATCCTTCAGTTTTTGAAAGTCGCTTTGGAATATTATACTGATGTTGTTGCCTTGCAGATCTCTGTAACAAGAAAAATAAATTAATATATTTTGCTGTTTTAATATATTGTACTTTAAAGATAATTCAGATATGTAACTGAAGTCATATACAGAGGTAAGGAATTCCATTCTCAATACTGAAAATTTTATGAAAATTGTTATTGAAATGAAACTTCTTTAGGCGCGATGAGAGTAAAATTTCAAGATCGCGTCCGCGTCGTGGCAATACCGTCTTGTCATGGAATAACGCGACGATATCTTTGAATCTTGCCAAAGAAGGCACACACGCTCTGTTTTATTGTTGTAATTCAACAATAAAAAAGAGAAGAATAAATGATGTATTTATTATGGTTATAATATATTATGTGTAGGGTATTTGTAGTATTTTATGATATGAATTCAATTTATGATTTGATATTAGTCAGGAATATTCATTGTAAAGACGTGAGTTCAATTCTCGGTTTTATTTTTTAATTTAATACCTTATGACCGCTATTATAATTAAGTTAAACATAAAAATATTTACGAATATTAAAGATATGATTCGGAGGCATTTTTTTATCGACTCTCTTCAACTTTTTGGATTCTTGTACATGCCGGTGACCTCCATATGTTTTTTTGGTTCGATCTGTGGTTAGCTGTTGAAAAATATATATTTTGTAACTTCTGAACACAAATCCTTAACCACAATAGTATCCTCTATTATACTCCTAATGATAATAAACATAAATATAAAAACATCCCGGCCGAATTGAGAACCTCCTTTTTTTGAAGCCGGTTAATAAAAAACAAGTGTTAATTCGAATTAAACTATAAATGTAATTGAGATGTAGACATTGGATTGTCGTTCCCACAAACGCAGCTCAATTATGATTTACACTGGCTAATTACGGTCGTAATTACTTGTTTTATAAACATCGACTAGTGATGTTAGGCGAGGGTTCCTTGTCGATAAATTTATTTTTACACTAATCTATACTAATATTATGAAGCTGAAGAGTTTGTTTTTTTGAACGCGCTAATTTTGGGAACTACTGGTCCGATTGGAAAAATTCTTCCGGTGTTAGATAGCCATTTATCGAGGAAGGCTATAGGCTATATCATCTCGCTAAGACCAACAGGAGCGGAGCACTGCGGGAAAAACCGCGGAGCACAGCTAGTTTTATGTAAAGATTCGATTGCTTTAAATTTTTGTAATGTAACTTAGAAAGTGCGTGTAATATAAAATTATTTAATCACACACATCATTGATCACCTTGCTCTAAATAGAACTTGTTCTAATCAGTGAAACAAAATGACAAATTAATTCATTCTTTTTTGCCCTAAATACCACATGCCCCCTGGTCTTAATAAATTTGTACCTTCGTTGTTTTGGTACATCTCCGAGTATTGTGTAGGTACGGTTAATTTTTTTCATATGGGAAATTCTCCTTAACTCATTGAACTAATAATTTGCATTTAAAGCGATTTATTGTTGCATACACAGTTCAAACATAGATTTATGTACAAATTGCATACATATAAAACAATCCTAAAAATGAAATTGAAACCATACGAACGATAAAGAACCAACAGAACATCAGTAGATAACATTCATAAATGCTTCGACAATTCAACTAAACTATCGACTAAAATTATCGATAGTCGCGCATCCCTAGCCGGGCACTTCACGTCGAGATGTCGGTCGAGTATAATTATATAATTTCGTTTGATTGCTCGCAATATCACATTATTGGCTAATCATTATAGGATGTGGTTTGCGAGTGAATGGAGTCATTTCAGATTAAGGATCGGTGCTTGGAATGTATTCATTTAATGATGTGCATACTTATATTATAAACTAGCTGTGCCGCGCGGCTTCACCCGCATTGCTCCGCTCCTGTTGGTCTTAGCGTGATGATATATAGCCTTATAGCCTTCCTCGATAAATGGGCTATCCAACACCGAAAGAATTTTTCAAATCGGACCAGCAGTTCCTGACGTTCCGTGTAAGTTTGTCTGTCTGTACTCTGTAGCACTTTTAACAGACAGATTTGAATGAAATTGAAATGAAAATCACTACATAGTATAAAATCGTTTTGCCCTGTCTGTCTGTCTCTACGTATGCTTATTTAAACTACTCAACGTTTTTTTACCAAAATCAGCCCAGAAAGTATTGAAAGATTTTGCCCGTGATATTTTCCGTGGAATATGTGGCATACGCATAGTACGTATGTTATATGTAATTAATATTAACATAAAATTTTCTCCATCCCGAGGCTACTAAAAATCAGTGGTAAAGATATTTGGTAAAAAAATGGATATGAAAATTACTTTTTATAATTATCTAAATCTGTTTTATGAATCTATTTTTTTTTCTATATCATGACATTAGTCTACAACAGTACAAACGATACATTACGCTTAAATCCAGACGGAGTCAGGGTTGAGACTAGTGTTAGTGCAATGAACTGTTGTAATTATACCGAGATCAAAATAACATTGTTTAAAGTGTTTAAACATATGTAATTGATACTTATTGTTTATTAAACAAATTATTTATGAAGTTATGTTGGTTCAGTGGTTAGAGGCTTGGAATGGTGTAAATATAAGTTCGAAGAATTTGTGTAATTTATAATTTACTAGCTTTCCGCCCGCGGCTTCGCCCGCTTTTTCTAAAACATAATAAATTATATACTAAAACCATCCTCTTGAATCACTCTATCTATTAAAAAAAAACGCATCAAAATCGGTTGCGTAGTTTTAAAGATTTAAGCATAGGTACATATAGGGACATAGGGACAGAGAAAGCGACTTTGTTTTATACTATGTAGTGATATGATATTGATCTCAAAGAGTAATGCAAGCTGAAATTTGAAGCACAGTTATGAATATTTTTCATTTGTAAATAAAGGTAATATGGCAATACGTATGGGGTTCAAAATAGTAATCAATTTATCAATCTCTATCAAAAAATATAAATCTATACTAATATTATACAACTGAAGAGTTTGTTTGTTTGAACGCGCTTATTTTAGAAACTACTGGTCCGATTTGAAAAATTATTTCGGTGTTAGATAGCCCCATTTATCGAGGAAGGCTATAGGCTATAGGTATATCATCACGCTAAGACCAACAGGAGCGGAGCCACGCGGGGCGCAGTTAGTTTACTATAAATTGTGATATTGTAGTAATCACAAAGATGCAAGCAGTGACGCTCAGTTATGAATATTTTTTATTTGCAAATAAAGATAATATGACAATTATAAGCATGGGACATTTTAAAATAGTTATACTATCAAAAATATAGATAAATCATTTGTTACGTAGGTAATTTATTAGGTAGGTTGCACTAGTGTTAGTGTAGTGAAATCGATCCTCAGCATTGAATAAATATTGCGTTTAAACGAAAAGCTCAAATGATATCGAAAGATTTATTAAACAAAAAGCTCAAATCACATGGAAAGCTTGATTTAACAAAAAGCTCACATGATATCGAAAGATTTATTTAACAAAAAGCTCAAATGATATCGAAAGATTTATTTAACGAAAAGCTCAAATGATATCGAAAGATTTATTAAACAAAAAGCTCAAATGATATCGAAAGATTTATTAAACAAAAAGCTCAAATGATATCGAAAGATTTATTAAACGAAAAGCTCAAATGATATCGAAAGATTCATTAAAGAGGAGAACATCGTAATCGACAGTAAGTTTATGCCTGGATTCGATTTTATTCTTATTCTTAGAATAATCTCAAGTACAATACATAGAATTGAACAAAATCGCTTCTGACTGTGTATGTATGTTTAGATCTTTAAAATTACGCAACGGATTTTGATGCAGTTTTTTAACACATTACCAAAATAATATACACACCGGCACAATTAGAGGAACAGAAAAAAAAGTGAGACTATGAGATAATAACGCATATATTTGACGAAAATGTAATTAGACACAAAATAACAAATTGATTAACATCTTTTAACAACGACTTTGAAAAGTCTTTGTTATTTTTTATTGAAAAATAAAGAAATTTGAAATAAGTGAAATTTTCAGATGATTATGAACCATCACAAAAAATAAAAAAAGTAAGCATTAAAATGATTTAACAATAAAATTAAAGCAACATTAATAACGAGTGTTTCCCCCTCTTGCTCTGATTACGGTTTCCATTCGTCTGGGCATGCTACAGATTATGTTATCGATGATTTCTTGAGGCAACCGCTCCCAATGCTCAAGTAATGCGTTTCCAAGTTCATTCAGATTGATGGGGGGTAGCATTCTGGATTTAACCCTTCTTTTTAGCAAGTCCCAGACATGCTCTATCGGATTCATATCGGGGGAATTTGCTGGCCACTGCATCACCGGAATACCTACGTGGCTCAGATATGCCTGTACCGATTGTGCCCTACGAGCACGAGCATTATCTTGCATTAGAATAAAGTCGTCACCAATAAATGGGGCAAATGGTACAACATGTTCTTCTAAAATGTCTCTGATGTATCGATCTGCTGTCATGGTCCCTTCTGTGACTATCACTAACTCCGTGCGAGCTCCCAAACATATCCCTCCCCAAACCATAATCGAGCCGCCACCATAAGCCACTGTGTGTTCAAAATTAGACTGTATGTGGCGTTCTCCTTTGCGTCTCCATATTCGCTGTCTCCCATCGATCTGTTTTAAAAGAACTCTGCACTCATCAGTAAAGAGAACCTGCTGCCATTCGTTCAAATCCCAGACGAACAGAGTTCTCGCGCATCGGTTTCTGTTCCGCTAATTGTGCCGGTGTGTGTAGTATGGTGTAAGTATGATTATAAAAAATGAAATAATTTTTTTTTTCGGTTAACTTATAAACTACCGGATCTAAGCTGGATCGATTTTGATAATACTTTCACCAATAGAAACATTATTCCTGAGCGATAGGCTCTTAAACTTTGTTTTTATAATAGTATTATAATATACTATCTGTGGTTTTTATATCGTTTTAACTGGTTACTACTAAATATTAGTATTTATTGTACTCTATCTCAAGTTATATCTTCATTACTTTTTATCGGTTCTGTAATGTTCGTGTTCTTTGTACACAAGTTAAATTATTAGGATCAAAATCCATTAGAGCCGGGACCACGCAGGGCGCGTGTCGTGTTACGGGGTCGCCCACCGGAGAGGCGCTTGTCATAGATTATGGTGTAGATGTGACAAATTTGAAGTGAAACTTCTTTAGGCGCGTTGAAAGTAAAATTTTGGAAATGAATAACTACATTATTGGTGCATCTATAAATAAATAAATAAATTATAGCCGCCATTTTTGGAGTAATCGAATTTTCTTGATGTTTATGTTGTTTTCTTAAAGAGAAGTAACTATATAGGTATACTAGCTTTCCGCCCGCGGCTTCACCCGCGTTTTCAAAGAAATACCCGCATAGCTTCCGTTCCCGTGGGATTTCCGGGATAAAACCTATCCTATGTCCCGGGGTAAAAAATAGCCTATGTCCTTTCTCGGGTATCAAAATATCTCTATACCAAATTTCATGCAAATTGGTTCAGTAGTTAAGGCGTGATTGAGTAACAGACAGACAGACAGAGTTACTTTCGCATTTATAATATTAGTATGGATTGAAGTGAAAATTTTTAAGTGAAACTTCCTGACGGTATTGAGTAAGGCGACGATATTGGTATCTTTGACTCTGGCCATAGAAGTTTCACTTCTGACATATGCTCTTTTTAATTATTTCAAGTTTATCGATTTACCGTATCTAAAGGCAGAAGTTCTGTATTAAATATTTAATAATACGCGCTCTATTGACCTAACTTTAGCTGTATGAATCCATATTTTCTGTGAACTAATTAAATATTCAAACAGTAGAGAGCCCGCCAATTATATAATTTAAACCGGCTTTAGAAATTTTCGTTTACTTCGTCATTAATAACGAACTTATTTTGAATATTATTTATTAGTATAAAAGAAAAATATTGAACCACGGATACCAAAGTTAAAATTAAAAAAATCCTGTTTAAGTGCAGACTCAAGTTGTAAAACTTCACGATATACACCTACATCTTACTCTTTCTTTACTTAATATAAAAGATAATATGCTACGTCTGTATCTAGATAATCTTTGACAAAATTTCCCCGATACATACATAACAGGCGAAGTACAGCCGGTTCTGTTCCAGGCGGTGGTATCATTTGTTTTTGATATTGTTTTTGCTTATTCATATAACCTATTTATATACTAGTTGGTGCAGTAGTTTTGACTATTATTTCTATCTTGACTGTATTTTGCTATTGGCAAAAAATTAAAACGTTGTTTAAATTGTGTTTATGTGTTTGGGTGCTCTCATGAAAGATTTTAAAGGCATTTTTTTGCAACATTTCTTGTTTCTTCTTTGCTCAAATGTAGCGTGATGTTACACAGCCTTGCGTTTTAATTCAATACTAAATTTTTACAATATGAGCCAGTAGTTCTTGAGATAGAATTCAATATAATATGACTGTATTGCAATACCTGCATACGGTTGCTAATATGTAAGAATGTATTGGTATGCAATGAAATATTTGAATTTTAGACCACAAACTCGTACACAAAATAAAATACAGTCGAATTGATAACCTCCTCCCTTTGAAGGCTTGATAATTTTATACAGTAATTAATAATATCCGCCTCCTTGGTACAGTGATTGACGCGTGAGCGTAGCACCGAGGGGTCCTGGGTTCGATTCCCGGTGGGGACGAAGAAAAAATGTCTTGGTCTGGTAGGACACAGAAGGCTGATCACCTACTTGTTCATAAATAAAATCGACCAGTGAAACAGATGTTTACCCCACTACGGGACATGGGACTTCACTTTTTGAAGTGAAAACTTCTTTAGCGGCGTTGGGTATAAAATCTTATACTCGCGTCAGGACACGTGGCCTGATCGAAAAAGCGTAAGACGGATGTGTTTTTTTTTTTTAGCCCTTAAATATTCCATGCGTAAGACGGATACCATTCCAAAATATCAAACATGCTGAACGTTAATAATCAAGTTTTCACTTCTGCCAGTGCAACCCGTCTTTTTTTTTATTTGAAGGCTGTGTAAAAAGGAAAATGGTTTTTGGCAAATATTTTGTTTAACCGACTTTTACTATTATTATGAGTCTATCTCGCTCTTTCTCTCTCTCTCTCTTGGGAATGTTATTGAAATTCCCTCAATTCGTGAAACTATGTTCCAACTCTCAAGTCTTCGTCAGCCGTATAGCTTCGTGTTATTAATTCGGTACAGTTGGCAACATAAGTGATTTGATTATTTATTTATTTTTATAAAGAAAATTTCTGAAGTCCTATTCAGTCCTATCAGCTAAAATATGTTTTATAGTGTTGAATTTTCATTGTCTTTCAGTAAAACTAATTACTAATTAGTCTTTGTTTTTAATTCAAAGAACCAATTATTACTTTGGGTTCATTTTTGAATAATTTCATATCGTTTAAACTTACATAATATATGGAATTGTATGTGTTTGTGTGTGTCTGTTTGTTATGTTGATACGTAAAATAGTGAATTGCAGTCGATTTAAAACGAATTACCACCGATCCTTGAAATCAAAGAAGAAATTTGTATTTTTTTTTATAATCGACATAAAAAAAATATTTTTTTTATCAAAATTTAAATGTAAATAAACGTTAGGTGATAACAGAATGCAAGGCACGCCTGGCAACAAGTTAAGCGTTGCACCTGAGTGCATCTGTCTTGAATATTAAGTTAGGTATATAACATACCTGACGTTCCTCGCTTCTTTATCTTACGTATTATGTTAATATCTATTTTAAATACGAGTTATTTTTAAATAATCTGACGACCGTACAAACAACTGAAAAGATAATTAATTGGATCAACTATAATGTAGTTTTTTTGAAGTGAAACTTCTTTAGGCGCGTTGAGAGTAAAATTTCAAGGTCGTGTCACGTCAAGGAGTAAGTACTTTGGTATCTTTGAATCTTGCCGAAGAAGTTTCACTTCTAACACGTGTGCTTGGCACACACGCTCTCTTTTTAAACCATAATTTTTTTATTTCATGTATTCATAACTTTATCATTTAATCTGCGATAGAGTTGTGAATTTGATACATTTGAATATTGTATTCATAATAATGTTAATTATTATCCTAACGTATTAGCTCCCTAAGGGCTCATTCATTATACTTAAGGTATGAATGAAAATTAGGTACTCTTGAGCATTATATTTTGAAATCGGTTTGAAAACTCTTGTTTTATTAGTTTGCTGAATTAATCAATACCTTAATATATTTTTTTCTACATACTAGCTTCCGCCCGCGGCTTCGCCTGCGTTTTGAAAAAAAACCCGCATGTTCCCGTTCCCGTGGGATATCCGGGATAAATCCTATCCTATTTGTTCAAGTTACCCTCTATATGTGTGCTAAATTTCATTGTAATCGGTTCAGGAGTATTTGCGTGAAAGAGTAACAAACACACACACATCCTCACTTTCGAATTTATAATAATAAGTTAGGATTTAGAAAAAATATGTTTAAAGCAAAATTAAGAAAACTATACACTACAGAAAAGCTGACAAAAATTTTCAAATAAAAAATATTATTTAAATAAAAGACATTTCGCCTTGACTGTACTTTTAGTTTCCCCGCTCCTAATTACTTGCCCCGCGGCGTCGTCCGCTAATTATAAGTTAAAACGCTGTTATTGATTTTTAAGCTCTACCGAGTTTTAATTGATACATATTGTTTGAGAATAAATTTGTATGTTTGTTATATTTATTTTTATCCAACGAAGACAAAGATGTGTTTTTAATAGTTAATTTATGTTGTTCTTACTAATATTATAAATGTTGAAGTTTCTAAGGATAGATGTTTCAATGTTTGTATATCTTTCACACAAAAACAGCTATACAAAGATAGATCATAGTCTTGATTAGCACGTCATAGTACATAGTATAAGTTTGATTTTTAGTTTTTACACAACTTTCTAATTATCATGGTAATTTTTGTCTTATCTATAAATAACTAGATTTCCGCCCGCGGCTTCGCCCGCGTTTTCAAAGGAAAACCCACATAGTTCCCGTTCCCGTGGGATTTCCGGGATAAAACCTACCCTATGTGTTAATCCAAGATACCTTCTATATGTGTGCTAAATTTCATTGTAATCGGTTCAGTAGTTTTTACGTGAAAGAGTAACAAACATCCATACAAACTTTCGCCTTTATAATATTAATTAATAGGATAATAACCTATTAAAAATAATCCACCATTTTCATAAGTCCTATATCAAACGTAATTATTAAACGAGCGAACCCATCATAACTTTTAGCATTACCTCAGCAGTTAGCAAATTCAAAATTGTTAATTTGGAACTCAAAACCTCACCCTCTACGTCACACTAAGCGTTATTGATATGAACGTCGGATCAGCTTGCAACTTATGAGCGCCTGGTACTTAAGTTTGATATATTTTGGGGGAAGGCTGTTTATGCAATTATTATGGATAATACCATAATTATTTTGGGATTTTACCGAATTTATACGTATTTTTATTCAATTAGAACTTTAAAATAGAGTCTTAGCAAATATTCTTCTAAGGAATAAAATATTTTTAGTTTATTATACGACACAAGAGTCCTCTAATTTCAAAATATGACATGGGATCTAATAATAATCACTTTTACAGTTACTTATGTCGCGTACATAAGCTGGTTTATAAGTGATATAATATCACCTTAGGTGATAACTCATATTATAAAGCTTATGAAAGGATTGTCAGAAATTTCGAAGTAGTTCACATCTATACTAATATTATAAAGCTGGAGAGTTTTTTTGTTTGTTTGAACGCGCTTATCTCGGGAACTACTGGTCCGATTTAAAAAATTATTTCTGTGTTGTATAGCTCATTTATCGAGGAAGGCTATAGGCTATATATCATCACGCTACGACCAACAGGAGCGGAGCCACGGGGGTGAAACCGCGCGGAGCAGCTAGTTAAAAATATTTGTGTAGTAGTAGTAGATAGTCCAGATATCTAGGGAAGCTGTAGGCTGTAAATGTGAAAACAAAAAAGAAAAACAAAATTGCGTAGTGTTTTGTCATCTTGCGTTTTAATAAAGATATTCTAGATAACAAAAATGTATCATGTTGGCGCTCTACACGTTATAATCGCAATAAGTCGAACCACTGAACCTCTATATCCATGCATTTAATACATTTCCAAACTTACAGGCTTGCATAGAATGTTCTCGAACAAAATCGACCAAAAAATCATAGCTGATATCTGCTCCCTTCTAACAAATTTCAACCTTATTTGCAAGGACTACGGTTCATAATAGCTAATTTATAGTTTTAGTTCGTGCCGCATCTTTGCATTCATGCCAGCCTAGTACTTTAGTTTGATGAATGGCATGTTTTAAATTCCCTTGAAGCCTCCGTTTTATTATTTAAACGTAAATTGCGCGTTAAGTTTATGTAAATATGCAGTAAATGCAAATTTCACGGTTTAATATAACAATATTAAAAAAATAATAACAATAATGGATTATCAGCCATTTGGTTTTCATAACATAAGCGAAAGCTTAGTATCGATCGTGCCGTGTGTTAAAACTAAATATGTCCCAAAATATTTTAAGGCGCGTTAGAGCAAAATTTTAAGCGTCATGTCAACACCGTCACATTATGGAGGCGACGATTTTGTTATCTTCCAATCTTCCAATCTAACCAAAGAAGTTTCACTTCAGACACGTGTGCTCATCACACTTTTATTTAAATACTACATTTATATCAATAAGTCAGAGCACGTTTAACTAATTTGCATTGACAAGCCAAGCGCATTGCAGGTTGGCTGTACTCCAAACGCATCTGCAGGATCCTGCTACGTAAGGATTCAATTATTTCACTAGTATAATAAGGATGGAAAAGCTGCATAGGGCAAGACTTTATGAAAGTACAGAATTATCTACAGAGTCTGGTTAATTAAATTATTAATGGGAAAAACATCCAAAAAGTAAATTATACATGGTGTAATCGTTAAGTGTGCACAGGCGATTATTCCGTAACTATTGCATATATCAAAAAACTTTAAACTGATATCGAAAGCCATTTTCCTAATGCATAAAATTACAATAATAACTTTTTAAAAATAAAACGGGAAATATCGCTTCAATATTTAAAACTACGCAACGGATTTTGATGCGGGTGTTTTTCAAGAGAAAAGTTTTAGTATACCTAATATAATTTATTAGGTTTTAGACAAAGCGGGCGAGGGCGGAAACTTAGTATCAAAATAAAAGCTAGTCTATAAATTAATGCACCCATCCAAAACCGCACCACAACAACATACGTTTACCCCAATTGAACGATTGTAGGGAAATTACATTTCTATGAAATAAGTATTGAGGGTTCGTTCGTTTTATTTCGAAGCAATAACACAGAGTAATGAGGAAATAGAGACTGCGATAAAGTGTTTTATAAGGTGTTATTTTTAGAGTAAAAATTATATTATTCTAAACATAGGATTGTAACTGGGGATTGAGTAAGTATATATATAGATAACGCTATATTTTAATAAATTAGAACCCTTTACGCGTTTGACTGTATACTGTCATATTCGTAACTAAGACATAGTTCATAGTACAAATTCATATTCGTAAGATTTGGACAACGTCTGTCGGATCAGCTAATTCAATATAAAAAAAAATGTACAGAATTATTTATAATTATCAATAATAAATACTACTAATTAAATACAAGTCGCTATTGTTCTAAAACGTTACGTACATTTAAACTATACTAGACAAGATGAATTTCAAAATGCGCACCTACGGCGCGTTATTTCAACACCATCTGAAAAGGCTCTGTACATCACTGCATTACTCTGTGCACACCCTCACAAGGCAATAACAGTTTTTATGCTCAAGTATTATTGACGTTGAATGTAAGGCTTTGTGGATTGTTCGCGCGGAAGCCTTGCTCCGAGCGACACAACCCTGTTTTTAGTCACTTTGACGATTCGATAGTGGCTTTTAGACGTAGGAAGTATGGAAAAGGAAAAATAACTGATTGAATTGTATTCCTACACCCTTACTATTAATATAAATGATATTATGATTGCGAAAGTAACTCTGTTCGTATGTCTGTCTCTTCTTCACGCTGAAACCACTGAACCGATTTCGATCAAATTCAGTACAATGTTTGAAACCTTATAAAGGACATTGTATAGATTTTATCTTGGAAATTCCTCGGGAATGGAAACTATGCGGTTTTCCTTCGACTATGTAGGCGTAACCGCGGACGGAAAACTGTGAAATGGACGATCAGGTAATTTTTCAACACTCAGTAAAACCGGTTTGAATTTTATTTGTTTTTATTGTATCAAATAAGCTCAGAAATTACTTTATTCAATTTGAACTGTTTAACGTACAATGTACTGTAACTGTAGAAAGATACATAATACATTATTGCTAAGTTCCAAACTCTATATTTTATAGGCGAAGCCGGAGCAACTGGCTAGTATTATATAATTAAACACCAACATTTTATTATTTAAGTATTAGTTTTACTGCACATAATTACTCTAATACCCTTTTATTACAACTTATACCGATTAAGTGTTACAAAGTAATTTTTATTATTTTTAAGCGTATTTAATGTAGTAATTTTTATTACATACTAGCGGTCCGCCCCGGCTTCGCCCGTGGTAAATATTTACGTTTTCTCTACATAAGAGCTATCCTCGTACTTCAAGGAATATAATAAAAAAGACGGGTTGCACTCCGGGAGTGCCGGCAGAAGTGAAAACTTGATTATTAACGTTGAGCATGTTTGATATTTTGGAATGGTATCCGTCTTACGCTTTTTTGATCAGGTCACGTGTCCTGACGCGAGTTTAAGATTTTATACCCATTACAGAAAAAGTGCTCAACGCCGCTAAAGAAGTTTTCACTTCAAAAGAATTATCGAAATCGGTCCACCCGTTCACGCGTGATGCCGTGACAACGCGAAACGGGTTTCATTTTTATATATTTAGATTAAAATAAGGAATACGGATGGTTCATCAAAATAACCAAATCAAATCTTTAAAACTACGCAACGGATTTTGATGCAGTTTTTTTTTTAATAGATAGAGTGATTCAAGAGGAAGGTTTTAGTATATAATTTATTATGTTTTAGACAAAGCGGTCGAAGCCGCGGGCGGAAAGCTAGTTTTTAATAAACAACACGTTTCCACACAAGTCTGTAAAAACTTAATAAATACGACCATAAGAATAGAACTACACCGATGGGTATTCAATACACAGTGAAGCTCTCCCTTGTGTATTATTTAGGAAAAGCCCGTAACAGTGCGGCGTGTATTGGACTTCTACCCTACAATATTTTCTTATAAGCACAGAGTAGGGAACTAATGGAGCCATCTTGAAAATTACTTATTAGTGTTTTTAATTTTCAATATAATAGGTGTAGGAGATAGATTATATTATGTAGTTTAATCGTGATAACGTAGAACTCATACCTTCGGGGTTTGAATGAAGGTTAACGCAATGAAAATAAAATATGAGTAGGTCTTAGGTAGGTAGGTAATTTGTGCAACCTTTTAAAATACAATATTTTTACATTACCTAATTATTATTATCCCATCTAATAACAATGCCTGCAGATTTTGAGTAAACATGTCTCAAACATGCCGATAACACATAGTTTCTCGACGAAAATATAGCTTGTGTGGTGGTTTTTCTCAAGACTAGTCACTTTCGCATTTTTAATATTAGTAGGGATAAGAATATTTAAATTAGTTCCTATCTGTTAAAAGCTCTGTCAACTCTTTTGATAAATAAACAGAAGTGTCACAGTCTCTATGTCCAGCTACACTGTGCACACCCCATTCTAATAAAGTGTAATATAGGAAAATGGAAACTTATCGCGCGGGAACTTATGGACCTTCGACGGGAGTGTTCTGTGGCTTCAGTAATATCGGGGCAAGCGGCAAACCGAGCTGCCATAATGTGGATGGGTTACCGTGATAAAGTAAAAATTAAAAAGTCTCTAGGTTTAGTTTTACTAATTTTACAAGAATAGAAGATTACCAAATTAGCTTATTCATACCTAGTACAGTGTTATAATAATTATTTATGTTCATACTAATTTAACGTCCTAAATAATTTTAGGTAACTTTTATATTATGGCGATCAAAAGCACTTAAAAATAAGTTTTAATGAATACATATTAAAAATGCATTTGTATATGTAAGCATAATTAGAATGAGAAAAAGAACAGAGAAGAGAAATTTTTATCGTCAGGTCTATTTATTGGTGTGTGACAGGTGTGTTGACTGTTGTGTCAATGTCACTCTAATTTTCTGTCTGTGAGTGTTAGTGTCACTCTCAAGTGTGAGTTGTGAGTGTCAGCGTCGCGTCACTCTCACGCTATGGGTTGTTAATTGTGAGTGTCATTATGACAGATAGTATGTGTGTATGTGTATACTCACAGGCGCAGCGTGTCAGCGGGCAGGGGTCGGGGCGCGTGCAGCAGGTCGCGGTGCGCGCAGTCGACGGCGGCGGGGCGGCAGGCGCACGCCCAGGGGCACGCCGCGCCCGCCCGCCCCAGCGCAGCCAGCAAGATCAGTAGCAGCATTGTTACGTCATCTGGAAATAATGTTTATGTTAGATATAGGAACAGGGAAACATCAAACAACGCGGCTTCACATTCACTCTATTGGCGCTAGAGCCGCGCGAGATACATACTATTGGTCTTACCACAAAACAATTTAAACACAGTCTAACTTTAAACCAGAAATCTGTCACTTTAATAGTTGTCTATGTGAAATACGACAAAACCAGATTAAAGAGAACCCGCGCTTAAAGTTAAACCCTGTCTAAAGTTTTTTGTGGTAAGACAGTATATGTTTTCAGTGTAGTTTTTTAAGTGATTTTATGGGAAATTTTTCGATGGAGCAAACAAAGATGTTAATAATTAGGAGCAGGCAAGATGGGTCACCTGCTTGTTAACAATTATTGATATTATAGTAGAGCCATTTTAATAGGCAACATTTGACAGTTCAACAAAATTCAACAAC
The DNA here is from genome assembly GCA_029959065.1 of Colias behrii. Taxonomy (NCBI): domain Eukaryota; kingdom Metazoa; phylum Arthropoda; class Insecta; order Lepidoptera; family Pieridae; genus Colias; species Colias behrii. Next base: position 444,004 of record JARWMC010000022.1, read on the forward strand.
GTAACCTAGTAACGACGACATAGAATATCATGATATTTCGTTTTGTTAGAACTGCACATTTGCTTAACTTTTTTGAATTACGATTACATATTTATAATAATAATGACCGATACAAGTAATTTTAAGATTTCATTTTACTGATAAACCATACTAAACATAATAAACAATTTCTGAATTGAAGAACTGACGTCGCTACAAAATTGTGTTAATAAACCTTTTTTCTTTTTAAATACCAGAGACGTTACTCTAAAAATCGAAATCTGACATCTAGAATCGAATGCATTGATTACTTGTGAATAAAAATCATCATAAATTAATAAATTCGATTGACAAATGTTTCAAATCCGTATCGATTAATTCACTATAATCGATGTTTTTAAGCAGGTTACCTCTCTTCGAAGATAAAATTGATAGACGTCAAATGTTGCCTATTAAATTGGCTCGACTATAAGTGGTCACCACTGCCCGGACTAACACAGTCGCAATTCGCGAGCTTTTTAACGATAAAAGCGCTCTTTTTTTGGAAACCCGAATGTCATTAGATATAACTGTACGAGAATACAGCGTTTATTAATTGTTTGATGAATTACTTAAATTATTCAGGATATTATCATCTCAGTAGTCATGTACTTAGTAGACTTAGACATTAAATTATGCAACACTATATTTATAAGTTATACAAAACAGTGCAGTATTGACCCCGGTTCAATCGTTCCAGCTATACCCATAAGCGGATTTACAAAAATAGTCCCGTATTGCCTTCCATTAACCACTCTGATAAACGTGAGTGCACGTCTGTTTTATCACACGAAGTACGGTCAGCAAAAACATTTGAGTAAGAAAATATTTTCAACATTACTCAACGATATCGATGATAACAACGAAATTTTTAATTTTATTTATTTATTTAAAAGATTAAGTGTGAAAATGAAGTCCCATGTCCCCAAGTGGGTTAAGGGGCAGATGCATTATACATCTTTTTCACTGATCGATTTTCTTTAGGAACAAGTAGGTGATCAGCCTTCTGTGTCCTGCCAGACCGAGACATTTTTTTTATTCGTCTCCACCGGGAATCGAACCCTCCTGGGTTAACGTAATCCTCTCAGTTATACGCTCACGCGTTTACCACTGTACCAAGGAGGCGATCAAAAGATTTAGTGATAGGTCATAAAATATAAAGGATGGTAATAAATACAAATGTATTAATTCTTTAAAAATTTACAACAAAACCTCATCCTTATCATTACTTCTTACAATTTTTTAAAGCAAGCAGTTGCTCATTTGCTGATAAGTACAATTAATGTGAAAAATGGTAACTTTGATAAGAGTTACCATGTAATCACATTTTAAATGTTTGTTTGTGTTAAAATTGCTAGTCCTATCTAGTAGAATAAGAATATTTAAGAGTATTTAAGTATCGATAAGAGTTTACTATTTTTTTAAACAACATTTTTTTTTATAAAAGAGGAGGCAACAGAGCAGACGCGTCACTGATGTTAAGTGCACTGCGCCACCCAAAGGCACCAGCAATGCCGGGGACATTGTCAGTATGTTGCCGGCCTTTAAGGTAGGAGTACGCTCTTTTCTTGACCATATTTTTATAGAACATATTTTATACATATTTTTATAGCAACAGCCATCAAGCTCTACATCCACATAAATTTATGTTACATCCAAATTAAGGCAAATTGAAATAAAGGAAAGGTAGGTACATCTCACAATTCAAGTAGAAATTTATTTTGAAAATTTACAATTATATTTTCTGTCACCGTCTTATTTGCAGACTCTACCTACAGCAATAGGAAAGCTATGCCGTTTCCGACACTCGAGAGATTGTTACATATAATACGCTTTTAATGTTCGATGAGTAAGCGGTCGCGGGTTCGATTCCATAAACTCAAATGAGAGATAATACGGCTAAAGGTTTTTATGAGATTTATGACGTTTTGTATTTTAATATTTTACGGTTGCGACATTGAAAGTGCAGTAGTGTATCTTAATATGGCTCCAATGAAAATTCACTTGTGATGTAGTCGAGCTGGTTATTTTTAACACAATCCAAAAGAAGGAGGATATGTTCGTCTGTTTGTATGTATTTTTTTTTCTCTAAGCAGCATTTTTCAGTACTAGATTATTTAATAAATAAAGTATTTTTAATGCCCGAAGCTAATTGACGGACCTATACAGGGTGTCCCACTGTTGGTATACTAAGCTCAAAGGAGGTTATAGTTTTGCATACGCTGAGTACGTAAAAAATACTTATAAAATTCCAGACACAGTGTTTTTTCAAATAGATGAATTCTTAAAACTATGTCTACACCCATAACAAGCAACCCGCCCAGCTTTGCTAGCAGCACGTGAGCTATCGTTTAAGATTATGTTTTCAAAATGCTCACATTAGCAAAGCGGTATATGCCGGCTGCGCGAAGCTAGAGAAGAGAACATAGATTTTCAGGAAAAATATAGCAAACATTTTTTGATGTAATTTTGTTGTTTAAATATTATTTTCGTCATCAGTGTATGCAAAACTACAAGTCCCTTCGCGCTTAGTATACAAACAGTGGGACACCCTGTATATCTATTAAACGTAGGTATAAACTATGTTCTTGCCAAACTTCATACAGGTCAGCTGTTTTTGCGTGAAAGAGTAACATACATAAATTTAAGTAAATAATATCAGTTAGTCAGGATAATTTAAAGCGTCAGCACAAAAGCTCCTTTTCTGAAGTCGGTTGAAAAACAATGTTCCTTTTATTACAGTCGGTATAACCATTGCGTCAACTCTTATATTGGGGTCAATAGCTAGCCCCAAACCCCGGTACGTCTTCATTGAGATGCACATATAGTAAATTAATTGACTGACTCGATTAGGGTTGCCACTTAAGAGGAAATAATTTTATCGTTTGACAAATAGGAAGAGTTAAATGTGAAAAATGGGAAGTTAAATTGGAAGTGATAGAGCAATTTGGATGAAACTCTCTTGTAAAGATAGTTTTCGTTTTATATGAAAAATAGGAACTTAAACTGGTAGAGTAATAGGTACTTATAATTTAAAGAAAGAAAGAAATATTTTTTTCGATGAAACTCTCGAGTAAAGAGTTCTTTTATAGGCATAGTAAAAATAATAAAAGAGATTTTCCTCTTTGGTAAAAAGTAGACTATACTACTATTTAGACTCCTATCTATCTCCAGACATAAAAATCATATAATAAAATCACTCTGTGGCAACGTGAGAGACAGACGAACAAACACACAAACACATTTGTGCATTTATAATATTAGTAAGGATTTTATAAACTGTCAACTACGCTGGATATTAAAGTACGTCCAACGAGAAGCGATACCAAATGTAAACAAAACACATGCAAGGTCATTGGGAATTGCAGGGGTGCGTAACTTTTTGAAAGTTGGATTTATATAGTTTAAAAATATATCCGGCAAATTGTAATAATACCAAAAAGGATAGTCTATTTTTATAAATTTTATCATAATTTGAATTATTGTATAATGTAGATTTAAATTAAATAACGCGAATAATAATAATTTTCTGAATCATAAAATATAATATAAGAATAATAAAATTGCCGCCCGAATGTTGGCGAATCCGTCTTGACGTTGTTATGTTTTTGCCGGGAGAACGAGACATTACGACAAAGGCACAAGATGGAAAGAGATAGATATTAGATTGTCAACGCCACAGTTGTTTTTTAGGTAAATGACCTTTTGTATCTCTTCTCGTTGGCCTTCCTTTAGTTACCTTTTATATAGGCCAGCCATAAATATATATTTTTCTTACCTCAAGCATAAAACCAGTAATAAAACCGTCACAATGGCTGTGTTGCCCGTTTTCTAGCTACAAAATAAATGTTTTGTTAAAAAACAATGAAATACAGTAGCTATGGCAGTAGTGTATTTTAAATAATAGAAACAAAACAAGCTTTATGGTAAACACAAATATTTCAATTTTACGTAAATTGGGAATTTTTGACAATATTACTGTAAGTGTTCGTATTGAATGCGTATTTTTTTGTTAACCAAGCCACAGATGGAAAGCTAGTAGAGTATAATATCTTTAGCTAGAATAATAATAAATAGCAATGAATATATTTTCTGCAATCACTACATAGTATAAAACAAAGTCGCTTTCTCTGTCCCTATGTCCCCCTTTGTATGTTTAAATCTTTAAAACTACGCAACGGATTTTGATGCGGTTTTTTTTAATAGATAGAGTGATTCAAGAGGAAGGTTTTAGTATATAATTTATTAGGTTTTAGACAAAGCAGGCGAAGCCGCGGGCGGTAAGCTAGTTTCACATAAATAATTGTAACAAAATTTAATTAGTTTTAAAAAAGCTACGAAAGTAAGAAAAATGGAACGAAATATTATTCCAAAAATGGGAATCAACCAACCTTTGAAGTAAGTTAAGTACTTAAGTGTCTCAAGTTAATGTAAGTTTTTACGCCTCTTTTGTTATGTATGTTTATCCGTACATTTCTTCGAAATGGTTAATCCGATTATGGCCATTGTGTCGACTATTTCTTCCTTTTGAAGTAGCATTCATCATAGGTGGAGTTGGATTTACTATTTCTGTTACCTCGAATATATTTTAACTACAAAAACATGAAAGTATTAAATATAAAGATTCTTTGACATACCTAAATACTACACAATATAAAGAAATAATAAAAATAATAAATTCATCACACAAAAAGTACGAACATTCATAAGTATTGGTTTATAATTAATATTCCTTAATTCTATTTAAATATTATACTTTTTACAAAAGAAGGGATAAGACAGCCCTATTCAACAGTGACGTCATTGAGACCTTTTACTGACCTACATCAAAACAAGAGGTTTACTCCGAAATCTTGGCTGTAATTGAAACGTCACACGTCCGAACAATTAAAAAAAAAACAACCTCCAACAAATTTTCAACCATATCACCTGTACTTAGAGTTCACTTTTGATTTAAGCAACTGACAGATATAATAAATTATCTTCGTTCATGTCACACAAAAGCGCGGGAGGCGTGAATTCGAAATTCGAACAATGACGTTTGACAGCTGAATAGGTTTTTTTTCTTTTTTTTTTAATTCAAAGGAGTTTAAGCTCATGAAGGCTGGTTAATTAAATACTAATGATTTCGTATGGGGTGTGAAGTTATGAATATTAAACGTGGGAAAATTGAACATGCTAATTGCTCTTTAATGTGCAGTTGCGTGTAAATTGCTTTGAAAGTTATGAGCCGGAAATTTTCTTGAGTGTCGATTGATCGAATGTCTTTGTTGATCGACGTTCCCAAGTGAGATTTTATTTTTATTTTTAACGTATTTTTTTAACTATCCTTTGTGAAAATGTTGTTCCTGTTTCTGAAATTTTTAGGATTTCGTGCCTACCTAAAAAATAAAAGGGGACCCTATTATTTCGACTTCGCTGTCTGTCTATCTGTCTACTAACTAAGTCTATCTGTCTAAGAACTACTGGTCCCATTTGCATAAATCTTTCGGTGTTGGATAGCCCATTTATCAAGGAAGGCTATAGGCTATATATCATCACGCTAAGACCAACAAGAACCCAGCACTGCGGGTAAAACCGCGGAGCACAGCAAGTAAAATATATTTTATCATAACTCCTAAAATAACATCTGATCAGTTTTACATAGAAAAGTTCAAAACTGCTATATCCATTCATATAACGATATTACCATACAGTAATTTAGTCCACATGCAAAATACATCAGTATCAACGCTAACAAAGTTAGGCGCGTGGCACACGTCCGATCCACTTAACGTCTCGCGCGCGTTTGATTAATTTCACCACAGACTATATGCAATGCACAGACTATGTATAGACAATAGAGTATATATCTAGGCGCGTAGATTTAATGGATTTTAAAGAGAATTTTGGATTGGATTCAAATGCCAGTTCTTGGATTCAAATGTCAGTTCAAATCCTGCTAACCTATGTTTTATTTGTTACTCTTTCGCAAAAAAGCGACTGGACGAATTTGGATGAAACTTTACAGCAGCATTGATTATTCATGAGAAGAACAATTATGAACAGTTGGAATTCTACTTGATTTTCTTTGAATGTAGAAACAAAAATCGAAGTTCTGTGAATATCAAATAAAAAAAAATGTGAGGAAAAATAAATAGTAAAAAAAAAGACGGGTTGCACTCCGGGAGTGCCGGCAGAAGTGAAAACTTGATTATTAACGTTGAGCATGTTTGATATCCATCCGTCTTACGCTTTTTCGATCAGGGTCACGTGTCCTGACGCGAGTTTAAGATTTTATACCCAACGCCGCTAAAGAAGTTTTCACTTCAAAAATAAAAAGACACGTGTGGCACTCGGGGACTGCCGCGGTAAAGCTATTGCATAACATGCCTTCAAGCCACACCTCCGAGCCCGTCGGAGTGGGGAGCGTGAGGTTTTTTCGTTACGGAATTTCTCGATTCGGTCCCCGCGCTCAAGGCCCGCGATAGAAGCTATGCAATAGCTTAAAAATATTTATTCTGTAACAAATATGTTTACAATTTTAACAGTCATTGAGACATCCTTTTAATCATTTAAATGCTTGTGTTAGAACATCACGCTCTTCCGACATTACATTATCTGTTATTGTTACACGAATATTATTTAAAAGTTTCATTAAAGACAGATTAGTTACAATACCTACTTTTATTGAATGTCAAGTCAGTCAAAACTCAAAAGTTGGTTTACCGATGCCCGGACAGAGCCGGGTAGAGCGGCTAGTGCTATATAGTTTATGACTCTCCTTTTTATTATTAAGCGAAATAAATATATTTACAAGCAAGGACGTAAACATTTCATTTCATGAACAGTCCTGCGACTACGTTGTCAGCTAATAATACTATTAAATTGTTTACTAGCTGCTCCGCGCGGTTTCACCCCCGTGGCTCCTTTCCTGTTGGTCGTAGCGTGATGCTAATATATACAGGGTTACTTGTAAAACACCAGCAACCTCGCAGGACAAGATAGCTAACATCATAAGTAACAACATTTGTTCTACGACTTTTGGCATAACGCAATAAATTATTTTTAAATGATTTTTTAAACTTTTATTGTACTCTCCTTACATTTGTAAGTCTATGTTCTATTAATTATCGGATGGACGACGCGACGCCCCCTTCCCCCTCTCGTTCGCTTTTTGTTTACGTAATTTTTGGGAGGCGTAGAGTTTATAATATTCAGACGGAAAATTAAATGAATATTTATTTTTGTATGAAAATAAAATCTAACAAATTATCAAAAGTCGTAGAACAAATGTTGTTACTTATGATGTTAGCTATCTTGTCCTGCGAGGTTGCCGGTGTTTTACAAGTAACCCTGTATAGCCTATAGCCTTCAATGAGCTATCTAACACCGAAATAATTTTTCAAATAGGACCCGGTGGTTCCCGAGATTAGCGCGTTCAAACAAACAAACTCTTCAGCTTTATAATATTAGAAGATTAGTATAGATTTTATGACTCCTTTTTATAAGCGAAATGAATAGATTTACTAGCAATGTCGTAAACATTTCATTTCATTAACAGTCCTGCGACTACCGTGTCAGCTAATAATATTGTTTATTACTGTATACAATTATTTAACCAAGCACAAAGGAATAAATAGCATATACATCGCATTGCTATCGCTTAAGCAATACGTCTGTAGACAATTAATTCGCACGATATTGTCTGTGCTTGCTGTAGGGTTGTCACTTGCGAGTTTTATAGCATTCTAATCTATACTTATAATATAATCTATACTAATATTATAAAGCTGAAGAGATTGTTTGTTTGTTTGTTTTTTTGTTTGAACGTGCTAATCTCAGAAACTACTGGTCCGATTTGAAAAATTATTTCGGTGTTATCATTACGTTATGACTGACAAGAGCGGAGCAATGCGGGTGAAACCGCGGAGCACAGCTAGTACGGTATATTTAAACAATATTTCAGAAACTTTTGCAAGTAAGTACATTTAGCCTTCGAATTTCGATGTTAGTATGTGTATTATTACTTATCATAATTCGTTACAACGTGTTAACATTATATTGATATTTTATAACAAATATTTAGTAATTTTTTAAGCTCTGCATCTTCTTTTAATTAAAATTTAAATAATTCATTGATTTATCCATAACAAAAACATAGAAAAATAGTAACTATTCAGGGTGTCCCACTGTCGGTATACTAAGCGCGAAGGGACTTGTAGTTTTGCATACACTGATCACGTAAAAAATACTTAAACAACAAAATTACGTCAAAATTTTTTTGAAGTGAAAACTTCTTTAGCGGCGTTGGGTATAAAATCTTAAACTCGCGTCAGGACACGTGGCCTGATCGTAAAAGCGTAAGACGGCTGTTTTTTTTTTTTAGCCCTTATATTCCATGCGTAAGACGGATACCATTCCAAAATATCAAACATGCTGAACGTTAATCTGCCGGCACTCCCGGAGTGCAACCCGTCTTTTTTGCTAAATTTCGCGCAGGAGGCATATACCGCTTCTCTAATGTGAGCATTTTGCCTATGAAAACAATCTTAAACGATAGCTCACGTGCTGGTGGCAAAATTGGGCGGGTTGCTTGTTTTGGGTGTACACATAAAGTTTTATTTTTGAAGTGAAAACTTCTTTAGCGGCGTTGAGCACTTTTTCTGTAATGGGTATAAAATCTTAAACTCGCGTCAGGACACGTGACCTGATCGAAAAAGCGTAAGACGGATACCATTCCAAAATATCAAACTATGCTCAACGTTAATAATCAAGTTTTCACTTCTGCCGGCACTCCCGGAGTGCAACCCGTCTTTTTTTACGTACTCAGCGTATGCAAAACTATAACCTCCATTGAGCTTAGTATACCAACAGTGGGATACCCTGTATACACAGATGTAACTCGAACTGGCTCTTGCCATTGCCCTGGAAAGCAGAAACTGTAAATTTAGTAACAGAGAAAATTTTATTTAAAAAGTTAATAAATTATTGAATAGGCTATTGGTTAAAATAACATTGTAATTAATTTTCCCTTTTATTCGCAAAAATAATAAATCAATTAAGACAACTTGGCAGCCCTATTGACGCGGAACGTTCGGCGCCATGACTCGATTAATTTTATTGAATGCCGTTTTTATTGGTGACGTCACGGTTCGCGAACATACCCCCCCCTCCCCCTCCCTCTCTCACTATCTAGATATAGGCAATATGTGACTTGTGAGCTATTTAGGAGGGATAAAAGGTGTTTCTTGTAAAGCTAGTTAATAGAGATTTTGAACTCCAGTAAATTTAATGTTTAGTTTCAAATCATTCAAATGGAGATCAATAGAGCTAGTACTTAATTATAAAAAAGAGCATGTGCAGCACACGTGTCAGAAGTGAAACTTCTTTGGCAAGATTCAAAGATACAAAAGTCGTCGCCTCACTCCATTACGTGACGTGACGTGAGTTGTATTACTCCTAAATATTATACGTAAAAGGTCTTTGTTACATAAGGACATAGTTTTATTACAACACTAGCTGCCCCGACAAATGCCCCTTTTTCGTGTTTTCTCTTAACACTTGCCTTAACAAAAACCTTAAAACATTTTGCCGATTTGGTCGAGCCGCTCTCAAGATTTACGATAAGCAGCACATTTGGCGATTTGTTTTTATTGTACACTGATAAATTGATATTTTAATAACTGTATAAAATCATATTTTTTAACCATAAAAATACATATTTTTTTAACCAAGCAATACCCATATTTTTTTAAAATATCCAGTTAAATTTGACCCTAAAACCCACCAAGTACCAGGACATCATATATCACCAAGAGATTATCTCATAATCTCTGATGATTGATGACTTGCTTCACATCCTGCAAGTATTCGGGAGTTTTACGTAATGCCTAAGCCAGATAATATAATACTACTAGTACCAAAGCTTTGGCCTAGATGGAAGGGTTAATGACCTTTTATTGTAGTTCGATTTTATATATGTCTTTTTTGAAGTTAAACTTCTTTAGGGCCTTTAGGCGCGTTGAGAGTAAAATTTCAAGGTCGCGTCATGGCAATTCGCATCATGGAGTAAAGCCACGATTTTGGTATCCCTGCATTCTTCCAAAGAAGTTTCACTTCTGACACGTGTTCGGCAAACACGCTCTTTTTTATATTTAAATTGAGAAACAAATGTATTGATTTTTTGACATTAATAATAAATAATTTTGACAAAATTTGACCTCCTTTAAATTGTCAGAAATATACAAAATTTTGAAAGGATCACAAGCGAGGCATCATCTTTCAAATAAAAAAGAATCAACAAAATCGGTTCACCTAATTCAAAGTTTTGATGCCACAAACCCAAGTGAAGCCACATGCTTGAACTAGTTAACTATATCGATTTAATTACTTGCATGAAGAAATGTGTGAGTTTGAGTTTGAGTTGTAATGTCATAATGAAATGAGGAAATAATTAGTATTTGAAGAATTCGATATGACGTGTCACTGTGGGAACTATATGCGTTCAGAATGGACCTAGTCCGAGAGGCGGTGGTGGAATTTATTTATTTATTTATTTAAGGTCAGCCAACAGTTATTTACATCAGTACAAACATACAAAAAATGAAGGAATGTAGTAAGGAATGAGATTTCTTTATTATTATTTTTTACATTCCATCGTATTTTTCTTTCCCTAAATTTATTTCCGTTTAAAGCTAATTAGTCGGGATTAGTACCTCTATTCTATTGTTTTAAAACTTTATAAAAAAAATAAAAAAAAATATTAAAAAAATAAATATTCGATTACTACAGAGAGAAATGTAGATATTACCTAAACAGTATGTATGTCGCACCTTTGCTCGTTTTAATATTAAAAATTAATAAAATATAGGTATTACATTACTCGTTAAATGGAGCTCTCTCCTAATAGTAATAAATAAATGATTAAAATCGAAACACAATAACTTATATTATTTTTGATTAATAATTATATGATATGATCACTTACAATAAAACACAGTCAGCTCTCTGACTAACTCAGTGTTGTGTATTGACTCAAGTGAGTGAGGTGTTTAACTACTTGTTACTATAATTAGTGGAACGTATGTCTTAGTTTGTGCTTAGGCTGGTTATACACGCTGGTTACGTATCGTAAATAAGGCTGGTTATAAACTTTTTTATTTTTTTTTATAAAAAATAATAATTTAAAATATAGACTAGCGAAATGTTTTTTTGCGTTCGGTAAGCTTTCTATCTAAGTCGCACAAATATATTTTGTGTTGAAATGTGAACAATTAGATATTGAATAAAATAAAACCACTTGATTGATAATTACATCTAGAAATAAGCAAAAGATACTATGTCTAAGCCAAAAACTTGAAAGTTTCGTAAGAAAGCCTTTATTACAGCATCACTACATAGTAGGTATAAAACAAAGTCGCTTTCTCTGTCATAGGGACTGTCCTTATGTATGCTTAAAGCGCGTCACACACGGTGAAGATACTATAATATTTTATCTTAAGATACTGTAATATTTTATATTACAGTATCTTAAGGTATCCGGTATCAGCGTTCTGACCATCATTTTTCTTTTTGTCATTGCGTACTAAGACCCCTGTAGAACCGCCATCCTGTTACGAATGACCCGAAATTTTGTGGGTCATTTGTAACAGGATGGCGGTTCTACAGGGGTCTTAGTACGCAATGACAAAAATAAAAATGATGGTAAGAACACTGATACCGGATACCTTAAGATACTGTAATATAAAATATTACAGTATCTTAAGATAAAATATTATAGTATCTTCACCGTGTGTGACGCGCTTAAATCTTTAAAACTACGCAACGGATTTTGATGCAGTTTTTTTTAATAGATAGAGTGATTCAAGAGTAAGGTTTTAGTATATAATTTATTATGTTTTAGACAAAGCGGGCGAAGGCGCGGGCGGAAAGCTAGTTAAAGAATAAATGGAAGATGAAAATCCATGGAGGTTTGTCGCAAGAACCACAGGACAGTTCTTTGGCATATTATGATACATATTATCATATGTAGTTAGATATAAGTTACATATTATGTAAAATTGAATTGTAATATTGACATGATTTTAAAAGAGCAACTATGGAGTTTCCTGCCAGTTCTTCTCCATAGATACTGCTTTCCGATTCGGTGGTAATTGTTAAAAATATGTAATGGCGATTCGAAAGTGCTTCTAGAAGAGGTCTAATTGAATAAATAAATGTTTGAGTATGAGTTTGAGTAAAGTGTAGGTATGTAAGAAAGAAAGAAAGAAAGAAAATACATTTATTTTAATGTCTTGCCACACAGGAAAAAACAGAGAATAGTAAAATACAATAAAGTTTGGAGTGCGAAGAAAACAGAAAATTATATTCAATACTGATTTCAACATTAACACATAGGGTCTGTGCAGCATCAAACATTAAAAAAGGGAACCACTCGGTGATATTCTGTGATGCAGAGGCATCGCAGCACCGGTTTTCAGTGGGCCCTCCTCGACAGTCAAAGGAATGTTGTGTTGTGTTGTATGTTGTAGTGTTGCAACGAACTCACACAAGTCAAAATCCGTTCAGCTGTTTAGGCTATGTGTGCCAAAAAACATACATACATACACTCGAAAAACATAACCCTTCTTTCGCAGTCGGGTAAAACTCCATAGGTGGTTCAACCCCGCTGTGCTGATGATCAAAATATTGAAATTGAATGATAAATACTAACAGTAGTTCGTTTGTCTGTCCGTCATCGTATATTGAATGGATGTACATAAAAACTAACAAGCCTCAGATAGATGCTATCAAAGAGATTGTGTTACACAGGGGAAAGGCACCTTTGGTACAACTTAAAAATTTAAACTCAAACTCAGACATTTATTTCTAAACTAAAATTATTATAGAAGCACTTTTGATGCTTAGTGAACATCTTAATACAAGAAGATTATATTCATCACTAGCTGCTCCGCGCGGTTTCACCCCCGTGGCTCCGCTCCTGTTGGTCGTAGCGTGATGATATACGTGGGCCACACTGAAAGTTTTGCGTAACTCGTAAATAAAACAATTTATCTGAGTAATATTATATTTACTACTTTTTAAAGTATTCTCCGTTACATTTAAAACACTTTTTCATCCGTTCAAACAATTTCTGGAGACATGAGGACCATTGGTCCGAGGGTATGTTTTCTGCGTGCTGTTTGAAAGCAATCACGGCCTCTTCTGGCCACGTAAATGTCGAACCACTCATTGAATCTTAGATTTTTGGGAAACCGAAGAAATCGCACAGTGCTAGGTTAGGACTGCGTGGGGCATGGGTCACGTGCTCTATGTTTTCAGAAGCCAAAAATGACTTTGTTTTGTTCGCGGTGTGTGCCGAAGCACTGTCATGGTGCAACAGGATGCGACTTCTAGGTCGCTTTTCCCTCTTTTTTTCTAAGACATTGGGCAAACAAATAGTGGTGTACGACTCAGCATTAACAGTATTTTGTTACTCAAGTGGTATAGTGCAGACAGAACCCGTCTTAGAGAAAAAAAACGCAATCATTTGTTTGTCGACCCTTCTCGCCTGCCTTAATTTTGTTGGTTTGCTGTCACTTTCAAACAACCCCAAAGAATATTGGTGATTTTTTTCTGGAATATAACAATATATTCATGTTTCATATCCTGTTACGATATTATACACAGCATTAGAATGTCCGTGATTGTACTGTAATAGCATTTCTTTACACCAATCTACTCGATGTCGTTTTTGTTCTGGAGTGAGTTTGTGAGCAATTCACTGGCAACAAAGCTTCCTAACTTTGAAATGTTCATGTAAAATTTTTCTGAATTTGGCTCATACCAATCCCCAAATGTCCTCGAATCACCTAATAAGTGATATGGCAATTTTCTTAAATTAGTCATCTGGCGGTAGTCATATTTTCCTCCGTGATCGCAGTTGAGGGTTGACCTTCACGAATGTCATCATGGAGAGAAACATGGCCGCGATGAAATTCAGTATATCAATGCCTTACAGTCCTCAATTAAGGTGCTTCCCTCCCAAAAGTATTTTAAAGGCGAGCAGTGCAAGCTTTCGGAGAAAGCGAACTTTTAAAATCATAAAAAATCACCGCCCTAAAATTGTTTCGTGCTAGTTCCATTTTTGCTACGGATAACGAACTTCAACTTGAGATAAAAAACAATTGACAAGCGCTTCCCACCCAATTTTTTTTTCTACAACTAATGAGACTTCATATGTTAAAAAAATATAACATTCAAAATTCAAACATTTATGGGTGGCCCGCAACGCAAAACTTTTAGTGTGCACTAGGTACAGGGTGTCCCAGTGTTGGTATACTAAGCCCCAAGGAGGTTATAGTTTTGCATACGCTGAGTACGTAAAAAATACTTGTAAAATTCTAGACGCATTTTTTTTCAAGTAGATGAATTCTTAAAACTCTATGTGTACACCCATAACAAGCAACCCGCCCAACTTTGCCACCAGCACGTGAGCTATCGATTAAGATTATGTTTTCATAGACAAAATGCTCACATTAGAGAAGCGGTATATGCGATATATAGAAGAAAACATGAATTTTCAGGAAAAAATTAGCAAAAAATTTTTGACGTAATTTTGTTGTTTAAGTATTTTTTACATGATCAGTGTATGCAAAAGTACAAGTCCCTTCGCGCTTAGTATACCAATAGTGGGACACCCTGTATAGCCTATAACCTTCCTCGATAAATGAGCTATCTAATACCGAAAGAATTTTTCAAATCGGACCAGTAGTTCCCGAGATTAACGCGTTCAAACAAACAAACAAACTCTTCAGCTTTATAATATTAGTATAGATTTACTTAGAAATTAATTATAATATCTAATGGCGGTGGTTAACTTCATCTGTGATGTGAATTTCTATAACCTTTCCCATTTACCGAGGAAGGCTTTGTACAATAAAAATAACGTTTCAGCCAATAGATGAAAATAAAAGAAAAAAATTTAACGAATATAAAAAAAAACAGCTTTCGGTTTCACTCGATGTGTCTAACTTAACAAATTGTATTCTTTAACCTTCCTCGTGAACCACTCTATCTATTAAAAGGTGAAGGTGGTTCCTACTACATAATATTTTAAGTCATATTTTCAAGAAATATTTTTTTTTATTTTTATTTTCTACACCAACTTTTATACTAGAACCACTCAAAAATTAAACAATTTTTCACGGTTCAACCTTTAATTCAAAAGGTTCGTAACACCTGACCCTTGATCAGATGGCATGTGCGTCGTTAGCTGATATTCGTTAACAAACATATGAACTTGTGCTTTATCACAATACAATACGGTTCATTTTCAAACGTTAACAATATCAATGTATTAGGTGTAATGCTCTTGTTATTTTGAATCGTATTTCTATTGATTTAAAGTCCATTTTCATTGAAATAAATTGATGTATTAATATACCATTATCATATTAATGTCGTAATTTGAACTTTATTTTTATAGCTTTTTGGTCGTTTTTCGATTGTTTTAAAATTATAATTAGGAAAATTCTTGTCCCTAATATTTAGAATTTTACAAAGGAATTTAGAAGACAGGTGTACGATTGTCAAAGTGTTGATGTATAAATGTGTGTTTGTCATTCCATTACTTTGGAACGGATTAACAGGGATCAGGAAATTTATTTGTTTTGTACCTTCCTATAAATATTATTGGAAGTGGCATGAATGCAATTTTCTTTTTCAACACGTTTTTATTAGATTCATCTGTATGTTTGTATGTAATAAATAGACTTCTTTTTAGAGGTTCTTCTTTCAGATAGGTTTACTCTGACTTAGAAGAGAGAGTAAGTTGAATCACTACATAGTATAAAACAAAGTCGCTTTCTCTGTCCCTATGTCCCTATGTATGCTTAAATCTTTAAAACTACGCAACAGATTTTGATGCAGTTTTTTTTTAATAGAACGAGTGATTCAAGAGGAAGGTTTTAGTATATAATTTATTAGGTTTTAGAGTTTAGACAAAGCGGGCGAAGCCGTGGGCGATAAGCTAGCTTAAATAAAAATACATTAATTTATCAAATTAAAAAAGTTTTTAGTTTTTGATGTGAAACTTCTTTAAGCACGTTGAGAGCACGTTGAGAGTAAAATATCAAGGTCGCGTTATGGCAATACCGTCACGTCATGGAGTGGCGACGATTTTAGTATTTTTGAATCTTGCCAAAGAAGTTTCACTTCTGACACGTGTGCTTGATACACAAGCTATTTTTTTAAGTTACTTTAAGTACAAGAGGGGGGAGGGGGGGTTAGTACCAGGACCTCATAAATAAGCAATAGTTACGAATTAGTCGACCTAAATAACGAATGAATGCATTCATACCAAGCGATGCAGTACTGCATAATATATCCTAGTGATCCTACTAATATTATAAATGCGAAAGTTTGTGAGGATGTGTGTGTGTTTGTTACTCTTTCACGAAAATAAGTTTTATCAAAATTTGTCCAGCAGTTTCATAGATTTACTGTAAACGTTATACATACTTTTCTTATTATATTTTTATTTTATCTTTCAATATAACCATAAAAACACACAATAAACATTTACGACACAACGCACACTTAAATTTCCATTATTTATACCTATCACAAACATAAAACCGCATCTAAATCTGTCAATCCGAAATAAAACAGTTGTATAAAAATATCAACAAAGCTTACCTCAGCGGGGATCGAACCCGCGACCGTCGACAAGCTAACGGTATCGATAAACGTATCAACACTAGTACGTCACTCGACAAGTGATTTATCGATACGGGCACATCACTTTCCGTTGTTAAATTTATATAGCGCTTAAATATTATTATTTTTTATTTGACCGATTCAGATAATGATTATGTTGTATGTCCTCCAATGTTGTTAAATCTATCTATCACTGAAACTTCATCATTTTCAATTCAGCTGTGTTTGCGTGATCGATTAACAGCCGAATTTAAATTACATATATCGTTTACTATACTTTTATGTGTCAGTCTTTTTGGACTGAATTCTGAAACGGCTCTATCGAATTTGATGAGACTTTCGACACAGCGTACAAATTTGGAATTTTATAGGTTTAAAATATTTTTGACTTTTGTGTGTCTACCATTTTCGACTGAGCTCAAAAACGGCTGTATCGAAAACGTTGAGAATTTTGACAGTTAGCTTACAAGTTATTAATTATTTTAAAATTTAAATCTTATTTATAAAAATGCCTTTTTATTTGTGTAAAATGTGAATACAGATAAATAAAATTAAAATATCAACTTTTATGTCCTTTGTATTAAAACAAAGAAGGCAATAGACCGTTGAACGATTTAAATTCGTTGTAACTTTAAAGTTTCGAAAGTTGAGTCAAGTTGTAACTTAAACAATGTAACATGATATTCTGTTAACTTGAATGTAATCAGAATTTAAAATATTTTGATTTTTAAATAACTTCATTTTTATTTTAATTATCATCATCAGCTTATTCATTAAAAATATTACAATACACTTTTTTTGCTTTTTCAAAGATACTAGCTTAACGCCCACGGCTTGGCCCGCATAGGTAAAGAAAAATACGCGGAAGGATTTCCGGGATAAATCTATGCTTTGTCCTTTTTCAGATATCTCATGTAACAAATTTCATCCAAATCGAAACAGTGGTTGAGGACTGAAAAGACAGACAAACAGACACAGTTATGTACTTCCTTAATTATAGTTAGGGTTTTTTTTATAATATGAACATCATCACCAACGTCAACAATATAATTTTCTCTCTTAAGTTTCTGTCCTTAAGAAACCCCTATTCCACTAACTTAAGCCAGCGACTTCTCTCGCTTCCAAATTACAATTATAAATTCCAAGCGATTTTTTTTTTATTCTAACCCGTATTCTATATATATGTATCTATAATCAATATTAATCTCAAATTTGTTCATCGGTCAAGATATAAAAAACTGACATTTTCGCATTTATAATATTTGAACCCATAACATTATTCAAAAAACATCACCACTTTTCTAACAAAAAATTTAACACGTTCATCCCTTTCTTACTCTATATGAGAGATAGAGATAGCAGATAACCTTTTTTTGCAATAGTTGTGGTTTATCTTTAGCCTCTAAAATTTTAGGATCATTTTTATAACCACTAAAAGGGAAGACGTATACCGACTGCAAAAAATGGGTTATGGGTTTTCGATGTTTTTTTAATAATCATCACTAATCTATCTATTCTAATATTATAAAGCTGAAGAGTTTATTTATTTGAACGCGATAATCTTAGGAACTAGAGAAGCGATTTGAAAAATTATTTCAGTGTCAGATAGCCCATTAATCCAGGAAGGCTATAGACTATATACATTTATATAAATAATACAGTTAAATAAAACACACGCTTGAAACTCATGAAATTATTGTATTTTCATTGATCCTTGATAAGTGTATACAGTGGGTCAAAATCGTGTATAAAGGAGTCGGCTACTTACAAACATCAGATGAAGCTTATAAAAGCGTGTTAAAAAAGATACATTCTGTAATTACTGTATTTTTAAATTCTTTCCTAAAATATAGTTAAGAATTAAATTTAAGGGGTGTTAGGCGATCAGCGAAAATTCAGCTATTCGGGCCTGAGGTAAGGGGTGAGGGGGTCCGCGTTTAATATGGAATCAACGTGCTCGAAACTAAAAATCGTAAGCGCCATTCACATTTTTATCAAAAAGTGAATGAAAATATTTAGTATTTTCTAAATCTTAAACAGTCACGAAATCGAGAAGGTAAATACCTGTATTTGTGATTTTATATGAATTATTATCGTAAAATACGGTTGTAATGAGCATTTATGATATTTTAGAGGTAACTTCAGGATTTTTTTTATCGAGCAAAATTTCCAATCGTGTTTTGGAAACAGTCATCCCATCACACACACGTTCTGTACCTAATACACATTAGAAATTTCAGTGCGAAAAAACTGAAATATTTTCAATTATAGCTCATAGATAACAGTCCATTTTGCCGTTTTCACCTACTAAGTGTCTCATAAATCAATGAAACATGTGACAATGGCTTATTATGACTTTAAATTGTTATGATTTTTTAATTTAAACAGTGATACAGTCACCAGCATAATTCAAACTTATATTATACTAGCTATCCTCACGGCTTCGCTCGCTCTTCCTCTTGAATCAATTTGCGTATTTTTAAAGATCTAAGCATACATAGGGACATAGGGACAGAGAAAGCGACTTTGTTTTATATACTATGTAGTGATGTAGTGATATATAAATGTAAAATTACATACTTTCGCGTTTATTATTATTTATTTATTAAAATAAAGTGGTATAGAATTTGTTAACATAGCATTATTCATTCATTCATTTATTTTTTATTCAAATTTATTCATTCATCTTAAAGTCTCAAGTACTTTGGTCTATGTGTACATAGACCAAAGTACCAGGGCACCATAAATGTATGGAGATGTGCCGAAGGTGCGAGGTCGTTGCTCCCGTTCTAATAAATTTAATAATCTCATACAATGACGTCCTCCGGGACTCGAGTATTATGTTAATTGCATTTAAGGGAATTCCTTAGCGATTTGTAAGGGAATTTCAAAGACCCCTTTTGAATTTATTTGGAGCGCTTTTTTCATTGTTTGGTTCAATTTTATTGGTTTTGAATGGACTGTGTATTATATATCAATATGTATATGATTTTCTGAAATTATGAATGTGTTCAGTCTCTACTAATAGCCAAAAATTATTAACAACTAGCTGTGTGAAGTCCCATGTCCCCTGGTGGGGTAAGGGGCAGATGCATTATACATCTGTTTCACTGATCGATTTTCTTAAGGGACAAGTAGGTGATCAGCCTTCTGTGTCCTACCAGACCGAGACATTTTTTCTTCGTCTCCACCGGGAATCGAACCCAGGACCCCCATCGAGGATGGGCTATCTAACACCGAAATAATTTTTCAAATCGGACCAGTACTTCCTGAGATTAGCGCGTTCAAACAAACAAACTCTTCAGCTTTGTAACATTAGTATCTAAAACTTATAAAATTAAGTATACGTACTATTACCTTCCTTGACTATTATAAATGTGAATGTCTGTCTGCCTGCTACGCTTTAACTGCGAAACCATAGCACCGATTTGGATGCAATTTTGTAATAAAAAGAGATGAAGACCCAGCGTCTATTATATGCTACATTTTTTTTAATCCCCCTTGAAAACGGTTAAAATTGAACGCAGTAGGACAAGTGTTGGAATTAAATCGGTTAAGTATTCAGTAAATACTTTAAGCTCTTTCCAGTAGAGGGGCCAAGTCTATTGGTTCTGGGGCTACACACATACATACGTGCGAACAAAATTACTACGTTGATAAAGTTGTACTTTGATACGGGTAATTTTTTGAAGTGAAACTTCTTTAGGCGCATTGAGAGTAAAATTTCTAAGTCGCGTCATGGCAATACCGTCACGTCATGGAGTAAGGTGACGATTTTGGTATCTTTGAATCTTGCCAAAGAAGTTTCACTTCTGACACGTGTGCTCGGCACACGATTTTTTAATGTATGACGTTTTACTATTAAAAATTGAGTAATAAGGTCTTTAATATAATTAAAAACGTATTTCATATATTATTAGCATAATTTAACAGACCCAGTGTATGTTCGTTGTAAAGTAAAAATTAACATTTACCTACATAAGCCATAAATAAAAAACTTTGTCATGAAGAACACTGTTTTTAAACCGTTATAGGGTTAAGACGGCATTAGCCTATATTATTTCATTCATAATTACAACATAATATATGAGATGGAATCTATACTAATATGTATTACAAAGCTGAAGAGTTTGTTTGTTTGTTTGAACGCGCTAATCTCAGGAACTACTTACTGACTTATATCTGACTAGCTGTGCCTCGCGGTTTCACCCGCATTTCCCGCTCCTCTTGGTCTTAGCGAGATGATAATATATAACCTATAGCCTTCCTCAATAAATGGGCTATCTAACACCGAAAGAATTTTTCAAATAGGACCAGTAGTTGCCGAGATTAGCGCGTTCAAACAAACAAACTCTTCAACTTTATAATGTTAGTATAGATAAAATGTATATAGTCCCCACATTCCACTGCACTGGTCAGTCCCCTCACCCAGTGACGGTAGAGGGTTGATTTTAGATTTTTAGCGCAAACAACGCACTTTAGGGTCTGAAAGAGGTCAACATTGATTAAATGATAAAAATCTATTTTTCAGTTTTAAAACGCTTTTACTAGTTTCACATGTATTTTTTTTATGTGTTTTAGACTCGATTTTGTTGCACTTTAAACGGATAGATTTTATTAAAAAACTAGCTGCTCCGCGCGGTTTCACCCCTGTGGCTCCACTCCTGTTGGTCGTAAGCGTGATGATATATAGCCTACTGTACATGTGGAGTTTCTTCACTACATAGTATAAAACAAAGTCGCTTTCCTTGTCCCTATTTCCCTATGTCCCTTTGTACGCTTAAATCTTTGAAACTACGCAACGGATTTTGATGCGGTTTTTTTTAATAGATAGAGTGATTCAAGAGGAAGGTTTATATGTATAATAACATCTATTAAATAGTGGAGAAGTACTGTTATTTTTGAGGTTTCTAATGTGATGTCGTAAAAAATTACATTTTTTCCGCTTAAATTGCAAACGCAGGCTGAACCCTACGAGTTTTATCAAAATAATGTACTAAGTATTATACACATTGAAAAGGTCTACAGAAAAGTCCGCGATGGTATATGTCTATCTCTTATGGATAACCCACAATAACTTTTTTTTGTCCTTTACTTTTTACGACAAATAATGGCTAATTTTCGATGCGATTTTAACCAATACAGCATTAATCCTTAACCAATTAAATACCTTGAACACATTGTTCATTTAATATAGATCTATATGGCCCTTTACTTCGCTTGATTTAAGTGAATATTTTCGAAGATATTACAGATTTAAAAATTGCGGGACGTAGCGTTTGCAGCGCTACATAGAGCAGGCTCCAAGGAGATGTTCGTTTGCAAAAATAGCGGACCTAAATCTGACTTCTGATATATATTGTATAGATACCAGACATCCTATAGACAGATGTTGCCAACCAGTTTTGTGGTCCCCCTCCCCCCACCCCGGTAATTAAATATGGCATACAAAGAAAAAAATAAAAATTTCCAAAACATGCCGTGTGGGGTATCAAATGAAAGAGCTTATTGAGTAGATCACGAATATATAGCATACTATAACATTTCTTACACTTTCTCTAAGATTTTTTAGAAAATTTACGAAAATGCTCCATTTTTGAGTTAACTTTAAACCACTATAGATTGAAAACCCATGAATATATTTTTTAAATTATTATATTAAATAATTAACAATAGTCCATTGTTTACGATTCAATAGTTCGTAATATAATATAAGTGAGCTATATGTATGTGGTGGACTTGATGACCCCACTAAATGTTTTAAATTGCAAGGCGGCACTGAAGTTACCGATTTGAAATCTAATCACACAGAGGCTGATTCAAGAATGTTCTGCCATATTGCAGAGATAATTATTCTAAACCCTGACACCGATATTAGGCCTTTATTTCTGGCATAAACTTGAAAATATACTCGCCATCTTTGAATGCTCCCCCCACTCCCCCATGCAACTATTTCACTGTACGAACTATTGAATCGTAAACAATGGACTATTGTTAATTATTTAAAATAATAATTTAAAAAATATATTCATGAGTTTTCAATCTATAGTGGTTTAAAGTTAACTCAAAAATGGAGCATTTTCGTAAATTTTCTAAAAAATCTTAGAGAAAGTGTAAGAAATGTTATAGTATGCTATATATTCGTGATCTACTCAATAAGCTCTTTCATTTGATACCCCACACGGCATGTTTTGGAAATTTTTATTTTTTTCTTTGTATGCCATATTTAATTACCGGGGTGGGGAGAGGGGGACCACAAAACTGGTTGGCAACATCTGTCTATAGGATGTCTGGGATCTATACAATATATATCAGAAGTCAGATTTAGGTCCGCTATTTTTGCAAACGAAACTCCACTGAGAGTCCGGTCTAACAGGCCGGCCGCCCGGCTATCTATTTTATACCCGTGCGAAGCCGGAGCGGGACGCTATGTTTTTATATACAACGTTCACAGTTTTTCTGTAGTGTATTTAGTATCAGCATTGCACCCGTGCGAAGCCGGGGCGGGTCGCTAGTTTATAATATTATAACAAATGCTACAAGACATACTAAAAAAATCTAAAGTGACTATGTACTTAAAAATAGGCTTCAAATCTATACTAATACTAGCGGTCCGCCCCGGCTTCGCCCGTGGTACATATTTACGTTTTCTCTACATAAAAATCATCCTCGTACTTCAAGGAATATAATAAAAAAAGAATTATCGAAATCGGTTCAGCCGTTCTCGAGTTATGCGCTTACCAACACATTTTGCGATTCATTTTTATATATAAAAGAGAAGAAGAAGATTATAAAGCTGAAGAATTTGTTTGTTTGTTTGAACGCGCTAATCTCAGAAGCTACTGGTCCGATTTCAAAAATTCTTTCGGTGTTAAATAGCCCATTTATCGAGGAAGGCTATAGGCTATATTATATCATCAAGCTAAGACCAATAGGAGCGGAGCAATGCGGGTAAAACCGCGGAGCACAGCTAGTGACAAAAAATAATTAAGATCCGAACTTTCATTTGTTTTAGGGAAAAAAAGAATACAGATTTTTTATATAGATTTTTATAAACGTCACGCTATGGTATATTCGTAGAAGCGTGTTCTCTACCGAGGTCCGATCCCTTTACTAATTGCTAGGGGTCAGCAGTAGGGCTGTCACAAGTAGAAATTATTTAAAAAAGTTTAGTATAATAAAACTAAGTCGGTATACCAATCGAGTATTTGCCGTATCACTATTATGGGTATAAAAATAGTTATAAGTAACTACATATTTTATTCTAGGTAGGTATTCGGTAAAATATACACAAAAAATTCATACACATTGGTAAAGCTGTTTCAGAGGTGATTAGTTAGGTAAGCATTTAAGCAAAAATCTGTATATTTTGCTTGGTAGATGTTGGTGTATTTATTCAGAACCAAAAAATATGTTATACTTACATTTATCTAATAATTAATTATATTAATAGGTTTGTAGTCAAAATAATAAGAAAATAGATAATATATTTGAGTATTTTAAGATTTATTTTACAAAATAAAAAATCAGTAAAAAATTCCGATAGTTTTTTTTTCTTTTCTCAGTGAATTTCGAATCCACCAATATTTTATTCTCAGTACTAAATCTAGAGAGCTGGCAACCCTAATATATGGGTCGAAACCGGTTCAAACACTAATCTCATTTCATCTATTTAGCATGAGGGCAACACTGGAGGGGACTCGCAGATGTGTTGGCGGCCTTTGTTCACAACACAGGTGCTTTTTTGTGGTCTATCAGTATGGTAAATTTCATCAAAATCGGTTTTGCCGTTTCGTAGTAACACATGACGTAATAAACATACATTATAGACGATAACTCTAATGTTGGAAAATAGAAGATCTATTAATTTGGCAAAATTTGTCAAAATTAGTTCAGCCGTTTATAGAGGGAGCGAGGAAATCAACCTGTTATTAAATTTGAAAGCATTTAGTGCAATGAATACAATTTTAAAGTATATAATATATCGAACACAACAGTCGATCTCACCATCATACAAAAAAACAGATTTTTACATCACATAAGTATCAAATTAAGTTAAAAACATGACAATCAAATACCAAAAAAGGCTCAACTTACATTTTTTCTACACATTCCTCACTGCTTAAGTTACTTAATCCTTAAACTTATTCAAGTGAAAACAACAACTTAACCGACTTGACAGAATGAGTAGGGTCACGTAAAAATAACTTTAACTGATGAATAGACAATTTTAAATGTATGAATTTATTTCAAAATGTCCAAAAAATTTGAAATAACTCAAACAAAACAATTTTGTTGCATTTTACATATCTATACTAATCCATACTAATATTATAAATGCGAAAGTAACTCTGTCTGTCTATATGTTACTCAATCACGCCTAAACTACTGAACCAATTTGCATGAAATTTGGTATGGAGATATTTTGATACCCGAGAAAGGACATAGGCTACCTTTTATTGCGAAATATGTACCACGGGCGAAGCCGGGGCGGACCACTAGTTACTAATATTATAAAGCTGAAGAGTTTGTTTGTTTGTTTGAACGCGCTAATCTCGGGAACTACTGGTCCGATTTGAAAAATTCTTTCGGTGTTAGATAGCCCATTTATCGAGGCTATATGTCATCACGCTAAGACCAACAGGAGCGGAGCAATGCGGGCGAAATCGGGAACAGCTAGTTTACCTATATTTTCTTAAACTAGCCGTGGTTTTATCCGCAGTACTCCTCTCCCGTTGGTCTTAAAGTGATGATAGCTTATGCCCTATAGCCTTCCTCGATATCTAATATAACACCGAAAGAATTTTTCGAATCGGACCAGTAGTTCCTAAGATTAGTGCGTTCAAACAAACTCTTCAGCTTTATAATATTTCTCCTAAAATAATACTCATTTTAACCTACTTTTTATCCAAATAAACTCTGAAACTACTGAACCGATTTTGAAAATTCTTTCATTGACAGAAAGCCACGCTATGACACAGTTACAAAGACGATATTTTTTTTGTGTTTAATGTGTCATCGCGGGCGGAGCCAGGATGAATGACATGTATAAACGGTCCGCTCGTGGTTCATATAATATAGGTAAAAAGTGAAGTCCCATGTCCCCTAGTGGGGTAAGGGGCAGATACATCATACATCCGTTTCACTGATCGATTTTCTTTAGGGACAAGTAGGTGATCAGCCTTCTGTGTCCTGCTAGACCGAGACATTTTTTTTCTTTGTCTCCACCAGGAATTGAACCCAGGACCCCTCGGTTCTACGCTCACGCGTCATCCACTGTACCAAGGAGGCGGTCATAATCGCTTCTCGGCCTTTTGGCTAAGATCAAAGTGTATAATATAGGTAGCATTTCTAAAAATTGTCGCAAGACATTTGTTTAATTCTCATCCAAACCCGAAGTTAAAATCATAAAAGGTATAACGATACGCCCACCCATCCAAATCGCGTCCGCGCGTATCGCTGCAGCTATTTAACAGTATATCTGTTAACTCAATTATTACCTATTCGATAATTCGTCTCTCGGGAAGCAGTGAGATGTGTACTCTGACAGCTGGGAATTTTGGCTAACCAGGTCAATTAGATGTATGCAACTATTAGGCAACTGGTTAAAAAATATACTAATTAATTATTATAGTCAGAAAAACACGCATAAAATTTTGATGAAATTTTTGTACTGTCACTGATCCTTGATAAGTGTCATCATCATCATCATCATCAGCCCATCTACGTTCCCACTGCTGGGACACGGGCCTCCTATGAGGGTACAGGCCATCATCCACCACGCTGGCCAAGTGCGGGTTGGCGGATGTCACATGTCGTCGAACTTTTGATTCTTGGACATGTCGGTTTCCTCACGATGTTTTCCTTCACCATTCGAGCAGTGGTGATGTTACAACATGCACAGATAAATTGAAAAATCTATTTATTAATTTCGAACCCCAAACTTATCGATTCGAAGTCCGAGGTCTCACCACTGAGCCGTCACTGCTCGTTGATAAGAGTACAATGTTTGAATTTAATTATTTCTAAACGTTTTAAGTGTGTCAAAATCGAGTCTAAAAGAGTCGGTTACATACAAACTTACATGTAGAGCGAAATAAAAGCGTGTTAAAAACCAAATGAAGTTTCCTAAACTGCGTTCTGCCATTTGTCTAGACTCACTAGAGGCCCTAAATAGTTTTCTCTACTCCTGGTTTAGACCGATTTCAAAAATTATTTCACTATTAGATATTTACCTGATCCCTGGGCTATATTAATTACTAACTGTGCCCCGCAGTTTTACCCGTATTGCTTCGTTCCTGTTGGTCATAGCGTGAAGATATATAATTGTTTGCCTATCGATAAGTGGTCATGGCTGTTTGCAAAGCATGTTGGCAAAGCATACATATATAATATGCCTAGATATTCTGTGTATCAAAAACTATCAGTCAAATAAATTTCATTTGGTTTTCAAAAGTATGTAGGTGATGAAAAAAAATCGATAAAAGTTAATTTAATTAAAAATAGCTATGACCACTTTTCGATAGGCAAGCAATTATAGGCATATTTGTTTATAAAAAATATTTAATACGTCTCATCTGGTTATCAGATCGGTGAAGGACGATCTCCCACGGGCTCTCCTACTATATGGGTTTAATAAATTCTGTTGTATGTTTGGAAATGAAGCATTTACTCATCTTAAAGAGATCTCTCGTCACTAAGTAGTTCCCGTTTCCTCCCTGTTTAGATATTATATTTAGTTTGGAACAACACACCGATGCCAGAATAAATAAACGTATTTTCTTACTGGAGACAGTTTTCGGAATTTCAGTTTTTGAAGATAAAACAATTCTATTTTCGCATCTATAGAGAAATTAAATAAATAGATAGTGTGTTTTTTGTGAAATTACATTTTAACACGATTTTATTTTAGCTTCATCTATATATGTATTTGTATATATGTATGTAACCGGCTCATTTAGACTCGATTTTAACCGATTTTTAATGGACAGATTTAATCAACTCTTTGTACACTTATCAAGAATCGATGACAATACAGTAATTTTATAAAAAGGCTAGTCGTTTTTTCAACTATTTTTGGGAATATAAACACTTAATTTAACAAATCTTGCTAGAGTAAAACCCCATGCCTTGGTTTAAAATAGAACACAATCAATCAGTTAAATTAGTGTCAATAGTAAGAAAGTTAAAAGATATCTTATTTCATCATGTCTAATGAAAATATGAATAACCTGGTCAATGTATGTATGTATGTCCGTCCCACCTCCGGAACGCAAACACCGTCTCAACGGGACTGCCTAATTAGCTGTCAATGCACAGGGCTGCTACCTGGAGTTTTTATTTATGTATAAATAAGGGTTTTGGAAATTAGACATTTTGATCGTGGGGCGGGATATGAACCCATGTCTTTTTATTAACTAAACAATTAGATATCTTAAATTATTATAGTAGGTATAATTATGCTTAAACACTCTAAAACCTATTAAGGGCCCTTAGTAGGTGAAAACGGCAAAATGGACGAATTCGATAAAAAAGAATCCTGAAGTTACCTCTAAAATATCATATAAATGCTCATTACAACCGTATTTTACGATAATAATTCGTATAAAATCACAAATACAGGTATTTACCTTCTCGATTTCGTGACTGTTTTAGATTTAGAAAATACTAAATATTTTCATTCACTTTTTGATAAAAATGTGAATGGCGCTTACGATATTTAGTTTCGAGCACGTCGATCCCATACTCACCCCTCACCTAAGGCGTGAAAAGCTGAATTTTGGCTGACCGCCTAACCCCTCTTGAATAATACGATTGTAAAGGTCTCTTACTATACATATATTTTGAAAAAGACTTATCTTAATCGTGTTTTTTGTAAAAATCTAAAATTCTCGCCTTGTTGAAAGTATTTGAAACGTATCTTTTAACTGTATATTAACCGATAAATAACTTGTAAATGAAACACTACTTTATATAAAATATAATATATTTTACATCTCTTAAAACACACTGATTTAGCCAACACAAAAGCGAATTAAAATATTACACTTTCTTAACACTAAATAACGCTACAAACAATGTACTACATAAATAAATAACTAGTTGGCAGCCCTACATGACATGTTGAATATTACAAGTTTCCTTTGTCTCGCAAAACAATTAAACACAAGCCCCAATCTGCGCAGGGTTTAATGTTGTCTTACGGCACACTTTTCCTTTTTTAACCGACTTCGGAAAAAGGAGGTTTTCATTCGACTGTATTTTTGGTGACGAACCATAGTTTTCTGGAGTGTGGGACATTATGTATTATTTTTTCTGATTCCTTACAGCTATTATTACAATAGTTACATAATAATAAATCTAAGATATCAATTAAAAGGAATTCCACGTATAGCATTATAAAACACGTGACACATAAAATTGAGCAAGGTTACAATGTATTATATAAATAAGAACTGCTTCTTGAAAATGAATGAAAATGAAGAGATATACGTTAAATTTATTGAAAGAAATGATATTTCAGCAAACATCAATTCAGATAACAATAACGCACCAAAATATAACAAGTTAAATGCTAAATCTCAGGTATGATAGGAAATTACCTCTTACTTAAGCAATTCCACAGTATACTTAATAGTAGCTTACGCTAGCAATTCCATCCATCTTATAAAGATTAAAGTCTATAAGGTTTAAAGTCTTAAAAAACAGCAAAAGAGATAAAAACGCATAAGATAATATGATAAATAGAAACTCCACTAGAACCGCACATACATTACTAATCAAATACACGCCGATGAGTTTTTATTATCTTTTAATCAGCATGAAGCAACCTTTACAACTAACCAAACCAATTAAGATACACATCTAATGAAACAACTATAAATTATATCAAAACCAAATGTAATTAATAGTATAGGACCAAGAACCCTGCAGCACCCCTCAGCGATATATCATTAAAAAACATAAAAAGACATGTGACCACAATCGAATGTATCGCTATAAATCTTACACTAAACAGCTTCTACGTAATTAAGGATAAATTATGATTATATTTCCTGATAGTTTACTGATTAAAGATGTAGAAGGCTTCCTTATGAGCCATTAAAACGAGTGAGAGAATTCAAAATTAGGTTTTCCTATTATCTATAATGCTGTCGCGCTATGCCTCAAGACTCCCCCGTAGAGCGCGACAGGGACAACTGCAGCTCGGCCCGAAAATCCCTAAGAAAATTACGCAAATTCGACGTTCCGTAGTCCCCTGTTTCCTCCTCCAATACTGGACCGATTTAATTACTTTTTCCTAATTTAGTAGAGAAAAGTATAGGCTACGTTCCTACGTTTTGCTTTTTTTATATAATGTTCAAAAATTAGTTTTATGGAAGACGGAACATAACGGAAAATCTGTCCTATTTCTTACGTTTTAAAAGATTCATATCTTTTTTAATAATGATATTATGACAAAAAGGAAAACGTAGGAACATGGCTAAAGTTACTATAGAATAATAGTAAAAAATATATTGCTCTAGTGGCACAATCCAGGGAGGAAACAGGGGACTACGTTTGTATGGAAAAACGGCTCTTTTGTTTGCTCTTAAATTCTTTAATAAGATAAAATCCAATTAAAGGTCCTTGTAAACGAAATCGTACTTTCTATTCGGTAAGAATTGAAGTGTTTTTATATATTCTGAAATGTATTTTCCGAAATCTTTCATAGTTCATTTAGCTATATGTAAGTGCGTTTAATTTAAATATATGTGAATACATTACAGAAAACTTGTTTTTAATATGTCATTAAATTTCAATAAAATATACTACATAGTACTTTCACTTACTTAAGTTCGATATTAGTCAAAATTTCTCAATTTTATGTAAAAAATATTACATGGGATAATAGATAATATTATATCTTTTACATTTTGGTTTTACAATTATTTGTTTTATTGTTATTGTATAGACTTTCTGTCTGTCATTGGAATACCATAAAATTGTTATAATATTAAGCAAAGTAATGAAGTAATTTAAAAATTATCACCATCAGCAGTAAGTAAAAAAAATAATACATATTCCTTTTCAAAACCAAAGTAGCAAAACTATAATCCAATTTAACCGCGAAAGCACTGATAAATATATTCCCTCACTAGCTTTCCGCCCGCGGCTTCGCCCGCTTTGTCTAAAACATAACAAATTATATACTAAAACATTCCTCTTGAAACACTCTATCTATACAAAAAAAAACGCATCATAATCCGTTGCTTAGTTTTAAAGATTTAAGCATACATAGGGACAGAGAAAGCGACTTTGTTTTATACTATGTAGTGATAAAACATTATACAGATTAAAAACAATTCTTAATACTACATTGTAGGTAATTAGGTGGAGTATTAATAAAGAACAAGAGTAATAATTTGTCAAATACTAAAAAACACGGATTACAGGCATCGGAGCACGCGATACTTGTGTAACGTTTACATTACGACGATACGATAATTTAAGGGTCCTTAGTAGGTGAAAACGGCAAAGTGGACTGTTTTCTATGAGCTATAATTGAAAATATTGAAGTTTTTTCGCACTGAAATTTCTAATATGTATAACAGAACGCATGTGTGATGGGATGACTGATTCCAAAACACTATTGGAAAAATTTTGCTAAAAAAAATCCTGAAGTTACCTCTTAAATATCATATAAATGCTCATTACAAGCGTATTTTACGATAATAATTCGTATAAAATCACAAATACATAGGTAGATATTATTTACCTTCTCGATTTCGTGACTGTTTTAGATTTAGAAAATACTAAATATTTTCATTCACTTTTTGATAAAAATGTGAATGGCGCTTACGATTTTTAGTTTCGAGCACGTTGATCCCATACTAAACGCGGACCTCCTCACCCCTTACCTCAGGCCCGAATAGCTGAATTTTCGCTGACCGCCTAACACCCCTTAAGTTATATTTTGTATCCTTTTTGTAGTCTTTAATCACTACATAGTATAAAACAAAGTCGCTTTCTCTGTCCCTATGTATGCTTAAATCTTTAAAACTACGCAACTGATTTTGATGCGGTTTTTTTTAAATAGATAGAGTGATTCAAGAGGAAGGTTTTAGTATATAATTTATTAGGTTCTAGACAAAGCGGGCGAAGCCGCGCGCGGTTAGCTAGTAATTAATATATTCAATCCAAGTAAAACCAGAAAGCTACTAGTATACTTCAAAGTATATGTTATCAAAATTCAATTCAATTCGCAAATAATTACAACTGTTTATTAAAACTTGTACTTGTTCATGTGGTTTTTATTTTGGTCAAGGAATCGATAATTGAATAAATTAAAAACTAATGTTTAATTCGTTTTTAAAAACCAGTGCCATTAATTTATCTCTGATACATTAATATCTTTAATAAATCTTCAATGTATAAACAACTAGCTGTGCCCCGCGGTTTTATCCGCATTGCCCCCCTCCTGTTGGTCTTAGCGTGATTATATATAGCCTTCTTCGATAAATGGGCTATCGAACACCGAAAGGATTTTTTTAATCGGAGCAATAGTTCCTGAGATTAGCGCGTTCAAACAAACAAACAAACTCTTCAGCTCTATAATATTACATAACTATAGATTCAGCACTCACGACACTATATTTTACTAGGGTTACCTGGAAGAGATGGCTCTATAGCCATAAGGTCGCTTATAATGCAATTTACGTTTATTTCATTTTATGTCCTTAATTACCTGTGTACAATAAAGTCTTTATTCATTCATTCACTACACGACACGACATTTTATCGTATACGATATATCGTGTCGCATCCGTGTGAACGTGTCGTGATATCGTTGACCAGATTTATGGGATATTAAACTAATGGGTTTACTCGCTGTTCCAGTTAACCTTTTTGTGGTAAATTAATTGGGGTCAAGTATTTCTGTGTCTAATTATGACAAATTTGAATATTTTTTATATTATTCATTCAGAGAGTATAAAAGGCAAAATAATAACTATAAAATGTTAATAAAATTTAATTTAAAAAACTGAAACGCCTTCACGTTATCGAAACTAGACCAAATTTAAGTGGGAACACATGGGAGGAATCAACTTAAGGCCCTGCGCAGACGGCACATTTTTTGTGCGATCGAGTCTGTGGCGCACAAAAAGTCTGCATGGCGCGCAAAAAGTCGGTCGCGGATTTTTTACAGACTCAACGCACACGACGCACATCTTCGATCATTTTGTCGGCAGAGCTGTAGGGACGTAGACGCTATGGAAATCGTGCAGAGATCGCGAAGTATTATTTTGTACATGAAGTACCTACAGAAAAAGAAGAAATAGAGAATTTTGGGTACATTATATATTTTCGGAAAGATTACTGAAGAGACAGTTCCATACTAAACATTCAATTCTGAAACAACATCCGGCAATTTTTTCAAATTTTATAAAATGTCTGTTACTACATTAATTTGATGAGTTGCTATTTATTTTGAGACCTGCTTTGACTCATTCAGAAACAGCAATGAGGAGGTGCATTGGTCCAGATAATAGATCTCTGGCGCCATGATAATAGATCGCGTGCGTTACGTCCACCCCTAGCAAATGCAGATTGCCGACTAAAGTGTGCGCCGTCTGCGTTAGCGCGCGTTGAAGCAAACGTTCAATTTTTTTCACACACATTTTGTGCGGAGCGGCGCGCCGCGGCGCGGTGCGGTCTGCCCGAATTACACGGATTTTTTGTGCGCCGGACTTTTTGCGCGTCGTGTGCGTTACTGCATATAATTGCATAGGTTCTATTTTCACAGACTAAAAAGTGCGTCACGGATAGTCTGTCGACTGCGCAGGGCCTAAAAAGGATCGGTTCACACAGCCGAAAGGTAAATTCTAGTCGAACACAGAAAATCACTCAACACTACAGAAACAAAAATCAATAAAAAAACAGCGTGTGTACCGAGCACACGTGTCAGAAGTGAAACGTTTTTGGTAAGATTCAAAGATACCAAAATCGTCGCTTTTATCCATGACGTGACGGTATTGCCATGACGCGACTTGAAATTTTACTCGCAACGCGCCTAAATCTCCAAAAAAGCTAGTCTTATAAAGTGTGCTTCATTTCTATATAACACGACATATAAACAAACATAAAATTCGACGACAATATACAAATATTTACGCATCAGATAACTCCGACCTTCAACGTAGCTGTCGATAAACACATCTATCGATAAGCAAACAACACTATCGGGACATCACTAGCTGTCGATACTGCATGACTGCATAGAATGTAAAGTTGTATTTCAAATGTATGGGTTAATAAAAATTAACCAAAGATTAAGAATCTAAAACTAAAGTTAAACCAAAGAGCTCTTAATTTTTTCTTAAACCGACTTCAAGAAAATATAATGTTATCATCACTATCACTTACTACATATTATTTGTACTTTGAGGAACATTATTTCACATGCAGAAAGCTCCATTATTCCTGAGTGACTTAGGATATAATTTTCAATTGTTTTTATCCCATAAACCGGACAAGCGTTAGCAGCGCGGACGGAAGCGGGACGAATAGTCTTTCTTTCACGTCGCAACGGCAATTTTTGATATGATTTATATGAATTTGATATTTTTGGTTTTACGGCATTCAAATGCTTCATAAATATAAATTTATAAAGAATAGAAAAAATTCGATCACGAGGCGGGACTTGAACCCGCATCCTTTCGCGCCATTCCGGGGCGGATGCCTAACCAACTCAGCTACTCGCTGGCGGGTGGCCGCTCTATCGAATTTGTTCTATTCTTTATAAATTTATATGATTTATATGTCTGAAAATAGGCGGCTAGAGAGTGCTATAACCTACTTTTTACAATAACAAAACAGCTCATTCCTGTAGGAATTTCCTTTAACTATGCGGGCGAAACCGCGGGCGGCGGGCGGATAGCTAGTATATTTTTAGCACATAACCGCTAATGTGTGATGCTTAAAACAAATAACTAATTGTGTGAAATTTTATGATTTATTTGAACATGTGTAAGTATGTCAGAAAATGTTTATTTTTAAATTTTCCCACGTTTAAATCAATAGTACTGTAATAAATGTGAAAGTTATTATTTCCTATAGTTTCTTATATAAATCCAACAAAGGTTAAAACTATTTTAGCCATGAGCTATAAGTCTTAGTAATATTATTAACTAGCTGTGCCACGCGGTTTTACCCACATTGCTCCGCTCCTATTGGTCTTAGCGTGATGATATATAGCCTATAGCCTTCCTCGATAAAGGGGCTATCTAACACCAAAAGAATTTTTCAAATCGAACCAGTAGTTCCTGAGATTAGCACGTTCAAACAAACAAACGATTCAGCGTTATAATATTAGTATTGATAAATTAAATAACTTAACAATAAGTTAGGAAGGGAAATATAATATTCAATATAAAGTACAGAGTCGGGTCACGAACACAATTTCGCAACGAGCGACCGGTTTCAAAAGCCATACGCTTACTGTAGCTTTGAGCTTATAGCGTAGTACTATTATATATTCTGTGCTTATAGTTTCTATACTAATATTATAAAGCTGAAGAGTTTGTTTGTTTGAACGCGATAATCTCCGGAACGTCTGGTCCGATTTGAAAAATTATTTCGGTGTTAGATAGCCCATTCGTCGAGGAAGGCTACAGGCTATGTATTATCGCTAAGACCAACAGGAGCGGAGAAATGCGTGTAAAACCGCGGAGCACAGCTAGTTAGGCAAATTTTGTCAATCGTGTTTCGGGTCCCAAAGGTCACTAAACAAACTCTTTAATTAAATAAATCGTTAAGTAAAAAAATTGAAATGCGTAGTTTTTGAAGAAAAAATTGATTCTCCGTGCACTCGAAACGCCTGTTTTGGGTCTCATTTCACCTTAATATAATATTATATAGCCACAAATATAGCTCTAGCCCGCGGGTTTGCTTAGTCTCTGTCCTGTAACTGCTATAGATTTTAATCATTACCATTTTATATTTTGCCATTATGTACGTTACAGTTTTATTGGTTTTATTTTTACTTTTACTTCCAAGATTGAAAAATGTCGAAAAATTGTGATCGTTAACTTAAGTAGGATAAATTGTTTACAATTTAACCCATTATTTTTCGCTAGACTAAAATTTTATTACAGACTAGCGGTCCGCCCCGGCTTCGCCCGTGGTACATATTTCGCAATAAAAGGTAGCCTATGTTCTTTCTCAGGGTCTAAAGATTGTCTGTGCCAAATTTCATCAAAATCGGTCCAGTAGTTTATGCGTGAAAACCATACATACATACATACATACAAACCTTTCCTCTATATAATACGTATATTTTATTATTACAGATTGCATTTTGTAATCTAACGGTTTTACATTTTAACGTTTTGCCATCTATATCTCCTAATTAAAACTACAATTTTCCTAAAAATCCAATCAGATGTTTTGCGTAAAAGACTAACAAACACACATCCTAGAATGGTAGATTCACAGATAGATATTGGTAAATTAGAGAATATACAGGGTGTCCCACTGTTGGTATACTAAGCTCAAAGGAGTTTATAGTTTTGCATACGCTGAGTACGTAAAAAATACTTATAAAATTCCAAACGCATTTTTTTTTTTTCAAATATGTAGACGAATTCTTAAAACTCTTTGTGTACACCCATAACAAGCAACCCGCCCAGCTTTGCCACCAGTATACGTGAGCTATCGTTTAAGATTATGTTTTCATAGACAAAATGCTCACATTAGAGAAGCGGTATATGCCGGCTGCGCGAAGCTAGAGAAGAAAACAAGGATTTTCAGGAAAAAATTAGCAAAAAATTTTTGACGTAATTTTGTTGTTTAAGTATTTTTACGTGATCAGGGTTTGCAAAACTACAAGGCCCTTCGCGCTTAGTATACCAATAGTCGGACACCCTGTATACTATACTAGTAAAATATAGAAATTCATATTATTAGCTGACCGACAGACGAGCTAACTTCACGCGAATTTAAAATAAACTTGAGCTCTACATAAATCGAAATATCTATTTCAAAAATGACTCAATAAAATGTTTATTTTGTATTTTTATAACTTTTGATATTGCATTTTAATTGGTTCTAAATAAAATGTATTATTGATCTACGCAAATGTGTCCGTGAATTGTGATGCTGTACCAATATTAACACAACTCTTAGTCGTAGATAGGTAATTTGATAATTATCAAGGTTATAATGAAACCACTACAAACTACATAGTATAAAACAATGTCGCTTTCCACTGTATGTATCTTTAAAACTACGCAACGGATTTTGATGCGTTTTTAATAGATAGAGTGATTCTTAAAGAATTTCAAAGTACATAATATATCTAAATATACATAACTGGTCTAGTCATCTATCAACGCACAGCCCAAACCACTGAACAGATCGGGCTGTAGCTTGCAGGTAGATGTTAAGACGTAGGCATCCGCTAAGAAAGGATTTTGATCAATTCTACTTCCAAAGGCATAAGTTGAATGAAAGTTTGTACCAGGAAAATTTATCTTTTCCACGCAGGCGAAGCTGCGGGCAACAGCTAGTGTAAGTATATAATTTGTTAAGTTTTGGACAAAGTCGCGTGCGGACAGCTATAGTTAATTAATAATTTAATAGTTTATTAACTCAATGACGGACATATCAGCAGTATTATAATTGATAGGATTTTAATAAAGTGTAGGCCACGTTGAAAGCAGCCCACTTTTGTTCGCTCACGAGTGTCGCGCTAATAAGCTTGTCACGGCGTTTATTGGCTCTTCACTTGACTAGTGATGTACCACATATGGATGTATCGATGAATTTTTATCGTCAAAAAATTTTCTCTTTAAATAAAATAATTCAAATAAAATAAAACTAATATGTGAGGTTTATAGAAAATTTTATTTAAACTAGGTGAATTAAAGCAAAATTTACAAATCTCATGCATATAATATAATTAACTTTTATGACAGAGCAGTCAAAGATGCAGGCCAAAAATTGCTTATGACTATAATAATAATTATTTAAAAGAAAAAGCTTCCTTAGAGTTCATACAATCAAATCGTTTCCCGAAAAATAGCATATTTTGTAGTTTTTTTTTAAATACACTATTGTGTGTCTATTCAGAAATACATATTTAAAATAACATCGATATAAAAACATTCAAAAAGAAAGTATCGACACAGCACACCACTATCGACAAATATTGACGTATCGATCGGTCTGTTAGGTTGTTTGTTTGAGCGTTCCGTGAACAACCGCCCGTATCGTGGCCGGTACAAGTTAAAATTAAATAAAACTTTATGCCTCTGGATGCAGTGTTTCATCATAAAGCTGGCTACTAACGTACCTTCCTTCTTCTTCGAGTGTTTCTTACCTGTATCTCAGAAGGCAGTGCCTTCCGTTACAAATTCCATATTACATTATATTTGGCAAGTTAACAAAATAATTTTTAGAGTCTCATTAAGAGACTTATGATGAAATAATACAAAGTAAAAGAATAAAAGCATTTATTTCATTTATCTGATTGATTTTTCAATTTATCTACGCATGTTGTTACATCACCACAGCTCAAATGGTGAAGGAAAACATCGTGAGGAAACCGACATGTCGAAGAATCAAAAGTTCGACGAAATGTGTCATCTGCCAACCCGAACTTGGCCAGCGTGGTGTACACTCATAGGAGGCCCGTGTCCCAGCAGTGGGAACGTATATGGGCTGATGATGAACAATACCTAAAACCTATGGTAAGGCTTCCCAATTTGGAACTACAAGGAAAGCAAGGAATGAGTACCTATTTAAAAATTGGTTAGAATACCTGGTGGAATATCATCATCATCAGTCCAAATAATATTCTTCCCACTGCAGGAACACATGCCTTTTTATTCTCCTGCCAAAATTACAAAATCTATCCGTTGAATTTATATTTTTGGTTTTATGGCATTCAAATGCTTTATAAATATAAATTTATAAAGAATAGAAAAAATTCGATCACGAGGCGGGACTCGAACCCGCATCCTTCGCGCCATTCCGGGGCGGATGCCTCACCAACTCAGCCACTCGTGACCCGCCCGAGTGATCGAATTTATTCTATTCTTTCAGTTTTATGTGTCTGAAGGGACACACCGCGCGCCATCTATTGAGATGATTAACAACCATTTCAACCAATATGAAGCACTTTTCAGTGAATACAATATTGTAACGATGGAACACGACCTTTTTTGTTGAATTTATATTTTTGGTTTTATGGCATTCAAATGCTTTATAAATATAAATTTATAAAGAATAGAAAACTGAAAGAATAGAATAAATTCGATCACTCGGGCGGGTCACGAGTGGCTGAGTTGGTGAGGCATCCGCCCCGGAATGGCGCGAAGGATGCGGGTTCGAGTCCCGCCTCGTGATCGAATTTTTTCTATTCTTTATAAATTTATAAATCTATCCGTACTAACTTGACTAATATGGAAGATGAAAATCCATGGAGGGTTGTCGCGTAAAAACTACAGGACAGTTCTTTGGCATATTATGATATATGTATAACGTAGTTACATATTATGTTAAATTAAATTGTATATTGACATGATTTTAAAAGAGCAACTATGGAGTTTCTTGGCGGTTCTTCTCCATGGATACTGTTTTCCGAATCGGTGGTAAATGTTAAAAATTGTAAATTAATGACGATTCAAAAGTGTTTCTAGAAGAAGTGTAATTGAATAAATAAATGTTTGAGTTTGATATTATAAATGCAAAAGATTTTTTCTTTCAAGTCACAATGGATTGATTTTATAGCCCGATTTTTGACGAAATTATTCAGGACGCTAGAAAGTGCAGACAAAATAACTGTTAACATCCTATGACCATGCGGGCGAAGCCACGACTTACAGCTAGTTTTTAACAATTTTCAATATATATTTTTATATCCATTCTAATATGTAATACAAAATCTACAGAATAAACAAAGAAACTGTTCTAATAAATATAAAATAATAATAATTGGGGTCTTATATTCCGTCCCCGCGGCTTGGGGTCGCTCATTATCATAAATAATACTTTCACACAAATAACGGCTCTATTTAATTTTAAATCTAAAAGGTCTCTTAAAGATATACTTCAATTACGAATTACGAATTTGGCGTATTTTAATTTAATCATGGTCGAAAATTGTTTGTTTTGATAATAACCTTTATCCTTTCCTACTTTCTTTGAGCGAGCAGTTTTATTTCAGTAAAGCGGCCAATAAAATATAAATATAGTTTAAAAACACACTTTAATACGATAAACTGATGAAATTATTGTATTGTCACCGATCCTTGATGAGTGTTTGTACAATTTGAATAAAATCTGACCATTTAAAGTGGGTCAAAATCGAGTCTAAAGCCCTTTACATACAAACATAAAGATGAAGCTCATATTTAAGCATGTTTAAAAGAAACAAAAAGTGTGTATAACACTTTATTTATACTAAACTTTTAACTTATCGACAGAATAATTTTTAATTAAAACTGTCCATATTTCATTTTTAAAAATCTACATACCTACCCCAAGAACTACAAAAGATATATTTGATCACAATTATAAATGTAAATTCAATAACATATGTTAAGCGAACACAAACAATAATTAATAAATTTATCAGTTAATTACACATTGCGTGGCGATGACACACCATTGCATGAGGCAGGAGGCTTGATACAAAACAAATGCTTGACTCTGGATTAAATTGAAATTTCGATGTTTCAAAAATTGATGTTTTCATTATAAATTATACCTCTACACGTTGAATCGGTGAAGGAATATTACAAAATATATAGTTCTAAACTAGAAAGCATTATGATGAAAATATTATGTATTAGAACTAAAATGTCTGACATGTGATATCTGCCAGCACTTGGCCAGCGTGGTGGATTGTTACTGTGATTTGGTTCACCAATGTCCCTGCAGTGGAACAAAATTATGTTGATGATGATAAAATTGGATACCGAAATTGTACCGAAAAAAATCGATAGTAAATGTAATAGTTATTTGATATTTTTGAAAGTAGACTAAAATTTTGATTTGATTATGCACATCTTTTTAGAAAGAAAGAAGAAAGAAAAAACATTTATTTCTAGATAAAGGTACACACACAAGAAGAAAACACAAAATAGAAGAAGAAAGAAAGTACGATACATAATAAAATTAGACATAAATTAGGCGCCATGTTTGTTGAGAATCTGGTACTGTGTGTGCACTGCATTTCCAGAAAAGGGTCTTGACTCAGCTTTCTGCCATAATCGCAGCAAGCTGCGACTACAGCGCTGGTATTCTGTCAAGACCGATGGAGGGTGTGCTTTCGACTTTCCACTGATTTGCTACAGAAAAATAATAATATAAATAATAAATAGATAGTTAACTAATACAAATAATAGATATTAATAAATAAATAAATATGAATATGAATTTAAATGATAAGAGATGCGGTGTTGATTGGTTGATTGGTGCTTTAAATACTATGCAGTAACTACTGTTCTGCCAGAAGTAGATGTTTTAACTTTTGTTTAAAAGTGATTTTGGATCGAAGTTGACGCAGAGGCGGCGGTATATTATTCCAGCATTTTGTGGCACAGTATTTAAAGCAACCACGAAAAGCCATGCTATGATGCTTCGGTACTGAGAGTACATCAACATTAGATCTTAAAGGATTCCGGCTTGTGTCCTTACGCCAGACAAGCTTCTCAAATAGATACAATGGGCGTTTAGTTTTCACAAGATCAAACAGGAAGCATGCCATGAAGAGCTTGTGTCTATTCCTCATGTTAAGCATCTTTGAAGAGTTAAGAAAAGGTGTTATGTGGGACCTGGCAGGAATATTAAAGCAGAATCTGGCACAGGCGTTCTGAACTCTTTGCAAAAGCCTCCGTGACCGTTCCAGTAGACAAGACCCGAATACGTTAATGCAGTAATTGAGTCTAGAAAGGACAAGGGACTCGCACAACACAATTCGGAGATCCGTATTAATAAAGGGACGCAACTTATACATTACTTTTAGACGATAGAAGCACCCTTTAACAATCTCAAGAATATGGCTTTCGAATTTGAGATTACTGTCAAAGATCACTCCCAAATTACGAGCCTCTTCCACTTCTTGAATCGGGAAGCCATCAATGGATATTGACAAATTCAGATTTTTTGCTTTATGAACCTGCCCCTTTGTCCCGATAATCATATATTTAGACTTGACGGGGTTTAATAGCAGAGAGTTGTTAGATGCCCAGGTTGCAATACGACTCAAATCCGCTGAGAAACCAGACATAGTCGCCGCGACGTTATCGTATTTTATTCGAGAGTATATTTGCAGGTCGTCCGCATATAGATGGTAGTTGGAGTTGATAAGGCACCGCGTAATGTCTGCTGAGTAAATTATGAACAAAAGAGGGCCCAATATCGAGCCCTGGGGAACACCACGTGTCAGCAAGAGCTCCGAAGAGACGTTAGAAGAGCCATCGTTGTTGTTCAGAACTACCCTCTGTACACGGTCTCGCAAGTAACTATCAAACCATTTGCATTTTTTAAAACAGTATCTTTCGACTGTCTTGCTAATTTTTCTCGGTAACATTTACATTTCTCTGTCTACATCAGTGGTTTTGAAAAAATATTTATTTATAAAGATAATAGTGATTATTTTTTTTTTTTGGGTTTGATTTTGATTATAAGCAATCAGCCAGATCGTATACAACCAGCAGTATATTGCAATACACGGACAACATGACTGATGGCTTATTAACATACTCTGAACTGCAGATAACTTCGCTAGTGATGTGGGAATTTCGATAGAAATATCGATTTAAATTGCTTGATACATCACTAAAACTGTAATCATTACGGAGTAGTCTCAAGACTTTATTTTTAACCATTTCAATTTATTAATATACCGGCAAAATAACTTACACGCTTTAACTTACTAATGTACTTTATTTACCAGCGTAGAAGCTCAGATCGCTTGGCTTAGATTTTATTAGATTACTAATACAAAAATGTGTACTCATGTACCTACTCAACACTAAAACAAAAAAAAACTGATTTCAAGATGTAACATATCAAGTTATTAGAAAAAGTATCGATAGTCATAGTACAACTCTAGCCGCGCGCTGCAACACCGCGATAAGCCGCTCAAATAGTGATGCATACAATTTGCATACATTATCGATACTGTGCAAATCCATAGAGCAGATGCGATGAAATGAAAATATTGTTTTTCTTATTGCTTTGGAAGATAAGAGATGATGGATTTGTTTCGTTGATGGTAATGTTTAAAAAAATAACTTAGACAATGTTAATAATAAAAAAGAGCGTGTGTGCAGAACACGTGTCAGAAGTGAAACTTCTTTGGCAAGATTCAAAGATACCAAAACTTCTTTATGCGCGTTGAGAGTTAAATTTCAATGTCGCGTCATGACAATACCGTCACGTCATGGAGTAAGACGACGACTTAAGTATCTTTGAATCTTACCAAAGAAGTTTCACTTCTGACACGTGTGCTCGGCACAGACGCTCTTTTTTTCATTTATAAAGTGACCTATGGTAAAATAAAATATTATAGAGCTAAAGAATTTGTTTGTTTGGTTGGTTGAACAAGGTATCTCGGGAACTACGGGTGCGTTTTGAAAAATTCTTTCAGTATTGGATAGTCCATTTATGGAAGAAGGCTACGAGCTATATATATCATCACACTAAGATCAACAGGAGCGGAGCAATGCGAGTAAAGCCGCTTGACACAGCTAGTATAAGTGTATATGTCGTGTATTTGCTCATTTCATGAAATGGCCACGACATACACAATATGTTACGGCCTATCGCAGAAACCAGTCCTCTTGATTTATGTTTAGATGTACTTTTTTGTAACTGTAGTAATATGTTTTGAGAAAAATAAATTATTATTAATTTATTAAATGATTTTTTATTTATACCTATTCAACCCGAGTAAAACCTCTTGGCACAGCCATAACTAGATATGTATATGTATTGTGTACATAAAAAAAATATACCGGCCGAATTGATAACCTCCTCCTTTTTTTTGAAGTCGGTTCAAAAGCTTATCTTTAAAATACAAATGATGAGTTATTCTGCTATCTTATCTTTTAAGAATAATTTGCGAAGATCCCCGAATCTTATGCCGTTATTCAACAATTTGATAACTCATTGATATCGTGGGAATATCAAATATTGTATATCTTTTGTGAATTTTTAATCTTTTTAAAGCTCACTCGTTGGAAATCGTAGATTTAGCAAAGCAAAGTTTGCTGTTATCATTTTGCTTAAGAAACTATGTATTACAAAATTTTATAAACTAATTTTATAATTACATTACTTTAGCATTGCATAGTACCTTAAGAAGCTTAAGTTAGTTTTAAGTGTGAATGTGAAATTGAGTTTGAGTTTAAGTAACAACATCGATAGTACAAACTATTGCAATACTTTAGTATTCCATAGCATCTTACTGCCACACTCAGAAAGATTCATTAAATTAGTCCTAATGAGTAATTAACTAATTATCATTAAATCTGCTAATTGACGCTACATCCCAGAGACAAAATTTAAGGGTTCATTATTTAATGACAACTTTAAGTATCCATTGACAACGGACCAGTGGGCGGGGCTTAAAAAACATGGCTACGTATTGTGTGCAACAAAAGAATTAACCATAACACCTTGGCCACGGACACCGGCGGCGCGACCGACGGCGCGACGGGCGGCGCGGCAATTCGCGCGGCGCGGTAAGCACGCCACGGGCAGTTGCGTTCGCCGCCGCGACCAGTGTAGACGAGGAGACGAGATGGCTTTATCAAAGTTAGCTCGAAGTTGTTGTTGGAGAGTAGCAGCTTTTTTGCTCAAGATTTAATGTTTGGAAGATATAGTGGAGTACACGAATTAAATAGAAATCGTGTTACAGACGGAGAATTCCACCAAAAATATGAAAAATATAGGCATGATGAAAAATTATGTTGCGGGTGGCTAGACTTCCAAATAGCTGGTCTAGCTAGAATTTCTGCAATAAAAGCTTCCGTCTCCATTTTCGCGGAAAAAAAAACAAACTATTTCAAAATTAAGTTCGCTCCGGCAGTAGTCGCCGCGTCTGCCGCTCGACTCCGTGGCCTGCGCCGTAATAACTCATACATTTGTTTCGATCGCGGATCGCTAGTCGTGCCGCGCGATTCGCTCGGGGAAATTCGCCGGTCGTCACGCTGGTCGCCGCTGCGCGTGGCATGCCCAGTACATTTCCATACATTTGATTCAT
The DNA here is from genome assembly GCA_029959065.1 of Colias behrii. NCBI lineage: Eukaryota > Metazoa > Arthropoda > Insecta > Lepidoptera > Pieridae > Colias > Colias behrii. The sequence continues at coordinate 488,960 of JARWMC010000022.1, forward strand.
TCGCAAGACGCGCCGCCGGTCGCGCCGCGCGAATTTTCGCTATAGCGAATTGTCCGTGGCCAGCACGTAAGTTTACATTGAATTAGTGTCATCAATTTTAATTATTTATGTTTTCTATAAATGAATTTTTTCAATTTGTTGGATCATGAATCATCATGAATCATTATGTTTTTTCACAGCATCCTTCTTTAAACTCCGATTTACTAGACGCTGATGTCGTGCCTATATATTTTTTTTAGCTTTATTTGATAAAAAAGAGCAAAGTAGCGTAATGTCAGCAGCAACATTATTTCCGGAGCAAATGGTAATCCTCTTTTCGTTGGTTTCCTTAGGTCGGGTGCCAGCAAAGGCAATATAACATTTTTTACAGAATCTGGTGTGAATCTATATCGTGCATGGAATTCCTGAACAGAGTATTTTGTGAAGGGATCAGAATTATCTCGTAAATACCGCCTCGGCCCGACTTCTCTATTCCTTCTGGCATAGTCCACAAAGTCAATAAAGTCTATGAGATCAGACATCTTTACCAATCTTTAATATTGAAAAAACTTTTAATTAATGCTAATGTGATTTTTTTACCTATTAAAAATAAAAATATAACCTCAAGTCCGCAAACGCAAATGTCAAAATCAATCATTAAAAAGTTAAGTAAAGGTTTTGCTGTACTTAACTTTAATTGTCATTAAGGGACGGTAATGAACCGTTAACTGTCTCTGAGAGCGAACTTTTTTAAATCTGTACTAAGGAACGACTTAAGTAACCATTAAACGTCTCTGAGTGTGGCAGTTAGAAAGCTTTATCGTTAAGTTCAGCTTAAGTTAGGTTTAAGTTTGAGTATGAAATTGAGTAACGATATCGATAGCACAAATTATTGCATTATCTAAGTATAATAGGTACCTTAAGAAGCTTAATCGTTAAGTTATCGTTAACTTTAGTTTAAGTTAGGTTTAAGCATGAGTGTGAAATTGAGTTTGAGTTTGAGTACCAATGTCGACACAATACAATATTTATGATAACACACAGTCTAGACGGGAAATGTGAAAAATTGAAAATCAATGTTTTTTTCTATCACTCTCCATATTTGTTCCAGACGTTGTAAATGACTTTTTGATTACTTCCGAAAACTTATACATAAGTTAGAAAACTTGGACCTAGCTTTGTTTTGAGCGTGGTAAAGTTGGTTTGATTATGGGTATTTTTATGTATATTTTGGGTAATTTTGTTTGATATGTCTGTTTAATATGATTATAAGTTGTTTAGTTTCGTAAAAAATTACTACATACTATCTTCGTATAAAAACCTCATGAAAATCGTTCAAGCCTTTTCAGATATTATAGAGCGAAATATCTAGAATTGGATTTTTTTGTATAAGCCTACAATATATTTAAAATTGAGAAAATTGTCCTGGAATATTTATAATAAATGAATTTATGTATGTTTAAGGAAACCTATAAAATGGGAGTGCACGTCTGTCTGTAAACGGATTATGCCAAATATAATCCGAGTTTCTTGTGCGGCTTCCATATTTAATTTATTAATAACTTCGCGTAAATCTTACTTTCCTTCAAACAATGTCAATGTCGATGAAATACCTAATATAACATACACTAGCTCTCCGCCCGCGGCTTCGTCCGCGTTTTCAAAGAAAATCCCGCATAGTTCCCGTTCCCGTGGGATTTCCGGAATAAAACCTATCCTATGTGTTAATCCAAGTTACCCTCTATATGTGTGCTAAATTTGTAATCGGTTCAGTAGTAGGTATTGGCGTGAAAGAGTAATAAACATACATACACATATACATACATCCATCCTCACAAACTTTTGCATTTATACCTAATATAGACGAAAAACTTTCATAGTTCCCGTTCCAATGGGATATCCGGGATAATTCTATCATTTGTCCTTTCCCAAGGCTTATACTATCATTGTATTTTATCCAAATCGATTCCGTGGTTTAGGTGTAACGAAGAAACAGACACATAGACAGTGTGATTTTCACACTCAGGTAACTATACAAAGGTGAAATAAATTATGAAATTCCGTTCAGCAGTTCCTGAGCTTAACGCGTTCAAATAAACAAAATCTTTATATTATTTTTTAAAAAGTGGGTAAAGATAATTTTCGACATAATATGTATTCTCAAATATACGTAGGTACTTAACAGAAATACAAAAAAAATCATGAAATCGATCAAACCGTTTCGGGGGAATTTCGATACAGCGTGTCATGAGACGAGTCACATTTTTAACTAAGATTATATTGCAAGTTCATCAAAATTAGTTCATCAATTTTCGTATTAACTCCATATTGACAATTGATATAGCTCTACCTAAAAAGCTGCCAAACAAAAAAGTTCCTTCAAAATCGTTACATTAGTTCCAGAGATTCTATTTCCAACCATACAAACAAACATTTTTATCGTTTATTTTTAGTAAAGCACTTCAACCGAATCCGCCCGCATACTTAACACTCACTTAAACTTAGTCACTTAACTTATTTTAGCTTATATCATTCACTCGTCGTTTGAAAGCTAAAAATAAGTTATTATTATTCTGTTATGTTCATGAAGGCTATATTTATAGTGGTTATCTTAATGCGAAATTTCATCATAATCGATTCAGCAATTAAACGTAAAAGAGAGACAGATATATACTTATAAATACTATATTATAATATGCATTGATAATAAATAATTATGTACCTATTAATGCAAGCTAGGTAGATATAAGATAATATATCTATTTCCCAACATCCATATCATAAATCGATGAACAGTTTTGGATGATTTTTGATTTTTTTTTGTAAGTCATGTTTCTCTGAACCTGTGTCAAATTCCATCCCAATATGTTCATGCGTTTTCAATATACAAGTATACAAACAGGTTCACAGCTTTCACATTTGAATATAGTTTACTGGTTGTAGTTCATTTTAATATTTTATTGTATTAAAATTATGTTTTTTAAATAACTATTACAACCCAAGAATTATGACTTTCTTAGAAGAAATTAAAAAGGGACTTAATTTTTATGAGCGTTTAAAAAATGAAGTTCTTTCCGTGTATAAAAATATGTTTAAATTAAAAATAATCACTACATAGTATAAAACACAGTCACTTTCTCTGTCCCTATGTCCCTTTGTATGCTTAAATCTTTAAAACTACGCAACGGATTTTTATGCGGTTTTTTTAATAGATAGCGTAATTCAAGAGGAAGGTTTATATATAATTTATTAGGTTTTAGTCAAAGCGGGCGAAGCCGCGGGCGGTAAGCTAGTATGTATTTCTAAACAATAAAAAAAATCTTCTTCTTGTCTCATAATTTAATGTCTCTCTCATATGATTTATGGAAGAAACCACTTCAACGATAGCATGGTTTTTTAAAACATCTTCAAATATAAAGGAAAATAAAAAAAAAACAGTTATTTTCTAGTAATTAAATAAAAAATAGAGCCAATCCTTTTCCTATTGTTAAAATTAAATTACCCACAGGTATTCTGGCAGAGATCGCTCGTTAGAGATAAGACTGCCCTTGTCTAACGGAATACATTACAACCTAATTGTTTTTTAGTTTTTGTATTTAAACAAAAATAACATTGATTAAAAACTCTATATGACTCTACTCTACTCTAATATGACTCTACACATTTCGATATTCATTTTTATGTTAGTATATAGTAATTTATTTAGTAAAATATTATATATAAATGTTTTTAAATAAATATAAATAATATTTCTTAACAAGCAATTTATCGATACGAGCTTTCAACGTAAGCTTTTTCAATACCTATTATAGATTACTAATAAACAATAAAACCCAACTCACCCTTGTCCACAAGTAAACAAATAAACAACACACAGATGCAAAACACAGAAACAGAAACACAGAAATAATTGGCAGAAACTGTGTGACACAACACTCGCTCACAACGGTAAAGCGCGGACTGATCGTGGTTCGTTGGGAATTTTGTTTGGTAGCAAATGATCGCTCTGTGTTGCCGAGTGATGAATTAAAATTGCCTAATAATCTCCCGTCTCTGAAGTGAAACTTCTTTAGCTGAGAATAAAATTTCAAGATCGCAATGCAATACCGTCACGTCATGGAGGACGATGATTTTGGTATCTTTGAATCTTGCGAAAGAAGTTTCACTTCTGACACGAGTGCTCGACACACACGCTCTTTTTTTATTTTGATAGGATGTGTTAGTTGCAATCATAGATTCTACTAAAACGAGTTATGTAGCAATGTCTTAATATAAAATGTTATTGTTTTTATTGTGAATATGAAAACTGTATAATTTTAGAGCTTTTTTATAATAAGAATATTTTCGTTTTAGATATACCTAGTCGTTTAAGTTTGTATGTTTCCTTTAAAGGTTATAAGAATACTATAAAATGCTAAATTTCTTTAGTAATTATCAATACTCTCACTTCTAAGAGCAAAATTGTGGAGTTCTAAGTATTTTGTACGTTGTAACTGTAATAAAGGAATTATATGATGTAATAAAAATATTAAAATGCTTATTATATTACTCATTTTAACAGCCTGTTTTAACAAAAATAGTTATTAACGACCTTTATTAAGACTACGTAATAAAACAAATATTGGTTTCCAGACTTATTAATTGCCTTTTTCTTTATATAATTGTATTGTTTTAAATAAAATGATGAATATAACTAACAAAGGAAACAAATAGTAGACCCTTTAATTGTTTTTTGTTATATAAATAGTAAGTCATAAATGTAAATAGTAAGTCAAATATTTTCCGTATAAAATGAGCTCTATTTTTGACCCTGGTTATATCGAGTGAACCCGGGACATTCAAGGACAAGCTGATCGACCCCGGATACATAAAATATCTAATTGTTTGAACTTTGTGTTTTATATAAACACATATTTAAATTTTATTTCATAATAGGCTTCTTCGAATATACCTATTATTACTAAACATTGATGCTGAATTAATGATATAACTGCCAAATAAAAAAATAGTATTAGTTAAATAAAAAATAAAAGTTATATTTTCAACAAAATATGGGTATATTTCTTCAACGGTATCCCTATTTGCGATACCTGTATCCACGCACACATGCGCGCGCCTTTCACAGGGCTGCGTGTACATACAAGGGGTGGCACACACACACAATCAGACAGAGACGGGGCTACATCCGTCTCTCTCACAAAACTGGTTCCGGGTTCGATTCCCGCGAGTTTCTTATGTAATTTCAGAATGTGGAATTTTAATTATTTTCCAATTTCGAATGATTTATTTGATTGTTGCAATGGATTTACATGATTATGGGATTTTGATTAGTTTAACTAACTACAAGGTTAGTTTTAACCGACTTCATAAAGTGTAGGTTCTACATTGAGTATTATATATTACTAGCTTTCCGCGGCTTCGCCCGCTTTGTACAAATCTTAATAAATTATACTAAAACCTTCTCAAGAACCACTCTAACAGTTAAAAAAACCGCATCAAAATCCGTTGCGGAGTTTTAAATATTTAAGCATACAAAGGGACATAGGGACAAAAGAAGCGACTTTGTTTTATACTATGTAGTGATTACCAAAGACACAACATATCTTCAGAAATGGCACACTAACGCACACACGATTAGGCGTCAAAGTGAGATGACATGATTCAATTAATTAAAATTTGGCTAACTAGCCACATTTCGTCGTACCACTCTCGAAGAGCTTTTAACCTATTTACACCATAGTAATTATATTATATAATATATAGTCCTATAGACTTGTGTTGTGTTGTTAATAGCCAAAAGCTTAAAAAGCTTTTGCTGCCTAAAACTTTTAATATATCTTGTAGAGCCGCAAGCTCCTTTATATGTTCTATTTGATGCTCTATATTTTGTACATTCATAGTGCCTACTCCGAATCAATGTATGGCACACACACAGGCTCTAAATATCACCACATCTATACTATAATATTATTAAGCTGAAGAGTCTGTTTGTTTGTTTGTTTGAACGCGCTAATCTCAGGAACTACTGGTCCGATTTGAAAAATTCTTTCGGTGTTAGATAGCCCATTTATCGAGGAAGGTTATAGCCTATATATCATCACCCTAAGACCAACAGGAGCGAAGCAATACGGCTGAAACCGCGTGGCACAGCTAGTTTTTAGCTTTTTAGTAAGCTTTCCACACGTAAAATGTAAAATGGTAGAGCATTTTGTAGAGCGTAGTATGTATGCTTTACTTTTTTCTTTATAACATGTGGAGAATTTTAGGCTTGGATTTAAAAATAAATAATAAATGATGCGTGCTAAAATCTAATGTAATGTGAACAATGTGTTAAGTAGGTTAGTAATTGAAATAATTCAGAAAATACAGTTTGGCAAAAGTCTAGAAACTTAATATACAAAGTGATCAAAATACTATACCGAAGTTCGTAGAAACTCTAGCGCCTTGTTTTCCTTAAATTTTTTGTTAGTCTGTACCGCAGCAAACAAGTTACTGGTAGACAAATACATCGCATAAACAGAATTGTAAAACTTATATTATAATAATTATTTATAAATTACTCGATGGATTTAAGAATAGGTATCCTAGGGCTGCGTCTCCTACTAATATACTATACCAATATTATAATAATAAAGATAAAACAAATCGACCAAATCCTTCCTTTTTCATATTTTTGTTACCTAAGGCACGAGGAAGTAAAGGCTCTTATATGGAGAAATTTTAAATTATGTTACTTACGTTAATTACGTTACGTACGAAAATTGATAACAAACAATTTTTTATCTCTTAAAAGAAATATTAAAAATACAGGCGAAGCCGCGGCGAGCAGCTATAAGTGTCCAATAATTTGCAATTTTCATGATATAATGTAGTTACAAGCGGATGAAGTTAAGCTGCCAGTTACAGCTTGTTACAGATCGACCTTATAAAATCGTGGTAAAATATTACAATCTTTAAACCATACGTAATAATTAATGAGTATCAAGTCGTGATGTACAATTTATCAAAATCTGTTCAGGCGTTTACAAGTTTTGGAAGAATAAAGTCATGGATAGATAACTACATAACCATGGTAAAATAGAAAAAAAAACTCAGCATAAGCTTATTAGGTACTAGCTTTCCGCCCGCGGCTTCGCCCGCATTGTCTAAAACATAATAAATTATATACTAAAACCTTCCTCTTGAATCACTCTAAAAAACCGCATCAAAATCCGTTGCGTAGTTTTAAAGATTTAAGCATACATAGGGACATAGAGACAGAGAAAGCGACTTTGTTTTATACTATGTAGTGATGTGCGAAATTGTTAACAACTGATAAACACAGATTATCAATTTTAAATTTAAAAAAACACACACACATTAAATAAAGCATCTAAGGTATATTATAAAATTTACTAATTCGTAAACAGGGAACCCACACCCTCTAGCGCTAAGATCATAATAATATTATAGTCCGAGAAAATAAGTAAAATCTGGAGAAATAAATCGTGTAGTTTTGAAAATCTGTAGATAATCTGGACATATTAAGGAATAGTTGTAGCGATTTTCAAAAGTACACGAATTATTTTCGCTGACGGAATTATCTCCGTCGACGTATTGTCTGCAGCTTCGACGACTAGAGGTTCCGTTCACGCAGTGCTCGCAAGCGGTCGCGTACTTAATTATTATTCAAAAGTTCATGTACGCAAATATAACCTTTAAATCAGTGATAACTGTGAATAAAGTGGCGTGAAACTTTACAAGTCGAGAAGTTCTTCGCGGCCCATACTCACTTCTGTGAAACAAGGACAGCTGTCATAATTGCTGTCTCACCCGACTGCCGCTTCAATTGAATTCGAAGGCGATAAATAACACTGACCAGTGTATTCAAAGGATTACAAGCATAATAATATTGTAAACTGATTTTTACGCAAATCAGTTCTGACATTCCGCCCGTTGGATCGGACGAGAAGTAGACGCTGCCGCAACACCGCGCCAGGGATATTGCAAGACCAGTAGCCCCAATCGGAGCCACTGTTAAATGACAATATTTATTATTTGTGTAGTTACTAGGGCAATTAGTTTTTATTAATAGTTTTATCGCCTTATTCTGGGAGCATAGGAACATCCGTTATTTATCACCACACAGACTATTTATATTATTTTATTTACATATTGTGTTATCTATATATGTGTATATATTGTAATATTTTATTTTTTGTCTAGCGTACACTGACTATATATATATATATAGATATATATTACAGTTTGTATTACACAATATCTTTTAATAAGTAAGGACAGGGTTTCCCCTATTGGGGCAACTGTTAGGTTAGGCTAGGTTAGTAATTACACTGTTGACAAATAATAATTATTATTATTTTTTTTTTTTTTTAACACTAATATTATTTTATACAGCTGTCTCCCTATTGGAGCAACTGTCTAGATTAGGTTGTTTGGACAAGTAATTATTATATAATTATTTTATACAGCTGTCTCCCTATTGGAGCAACTGTCTAGAGTAGGTTGTTTTGACAAGTAATTATTATATTATTATTATATACAGCTGTCTCCCTATTGGAGCAACTGTTTAGATTAGGTTTTTTTTTTTTTTTTTTTTTTTTTTTTTTTTTTTTTTTTTTTTTTTTTTATTTTTTTTTATTATTATCATTTTTTTATACTGTTGACAAATAATTATTATTATTATTATTTTTTTTTTTAACACTAATATTATTTTATACAGCTGTCTCCCTATTGGAGCAACTGTTTAGATTAGGTTGTTTTTGACAAATAATTATTTAATTATTATTTTATTCAGTTGTGTCCCTATTGGAACAACTGTCTAGATTAGGTTGTCTTGACAAACAATTATTAACGATGTTCCACACACCCCAAAAACGTACGAGTGACACCTTGACAATTGACGTGAGCAGGGCTCCAACAAAAGCTGAGGCATCCGTAGTGCGGAAAAGTATTGACAAACTGGAGGCTCTGAACACTACTGTTTCGCCCCCCATCCGGGAGCCTCCAGTTCTTAAAAAGAAAGTAGTCGTAAGTAAGAGACAAGCCGAAGACAAGGAGGGAAGCCCACCTCCAACGGCATCCATTTATTTGATAGAGGGTAAAGCCTGTCTATTAAAAGCGAAAAGTCATATAAGGGACTCCCGAAATCTCAAAGCGGAAAGAAAAGAGGGAGTCATCGCAGCGCTAGACAGACTCTACCAGATAATTAAAGAATTAGATATAGAGCTCACCAGTGTCAGGGCTGGGAGCGGCGGAGGGCAAGGGAGGGACCCTTTACACCCCCCCCATCCGTCCGACGCTCCGACGATTACTGACCAAGCACTGATGAGACACATGAAAGAAAATAACAAATTGCATGAAAGCATGAAAGAGAGTATGAAAGAAATGACAAAAAGGATGGAAGAGATGAGTGGAAGTATGAAAGAGAGTGAGGTGAGAATGGAAAGGCTAAGCTCGTTGTTGGAGGGCAACATGACTGTCGCCAAAACGACAAGTTACGCAGCCGTTGCTTCGAGAGGAGTCGCTGAGAGATTCCCCGAAACAAGGGCTTTGTATTCAGTTATGGTGTCCTCCAAGGACGAACAGGAAACGGGAGAAGATGTATTAGAGAAGATTAGAAAGACTGTGGATGCAAAAGATGGATGGGTAAAAGTGGAAAGAGTAAGAAAGGTGAAGAATAGAAAAGTAGTCGTCGGCTGTGTGAGCGAAGAAGAAAGAGATAAGGTGAAAGAGAGATTGGGAAAGAATGAGGGACTAGTTGTGGAAGAAGTGAAAAACAAGAGCCCCCTTCTGGTCTTCAGGGATGTGATGAAATGTGACACTGGTGACTTCATCACTGCGCTAAAGAACCAAAACGCAGGCATACTTGAGGGCTTGAGGGGGGAAGAGCGAAAAGTTGAAGTAGCGTATGTGATGAAAGCTAGGAACCCCCTCCAAAACCACGTGGTGATAAGAGCGAACCCACAGGTATGGAGGAGATGGATGAATGAAGGATACGCCCACATAGGGTTGGGCAGAGTGAGAGTAATGGACCATAGTCCACTGGTGCAGTGCTCCCGCTGCCTTGGGTATGGGCATACCAAGAGGATGTGTAGGGAAGAAAAGGAACGATGCAGCCACTGCGCTGGTCCTCATATGAGGACTGAATGCGATAAGTGGCTGCGGGGAGAAGCGCCACAGTGCATTAACTGCACTAAAGCCAAGAAAAGTAGCGCTGAGCACAGCGCCTTTGATCGTGAATGTTTTGAACGAAAGAGGTGGGATGCTCTGGCCAGGTCAGCGGTAGCGTATTGCTAAGGTTGTTCAAGGTGAGTACTTCCAGTACCAAATATTACAGGCCAACCTCCAGCGGAGTCAAATCGCCACTAAAGAGCTATTGCTCGAGGCCACCAAGCGTAAGGCTTGCGCAGCGTTACTACAAGAGCCCTACGTAGGTGGGGCTCGGAGTATGAGGACATACAATGGAGTGAGGATCTTTCAGTGCGATGGGGAAGGAGGTGGAGTAGTTAAGGCGTCTGTAGTGGTACTCGATGACTCACTGGACGTCGAACTACATGTACGCCTTAGCAACAACAATATTGTTGTGGCCACCCTCAGAACCAAAGCCTGGGAGATGATTGTAGTGTCCTTCTACTTCGAACCCGACAAGCCAATAGGGCCCTACCTGGACCATCTTATGCGGATAGGAAGAGAGTTGGGTTCCAATAAGATGGTCCTGGGAGGCGACGCGAACGCAAAGAGCCCGTGGTGGGGTGGCGACAAGGAAGACCAGCGAGGTAGGGATATGTCTGCTGTACTGGAAGCAATGGGTATGCACATACTCAACACCGGGGACATCCCAACATTCGACACCGTGAGAGGGGGGAAAAGATTCTCCAGCTACGTGGATGTGACAGCGTGCTCCGACGATCTGCTGAACCGAGTGGGCAACTGGAGAGTAGAGGAGGGTCTCACGAGCTCGGACCACAACGGCATATCATTCGGCATCAGACAACAGAAATCCACAGGCACGAACATAGTACGAACTACACGCATATTTAACACACGCAAGGCAAACTGGACTCAGTTTCATGAGAAACTGACTCAGCTGATGTCGGACAGACAATTGACTACACACGACATAGACACAATACACAGCACACAACAAATAGACGAGGCAATAGACAGTTACACACAAGCAATCACACAGACATGCAGAAACACTATGCCGACCAAAAAACACACACAAAAATTCAATTTGTCTTGGTGGAATGATGAGCTCGCGCAGATGAAAAAGGAAGTTGCCACGAGGAGACGCAGGATCCGAAACGCAGCACTTGTTCGCAGAAACCGCGTTGTTGGATTGTATCTTGAACAAAAGGAGAAGTATGAAAAGGCTGTGAAAGATGCGCAATGCGAGAGCTGGAAGGAGTTTTGCCGGAAACAGGATAGAGAGGGGGTCTGGGAGGGCATCTACAGAGTGCTGAACAGAGCCACTAGGAGAGAGGAGGATCTGTCTCTTACGAGGGGCGGTGAAACCCTCGACGCCCGAAGCTCTGCAGAACTGTTGGCGGAGACTTTCTACCCCGTGGACTTGGAGAGTGGTGAAAGTGAGGAACATCGTCTGATGCGCCGGCGGGCGGAGTCCTTGGACACCGAACCGCCGATGGGTCCGGACGATCCTCCTTTCATCATGGAGGAGTTGAAGGGAGCCGTTAGGTCCTTCAATCCCAAGAAGGCCCCCGGGGCGGATGGCCTCACGGCCGACATCTGCAAGCACGCTGTAGATTGTAACCCGGAGTGGTTCCTTGCGCTGTTGAACAGGTGCCTCACTGTCGCCTACTTCCCCAAACAGTGGAAGTGGGCGACTGTGGTGGTCCTGAGAAAGCCGGGCAGGGAATCATACCGGGTACCGAAAGCCTATCGACCGATTGGTCTCTTACCTGTTCTCGGCAAAATCTTCGAAAAGATGTTGGTCGCCCGACTCAGGTTCTACTTGCTGCCCAAAATAAGCCCCCACCAGTATGGTTTCATGCCACAGAGGAGCACCGAAGACGCCCTCTATAGACTAGTGAACCATATCAGAGATAAGAGGGAGGAGAAGAAGGTTTCTGTTGTGGTTTCGCTGGACATAGAGGGAGCTTTCGACAGCGCCTGGTGGCCAGCCATAAAGGTGCGGTTGGCCGAAGTTGGGTGTCCGGTGAACATGAGGCGGGTGATTAGCAGCTACCTGAGTGAAAGGGGAGTGAACGTAAGGTATGCAGGTGTGGAAGTAAGTAGGGAGACCAACAAGGGGTGCGTACAGGGGTCCATAGGTGGACCACTCCTGTGGGACCTCTTGCTGGATCCCCTGCTGTGGATGTTAGAGGAGATGGAAGTGTTCTGTCAGGCGTTTGCCGACGACATAGTGTTAGTGTTCGATGGAGATACGGGTTTAGAAGTAGAGGTCAAGGCAAACCGCATATTAGCAAAAATTGACGAATGGGGTGTCAGAAACAAGCTGAAATTCGCGCCACACAAGACATGTGCCCTGCTCTCGACACGAAAACTAAAATATGACAAGCCACGACTTACAATGGGGAGTGTGGACATCAAATATTACGATAAAATTAAGATACTGGGCCTAATTATTGATGGCGGCCTGACATTCAACGACCATGTCGGGAGCGTTTGTAAGAAGGCAATCGCCCGCTACAAGCTGTTAGCGAGAGCAGCCAGAGTAAGTTGGGGGCTTAACCCCCAAGTAGTTAAGACCGTATATATCGCCGTTATAGAACCGACTATCTTGTATGCATCAGCAGCGTGGGCGCCCACAGCGGAAAGGATGGGGGTCCGAAAGAGGCTCAACACCGTTCAACGAGGTTTTGCCCAGAAGATCTGCAAAGCATATCGGACTGTCTCTCTGAACTCTGCGTTGCTGTTGGCTGGGATACTCCCTCTTGATCTCAGAATACTCGAAGCTTCGAGGCTTTATGAGATCAAGAGGGGCGTGTCGCACCCGTCGGTGATGAGGGACAGGGAGGTGGAACGAATGGCACCCGCGACTGAGGACCCACATCCGGCAGAGCAGGTAGAGCTGGGGTTCGTCTTGGTAGATGAGGGCACCTATGCCGACGTGGTTGACAGCCACGTCCATAGGATCTATACGGACGGCAGCAAGATTGAGGGTCGAGTCGGAGCCGCCCTTTCTGTATGGGAAGGTGCGATCGAGACAAAGGCCATCAAGCTTGCGTTGTCGCCGTATTGTACCGTCTATCAGGCTGAGCTCCTTGCGCTCAAAAGAGCAGTAGATATAGCCTGCAAGAGTGGAGCGGCAAAGGTCGGTGTCCTCAGCGACTCCAGATCGGCACTCCAGGCGGTCACCCTGAGTTCCCCTCATCCCCTGGCTGTGCAAACACGGGCGGCCCTCCGAAAAGCTGCATCGCAGAGGCGGGAGGTCTCCCTGTTTTGGATCAAGGCGCACGCAGGGCTGAAGGGGAACGAACGGGCAGACGAGTTAGCCAAGGGGGCCGCTCTGGGGTTGAGGAGGAAACCGGATTACGATCTGTGTCCTGTTTCATTCGTCAAGCGTATCTTGAGACAGGATACGATTGGCGAATGGGATAGGAGATACGAAGTAGGAGGAACGGCTGGAGTCACAAAGCTCTTTTTCCCAAGCGCTGCTGCTGCATACAAAGTAGTCGGAAAAATAGACATCACACACCACATCACACAAGTACTGACTGGTCACGGCGGATTCGCCTTCTACTTGAACAGATTCAAGCTGAAGGAGAATCCGTCGTGTCTATGTCAGCCCGGAGTAGAGGAGACGGTTCCTCACCTGTTACTCGAGTGCCCTATTTTTGCAAGCAATAGATATGCTATTGAACAAAAATTAGGCATGGCGATGACGGGTGAGAATCTACCTTCCGCCCTGGGGGATAAGTTTAGGGATACTTTCTTTAAATATTGTAAATATATTGTAGAAGTAGTCAATAAGCGAAATAATGGGGTGTGATGTGATTCTGTGATATTAGGGATAGTTTCAATTGTTGTAGAATTTATTTTATTTATTTTATTTACCAGTATTTTAATATTTAATTTTGTATTTGTAATATTTTTATTTTGTAATAATTCTATTTTTAATTTATTATGTGGATATAAATTGTGATTGTAAATAAATAAAAAAAATGAAAATAACGTCTCTGGACAATATTCCAGAGGTGGCGCGAACACCCTGTGATGGCGGGTGCCTTTAAAAAAAAAAAAAAAAAAAAAAAAAAAAAAAAAAAAAAGCTTCGACGACTGCCGTCGGCAGGTGCCGTTCGTCTGTAAGAACTCTTAGGCTTAATTTTCTTAGACTAATATACTTTTTTTTTAAAGTGGGGAAATCTTGCATAGATACCCACGGCCTCCGGGGAAAGGGCCGTGCGTTATGTCGGATTCCTACCGACCAAAACCCCACTGTGTTCCGTCAAGCCGCATCAACGACGGGGCCACGGGTATAGGTAGAATTCGTCCATGACCAGACTAATACACCACTACCACAGTATTACAATATCTATAGGAAATAATATTGTAATACTGTGCCACTACACCAAATAAGACATTCAAACGAACAATGAACTTTCTTATTTACCTTTTAAAATAGGTTATCTCATTACTACGTAATAGGTGTATACTGTAGATAGGTCGAAAGGGTTCCCATTCAAGGAGCACTTCGAAATGTGGCAATTAGCCAGAATTATCGGTTGTCTCTTTTTCGCTCACGATCTATCATGCCATCTTATTTTGAGCTCTAATCGGATGTGCGTTTGCGTAACGTTTTTATCTCTCAGTGAAAGTCCCGTCAAAATCGGTCCAGCCGTTTCAGAGATTATCAATTAATTATTGTAATATACAGGCAGACAAAAATTGTAAAAAATGATATTTTGGTGTATATACCGTATACATATCGATGCGTTTCGTAAAAAGCGGTCATTTGACTGACCGGTTAGCTTGCGGTTGGTAGTGGCCCTGCCTTCCAAGCCAGAGGTCGTGGGTTCGATTCCCACCCGGGGCAAATATTTGTGTGATGAACATAGATGTTTGCTCTGTGTCTGGGTGTTAATTATCTATATAAGTATTTATTTAAAAATTATATATGTATGTTTATCAGCCATCTAGTTTCCATAACACAAGCGAAAGCTTAGTATGGGATCAGATTGTGCCGTGTGTGAAAGTTGTCCTGAAATATTTATTTATTTTATTTTATTTTAATATTACAAACAGATACTCCAATTTAATTTATATGTATGTATACTAAAGATTATAATATGTAACAAGACGCTGACACAATTTGACTCTCGATAAACATACAATAATATTAATTACTTACTCATCAATTAAGATAATTTGCGTCGGGAAATTTATGATGGCGCCTGCGAATAATTATTATAGAGGATTAATTATTTTTGTAGTAAATTTGGATTGAGACTGGCCATCTATAGAGGATACTGTCTGTGCTCCGCGGTTTTACCGGCATTACTCCGCTCCTGTTGGTCTTAGCGTAACGATATAATATAGCCTACCTTGATAAATGGGCTATCTATAATCTAACACCGAAAGAATTTTTCAAATCGGACCAGTAGTTATCGAGATCGAGCGCGTTCAAACAAACTCTATCAGCTTTATAATATTAAGGTATTATTTTGTTTTTAAAGTGAAACTTTTATTACATCGTCTCAAACTTTTTGGTCGGTCGGCTGCCGAGTAGGTATACCTACTCGGCAGCCGCGATACACGCGACATGCGCTACACAAAGCTGTGTTCGGAACCGTTCGAACAGTTTCACTTTTACCGTGGTTTCATAAAACCACACAACATTTTTCTTTTTTTATTACAAGTTTGTATTAGATAATTTCTTAACAGATTTGAAAATTCATAAAAAACGCGAATTGACTAAGAGATAGAAAATTATTTTCCTACTTATAACATTAGTAAGAATTAATATTTGCCCGTCGAAAAGTCACAGAACAAGCTTCTCTAAGCTCCTATACTACGTACCTATGTATTGAGTTCATTGATTTATAACAAATTGATGATCTTTAACCTAAATGCATATTATTTAAAGAAATTGGTACCTAATTATTTTTGATATAGTGCACGGAAGTACCATTATAAACAACTAGCTTTCCGCCCGCGGCTTCGCCCGCTTTGTCTAAAACCTAATAAATTATATACTAAAACCTTCCTCTTGAATCACTCTATTACAAAAAACCGCATCAAAATCCGTTGCGTAGTTTTAAAGATTTAAGCATACATAGGGACATAGGGACAGAAAAAGCGACTTTGTTTTATACTATGTAGTGATGATACAAATGAAATGGAAAATTAAAAGGTTTAAAAATTATAATATCCTAGTGTCATTGCAGTATATCATAATACTAATACATTATCATGAACGTGAAAGTTTGCAAGTATGGATGGATGGATGTCCTCTTGCTCGGGAAAACCACTGAACGGATTTTGATGATACTTGGGAGTGACGTAGCTTATGTACCAGAATCACTACATAGTATAAAACAAAGTCGCTTTCTCTGTCCCTATGTCCCTTTGTATGCTTAAATCTTTAAAACTACGCAATGGATTTTGATGCGTTTTTTTTAATAGATAGAGTGATTCAAGAGGAAGGTTTAAGTATATAATTTATTAGGTTTTAGACAAAGCGGGCGAAGACGCGGGCGGTAAGCTAGTAGCATATAAGTAGAAATACTTGCATTTGCCTGCGGGTTGGACCGCGCGGTTTCACCCGTATTAAACTATTTAATAGTAAAATACAAACCCATTTTTTGTAAAATGAAAAGACTCTTCGGTACAGTAAACGCTTGACCGTAGAATCAAGTTCGATTACCCTAATAATAATATAATTGAAAAATAAAACCAGCTCAAATATCTATTCTTTGAACTAGATTTTTTCAGAAGAGCTTTTGATTCGAGACAATATTTTTTTTTTACATTTAGCACCGGTTCGGACAGCAGTTTCTACAGAGAAAAGCTAGCAAGAAACTAATGCTAGGAAAAAAATGTAACAGCTTATTCCTAAAGAAAATCTATCAATAAAACGATGTATAATAATTAATAACACACATACATACATACATTTTCCCCATACCCCACTAGGGTACACAATTGTGTAACATGAAGTGTGAATAGCAATATGCATATCATATGCATACGTAATGTAATCCCTTGAATTATTAACTTTATTACTGGAATGCGCCAAGGAAATGTTCTCTACGAGTATGTATGCAGATTTTTTGGCACGCACTGTTGGGTTTTATAGATTCATAGGTGTCGTTATATTCGTCTTTATTGAGAAAATAACACCCTGTATGTGTGGCTTTATAAAAAAGTTAAATTGTGGATTTTTGGAGGCAAAATATTTGCTATTTATCCAAAAGAATACAGCACTGTATAGAAATAATGGAATATATCATCACTAGATACATAATATAAAACAAAGTTGTTCCTCGATGTCTGTCTGTCCTTACCTTATGTATGCTTAGATCTTTAAACTACGCAACGGTTTTTGATGCGATTTGGTTTAATTAATAGAGTGGTTCTCAATTAAGGTTTAAGTATATAATTTATTAAGTTTTAGACACAGCCAGCGAAGCCGCGGTCGTAAAGCTATTAAAATCTTATTAAAATATAGACTATATTATCAAAAACAAAAGAGCAGTATTTTCCATTTAAATTGCCTCAATATTTACTTTTATATCATAACTCGCGAAAAAAAAACGTAATAGTGTTTCGCATTAAATAAATCAGCAACAGAACAGTGCGCGCGACAGCTGACGAGAGGCGGCCATTTTGTACGTATTTATTGGCACAGTAAAAATGCATTTCTGGCAGATTTACTGTGACAAACAATTCAAGTTTTATTACTGCACTTTATTGTTGTAATTTTTTAGCGTTAATATATTTTGTAGGAGTATTGAATATTTGATGTAAAATGTGCTTTGTTTTTGTGGTTAGTAATTGCAATGACAAACTGACAAATTAATGGAGATGGATAGCGAAGACAGATTTTGTGGAATTTTATTTGTGTGTGTGTGTCCATTTTTCACGTCACAACGGAGGCGTTCATTTGATTTTGAGAGGCTTAAGCTACATAGGCTAGTTTTAATCTAATACCCAAAGTCATTTTCTTTAACTACACGGCAATGATATTATAATTAAAAGAGAGATTTATAAAATACTATTCCTTCACGGGCAATGCCACAAGCGAAAATAAAGTTTGACATTCTAACGCAGTTTTATGTGGCATGATATTGTTTCAGGAGATAGGTTACCTACTTTTTATCATTATGGTAAAACATATCATTCGTATATTTCATTCTTTCGGGGCATTTAAGACCAAACGAACATAGAGCTAGAGCAAGAGCATTATTTCGTGATCTTTTATTGTAAACGAAATCTCGTATTCACTGTTATTCAGTATTAGAACATTGCATAAACTCCTTTCGAACACACTAAGAACAACGTAAGAATGGTCTACGCCTGTTTACACTAAAAGAATTTGACATAGTGAGTTTAGAATGAGCATTCGCTCGTTTGATGTAAATACAAACGGGAAGGCAAACTGTGGTGTTTTCATTAATGTAAAATTTCGATAGACTGATATCACTGTTTACTAGTACCTAAATTAATATATGAGCTGAAGAGTTTGTTTTCTTAAATTATTGCAGTTTGTTTGAATTTAAGTAATTACTCGAAAATGACTTTTATGTTGGTCGTTGGATAGTC
The DNA here is from genome assembly GCA_029959065.1 of Colias behrii. NCBI lineage: Eukaryota > Metazoa > Arthropoda > Insecta > Lepidoptera > Pieridae > Colias > Colias behrii. The sequence goes on from JARWMC010000022.1 coordinate 507,689, forward strand.
CATCGTAATCGAGGTAAGATAACATACTACGACTAATAGAAGCAGGGATTGAATGGGAAATGATGTACCTACATATGATACAAAAATAAGTACTTTTTCTTTTCAGAGCTGCAGCACAGGCAGTCGCATAAATCAGCTAGTGAAATATTAAACTACCATTTCGAAAATGTATTCTAATTGTCCGTATTTGACAGTTTACAGGTGACATTTTAAAATGTTCGTGTACTAATACTTTATTGGACGGATAAATTTTAACCAAGGATTGAAAAATCGGCCCTAAAAGGAATTAAAGCTGGTTATAAAAAATAAAACACATAAAATGCATGAATTATTTTATTCAATATCCTTAAAACAATCTAACACAAAAAATGTACAAACAAACAAACAAAATATAGTATATCTCTTAATATACAAATACACTATGACTGAAATTACGAAAAAGCACCTTTTGAAATAAAACAAAACACAACACGCTAAAATATTACAATATTTTCGTTAAAAAACTAACCGATTTAAAACAAGTTTAAATACAACAGAACATTTAAAAACATAATTCTATTACAAAAAAGAGTGTTTTAAGTTAAATTTCAAATTCAAATTACTAAAACTACATCGATAAATTTAATTTAAAATAACTGACAAAACTCTTTGTGCTTACAATAATAACTTACATCAATAGGTCTGGAAAATGTAGTCCGCCATTTTGTCTTTTTTACTAATTAAAAGTACTTGAAAGAAAGTATACATTTATTTTATTAACTACTTAAAAATACCATAAGCATGCTTTTTGACGTGACAACGTCTTATAATTCGATAGAGCCGGCTGCGGGCACGAAAAAACATGAGTCATGCGGCGTTACCTCGCTCTGAGGCGTTCCATGTAAGGCTTGAAGTGCAAGCGAGAGCGCGGAACGAGCGACAAAGAAGCAGAATCGGCCTAAAGACGTTGTCACGTTCAACTATCGTCAGTAAACATAAGCTTTCTTGTCGTAAACCGACTTTACAGACAACCAATTTTTGAAGTGAAAACTTCTTTAGCGGCGTTGAGCACTTTTTCTGTAATGGGTATAAAATCTTAAACTCGCGTCAGGACACGTGACCTGATCGAAAAAGCGTAAGACGGATACCATTCCAAAATATCAAACATGCTCAACGTTAATAATCAAGTTTCCACTTCTGCCGGCACTCCCGGAGTGCAACCCGTCTTTTTTTCTATACGTATTTTTGAAAATGGCGACAGATAATAAAAATTAATATAATATACAGTTGCATTGACGTAATTTAAATAAATAAGATATGAAGTTGAAGATTAGATGTTTTCTATATACATATAATGGGTAAATATATTTATAAATATTCGTTGCTTTGAAAATTCTTATTAAAAGTTATTTTTTTTTTATTAAATTAAAAATTAATTACTATTTTATATTAAATTTTCTGCCTTTATTGTTTTAACGTGTGTTTACTGGTTTTTAAATATATTAAAAGTTATATTGTGTACTGTGTAAAAAATATTGTGTATTGAATCGTTTCGATTTCTCTATATTATTTTTTTAAATGGAGTATGGAAACCATTGGCATATATTTTTTATTTTTGAAGTGAAACTTCTTTATCGGGGTTGGAAAAATATTTAGTGTAACATTTTTTCGTTACGCGTGACATTTTTCCGTTACGCGCCATCTTTTTCTTATCCCTACCACGCGTGATTCGACGTATTTCTGTAAAGGTGCATATAGTAAATTACTTTTTGAAAAATAATGTCATAAAGAAGTTTCACTGCTTACGTGTGTACACTTGTACACGCACACATTTTTTTTGTTTTTTTTTTATTTGATTTTAATAATAATGTATCGTCTTGTTCGAATCGTAAATTGTTTGAATTTGTCTTGAGATTGAAAAAAAATAGAGCGTGTGTGCCGAGCACACGTGTCAGAAGTGAAACTTTGGCAAGATTCAAAGATACCAAAATCATCGCCTTACTCCATGACGTGAAGGGATTGCCATAACGCGACCTTGAAATTTTACTCTCAACACGCCTAAAGAAGTTTCACTTCAAAAACATTTTCTCGTAATACATTATACATATTAATCACATTAAGTGTATTATAATGCCATATAATATAATATTTTTTTTCAAAATAGTTAAATGGCCTAGTTTACTTAAAATCATCTTTATTTATTAAGGGCCGATTTTTCAATCCCTGGTTAAAACTTATCCGTCCAATAAAGTATTACACGATAATATTAAAATGTCACGTAAACTGTCAAATACGGACAATTAGAATACGTTTTGAAATGGTAGTTTTATACGTTATTCGACGAATTCGTATAGGAGCTACCAACGTTGACAAGTGAGAATTTTAGTATAGTTGGTTCTTTGATATACTGTTCCTCTTGCTATTTCGGTTAGAGTCCGGGCTGTCTGGCTGGCCGCAGTGGTTGCGTTTATTAGTGCGCATCTTATCTGCACAGGATAATTTCCTTAATTTTAAGTCATTTTTTAACGCGTAGTTTTTAATCTTTTGCCTTTAGATAGATCCATCAGACATAATTTTTTTATTGCAAGACGTTTTTTTCGTTGTTAAATAGGTGCCAGACGCAATTTTTTATTTCGTTTTTATAAAAAATTCAAATTATTTTAAAATGTCTGTAAATTTCATATTATGTTCTTCAAACATTATATAATCTAAAATTAATTAGCCAGACGCTAATTCGATTGTTAAGTATTAAATAATGTGTATAAATAAAAAAAAGTAATGAAGCATGCAGCTCATCAGCTAGTGTATTTTAATTATGTGACAGGAAATAATTGTAAGAATACAATATTATTTATACTTGTTCTTATAAATAAAAGATATAATGAAAAAAAACATAAAAGTGAAAAATAAATTAAAGTTACCATGTAGTTACATTGAAAAGAATGCAATAAAAACTATATCGATGAAGGTTAAACAATTACATTGTTAAATTTAAAAAGCCATCTTCATAATCATCATCATCATCATCTTCCCTCTCACTGTCAGAATTATTTATGTTATCGTCTAAGGAATTGTTATTGTTTTCCAATATTCCATCATCTGTAAACAACTAGAAAATTAGTTTCAATATTGATGTACACACATACACACACACACACAACACACACACACACACACACACACCACACACGACACACACACGTGAACACACACACAATCGCATGTTTTAGTTTGTATTGAATTTAACTAAAGTAGTTAGCATGAATTTATATAGGTATACTAGCGGTCCGCCCCGGCTTCGCCCGTGGTACCTACATGTTTAAACTATCCTATCTCTCAAGTTGGATCGGACTGCACATGGTGTGCGAATTTTATTATAATCGGTTAAGTGGTTTAGGAGTCCTTTGAGGACAAACGAGATTTATATATATTAAGAATTAAGATTAATGAATTAATATTGTTATCATCATCACTACATAGTATAAAACAAAGTCGCTTTCTCTGTCCCTATGTCCCTATGTTCCTATGTCCCCTTAAATCTTTGAAACTACGCAACGGATTTTGATGCGGTTTTTTTAATAGATAGAGTGATTCAAGAGGAAGGTTTATATGTATAATAACATCCATTAAATAGTGGAGAAGTACTGTTATTTTTGAGGTTTCTAATGTGATGTCGTAAATAATTACATTTTTTCCACTTACAGTGCAAACGCAGGCTGAACCCTACGAGTTTTATCAAAATAATGTACTAACTATCTTACTAACTAACTTTTCAATGTGTACTTGAAAAGGTCTACAGAAAAGTCCGTGATGGTATATGTCTATCTCTTATGGATAACCCACAATAACTTTTTTTTGTCATTTACTTTTTACGACAAATAATGGCTAATTTTCGAAGCGATTTTAACCAATACAGCATTAATCCTTAACCAATTAAAGACCTTGAATACATTGTTCATTTAATATAGATCTATATGGCCCTTTACACCGTATGATTTAAGTGAATATTTTCGAAGATATTACAGATTTAAAAATTGCGGGACGTAGTGTTTGCGGCGGTACCGGCCGGCCGCCCGCGGCCCTTTTATATATTTTATACCCGTGCGAAGCCGGAGCGGGCCGCTATGTTTTTATATACAACGTTCACAGTTTTTCTGTAGTGTATTTAGTATCAGCATTGCACCCGTGCGAAGCCGGGGCGGGTCGCTAGTTAAGTAATAAAAAAAATTGTTTTGTATAGAAGATTGTTGATGTACCCTAATAGTTTATTTTTTAGCCTAAGGAATAAAATGTACCAATGAAAGGTACTTGTTCCCACAACACAGGGAATCCTAGAGTAGGAACAATTCAATTTCTATGCATCTTATATTTTAGAAAAAAAAAGTTATTTTTTATTGTTATTTAATTTTCGCGGCCGACCCTTTCTATCTCTCTTGCACTTTAAACTATCTCTCCATATACACAATCATCAAATTGTTGTACTTACCTACAGGTAAATTAGCTTGGAGAAATTTTTGCGTTTGTAGTAGTGTATGGTCAGCAAATAAAATAAAACAACATTTTATTTTTAGTTTTTATTTTATACAGGGTTACTTGTAAAACACCAGCAACCTCGCAGGACAAGATAGCTAACATCATAAGTAACAACATTTGTTCTACGACTTTTGGCATAACGCAATAAATTATTTTTAAATGATTTTTTAAACTTTTATTGTACTCTCCTTACATTTGTAAGTCTATGTTCTATTAATTATCGGATGGACGACGCGACGCCCCCTTCCCCCTCTCGTTCGCTTTTTGTTTACGTAATTTTTGGGAGGCGTAGAGTTTATAATATTCAGACGGAAAATTAAATGAATATTTATTTTTGTATGAAAATAAAATCTAACAAATTATCAAAAGTCGAAATGTTGTTACTTATGATGTTAGCTATCTTGTCCTGCGAGGTTGCCGGTGTTTTACAAGTAACCCTGTATATATAAGGGATTTTAAATTAAACTATATGTGTTTCTCCTCTGAAAAAGATGAGACTTTATTTTAATATTTGCACATTTAACATACATATAACTTTTACATTAACAATGTTACTAAAATGAAAAATTTACTAACCTGAAAAAGAAACGACATTTAAAGTTTAATTCTTTAGTTTGAGAAGTCAAAGGCTTGCCTCGACCATGTTTTAACACTGGAGCCATATTGAATTAACAATATAAAGTTACAACACTTACACACAAATTAAACACTAGTTATGGCCCTGCCTTCATACAAAACTGCTGAATACGCCGTTCGCACGGGAATAGAATGTGGATGCGATTTCCCTTAGTTAGCATCCAAGCTTACGTCTTTATAATTATTAAACTGTATAAATTCATTCTTTAACTCCGGTCTGCATCGTGCAGACATGGGTGTAAAAGTCTCATTTTAGCTATTAAATGTAGTTTTAAAGTACATCTGAGTTTTCATTTGGGGCCTCCGGCTGCGGGACATGTAATTCACTTCAACAAATATTATAACAATAATAACAAATAATAACAACAATCAACAAATACAAAATTTATCAATTAAACTACGTACATAATAATTATAATTTTTGAATGAAATGTGCTTTATGTTCTAACGGTACCAAACGACTGCACGTGGCACCTGCGGACAGCGTAAACTGGTTTATTCTGGTTTTGTGCGTGTTTCCACTTTCCACTATCAAGTGACGATTTATTTATTTGTTTTGTTTCGTAATTATTATGGTCAAATATTAATTATGAAACAAATTATTATGGACACGATATTTTATTGTTTCACGGTAGTCGCCTTGTCGTTTGCTCAAGGACGTAAAATTGAATGATATATTTTTTTTTATAAAGTCAAAACCATTTTCTTTCAAATAAAAACTTGTTTTTATTGAAAACAAAAGTGTTGCTAGGAATAAGTATAAAATTAAATAGTAATGTTAGGATATCGAAACATTTTTGTATAGGCCAGAACGATATAGTGGAAACGCGCTCTAAGATCTGAGTAATATACACACCACTACATATGCAAAAATTTCTCCAAGCTAATTTACCTGTACTTTCACTACGTTTTTATTTGTACATATTTAATACTTAACAATCGAATTAGCGTCTGGCTAATTAATGTTAGATTATATTATGTTTGAAGAACATAATATGAAAATTACAGACATTCTAAAATAATTTGAATTTTTTTATAAAAACGAAATAAAAAATTGCTCATGGCACCTATTTAACAACGAAAAAAACGTCTTGCAATAAAAAAATTATGTCTCATGGATAGATCTAAAGGCAAAAGATTAAAAATTACGCGTTAAAAAATGACTTTAAATTAAGGATAATTTCCTGTGCAGATAAGATGCGCACTAATAAACGCAACCACTGCGACCAGCCAGACAGCCCGGACTCTAACCGAAATAGCAAGAGGAACAGTATATCAAAAAACCAACTATACTAAAATGACTTTTTTTTAAACGTTAATAGCTCCCGTACCAAATAAGTTTTAACCAAGGATTGAAAAATTAGCCCTAAGTTGAAGTAATTTTTACTTTATGGCAAGCTTCGGTAAATTTATTTACGTTCATAAAGTTTGGTAACTTATTATTTTTTTGTACTTGTTAATTTTTGTCATGTACTCAAAATTTGTGAGGAGTATGTGTGTGTTATTCTTTCACGCAAATACTACTGCACCGATTACAATGAAATTTAGCAGACAATATAGAGGGTAACTTGGATTAACACATAGTATAGGTCTTATCCCGGAAATCCCACGGGAACGGGAAATATGCGGGTCTTCCTTTCAAAACGCGGGAGAAGCCGCGGGCGGAAAGCTAGTATTATATACTTTTAAATATAAATGAATAATTCATTTCTATATTTTTTAAGGTTCTTTTTACGGTATAACATATTAGTACGTTTAATTAATGTTTAAGCTTATGTTAAAAATAAAACATTTCTTACTGTATAAAGGTTATTTTATTTATTACTAGCGGTCCGCCCCGGCTTCGCCCGTGGTACATATTTACGTTTTCTCTACATAAGATCCATCCTTGGACTTCCACAAACATTTAAAAAAAAGAATTATCGAAATCGGTTCAGGCCGTTCAGACGTGATGCCGTGACAACGCGAAACGGGTTTCATTTTTATATATATATATAGATAGATTCCTTAAAATTAATGTTTTTCTTTTTTACATAAATTTGTAAACACGAATTAATACTAAATTAAGTATTTAATGCAAGTTACAAATTAAAAAAATGCAATCCATATTCAATGTTAAGTAAAATCAATTTTATTTACTTTTTATATTCGTATAAATACTAATTGAAACATTTCATATTCTATCTAGTTTCTACTTTATATGTATTATGTTGTCTCCTACTGTTTGCGTAAATTTTCCTACTGTGTTTTATATTTCTGTGTATATGTTCTTGTTTTCTATATCTGTCAGTGTGTATGTGTCTGTCTGTCTCACTACAGCTTCCAACTTGGTCTATTACGCATGTGTATATGTTTCTTCCTTTCTCTATTTGCACGTATATTTCCCCAAACTCCCTCTACAGCTTAAAGCTCTTACTCTGTCTCCCCCCATTTCTTCATGCGTTTACAGAAGCGATGTACCCTCGTATCATTGCATTTATGCCCCCCCCCCCACTCTTTTCCACATTTGAAATCTCACTTTCAAGAGGTGTGTGTGTGTGTGTGTGTGTGTGTATGTGTTTTATTTGTGTTTCCTCCCCACTTCCATCCTCTTCATTTCCTTCTCTTACAGGAATGGCTTATGCGACTTTCTCTGTTACCCTCCCCCCTTCTCTCCCCCCCCCCCCCCTTTATTCCCTACAGTTTACAGCACCTCCCCTTCCTCGCATAGTGATTGGCCGGAGCGGGCAGCGGCAGTAAACGACGACGGGCCTTCCATTCCACTAGCTCGGTTATACGCACCGGCTGGAACGAAAACGATGCTGTTTATTATCTATACATATAAAAAATGTGTGCGTGTACTAGTGTACACACGTAAGAAGTCAAACTTCTTTATGACATTATTTTTAAAAAAATAATTTACTATATGCAACTTTACAGAAATACGTCGAATTACGCGTGGTAGGGATAAGAAAAAGATGGCGCGTAACGGAAAAATGTCACGCGTAACGAAAAAATGTTACACTAAATTTTTTTCCAACCCCGATAGAGAAGTTTCACTTCAATAAAATCGTAGGAAAGTCAAAACATTGAATATTTTCTTTAATTCTGAATGAAGTAAAACGTTTTAACGACATCAATTCTACACTTTAAACCTAATTATTCCCGCTATCTATCACTTTTTGTATGTATTTTATGAAGTTATAAAATTATATGAAACGTAATACTAAACTTTACTCACAAAATAAACCGTTAAATGTTATAACTGTTATGACGATTCAAAACTGCTTCTAGAAGAAGTCTAATTGAATAAATAAATGTTTGAATTTGATTTAAATACCGGTAATTTTTACCATATTATTGCGTTTCTAAGGTATAATAATTCGATCCTCACCTGTCTCTCCCCCTCCCCCTCCTTCCCATCCTTATCCTTGTTGTCGGTATTACAGGTGTCGGTATTAGTGTCGGTATTAGTGTCGGTATTCCCCGCCCCACCGGGTGCTACCGACACGACATGCACGGACAGCTTGCGGCGAGTCGGTGATGACACGTGGATGTGCTTCTGTAAGTTTTTAAAATAGGGGCGTCCATAAATCACGTGATGATTTTTTGGAATTTTTAACCATCCTCCCAATTGTTGATACAATTTGAGGTTTAAAAGCTAGCGCGCACGAGCAACTTTGTCTCCGCAACTATTTTGTCTCTCCACCCATGGGCTTGTATGAAAATGCGCGCACGTAGCGACGCAACTCCCCATACAATTGATGGGAGAGACAAAATAGTTGCGGATACCAAAGTTGCTCTTGCGCGCTAGCTCTAAAACTTTAAAGCTACCCTCCATATATTACTTAACCCCCGGGGGTAAGAGGACCCTTACGGACCTAAAATATATCATTTAGGTATAGTGCATTTAAATGCTATAAAACTAAATATAAAAATAATTTTCTCTTTTGGAAATTTAGAAAATCACTACATAGTATAAAACAAAGTCGCTTTCTCTGTCCCTGTCCCTTTGTATGCTTAAATCTTTATAACTACACAACGGATTTTGATGCGGTTTTTTTAATAGATAGAGTGATTCAAAAGGAAGGTTTTATTATATAATTTACTAGGTTTTAGACAAAGCGGACGAAGCCGCGGGCGGTAAGCTAGTTTAAATATAACATACTTAGTATATTACAATTATTCAATTTGTAAAGTTAAGTGTAGCGGAGTTGTGTAGTGTCACAGTAAAACATAGTGCTTTCGTCTAAAGTTGATTAATCTAATAAAAAAAATGTGTGCGTGTACTAGTGTACACACGTAAGAAGTGAAACTTCTTTATGACATTATTTAAAAAAAAATTTACTATATGCAACTTTACAGAAATACGTCGAATCACGCGTGGTAGGGATAAGAAAAAGATGGCGCGTAACGGAAAAATGTCACGCGTAACGAAAAAATGTTACACTAAATTTTTTTCCAACCCCGATAAAGAAGTTTCACTTCAAAAACATATTTATATATCAAAATTCAAAACTCAAAAATATTTAAACTTAGGACTTAAAACGTAAATACCTTAAAGAACTCGATAAGCTCTTCCTTGTCGACAGTGTTGAGTTCCTCCACTTCAAGACGCGCGCGGTCAAAATTGTACATCTGAAATAGGGAATTATAAGACATATCAACATTTATTTTGTACTAGCTGTGCCCTGCGGTTTTACCCGCAGTGCTCCGCTCTTGTTAGTCTTAGCGAGATGATATATGCCCTATAGCCTTCCTCGATAAATGGGCTATCTAACACCGAAAGAATTTTTCAAATCGGACCAGTAGTTCCTGAGATTTGCGCGTTCAAAACAAACTCTTCAGCTTTATAATATTAGTAATTAGTTTTAGATAAATTAAACAATTTTAACGGGTTTTAAACGTGATTTTGGAAAAACAAGTTCAAATATTGTCTCAACTTCGAGACATCTACAGATCTAAACGCACACGCTGTAAGTTGTCGGGGATAATAAAAAAATCAACCATCAAAAATATGTAAGTATTACGTTGCAGTAAATCAGATGTAGCAAGCTTGTGCCACTTTTAAAAACTCCTCACCAAGCATATTTATTTAAAAGTGTGTCTCAGAAACATAAGGGCAATGAAGTAATTTCACCTGTGTAGTAATATCATTCCAGAGTTGCGTCACTTTCCTTAATTCAGTTATGGACGACAAATTTTCCATATTTTTTAAGATAAATCACTACATAGTATAAAACAAAGTGGCTTTCTCTGTCCCTATATCCTTATGTATGCTTAAATCTTTAAAACTACGCAACGGATTATGATTTTGATTTTTTCTAGAGCAAGGTTTTAGTATATAATTTATAGTTTTAGACAAAGCGGGCGAAGCCGCAGGCGGAGTGCTAGTCTATTACAATAATTGTACCTTTTTATTTTAAAATAGTATATTAAAAACTAGTAACGGGTGATTTTTAAAGAGGTATAGGATTTGATTTTCAAAAAAAACACAAAAAATTTGAAAAATTTGTTGTAATCTATAATGGAATCGATAGAACGATCAATATAATTTAATGTTTAAACTCCAATACTCCTCAATATTACATTGTGAAGTAATTTCTCTCCAGAGCTGCGTCACTTTCCTTAAGTCAGTTATGGACGACAAATTTTCCACATTTTTCCAGACAATTATGGTCAATAAAATGTACCTTTTCATTTAAGCGCGTTGAGAGCAAAATTTCAAGGTCTCGTCATTGTATTGCCGTCACGTCATGGAGTAAGGCGACGATTTTGGTACCTTTGCCAAAGAAGTTACACTTCTGACACGTGCGCTCGGCACACACGCTATTTTTATAATTAATAGTTACTTTTAGCTTAAAAATATTGGCTTAAGGGGCTGTTAAGAGCAAATTTAACAGTGACTGCGCTCTCCTTTACTCTCATACAATTGGACAGTGTGCGAAAACGAGAGCGCAATATCACTGTTACTCGTTAGAGTTTCAGGTATGAATATGTTGACTTCGTGTTTTAAATTGCAGACCCGTATGTCAAAAAAATAAAGACATAGAATGGTTTAATGATGATTTTAAGACCAATCTTTGCAATTATTTTCTATCGAGCCGATTTCGTCCAATTATGTATCGAGTCCGTCCACAATCTTCGAAATATGATGAATATTAACATTTTTTTTTTTTTGGTGGGCTAGAATAAATATCTTTTCTTATAAAACTGCTCAAATAACTTCAATTTGGTGTTGTCAGTCTCTAAAACTTACCTGTGAAGTAATCTCGCTCCACAACTGTGACGCTTTACCAGCAAGTCGCTTGGGCCGCTCGAGTCGCTGCGCCGCGAGCGATGAACGGTGTTTTAGGAACTCTTCTTCTGACATTTTCTCTAAATAATCCTGGAAAGGGAAAAGAAGGATTTTACTGGAAATATATTTGAAATTTTCTTAGAAATAATTCAATAGACATTTTCTTAGAACAAGCTCCGTTCTAATCTATTGTAATGAAAATTCGAAAATCAAAAGCGTAAATTATTGTAATTGAAAAAATATCAAATATATTATGTATAATTTAGGTATGTACCTAGTTGCATTTCTATTTGTTCTGTGTCTCCTATATTGGCATGTCTTCATATTATTTTTTATCTATCTGTCTATTTTATCTATTTGTCTGCCTGTCTTTCTTTTTTGACCGACCGGTTGGCTTGGTTGGTACTTGGTAGTGGCCTTGCCTTCCAAGCCAGAGGTCGTGGGTTCGATTCCCACCCGGGGCAAATATTTGTGTGATGAACATAGATGTTTGCTCTGTGTCTGAGTGTTAGTTATCTATATAAGTATTTATTTAAATTATATATCTATGTTTAGTATTGTTAGTATGGGATCAGATCGTGCCGTGTGTGAAAATTGTCCTGAAAAATTATATTTTATTTATGTTTTGGTCTGTTTGTCTGTATATCTGTCTGTCTCTCACCAGCGCCGAGTGCAGGAAGGCATCGACCCTGGTCTCCACGTACTGCGGGTGTCGGTCGCTCTGCACGAGCACGCGCAGTCCCTGCGCTCCGTTGGCTCGGCGCACTCCGCTGAACACTATGTAGCCGAGCTGCTCCTGTCACACGTTCCAATTTACCAAATTATTGTATTGTCACCGATCCTTGATAAGTGTGCTAAGTTTGAATTCAATCTGTCCGCTTAAAGTGCGTCAAAATCGAGTTCTTTTTAGGGTTCCGTACCAAAAGGGTAAAACGAGACCCTATTAAGACTCCGCTGTCTATCTATCTGTCTCCAGGCTGTATCTCACAAACCGTGATAGCTACAAAGCTAAAATTTTCACAAATGGTGTATTTCCGTTGCCACTATAACAACAAATATTAAAAATTAAAAAAAGGTTCCTAGGTAAATCCTTCGTGCGCAAGTCCGATTCGCACTTGGCCGGTTTATTTTAGTTGCGCTTCCTTCGGACGGAGGTGTGTGTGTGTCTGTGTATGCATGTGTGTGTGTGTGTGTGTCGGTATACAGACCTGTGTCCTTAGCACATGGAAGCACGGCTCACTGAGCGCATGCGCGAGCAGTTCTAGCGTGACGTTCGGTCGGGCGGCACGCGACCCGCACGCTAGGTATAGAGACGCGCAAGACGACGCGTGCACTTTGTTCTGTGTCTCGCGTAAGTACCACGCCCCTGTGTAATTTTAATATATTGAGAACTAGAAATTCTCGAAAATTCTAAAAATCTCTGTTAATTTTATCTATACCGACTTTTCTAAGGCATTCGATCTTGTCCATCATGATCTTTTAATTCACAAATCAAATCAAACTTGATCATGCTCCTATTTGTTCTAATCTCTGTTGTTATGGATCGATTCATATCTACGTAACCACTCTCAACTAGTGACGATTCGAGAATTTTAAATCCCTATGCATTAAATTGCCTATAGGAGTACCACAAGGTTCTAACTTGGGTCCAGTTTTATTTTTAGTTTCATTATTATACAGTTGTATTTTTAGTTTTATTGTTAGTGTATGAATGATTGGTGCCCCTTGTTGTTCGAATGTACGCAGATTACAAATTATACAAAACACGCATCATTGCTGATATAACGTTAATACTATAATAGTATAGACTATTTTCTCTGAAACTTTAAAAACATCTAGATATACACCTTATACACGAATTCATTGAAATCAAACTAAAAGGCAAATGTTTTTCTTAAACTATTTTATCCAAAACTTTTAAAAACCTCTAAACATACAATATGACATAATTAAATGCTTTTAAATTATATTCTAACGAGACTCACCCTTATCCAACTCTACCTCTCGACACAGCAGTAACTGCTGGGCAAGTAGAGGAACTGCATCCTTTGGGAGCCTGCAAGTTGCATTCACTCATTTTAATTTAAATTTATTGAACATATTCATAATCATCAGCCCATTTCCAAGCAAATGCGGATAATCACGGTTATTTCGATAATTATGACAGGCTTATTATGTCGTCAAAATATTAGTGATGGTTTTTTTTTTTTTATACTTGGTTATGGTGAAGACGATGGTAAGGATCATAATGATGAGGATAATTTGATTTCGACTGACCGGTTGGCTTGATGGTAGTGACCCTGCCTTCCAAGCCAGAGGTCGCGGGTTCGATTCCCACCCGGGGCAAATATTTGTGTGATGAACATAGATATTTTCTCTGTGTATGGGTGCTAATTATCTATATAAGTATTTATTTAAAATTTGTATGTATGTTTATCAGCCATCTGGTTTCCATAACACAAGCGAAAGCTTAGTATGGGATCAGATCGTGCCGTGTGTGAAAATTGTCCTGAAAAAAATATTATTTCATGATTTCAATATGTTGATCTTGATGACGATGATAACCAATGTGTTCGAGTCTAAGTATATGATATTTTAAATGTGTAAAATATGATGATGATGTGTAAATTATGGGTGGTGAAGATAGTAAATATGACAATAGAGTTGATAATAGCGATTGATTACAATGATTTTGATAGTAAAATTAATGAGGTAGTAATTGGTAAAACTGTTATGTAATTTTAAAAGTGCTTCTGGAAGGAATTGAATCAATGTTTGAGTTTGTGTTTTATTATGATAACAATGAAGAGACTGATGATAAAATAAAAGTAAAATTAAATTGTAATATTGACATGATTTCAAAGAGCAACTATGGAGTTTCTTGTCTCTTCATAAATACTACTTTCCGAATCGGTGGTAATTGTTAAAAATATGTATAGACGATTCGAAAGTGCTTCTAGAAGAAGTCTAATTGAATAAATAAATGTTTGTCACCATTGAGTTACATGTACTACGTACTAGAGAGGACATCGCTACTAAACTATTTGTAACACGAGTTAGAGTCAATCGTCTCAAACTCATTTTTTTTTTTTGTTACATTGATTGGTTTTAATTGATAAGTTTATTCATATTTTTATAAGATAAAAAAATATTTATTTGTTACATTGATTGGTTTTAATTTATAAGTAATAAGAGGCAGAATATCTACGAAGTGTATGACTCATTAGCCGCCCCGCGCCGCCATCAGATTTTGTTCGTGGTGTCCTCTCTAGTAATAATACCTCAATGTTAGTCACTAACTTGTCATGCACCATGTCGACAATCCTATCAGCTCTAGTTCTCGTCAGGTTCCCCACGAGCAGCGCCTCCACGTGCAGCGCGCGACACACGCGACGCGCGAACTCGTCTAGCATCGCGGGGGTTAGCTCTGAGGGACATCATTTATTTTTTAAGAGAATAATATGAAAAAAAAATGAAAAATTAGTATTTTCTAGCGTTTGATTTTACGCGAGTATTATACATTTAGAAATTAAAGACTTTTTAACGGATTTTAAACTCGATTTATTCATTATATTATTTTCCCGACGTTTCGAATACTTTACAGCGAACGTGGTCACGGGGAGACAGTCTTTAATTTCTAAATGAAAAATTATTTATAACGATACAAATTTAACATCTTATATATAAAATTCTCGTGTCACAATGTTAGTCTGCATACTCCTCCGAAACCGGTGGACCGATTCTCATGAAATTTTCTGTGCATATCGGGTAAGTCTGAGAATCGGCCAACATCTATTTTTCATATGTACCACGGGCGAAGCCGGGGCGGACCGCTAGTATAAATATAAGAATTTTCTGTAGCTTATTACACATCATAAGTATTAACTATAGCTAAGAGAACTTGTGTCGTGGGAGCTGATACGATTATAAAATGTAGATTTGCTCGTGGTACCGTAATTGTGTATTAAAAAAGAAGAAAAATAACTAATATAAAAACAAGAAATAAATAAATAATAATTATTTTTAACAAACAACTAAATCGCCTTCAAATTGTCAGGACTGGACCAAATTAAAATGAGCTAAAAAAAGTACAGTTGAATTGAAATGCTCTTTTTTTGCAGTCAGTTGAAAATTAAAACGCAAAGAAAGAAGAAATAAAATAAATAAATTCGGACAGGTTACATAAACATAAAAAAGTCCCATGTCCCCTAGTGGGGTAAGGGGCAGATGCATTATACATCTGTTTCACTGATCGATATTCTTTAGGGACAAGTAGGTGATCAGCATTCTGTGTCCTACCAGACCGAGACATTTTTTTTTTTTCTTCGTCTCCACCGGGAATCGAACCCAGGACCCCTCGGTGTTACGGTGTTACGGAGGAGGCGGAAAAACATGAAACCTATCGATAATTAAATAAAACTGACCGTGTTTTATCTACTTTGGTACATAAAAATAAACATACCTTGAGCAGCTTCTAGTAATTCGCTTCTGGTCCAAACAAATTCAGAGAGACAAAGCGCCTGTTGGTACACTGCGTGCTGAAATATCAAATATTTTAATTTTAATCACGACAATAAGGTTATAGAATGAATGCTTTAAAAAATGAGTGCAATAGATAAAAATTATTTTGATACAGTGTTCCTATAAAAATGAAGAGAATAATCTATACTAATATTATAAAGCTGAAGAGTTTGTTTGTTTGTTTGTTTGTTTGAACGCGCTAATCTCGAGAACTACTGGTCCGATTTGAAAAATTCTTTCGGTGTTAGATAGCTCATTTATCGAGGAAGGCTATAGGCTATATATCATCACGCTACGACCAACAGGAGAGGAGCCACAGGGGTGAAACCGCGCGGAGCGGCTAGTTGTGGATAAGAAAACTACGCCCTAGAAGTTTCAGAAACAAACAACGATAAAATATCAAGTCTATACTCTATCTGTTAAATATCTATCCAGTATCCGTACAAAAATGGTGGTCCACAAAGTCGGAATTTATTTTCATTTTCCGACAATTGCCGGGGTAAATTTAGTCATTTGATTTTGTACGGCATCTGTGTCATACTATTAATTCTAAACTGCTTTTAATCCATTATTCCGCAACGCCGTACAAAAATCATGGAGATAAGGGGAAAAAATCTCTGCCTGTACTTTCGAATTCTCATCTGCATTCAATTGGACAGCTTACAAGTGACGGCATAGTGCTGAATCTTATTATTTTATGCTCTTATATTCGTTCTAGATAGGTCACCTCGTGGTTCAAATGACCCATAACTTTTTCAACATGGGCCTGTAGTCTAATAGTGAATTAATAGTTATAGAACTTTATCTAAAGAAGAAAGAGTAGAAGAAATTCTATTGCACAGGTGGGATCACGTAACCCAGAGGCTAGGCGTTGTTTCGGCTTAGAAAAAAGACGCGAGTTCGAATCCAGCCTTGTGATTGTTTTTTTTTTACTATTATTAATAAAAAAATCTATTTTATTAACAGTTTACAAATTTCAACAACCAAAGACAGCCTTAATTAAAATATTTAAAAACCCCTCTTAAAATCACCCACCTGATACGGCTGTTCCGCCTCAAAGTTCTTGATGGCTCTAATATGGTTTTCCTTCATGATTTCGAACCGTTTGGGATCCGCCGTGAAGTCGATCACACGGGAGAGAACTTTCTCCAGCAGTACCGCTTGCTTGTCGTCGTAGCCTTCAATTGTTATCTGTTTTAAGAAAGAAAGAAAATACAATTATTTATAGTAATAACATATTTGACATTAAGTTCTATAAACTCAAATTCAAACATTTATTCATTAAATTAGACTTCTTTTAGAAGCACTTTCGAATCGTCATTACATATTTTTAACATTTACCACCGATTCGGAAAACAGTATCTACGGAGAAGAACCGGCAAGAAACTAAATACTTGCTCTTTTATATGATAGCTGTATGTGATAGCTCAGTAATATAGGTATATTGGACATTTAGTTTTATAGGTCAGTAACATCGGTGCATTTACATCAAACAAGCGAAAGCTCATTCTAACCCCACTTTGATAAGTTATTTTAGTGTAAACAAGCGTAGATTATACTTTCGTTGTTATTAGTGTGTTCGAATAGATTCTATGCAATGTTCTAATACTGAACAACACTGGAGACTAATGGTTGTGTTGGTGGTGCAGTGTACAGTGCAGTGCAGTGTGCAGTGTAGTGTAGTGTAGTGTACTGTAGTGTACTGTAGTGTAGTGTGCTGTAGTGTAGTGTACTGTGGTGTAGTGTACTGTACTGTAGTGTACTGTACTGTAGTGTACTGTACTGAAGTGTACTGTACTGAAGTGTACTGTACTGTAGTGTACGGTAGTGTAGTGTAGTGTAGTGTACTGTAGTGTAGTGTACTGTAGTGTCGTGTACTGTAGTATAGTGTACTGTGGTGTAATGTACTGTAGTATAGTGTGCTGTAGTGTAGTGTAGTGTACTGTAGTGCAGTGTAGTGCAGTGCAGTGTAGTGTGCAGTGTACTGTAGTGCAGTGTAGTGCAGTGCAGTGTAGTGTACTCACGCTCAGGCCGTGCTTCCCGTTGGCGAGGCTGGCGCGCAGCGAGGCGAGGTCGGCCGCGTACGCGAGCTGCTGCAGCGCGTCGCGGGCCAGCGCCGCCCACAGCGTGCACAGGTTGCACTGTGCAGGTGACGCGTAGCATAGTGGACTACAAATGTAACGTCACTTGTAGTAATGGACTACAAAACAACTGGCTAAAGCTAGCACAGCGGGCTACAAATGTAACATTATTTGTTGTAATGGACTACAAAACAACTGGCTAAAGCTAGCACAGCGGGCTACAAATATCATGTGTAATAAAAACGATACTTGTTGTATTGGGCTACAAACACGACTGGCTAAAGCTAGTGATATTTTGTTGTTTGTTGTGTAATAAAGATCGCCAAAAATGATGAACGGCGTGGGATGGAGCATTCATTAAAATTAACGTCTTATTTCGTGGAAGTAATGTTCAAAATCGATTGTCTCGCTCACTCGCTCGCTCGAGTTTTGCTTCGGACTATTTTTTAGTGTGGTTATGAAGTATAATCTTGTACGTCAACGTATACCTTAGCTTAGCTTGAGTTGGGCCACAGACACAATTATTTGCCGTAGGGAACTGGTGCTACCAAATCGTACGATACATATGTAAAATATGTATGCAACGTCTTTTTAATGATAGAACGTCCAAATCCTGGTCCTGCTGGAAGAACCTTCTGGAAGGACAATCCTAAGGACGTAACGTCCTGCTAGCAGTACGCAATATTTCGTAATTTTTCTATGGATATCAGAGGCTGTCCTTCTAACAGTACTTGATGTTCATGCGTATTAAAATTAGGCAGGAGTGACCAACATTGGGTACGGTCTATTTTATAATAGTACTAGAGGTGCCCCGCAGCTTCACCCGCGTGTTCTTAGGGAATTAAAAAAGTAATTTACCGTGGGAATGAAATGTTTTCCCGCGTAAAATGTAGCCTATGTCCTTTCCCAACTCGTTATCTATGTTGATGCCAAATATTCATTAAAATCGGTTCAGTGGTTTAGGCGTGAAAGCGTAGCAGACAGACAGACAGACAGAGTTACTTTCCAATTTATAATATTAATAGTAAATGTAGAAAGAGCTTGTCTAATTTGAAATGACGCACCCCGTTCCCGCATTTCGCCTACAAGCAAATGTAAAATGTTTGCAAAATGCGAGAGACGGCACGTTTCATTCCAAGTTAGAACACTTCTATCTAGAAAACAGACGCCTGTTTTCTACCTTTCTAACAATACCCCAGCAATAACTATTATCGTAGTTATCGCCAAAATGTTGACGACTCCAGGTATGCTGGCTATCATTTCCGTCAAAATATGTTGCTTTTACACGAACGCGGACGCCACGTCTTATACTCGCCGCCATTTTGACTGGACTGATCGTAGAAACACCATTCAAAAACTCGCTGAATCAGAAAGAGACGCACTATGCATCTAAGTTAATTGCGTCCTGCTAGCAGGCTTAGAAAGCCTCATATAACCAAAAACATTGCGTCCTACCGGTAGTCCGAAAAGTCCTTCTAGCAGGACTCTGGACGATCTATCATTAATATTTTATCGAAGTGATATTTTACTATGGAAGGTTTTTATTTCGTAACGTATCTCGGTACCAGTTTGTTAGACTTTCCTCACACATAACACATAATCAAAGGCTAAAAAAAGATCGCAAACAATAACTTTAGCATTTTGTTCACGTACACAATTTAAGAAGAACAAAACTAGCATCAGTGAATACAATACCTCACGTAGCAGCCTACTAAATCACTACATGGCGTGTCAGAAGTGAAACTTCTTTAGCAATATTCAAAGATACCAAAATCGTCGCCTTAGACAATGGCGTGACGGTATTGCCATGACGCGACCTTGAAATTTTACGCTCAAAGCGCCTAAAGAAGTTTCACTTCAAAAACAATAACACTTTAAAACTGCGAGACGGATATTTATGCGGTTTTTTTCAATAGATAAAGGGCAAAATGCTAGTTTAAGGCAAAACGCTTAATTTAATATAATATTTACCTGACCAAATCCAGCGTAATGAAAGCTTTGGGCAATTTGAACTCGTTGTCTCGCTTGAACCACGCGCGCATTAGTGGTGTGTCCTGTAATGTGATTATTTTGAATTTATTGTGTTATCTTTTTTTGTTATATTTTTAGATCGTTGGCGTATTGAATCCAGGGTTGCAATCAAATAATTCCATTTTTATACAGGTATACTTTCTATTCCTATTTCCTACATTTTTACAAAATTTTGTTTAACCATTAATGATTCTTTATTTCATATTTTAAGTAATAATATACTTGTGTATCTACGTGTGTGTATATCTCTTTGCATACCTGTGTGAGTGTATGCTTGCGTCTATCTCTCTATATTAATGTGTGTTTGTGTGTGTGCGTTTAGGCGTATGTCTATTTTATACATCTATGTGTGTAATGTGTATATCAATTCTCAAAAATTGTTGCATTTCTAGTATTCTTGCTTATTTTTGACGCCTTTATCAGATACTAGCTCATGCCCGCGACTTCGTTCGCCTGAACTTTGGACGTGGACAACTGGAGGGTTTCAATTAAATTGAGTGTCATATAACACACATGAAAGTCACGTGTGTCACGTGTGAGTGTCACGTGTGATTGTCACGTTTTAGTGTCACGTGTGTCACGTGTGAGAGTCACGTGTGTCACGTGCGAGTGTCACGTGTGTCACGTGTGAGTGTCACGTGTTGGAGTCACGTGTGTCACGTGTGAGTGACACGTGTGTGTCACGTGTTAGTGACACGTGTATTTGTCACATGTGAGAGTCACGTGTGTCACGTGCGAGTGTCACGTGAGAGTCACGTGTGAGTGTCACGTGTGTTATGTGTGAGAGTCACGTGTGTCACGTGTAAGTGTCACGCATGGCACGTGTGTGTGTCTCTCACACGTGCCGATTTACAGATTTTCGTGATTGCGTGAGAGTCACGTGTGTCACGTGCGAGAGTCACGTGTGTCACGTGTGAGTGTTACGTGTGAGAGTCACGTGTGTCACGTGTGTGTGTCCCGTGTGAGAGTCACATGTGAGTGTCATGTGTGAGTGTCACGTGAGTCACGTGTCAGAGTAACGTGTGTCACGTGTCAGAGTCACGTGTGAGAGTCACGCGTGTCACGTGCGAGTGTCACGTGTTTCACGTGCGAGTGTCACGTGTGTCATGTGTGAGTGTCACGTGAGTCACGTGTCAGAGTCACGTGTGTCACGTGTGAGAGTCAACGTGTGTCACAACTCACGTGTGAGAGTCAGGTGTGTCACGTGTGAGTGTCACGTGTGTCACGTGTAAGTGTCACGTGTGAGAGTCACGTGTGTCACGTGTGTGTGTCCCGTGTGAGAGTCACGTGTGAGTGTCATGTGTGAGTGTCACGTGAGTCACGTGTCAGAGTCACATGTGTCACGTGTCAGAGTCACGTGTGAGAGTCACGCGTGTCACGTGCGAGAATCACGTGTGTCACGTGTGAGTGTCACGTGTGTCATGTGTGAGTGTCACGTGAGTCACGTGTCAGAGTCACGTGTCACGTGTGAGAGTCAACGTGTGTCACGTGTGAGAGTCACGTGTGTCACGTGTGAGAGTCACGTGTGTCACGTGTGATTGTCACGTGTGTCACGTGTAAGTGTCACGTGTGTCACGTGTTCACGTGTGTGTCCCGTGTGAGAGTCACGTGTGAGTGTCATGTGTGAGTGTCACGTGAGTCACGTGTGAGAGTCACGCGTGTCACGTGTGTCACGTGCGAGTGTCACGTGTGTCACGTGCGAGTGTCACGTGTGTCACGTGTGAGTCACGTGCGAGTGTCAAGTGTGAGTGTCACGTGTGTTACGTGTGAGAGTTACGTGTGTCACGTCTAAGTGTCACGTGTGGCACGTGTGAGAGACGTGTGTAACGTGTAAGTGTCACGAGTGTGTCCCGTGTGAGAGTCACGTGCGATTGTTATGTGTGAGTGTCACGTGAGTCACGTGTCAGAGTCACGTGTGGTACGTGTGAGAGTTACGTGTGTCACGTGTGGCACGTGTGAGAGACGTGTGTCACGTGTAAGTGTCACGTGTGTCACGTGTCCGTGTGAGAGTCACGTGTGAGTATCATGTGTGAGTGTCACGTGAGTCACGTATGTCACGTGTGAGAGTCACGTTTGTCACGTGTGGGAGTCACGTGTGTCACGTCTCACGTGTAAGTGTCACGTGTGTCACGTGTGAGTCACGTGTGTGTGTCCCGTGTGAGAGTCTCGTGTGAGTGTCATGTGTGAGTGTCACGTGTGTCACGTGTGTCACGTGCGAGTATCACGTGTTAGAGTCACGTGTGTCACGTGTTAGAGTCACGTGTATCACGTGTGAGAGTCACGTGCGTGTGTCATGTGTGAGTGTCACGTGAGTCACGTGTCAGAGTCACGTGTGTCATGTGTGAGTGCCATGTGAGTCACGTGTCAGAGTCACGTGTGTCACGACGTGTGAGAGTCACGTGTGTCACGTGTGAGAGTCACGTGCGAGTGTCATGTGTGAGTGTCACGTGAGTCACGTGTCAGAGTCACGTGTGAGAGTCACGTGTGTCACGTGTGAGAGTCACGCGTGTCACGTGCGAGTGTCACGTGTGTCACGTGCGAGTGTCACGTGTGTCGCGTTTGAGTGTCACGTGTGTCACCTGTGAGAGTCACGTGTCACGAGTGAGAGTCACGTGTGTCGCGTGTTGGAGTCACGAGTGTCACGTGTGAGAGTCACGTGTGTCACGTGTAAGTGTCACGTGTGTCACATGTGAGACACGTGTGTCACGTGTGTGTGTCTCGTGTGAGAGTCATGTGTGAGTGTCATGTGCGAGTGTCACGTGAGTCACGTGTCAGAGTCACGTGTGTCACGTGTCAGAGTCACGCGTGTCACGTGCGAGTGTCACGTGTAAGAGTCACGTGTGTCACGTGTAAGTGTCACGTGTGTCACGTGTGAGAGTCACGTGTTAGAGTCACGTGTGTCACGTGTAAGTGTCACGTGTGTCACGTGTGAGAGTCACGTGTGTCACGTGTGAGAGTCAAGTGCGAGTGTCATGTGTGAGTGTCACGTGAGTCACGTGTCAGAGTCACGTGTGTCACGTGTGAGAGTAACGTGTGTCACGTAGTAAATGACAAAAAAAGTTATTGTGGGTTATCCATAAGAGATAGACATATACCATCACGGACTTTTCTGTAGACCTTTTCAATGTGAACAATACTCAGTACATTATTTTGATAAAACTCGTAGGGTTCAGCCTGCGTTTGCAATGTAAGCGGAAAAAATGTAATTTTTTACGACATCACTTTAGAAACCACAAAAATAACAGTACTTCTCCGCTATTTAATGGATGTTATTATACATATAAACCTTCCTCTTGAAACACTCTATCTATTAAAAAAAACCGCATCAAAATCCGTTGCGTAGTTTCAAAGATTTAAGCGTACAAAGGGACATAGGGACAGAGAAAGCGACTTTATTTTATACTATGTAGTGATGATTCATGTGTGTATGCGCATGTGTCTTTGTATATGAATCTATGTCTGCGTGTGTTTGTGTTTGTGTATATTATGTATGTGTGTGTGTGTGTGTCCATCTCACCCTAATAATTATAGGTGCAACAGCCTCCGCAGTGGGATCAGGTTCGGTCTCCAACTCAAGGCGGCTTGGTATGAACTCATTGGGGGGAGGTAAGTGTAGTGTTGAGGGTGGTTTGGCTTCCCTCCATTCCTGGGGATATTAGGTTCTTTCATTGACATTTTTGTACAGAACTAATTAGGTCCTAAAGCAATAATAAAATTTAATAAATTAAAATCATATATAATCCTATTTGCCATTTTTTTGGTGGTAATTAAATTGTATGAAAAACATCAATTTCAGATTATCTTTTTTGTCTGAAAAATTAATAATTTATTCGAACTCGACACATAAAAATATATTTGTCCTATAAAAAGTGACCAAAAAAAAACAAGTAACAAATTTAAAGCAGAAAAACGACCAAACCTTAAGTTTCTCTTCTTCTATGTCCTCTTGCAGATATTTAGTGCCGTACCACGGCTCTGTCTGTGTGCATCTCTCCGCGAAACACCTGCAAATAGCGCCATCAATTATGATATAGCCGTTCCATAGGTCTTCGGATTGAATCGATTTGGTGTTAAGTGTTCCTTATAATTTTTGTTGGAAAGTGCGTATGAATTTTCTTTCGTCTTGTGTGTTTGTGTGTAAATTTGTCACATGTTATGATATTTCGTTTGTTATTAAAAAAAAAATTGTACGTTAATTATTATGAAGTCTGTTACGTCTCGGCCTTCACAGCAAACTCCTGACTACGCCGTTCACATGGGAACGGAATGCACGCGTGGTTTTGCTGTGTTAGTTTTTAATATTTCTTTAGAATAATTATTAATATTGTACCGTTAGATGTAACTTTTGATTTAATATTTTTGTGGATGA
The DNA here is from genome assembly GCA_029959065.1 of Colias behrii. NCBI lineage: Eukaryota > Metazoa > Arthropoda > Insecta > Lepidoptera > Pieridae > Colias > Colias behrii. The sequence continues at coordinate 532,116 of JARWMC010000022.1, forward strand.
ATAGTTGTCAATGTAGTTGTCATTATTTCATGTCTGAACATGCTTACAGGTAAATTAGCTTGGAGAAATTTTTGCATATGTAGTGGTGTGTATATTACTCAGATCTTAGAGCGCGTTTCCACTATATCGTTCTGGCCTATACAAAAATGTTTCGATATCCTAACATTACTATTTAATTTTATACTTATTCCTAGCAACACTTTTGTTTTCAATAAAAACAAGTTTTTATTTGAAAGAAAATGGTTTTGACTTTATAAAAAAAAATATATCATTCAATTTCACGTCCTTGAGCAAACGACAAGGCGACTACCGTGAAACAATAAAATATCGTGTCCATAATAATTTGTTTCATAATTAATATTTGACCATAATAATTACGAAACAAAACAAATAAATAAATCGTCACTTGATAGTGGAAAGTGGAAACACGCACAAAACCAGAATAAACCAGTTTACGCTGTCCGCAGGTGCCACGTGCAGTCGTTTGGTACCGTTAGAACATAAAGCACACATTTAATTCAAAAATTATAATTATTACGTAGTTTAATTGTTAAATTTTGTATTTGTTGATTGTTGTTATTATTTGTTATTATTGTTATAATATTTGTTGAAGTGTTTAATTTGTGTGTAAGTGTTGTAACTTTATATTGTTTATTCAAAATGGCTCCAGTGTTAAAACATGGTCGAGGCAAGCCTTTGACTTCTCAAACTAAAGAATTAAACTTTACATGTCGTTTCTTTTTCAGGTTAGTAAATTTTTCATTTTAGTAACATTGTTAATGTAAAAGTTATACGTATGTTAAATGTGCAAATATTAAAATAAAGTCTCATCTTTTTCAGAGGAGAAACACATATAGTTTAATTAAATTAAATTTAATTTAATTTAATCCCTTATATATGTCGTGGCCATATCGTAGATTTGCTCATTTCATGATATGATCGATCATTTCGTGAAATGATCGCATTGCATGAAATGATCGAATGTCTATTGGCCACATCATGATGTGGTTTAGGCAGATCAATGATAAGAAATCGTTTCTCGATATGGCCAACTAAACGCGCGGTTTTTTCATGAAATGATCAAAATTATTTGATCATATCGTAAAATAGTTACATTACTTATTGGTAGAGGCGCTGCAAGCTCTGTGTTTATGTGATAACTGATAATATGGCGGCCGCTGGCGAAAATTTAATTATTCGCAGTTAAAAACTTCATAATTCGTTTAATAACAATATGAAGAAAGTCATAGCAAAGAATTTACGACGAAGAGGTTCGAGTACTATGGAAAATGTGGATATCTTATATGTATTGAAGAAAAAATGCGTCTTAAATAAAAGGACGCATTTTTTCTTTTAGGATATATATTTATATATCCTACTATATTATTATTAAGAGCAGTGATTAAAACTCTTCTCAACAAACCCTTCAGATATCCAACGAAACAAGTATACACTGATTTTAAGGTACTTACAGTGCGCAAAATGTATATACTCCGGGCAATGTTGAAGAAGCATAAAAGCCTTCCCGCAACTAAAAGTAAACTCTCAGATAAGAGGCGACCCCCGCCGATATGTCCAGTCATATATACAAATACTAAGCTTGCAAAAAGACATTACGACTACCTAAGTGCACATCTATATAATAAATTACATAAGACACTTAATATACACAACATGAACACCATACAATGTAAGTCCAACCTAACTAATTACCTTCTAGAGCTTAATTATGATGAATGTGAACACTTGTTAGATCACTATATTATTTAATCCAAACTACAAACTAGAAAACATACACACACACACACTCTTACACACACACGCACACTCACACACACACACACACACACACACACACACACACTCAATACGTATATCCTTTCTATTAAATTCCTTTAGATTTTTAGTTAAATTTCTTTTATTTTTTTTTTAAAGTGAAACTTTTATTACATCGTCTCAAACTTTTTGGTCTGTGTAGCGCATGTCGCGTGACGGTCGGCTGCCGAGTAGGTATAAAGCAGTGTTCGGAAAGTTTCACTTTTACCGTGGTTTCATAAAACCACACAACATTTTTTGTAAAGAGTTTATTTTTTAAAATCATCAAATTTTTGGCTAAAGTGATACTTGCATAGTATAGAATTGTTATAATATTCAGGTATATAACTTGTATCAACGGACGGATAAATGTCTCCTGTAACACAGGACATTTCCTAGCATAGGAGACATTGTTCAAATATTGCAATTTAATTGTACCTACAGCTACGGTTTATGTTTTACTTATATGTAAGTTATCCTATAATTGCATGTACATGTATATTTTTTGTTGTCAAATAAAGAATTTATTTATTTATTATTATTATTTATTATTATGATTGTTTGTTTTTTAAAAAGCGATCCGCTTCTGGCACTCGCCGGCCGCTACCGCGGCACGCTCGCTTTGCTCGCTCGGCTCGTGCGTTGTTTATCAAAGTCTAACCTAACCTAACCTAACTGTTTTCTATTGCAAAAACCATTCGCTTCTGGCATTCGCCGGCCGCTGCCGCGGCACTAACTTAAATGACACTAAACAAGTTCTTAGAATATTCTGAATTTTTTTAATATTTTATGGACTCTCTATATTTTATACGATCTGGCCAAATGTGGATGATCAAATCGTGAAACGTTGACGATTTAACGATCTGATCAAACTATGTTGGCCATTTCCTGAAATGCGACCATTTCGTGAAATGATCAATCATATCATGAAATGAGCAAATCTACGATATGGCCACGACATATTATATATAAAATAAAAACTAAAAATAAAATGTTGTTTTATTTTATTTGCTGACCATACACTACTACAAACGCAAAAATTTCTCCAAGCTAATTTACCTGTAGCTGTCGAATACTATAAAAAGCCGCTTTCTTTTGACTCGTGGCGCATTCGTTCGAATCGTGCCTAGGGGCTCGGACGTTGTTTATACGACGTTCGACCCAACTACCTTCACTTTGCTAATAGTCGTTGACTTGCTGCGATTTGTTATCAACTAGGTACTGTGTAGAATCGCAGTACATTCTTATTACATTCAAACCATTATTTAACCCGGCCTCGCGTGTTATTTCTTATAGTACAATGATTCCTTAACTTGAGTCTGCATCGTGCAGACGTGGTTGTAAAAGTTTAAATTTAATTAAAATGTAGTTTATAAAGTAATTCTATTTTTTTGGGCCTCCGGCTGTGGGCTTCGTAATTAGTCTCGTGTAAGCTATATTTGTTACTAGTGGTCCGCCCCGGCTTCGCCCGTGGTACATATTTCGCAATAAAAGGTAGCCTATGTCCTTTCTCGGGTATCAAAATATCTCCATACCAAATTTCATGCAAATTGGTTTAGTAGTTTAGGCGTGATTGAGTAACAGACAGATAGACAGAGTTACTTTCGCATTTATAATATTAATATAAGTATGGATTATGTGTGTCTACGACAATGAATATATGTCTGTAACTGCGTGCATGTTTGTATGTATGTATGTATATACTCACTTGGCAACAACAGCGATCCTCACTCGATCCGGCACGAGCAGCTCGAGCATGTCGCTGATGAGGTCCGGCCTCCATTCCGATAGGAGATAGTACGCGCTTAGCACATCTTGCATTGGGAACTCCTGTTAAAAGTCGTATTTTATTACATTTTACCCAAACAAATTAATTATTGTATAAAAAAATGTGTGCGTGTACTAGTGTACACACATAAGAAGTGAAATTACTTTATGACCTTATTTTTCAATAAATAATTTACTATATGCAACTTTACAGAAAAACGTCGAATCACGCGTGGTAGGGATAAGAAAAAGATGGCGCGTAACGAAAAAATGTTACACTAAATTTTTTTCCAACCCCGATAAAGAAGTTTCACTTCAATTAAGTTATTTGTGTATTTATTACAGAACTGGCAACAATGTTGATTATTTAAGTTTGTATTCTTATGTGTGTTAATGATATCATACTTCTTTAAGTGTTTGTGTCCGTTCACATTGTAAGCACAACTTTTATAGATTTTGCCCACTTTAAATATAGTGTAACTTTGAATCAGTGCAATTTACATGTCAATTTAATTTAAAGTGACAATGCAACTTTACGTGTCAATGCAACTTTACGTGTCAATACGACTTAAAGTGATAGTGTCACTTTAGCAAGAACTGTTAGTGTATGTATCAATCTCACATTAAATGTTTGTATAAGAGTTAGTTTAGGTGTAAACGTAGGTGTAAGTGTAAGTGTAGATGGTCACCTGCAGCTGATGCACGTGTGCGAGCGCAAGTGTTCGCGGCTCGAGCGTGTCGCGGAAGCGGAAGTCGAGCGACATGAGCTCGCGCTGCTCCTCCCACACCCAGCGCACCGGGCCCGTCGTGCGGAGCAGCGATATGTACTGTGCAGACAGACAGACATACATACAGATTATGAAAATAATTACGCTAAAAAAACAGACTTCAAAAAAATTATATTATTAATTACTACATATTATTTAGATGTACTATTTACTAAAAAGTTATTTCAAAAATTCTAAATAAGTCTCTCTCCCACCATCTCCCTCCCTCTCCCTCTCTCTGTCCCTCCCTCTCACTATCTCTCTCCCACCCTCTCTCACTCCCTCTCTCCCTCCCTCTCTCCCACCCTCTCTCACTCCCTCTCTCCCACCCTCTCTCCCTCCCTCTCTCCCTCCCTCTCTCACTCCCTCTCTCCCTCCCTCTCTCCCACCCTCTCTCACTCCCTCTCTCCCTCCCTCTCTCCCACCCTCTCTCACTCCCTCTCTCCCTCCCTCTCTCCCACCCTCTCTCACTCCCTCTCTCCCTCCCTCTCTCCCACCCTCTCTCACTCCCTCTCTCCCTCCCTCTCTCCCACCCCCTCTCACTCCCTCTCTCCCTCCCTCTCTCCCACCCTCTCTCCCACCCTCTCTCCCTCCCTCTCTCCCACCATCTCTCACTCCCTCTCTCCCTCCCTCTCTCCCACCCTCTCTCCCTCCCTCTCTCCCACCCTCTCTCACTCCCTCTCTCCCTCCCTCTCTCCCACCCTCTCTCACTCCCTCTCTCCCTCCCTCTCTCCCACCCTCTCTCACTCCCTCTCTCCCTCCCTCTCTCCCACCCTCTCTCACTCCCTCTCTCCCTCCCTCTCTCCCACCCTCTCTCCCACCCTCTCTCCCACCCTCTCTCCCACCCTCTCTCACTCCCACTCTCCCTCCCTCTCTCCCTCCCTCTCACCTGAAACACAAGTGTGACGATATCGTCCACATGTTTAACCCCATCCTCAGTGAGGTCCACTTGAACGCCGAAGAAACCGAACCCGCGGGCTCCGAGACGAGTGCCGCCCACTAAACTGTAGGGAAATAAAATATATTTTTGGTTTTATGGCATTCAAATCTAATATATGTATATTATAAAGGCGAAAGTTTGTAAGGATGTATGGATGTATGGATGTTTGTTACTCTTTCACGTAAAAACTACTGAACCGATTACAATGAAATTTAGCACACATATAGAGGGTAACTTGGATTAACACATAGGATAGTTTTTATCCCGGAAATCCCACGGGAACGGGAACTATGCGGGTTTTCCTTTGCAAACGCGGGCGAAGCCGCGGGCGGAAATCTAGTGCTTTATATAAATTTTTAAAGTATAGAAAAAATTCGGTCACGAGGACGGGATTCGAACCCGCGTCCTTCACGCCATTCTATAAATCAGAAATTGTTTATTATGTTTAGAATGGTTTATTAGTAAAATCAAATCTTGAAGTGGCTCGCCGCAGCTTTTTACAGGTTATGTTAAACAACGCACAGATTAAAACAATCATCTAGCATAGACTAAAGTATGTTATAATAATTGTTTAGAAATTAATTTTTTGAATGGCAATTCGCTAACAGCGCTAATCTCAGGAACTACTGGTCAGTTTTGTAAAATGATTTCCGTGTTAGAAAGTCCATTTGTCGAGGAAGGCTATAGAGTATCCATACTAATACTAATATTATAAATGCGAAAGTAACTCTGTCTGTCTGACTGTTACTCAATCACGCCATAACTACTGAACCAATTTGCATGAAATTTGGTATAGAGATATACCCGAGAAAGGACATAGGCTACTTTTTACCCCGGGAAATAGGATAGGTTTTATCGCGGAAATGCCACGGGATCGGGAACTATGCGGGTTTTTCTTTGACTGCGCGGGCGATGCCGCGGGTTGATAGCTAGTAGGCTATATATCATCACGTTAACACCAACAGGAGCGGAGCACTGCGGATAAAACCGCGGGGCACAGCTAGTAAAAATAATAAATAAACATACCTATTACACCAGCCGCGCGCTTTGAGCTCAGCGAGCAAACTGCCCGGACCCTCGTGCCCCAGGAGATGGGAGAGATAGTGGCCCGGCTGTAATATACCATATATTTGTGATAACTATATTATAACAAATAAAAATACGCGAGAGGGGCCGGGTTAAATATTAGTTTGAATGTAATAAGAATGTACTGCGATTCTACACAGCTACCTAATTGATGTAGGTAGTTGATAACAAATCGCAGCAAATCAACGACTATTAGCGAAGTGAGGGTAGTTGGGTCGAACGTCGTACAAACAACGTCCGAGCCCCTAGCACAGGCCCCTGGGCACGATCCGTACGATTGCGCCACGAGACAAAGGAAAGCGGCAATTTATAGTATTCGACAGCTAAGTATGTTCAGGCATAAAATAATGACAACTACATTGACAACAATTCATCCACAAAAATATTAAATTAAAAGTTACGTCTAACAATATGTTACAATACGTATTATACATTTATAAGTGATGGAAAAGAGTCCAATAAGTAAACCTTTTTTTAAAGTAAAATAATGACAGTAGTTGTCAAGCATTTTATAAAATTAGGACAAAATATTAAGTGAAATATAGTAAGATAATATTATGATATTTGTTCAGCTTTTCGGCAAAAGTGTATAAATGAATTTTCGATCGAAATTATAATATGAGGAGTATTTTATGAAAGAATGTAGAATGGCGGCAAAAGTGCTTTTATAAGAAGTCTAATTGAATAAATAAATGTTTTAAAAACCTGCAAAACTACAAACATGTAATCTACATTCTGCACTACTATACTTAAAAAAACTCGAAAATACCCTCAAAACCTAAAAAAACTCACCCCACTCTTATAATGATGCCTTGTATCTGGCACGGGGAAGTCAATGGACAGTGACCTTAGATCCTTGACGGGCAGGCAGTAAGCTCGCTTGCGGAGTCTCTCCGGGGGCAAGGGGTGCTCCGCCCAGCGCGGGGCGGAGACCGACGTGTCTCGGACTGCGCTGAATAGTGGGGTTATGAGATTTTCTAGCTCGTCCAGGGATTCTGGAAACGAGAATGCTTGGTATGAGCAGATAAAACACTATAATTCTGCTTCACGAAGAGCGCTAAACAGAGAAAAGAGTAGTTAGTTAAAGGTCGTCGAGTAGTCGTAATTTCTGGGAACGAAAAAATATGACTAATAAGTATAGTAAATATGACTAATATGACTACAAGTTACTTCTGATAACTGCCATAACGTAACTTTAGGATACATCTAAAAATAATTTTTGTTATAGCGATTCATTGTAATAAACCAGTAGAGGTCGGATAGAAACAAGTCACGTAAATAACAAGCAGAATAAGGAAATGACCAACAATTCTGGAAACAAGAAAACCTATGCATATTTTGGGGTTTTGATCGGTAAGAATATATGCAAACTTTCCTAGTTCACAAAGGCGTTGCCATGGCAACGGGGCACTTGATACGTTGCATAGAAATGAATGGCTAGTCGAATTGGCAATATGCAAAATTCTGCTTCAATTTTCCTTTAAATGTATTTCTTTAAACTGAATTTGATATAGAAAGACTTAGAGTTATATTATATTATAATAATATTATTTTTAAAACGTTATAATCCTAACTAATATTATAAAAAAGTAACTCTGTCTGTATGTATGTCTCTTTACACCTCAACCACGAAATTCAAGATTTATTCTAGTACAGAAAAAAAATCTTGAATTTCGTTAGAGTTACTGTGAGTTGATATAGTTTATATGAGTTTGTAATTTTTGTATGAGTTAGTGTGAGTCAGTGTGAGTGTGTCACTCACCACGGCCCACAACAACGAGCGCCATGATATTAGCGGAGTACCACCGCTTGTGGAAGTCGAGCAACGCCGCGCGCACGTCTATACTTCGCTGCGCTGGGATCGTTTCCAGCGTCTCGCGGTTACCTGAAATAATGGTTAAATAAATAGATTAGATTAATAATATTGTTTATTATAATTTAAAATAATACAGTTTATAGGGAGAAAAATAAATAACGACTTTATTAAATACTGGCACTCCACGGACGTATGTTAAAGAAATAGACTCAATCAGGCTAAAAAAATGTCCGTAATAAAAATCTGCCTGCGCGTTTATTAGGCAGAGTTTAGAGCAGAGCAATCCAATAGTTTACTATCAATAAATAAGCTGTTAATTTCGATGAATGTGTTATTAAACACTCACTCGCTCACCCACTAACCCGCTTACCCACTCACTCACCCGCTTACCCACTCACTCGCTCACTCACCCACCCACTCGCTCACTCACTCACTCACCCACTCACTCACCCACCCACTCGCTCACTCACTCACGCACTCACTCACTCCCTCACCCACTCGCTCACCCACTCACTCACTCACCCACTCACTCACTCACCCACTCACTCACTCACCCACTCACTCACCCACCCACTCACTCACTCGCTCACTCACATACCCACCCACTCACTCACCCACTCACTCACCCACTCGCTCACTCACTTACTCACCCACCCACTGACTCACTTACCCACTCACTCACCCACCCGCTCACTCACCCACTCACTCACCCACTCGCTCACTCACCCACTCGCTCGCTCACTCACTCACTCACCCACCCACTCACTCACCCACTCACTCACTCACTTACTCAATCACTCACTCACCCACCCACTTACTCACTCACCCACTCACCCACCCACTCACTCACCCACCCACTCACCCACTCACTCACCAGTGCCGAACTTGCGGTACGGGTGCTTAGGGTCGGCGGTGCCCTTGTGCAGCTGCTCCAAACGCCACGTGTCGCTCGAGCGGTTCTTCTCGTGCTCACTCACTCACCCACTCACTCACTCACCCACTCACTCACCCACCCACACACACACTCACTCACTCACTCACTCACTCACTCACTCACCCACCCACTCACTCACTCACTCACCGGTGCCGAACTTGCGGTACGGGTGCTTAGGGTCGGCGGTGCCCTTGTGCAGCTGCTCCAAACGCCACGTGTCGCTCGAGCGGTTCTTCTCGTGCTCACTCACTCACTCACCCACTCACTCACTCACCCACTCACTCACCCACCCACCCACACACTCACTCACTCACTCACTCACTCACCCACCCACTCACTCACTCACTCACCGGTGCCGAACTTGCGGTACGGGTGCTTAGGGTCGGCTGTGCCCTTGTGCAACTGCTCCAAACGCCACGTGTCGCTCGAGCGGTTCTTCTCGTGCTCCGAGTTGACTGCGCTCAGCTCCCGCCCTGTGGCTGACTCCGTGAACAGAGGGGATATGAAGAACTGCGCGAAACTGGTAGAGAAGTAGCAAGAGATGTAAGACTCGAAGGATCAACGAAAATGTGTGGTGAGAAAGGAGATCGTATATTTGTAGTATATAAGTGGGGGTAGACACAAATAATGTCGTCATGCGTCGTGCGTCAGTTTTGTTGCCGTGATTAAAAGTGATTGCATCATCATTGTGTTTCAATATAAATTAAGCCTCAAAGACCATACTATTATAATTTGTTTCGTAATTTAGATAATAGGTAGGGGGCGTCCATTAATTGCATACGTATATGCACACGCGTAAGTGAGTGTGTGTATATGCGCATGTTTATATGCATGTTACGTTTAGAAATTAAAGATTTTTAACGGACTTTAAACGCGATTTATTCGTATTATTATTTTCCCGACGTTTCGCACACTTTGCAGGGAGGGGTCACGGGAAGAAAGATGTTATACGTCGTGACAGTTATTCAAAAATTAAATAATTAAAATTAAAAAACATACCGGCCGAATTGATAACCTCCTCCTTTTTTTTGAAGTCGGTTAAAAATGAATAATTCGCGTTTAAAATACTCGCGTAAAATCAAACACTTGAAAATACTATGTATGTTAACGTGTTTGTCACATGTGTGTAAACGTGTTTGTCACATGTGTGTAAACGTGTTTGTCACATGTGTGGGCGTGTGTGTGTGTGTGTGTGTGTGTGTGTGTGTGTGCACACTCACATGTCGAGCGCCTTGGGCAGGTGCTGCGGCAGCACGTCGAAGTAGAATGTGGTGTGGTCGGACGATGTGTACGCGTGTGTGTGTGTGTGTGCACACTCACATGTCGAGCGCCTTGGGCAGGTGCTGCGGCAGCACGTCGAAGTAGAATGTGGTGTGGTCGGACGATGTGTACGCGTGTGTGTGTGTGTGTGCACACTCACATGTCGAGCGCCTTGGGCAGGTGCTGCGGCAGCACGTCGAAGTAGAATGTGGTGTGGTCGGACGATGTGTACGCGTGTGTGTGTGTGTGTGCACACTCACATGTCGAGCGCCTTGGGCAGGTGCTGCGGCAGCACGTCGAAGTAGAATGTGGTGTGGTCGGACGATGTGTACGCGTGTGTGTGTGTGTGTGCACACTCACATGTCGAGCGCCTTGGGCAGGTGCTGCGGCAGCACGTCGAAGTAGAATGTGGTGTGGTCGGACGATGTGTACGCGTGTGTGTGTGTGTGTGCACACTCACATGTCGAGCGCCTTGGGCAGGTGCTGCGGCAGCACGTCGAAGTAGAATGTGGTGTGGTCGGACGATGTGTACGCGTGTGTGTGTGTGTGTGCACACTCACATGTCGAGCGCCTTGGGCAGGTGCTGCGGCAGCACGTCGAAGTAGAATGTGGTGTGGTCGGACGATGTGTACGCGTGTGTGTGTGTGTGTGCACACTCACATGTCGAGCGCCTTGGGCAGGTGCTGCGGCAGCACGTCGAAGTAGAATGTGGTGTGGTCGGACGATGTGTACGCGTGTGTGTGTGTGTGTGCACACTCACATGTCGAGCGCCTTGGGCAGGTGCTGCGGCAGCACGTCGAAGTAGAATGTGGTGTGGTCGGACGATGTGTACGCGTGTGTGTGTGTGTGTGTGCACACTCACATGTCGAGCGCCTTGGGCAGGTGCTGCGGCAGCACGTCGAAGTAGAATGTGGTGTGGTCGGACGATGTGTACGCGTGTGTGTGTGTGTGTGCACACTCACATGTCGAGCGCCTTGGGCAGGTGCTGCGGCAGCACGTCGAAGTAGAATGTGGTGTGGTCGGACGATGTGTACGCGTGTGTGTGTGTGTGTGCACACTCACATGTCGAGCGCCTTGGGCAGGTGCTGCGGCAGCACGTCGAAGTAGAATGTGGTGTGGTCGGACGATGTGTACGCGTGTGTGTGTGTGTGTGCACACTCACATGTCGAGCGCCTTGGGCAGGTGCTGCGGCAGCACGTCGAAGTAGAATGTGGTGTGGTCGGACGATGTGTACGCGTGTGTGTGTGTGTGTGCACACTCACATGTCGAGCGCCTTGGGCAGGTGCTGCGGCAGCACGTCGAAGTAGAATGTGGTGTGGTCGGACGATGTGTACGCGTGTGTGTGTGTGTGTGCACACTCACATGTCGAGCGCCTTGGGCAGGTGCTGCGGCAGCACGTCGAAGTAGAATGTGGTGTGGTCGGACGATGTGTACGCGTGTGTGTGTGTGTGTGCACACTCACATGTCGAGCGCCTTGGGCAGGTGCTGCGGCAGCACGTCGAAGTAGAATGTGGTGTGGTCGGACGATGTGTACGCGTGTGTGTGTGTGTGTGCACACTCACATGTCGAGCGCCTTGGGCAGGTGCTGCGGCAGCACGTCGAAGTAGAATGTGGTGTGGTCGGACGATGTGTACGCGTGTGTGTGTGTGTGTGCACACTCACATGTCGAGCGCCTTGGGCAGGTGCTGCGGCAGCACGTCGAAGTAGAATGTGGTGTGGTCGGACGATGTGTACGCGTGTGTGTGTGTGTGTGCACACTCACATGTCGAGCGCCTTGGGCAGGTGCTGCGGCAGCACGTCGAAGTAGAATGTGGTGTGGTCGGACGATGTGTACGCGTGTGTGTGTGTGTGTGCACACTCACATGTCGAGCGCCTTGGGCAGGTGCTGCGGCAGCACGTCGAAGTAGAATGTGGTGTGGTCGGACGATGTGTACGCGTGTGTGTGTGTGTGTGCACACTCACATGTCGAGCGCCTTGGGCAGGTGCTGCGGCAGCACGTCGAAGTAGAATGTGGTGTGGTCGGACGATGTGTACGCGTGTGTGTGTGTGTGTGCACACTCACATGTCGAGCGCCTTGGGCAGGTGCTGCGGCAGCACGTCGAAGTAGAATGTGGTGTGGTCGGACGATGTGTACGCGTGTGTGTGTGTGTGTGCACACTCACATGTCGAGCGCCTTGGGCAGGTGCTGCGGCAGCACGTCGAAGTAGAATGTGGTGTGGTCGGACGATGTGTACGCGTGTGTGTGTGTGTGTGTGCACACTCACATGTCGAGCGCCTTGGGCAGGTGCTGCGGCAGCACGTCGAAGTAGAATGTGGTGTGGTCGGACGATGTGTACGCGTGTGTGTGTGTGTGTGCACACTCACATGTCGAGCGCCTTGGGCAGGTGCTGCGGCAGCACGTCGAAGTAGAATGTGGTGTGGTCGGACGATGTGTACGCGTGTGTGTGTGTGTGTGCACACTCACATGTCGAGCGCCTTGGGCAGGTGCTGCGGCAGCACGTCGAAGTAGAATGTGGTGTGGTCGGACGATGTGTACGCGTGTGTGTGTGTGTGTGCACACTCACATGTCGAGCGCCTTGGGCAGGTGCTGCGGCAGCACGTCGAAGTAGAATGTGGTGTGGTCGGACGATGTGTACGCGTGTGTGTGTGTGTGTGCACACTCACATGTCGAGCGCCTTGGGCAGGTGCTGCGGCAGCACGTCGAAGTAGAATGTGGTGTGGTCGGACGATGTGTACGCGTGTGTGTGTGTGTGTGCACACTCACATGTCGAGCGCCTTGGGCAGGTGCTGCGGCAGCACGTCGAAGTAGAATGTGGTGTGGTCGGACGATGTGTACGCGTGTGTGTGTGTGTGTGCACACTCACATGTCGAGCGCCTTGGGCAGGTGCTGCGGCAGCACGTCGAAGTAGAATGTGGTGTGGTCGGACGATGTGTACGCGTGTGTGTGTGTGTGTGCACACTCACATGTCGAGCGCCTTGGGCAGGTGCTGCGGCAGCACGTCGAAGTAGAATGTGGTGTGGTCGGACGATGTGTACGCGTGTGTGTGTGTGTGTGCACACTCACATGTCGAGCGCCTTGGGCAGGTGCTGCGGCAGCACGTCGAAGTAGAATGTGGTGTGGTCGGACGATGTGTACGCGTGTGTGTGTGTGTGTGCACACTCACATGTCGAGCGCCTTGGGCAGGTGCTGCGGCAGCACGTCGAAGTAGAATGTGGTGTGGTCGGACGATGTGTACGCGTGTGTGTGTGTGTGTGCACACTCACATGTCGAGCGCCTTGGGCAGGTGCTGCGGCAGCACGTCGAAGTAGAATGTGGTGTGGTCGGACGATGTGTACGCGTGTGTGTGTGTGTGTGCACACTCACATGTCGAGCGCCTTGGGCAGGTGCTGCGGCAGCACGTCGAAGTAGAATGTGGTGTGGTCGGACGATGTGTACGCGTGTGTGTGTGTGTGTGCACACTCACATGTCGAGCGCCTTGGGCAGGTGCTGCGGCAGCACGTCGAAGTAGAATGTGGTGTGGTCGGACGATGTGTACGCGTGTGTGTGTGTGTGTGCACACTCACATGTCGAGCGCCTTGGGCAGGTGCTGCGGCAGCACGTCGAAGTAGAATGTGGTGTGGTCGGACGATGTGTACGCGTGTGTGTGTGTGTGTGCACACTCACATGTCGAGCGCCTTGGGCAGGTGCTGCGGCAGCACGTCGAAGTAGAATGTGGTGTGGTCGGACGATGTGTACGCGTGTGTGTGTGTGTGTGCACACTCACATGTCGAGCGCCTTGGGCAGGTGCTGCGGCAGCACGTCGAAGTAGAATGTGGTGTGGTCGGACGATGTGTACGCGTGTGTGTGTGTGTGTGCACACTCACATGTCGAGCGCCTTGGGCAGGTGCTGCGGCAGCACGTCGAAGTAGAATGTGGTGTGGTCGGACGATGTGTACGCGTGTGTGTGTGTGTGTGCACACTCACATGTCGAGCGCCTTGGGCAGGTGCTGCGGCAGCACGTCGAAGTAGAATGTGGTGTGGTCGGACGATGTGTACGCGTGTGTGTGTGTGTGTGCACACTCACATGTCGAGCGCCTTGGGCAGGTGCTGCGGCAGCACGTCGAAGTAGAATGTGGTGTGGTCGGACGATGTGTACGCGTGTGTGTGTGTGTGTGCACACTCACATGTCGAGCGCCTTGGGCAGGTGCTGCGGCAGCACGTCGAAGTAGAATGTCGTGTGGTCGGACGATGTGTACGCGTGTGTGTGTGTGTGTGCACACTCACATGTCGAGCGCCTTGGGCAGGTGCTGCGGCAGCACGTCGAAGTAGAATGTCGTGTGGTCGGACGATGTGTACGCGTGTGTGTGTGTGTGTGCACACTCACATGTCGAGCGCCTTGGGCAGGTGCTGCGGCAGCACGTCGAAGTAGAATGTCGTGTGGTCGGACGATGTGTACGCGTGTGTGTGTGTGTGTGCACACTCACATGTCGAGCGCCTTGGGCAGGTGCTGCGGCAGCACGTCGAAGTAGAATGTCGTGTGGTCGGACGAAGTGGACGCGTTGGACGAGCCGCCGTGCTCGGAAAGGAACTTGTTGTATTCGTTCTCCTGTTGGATGATATAAGTTTTTCAATGGCTCAAAATAAAGGTATTTGTTATATGACAATAAAGAATAGAAAAAAATTCGAACTACTTTTTGCCATACCGGAGCAACGCCTAGCTTTTCAGCTACCTGTGAATCAATCTCAGCAATGGAATGTCCTCTACTCTTTCGGTTTTATGTGCTTAAAGGACACGCCTCTTTTTTGAATACTTTGAAATATTAAACGCTATCACTATCCCAAACTGGAAATAATACTGCTATAAAACATTATACAGCTTTTTACATAGTCCTTTCCTTTTTACCTAGAGTCAGAGATTTCATTACTAAAAGATGTAAAATATTTGGTAATTTTTTTATGTCCATAATTTTGTTTCACAGTCAATAAAAAGCCAATAAAACATCACCTCTGGATACTTCTCAGTGCCGAGGAACAGCATGTGCTCGCAGAAGTGCGCCAGCCCGGGCAACTCGTCGGGATCGCTCAAATATCCTGGAGGAATTAAATGAAATGAAAAGATCTTTTTATATATCTCTCTCTCTAATAAATCTTTTTTTTTGGCTTTGTTGTCTCAGAACTATCAACTGGCGGCTGCCATGTCCCATTTAAAGGTTAAAGTCTGACACTATGATTTTTTGTTTGTTTTTCTGTTAAAAAAAATCATTATTGTATGAAAACATTGTTTTTGGTGAACTTTTATAATATAAGTTGGATTGCAGAAAATTTTGGTGGGATTTGCAAGCCATATTTTTATAGACTTCATACAAATTTTTTTTTCTTTCTTCAAATACTAATGTCGAAAGATAGATCACATACCAACATTGACGTCCATAGCAGCGGCCGACTTGTCGGTGCTGGGGTCGCTGACCAGCAACACTTTGAGATTGTTCGACAAATGGAGACCTCTGAAACGGATGAATAAATTTTAATTGAAAAAAAGAGCGTGTGAAGAAATACACAGTAAAATACCATATCTACATAAAAAATATTAAATGTATGTTAGTCTGTAAGGTATTTATTCTATGGGTCTGTACAATTTATTTTCTGTCACCTGAATTAAATGTAATAATTAATTAAAAAACTAAAACAATGACGCTCACCTATAAACGCGGCGATCCTCCGGACTCTTGACGATATCATCGAACCGCTTGAGCACCGCGGCACTAGCTGGTGGCGTAGGGGTCACTGGTGCACCGGGGGACGCAGGAGCCCCGGGGGTCGCGGGGCTCGCGGGGGCGGGGGGCGCAGCGCCCGGCGACCGCGCGCAACCGCCCGCCGGCATGCTGCTGTGCTGCAGCGATCGGCTGCATAGAACGATCTATTTATTTTTGAAGTTAAACTTCTTTAGGCGCGAGTAAAATTTCAAGATAAAATTACAAGGACACGTCATAGAGTGAGGCGACGATTTTGGTACCTTTGAATCTTGCCAAAGAAGTTTCACTTCTGACACGTGTGCTCGGCACACACGCTCTTTTTTTAATAATTGTGATATAGTTATCTTATGGCACATTTAGAAAATACTCTAACGGATTTTTTCATTATATTACTAGTGTCTCCCTGTGACCATGCTCGCTGCTAAATGTGCGAAACGGTGGAATAGTAATATATTACTATAGGTAATTAATAATTCGCGTTAAATATCCGTTATTCTTAATGTGTAATAGTGCAATTTTACATTTAGAATATTTGTGTGAAAAGCGAAGCAAACAACGAACATGTATAATTCAGTGCACTCGCTATTTTCCAAGACAAATTTTGTTCCAGACAAAGACAAGTTTCAGACCAAGTCGTAGATCTTAGCTAGTGCTAAACAAATAGTGAATATATGTTAATTATACTATACAATATTATCTTTATTCTTCCTAACATACAGTTAAGTGAAACAAAAGCAAATGTTCAAGGACAGTAATTACTGTTATCGACACATTTAGTGCAAGGTTAATTATCAAAATAAATAAATTGTACCTAAAGTGCATTGTTTAGATTAACTTATAATTAAAGGAACTATTGAATTAGGACCTCCTTTGTACATTGATTACTACATAAGTTTAGCACAAAGGGGTCCCAGATTCAGTTCCCAGTAAAGTGAAGTCCCGTGTCCCTTAGTGGGGTAAGGGGCAGATACATCCTATCCTTCCTACTAATATTATAAATGTGTGTGTGTGTGTTTGTTACTCTTTCATGCAAATACTACTGAACCAATTACAATGAAATTTAGCACACATATAGAGGGTAACTTGGATTAACACATAGGATAGGTTTTATCCCGGAAATCCCACGGGAACGGGAACTATGCGGGTTTTTCTTTGCAAACGCAGGCAAAGCTGCGGGCGGAAAGTCCCATGTCCCCTTGTGGGTACCCACAAGAGGACATCATGAATCAAAGAACTTTCATATTTATTCAGATTTTTCTTAAATCAATCTTCATATTAATCTTGTAACTGCTTGTATTGGATTAACTCCACAAATATTTACACATATGGATGTGTTATTATGGAATGATAAGTAATTTATTTAATTATGTTGCAATAAAGAAATAATTTACAATAAACAAACAAAAATTAGTCATATGTTGCATTATATTATACAAAACTTATATGCATTCTAATAAGAATGTAAGAAATTCAACATTTCAACCTTATTACCTATATGAACTTGCATTTTTCCAGTCACATAACACATAGGAGTACTACAAAAGATTTGGTTGTTTATGTTGTTTAGCATTCCCATGTTTAATAACAACAACACTCGACAATTTGAGGACAATTATAAATTTTTTGTTATCTCTAAATTTTAGCACATTACACATAATGTAGGTACCTACTTATTTTTGTAAAAAATTGTGTAATGCAACTTCGATTTCAACTACGCAGTCGCGTCGGCAATATGTAAGTATCAATGCGAAATATTAAATGAAAAATTTACCGTCCAACCGTTCGCGAGGTTCGCGTAGCAAGTAGACAAACACACGGTCACACACAAATAATCAATCGCACAAAACAGTGATCAAGTCAAAACAGAACAAGTATTAAGGTAAAAAATATAACCTATTGGAAAAAGCACGGTAGCGTAGCGTTGGTGAATAACTGTGGAAACCAACGAGGAGCAAACGTCGCGATGCCAGCTTGAATGAAATTATATCAATAATTATAAATCAATTCAATATATTCAATATAATCACTTGTGTTCACTTCGATTCGAAATACTGTCACATCGACGTATTAACATCTGTCAAGTGTCAATAGGAAATAGGAATGACTTGACGTTTTATTTTTTATTTATATGAAGGTGTAATAGGTTAGCTACGAGACCTTTAAGCCAAGTCTTGTCTATGATCAAAATTTTCACATGTTTTTATAGGGACAAACTGTGGGGACAAAGCCCTTATGTATTTAAATAACACGATAATTATAGTGATGAATCTATTTAGATTCATCCAAATCCTATGATTCTACCTTTAGGCTGTGTCAGTACCGCGATTTTTTACGTCGCGGCATGGACCAATATAATATTGGTCCATGGTCGCGGACAGCGGACTTAATTGACAGACCTATTGTATACAGGGTGTAATCGTTAAGTGTGCACAGGCAATTATTCCGTAACTATTGCAGATATCAAAAAACTTTAATCGAAAGATTGATATCGAAAGTACTTAACCTAATGAGTAGAAAATCGTTACAAATTGACCATTATTATATTTGCCATACTTTTAATAGAAAGAAAAATTAGTGCCATACTGCTACAAATCGTTTAAACTACGAATAAAATCTTACAATGAAAAAAATTATTATACACATTCGCCTCCTCCCACAGGTATGGCATTATCACACTTCTATTTATGATCATAAAAAAAATTCTGATTTTCGGCGGTATGGCGACCATTTGGAACTGTCTGAAAAGTATGGCATGGCGATTTTCGTACATATGGCTGCAGGACGATGATTACCGGTGCAAAAATTAACATGGTACAAATGGTTGAATTGTTTTTTTTTAATCAACACATTCACGTCGGTATGGCGGGCTGTATAGGTATATTAAGAAGAGCTGGAACGTCAACACATTTACACATTGCACATGTTAGGCCGGGAGATACTGACACAAAATTTCGGGTCATTTATAACAGGATGGCGGTCTAGAGGGGTCTTAGTACGCAATGACAAAAAGAAAAATGATGGTCAGAACGCTGGTACCGGCGGACTAGTCGCGTGGGCGTTAGTCACACTCGTCGGATAAATAGCGAAAGTCCAACGATTTGTAACACAAATAAACGCACACAGATACACGATAGCCCTTAAAAAAGATGTAGGCGGTAGTGTCATGCCATACTTTTACGATGTGACTTACAGTCCGCCATACCGACGTGAATGCGTTGATTAAAAAAAAACAATTCAACCATTTGTACCGGGCTAACTTTTGCACAGGTAACCATCGTCGTGCAGCCATTTACTAAAATCGCCATGCCATACTTTTCGGACGATTCCAAATGGTCGCCATACCGCGGAAAATCTGCAAATTTTTGAATTTTTTTCTCGCCAAACGATTTGTACCACCCTACATTTTTTTTTCAACAACTCCTGAATGATTATAAATAGAAGTGTGATAATTCCATACCTGTGGGAGGTGGCGAATGTGTATAAGATTTTTTTCTTATTGTAAGATTTTATTCGTAGTTTGAACGATTTGTAGCAGTATGGCACTAATTTTTCCCTCTATTAAAAGTATGGCAAATATAATAATGGTCACGTTGCATCATATACTTTCCAAAAATGCCATACTGGTACAAATCGCCAATTCTTTTCATTTTTTTTTACGTCTTGGCTTAAGTCTTACAATCATCCGCCCCATGTTTGCAATCTGCGATATTTTTTTCTAGGTAGAATTGTATACAAACAAACAGAATATAATGATCCCATACTGTAAAAAATTATTTTACGTATTGTACAGTCGTATTTTTGAAACGTGACGAATAAATTAATTTTTCAAGTATGGCAGCACTTTTTCCCCCTAAGTACTAGAAGTATGACAAATATAATAATGGTCACATTTTATCAAATACTCTCCAAAAATCCAAATGCAATACTGGTACAAATTGTTTGGCGAAAAAATTTTTTTTTTTGCAGATTTTCGGCGGTATGGTGGCCATTTGGAATCGTCCGAAAAGTATGGCATGGCGATTTTTGTAAATGTCTGCACGATGATGATTACCTGTGCAAAAGTTAGCCTGGTACAAATGGTTGAATTGCTTTTTTTTTAAATCAACGCATCGCGTCGGTATGGGGGGCTGTAAGTTACACCGGAAAAGTATGGCATGACACTACCGCCTACATCTTTTTTATGGGCTATCGGTAAATTCTAAAATTTTTGTGTTACAAATCGTTTGACTTTCGCTATTTATCCGACGAGTTCGACTAACGCCCACGCGACTAGTCCGCCGGTACCAGCGTTCTGACCATCATTTTTCTTTTAGTCATTGCGTAATAAGACCTCTGTAGAACCGCCATTCTGTTACAAATGACCCGAAATTTTGTGTCAGTATCTCCCGGCCTATGTATGTGTCATATTTTGCAATTGTTTATAAATACAGGGTGATGTAATTGGTGTAGTACGAATATCTAAAAATCTATGAAGAATTTTTTGATACAGTAAATGGAAGAATTATAGACTATTTTACAGTATTTAATAAAATCATTTAATTTTTTGTTCATTTTCATTAGAAATGTCAATTTTTCTCACCAAGGTGGAAATTTGGATGATAAGGATCTTGTTAGAAAAATATAAATTTTGACTAAAATTGGCATTGTTTTTTTCAAAAATCAAATTAGTTACTAATTAATAATCAGAGTTATCACATTATTAAAAAAATAAGCCAAACTATACACAATTTTTACCTACTTGATGCAATCCTCAAAGATCATGGACATAGTGTATTGCGCCTTCCACCATACCATCCAGAACTCAACCCAATAGAGTTACTATGGGGCATAATTAAAGGGAAAGTAGCATCACAAAATGTGAAATTTAACTTGAAAACTGTGGAAGAATTATTTAGAAAGGAAGCAAATGCTATTAGTCTGGATATGTTTAGTGACGTTTGGAGAAAGACGCGAGAACATGAGGAAAAATATATTCAATTAGAACCAAAAGTAGATAATTACACTGACTCATTTATAATAACATTAAGAAATTCCGACGGCGAGTTCTTCGAGCGATGAAAGTTTCAGTGAAGTAGAAGATTACGATTATGATTAAATAGATTCTTCTTCTTCTCTATAGATACTGCTTTCTGAATTGGTGGTAAATGTTAAAACTGTTAAACTGTTATGACGATTCAAAAGTGCTTCTAGAAGAAGTCTAATTGTATAAATGTTTGAGTTTGAGTTTAAAACCAATAGTGTGAAAATTATACAATAAATATGTAACACATATTTGTTAGCGCGTATTGGTAGGTATTACGTACTTACTACAAATATAATATTTCTTAGATATCTTTACTCGACCAAAGTCAGGACAAGACTGCTCCGCAACTGCAGAAGACGTCCGTTATTTAAATCATTATCAAAACAACCATCCGTGTGTTGGGAGTGAGCGCACGTGTTATTTGTATTGTTTTTATGACCTGAAATTTAATTATTATTTGATAATTGAATAATTATTAATACTTTTATCCAATTGATTATTATTAGAATAAATAATTAACTTCATCAATTGATTTACTTTTAAATTATAATTTTACACGTAAATTATGAGAGCTTTCATAATTATATTTGCATATATTTATCTACAACGCACCCATTTTACAATTCAAGTCTAAAATGAAACTAGAGTCGCATTTATTTTTGAACATACTGTAAGTGAAATTGCATAAGTGTGAGTACTGTGAACATGCCAGCTTTCCTTAATTGACCGATAAGTCACACCGGAAAAGTATGGCATGACACTACCGCCTACATCTTTTTTATGGGCTATCGGTAAATTCTAAAATTTTTGTGTTACAAATCGTTTGACTTTCGTAATTTATCCGACTAGTTCGACTAACGCCCACGCGACTAAGCCGCCGGTACCAGCGTTCTGACTATCATTTTTCTTTTTGTCATTGCATACTAGGACCCCTGTAGAACCGCCATCCTGTTACAAATGACCCAAAATTTGTGTCAGTATCTCCCGGCCTATTATATCTTCTTGCCATATCTAAAAAAAAATTGAAATATGGGAAAAAGAAATGAAACACAAAAATCATTAAAATAAATCTATTATCCATAAAATTTGTACGCTTCGCGCCGATTACACATTAATACAAGTTATTAATATTACAATACAATCTATACATAATTGTAATTAGATACACTTCCAACTTTTGGCGGGAGACTGCATCCGTCTCTGTCTGGCGCGAGTGAATAACAATAAGTGCAAAAGAGACGGAGATACAACACGATTATCAATTTAAAGAAAAAAAAACGGCGTCTAAAAATTCTTTCAAATTAAAATTAAAAGTTTTATTTTGAAACGAAAACATTTACTAAGGTATCTTTCTGAATGATTTTATATTGTATGATTGGTATATACCAAGACATAATATTATGTAGCAGTCATTTTGTTAAATTTGCTATTACATTGAATGACTAGCGCCTTTATTGAATGACGACTTTTAATATAAGTATTTATATAAATCGTCTAAATCACCTAAGATTTTCATATGTTGAACTTACAATGTGACCTTACAAAAAAATTCATTCTAAGAACATTGTATAAGAAAAAAAATATTTTTTCAAGTTTTTATTAATAATTGCGTTGCATCAGACATATTAACTCCCAATTTCCATAGATTTCAAAACCAGGTACATTTACGCTATTATTACACAAATTAGACATTTTTATTACGAGCACAAATAATAAAAAAAAAATACCCAATATAACAAGATTTATTTTTACGTTTCGTTTTAAATTACAAAAAAAAATATACAATACTAATTCTACTTGGGCTGTTTATAAAAAAAAAATCCAGGACAATTTTCACAAACGGCACGATCTGAGCCCATACTAAGCTTTCGCTTGTGTTATGGAAACCAGATGGCTGATAAACATACATATATAATTTTAAATAAATACTTAAATAGATAATTAACACACATACAGAGCAAACATCTATGTTCATCACACAAATATTTTCCCCGGGTGGGAATCGAACCCACGACCTCTGGCTTGGAAGGCAGGGCCACTACCAAAAGCCAATTAAAAACATAATTTTGTATAATTTTTGTGGCTTCAAGACCATGTTTTTTTATTGTATGATAGATTTTTTTATTATATTTCTTTTATAAACATCCCACGCATCTCATCTTAAACATAATATATTTACAGCATTATTAACAATATTACAGTGAGTGACATAATAATTGACGCATCAAAAGGAAAAATTAACGAAAAAATATTATATTTTTTAAAGTCTGTATCATTATCATAACAGGACCATAGTATTTTTTAACGTGATAACGTTTTTAAAATCGTTTTAGTCGGGTTACATGGTCAGAAACTTGTGTCACACCAAAACCTCACGAGCGCGATCGCAGGTATAACGAGAGAGAGACGGACCGATCTCCCGTCTCATCTCGAGCGCTGCCACTGCATTATGTTATCACGTAAACATCTCGATCGTAAACCTACTTTACAAACAACCAATTTTTTTTGTTACTGATTTTACGCGAGTATTATACAATATACATTTAAAAATTAAAGATTATTTTAAACGCGATTTATACATATTATTATCCCCGTGACCACGCTCGCTGCAAAGTGTGCGTAACGTCTGAATAATAATATAATGAATAAATCGCGTTTAAAAAACGTTAAAATCTTTAATTTCTAAACATCAGGACCATTTCAATGCTGTTTTTTTTTTCAGAAATCAGTTAAATTTATCCACAGAAACACTAGAAATTTTCAAGCACAAATACGATTGTACCAATTATTATGCCCCGCACTGCACCTTATAGCCTATAAATAATTTTATATATAAATACACTGTATACTAATATTATTCTAGAGAAAACACGTTTCAATTTTAGTGACACTTACAGTCGTTTGGTGTTTACACTTATAAAGTTTAAAGTGTTCGTTTTACACTAAGTATTATAATTACAAAAATAATAATCACTTTTGACATTATAATCCTTATTTAAGTTCTTTAGGCGTGTTGAGAGTAAAATTTCAAGGTCGCATCATGGCAATACCAACACGTCATGGAGTTAGGCGACGATTTAAGTATCTTTGAATCTTGTCAAAGAAGTTTCACTTCTGACACGCGTGCTCGGCTCACATGCTTTTTTTAAGTGCATATTATAGTGTTAATTAAAGTGTACTTTACACTAGACGCACTTTAATGTACACTAAAACACTAACTCTTAGTGTCACTAACTTTAAAACACGTTTCATAACTTCAAAGTATCAAAAAATGCAATACACAAATGTATCTTGAGAGAAAAGAAAACTATTTTCATAAGACTCCAGAATGTGTTCAAATTTCTACCATTTATTAGTAGAATTCAGTAGAAATACGCACAGAGTAACAATAAAACGACATTATAGTTTAGTATCACGCGAAATTGTAGTATCACTACTTGCTAATTCATAGATCAACTGGTTTCTTGTAATCATAGTTTTTTTCATACTTTAATCAATTTTCTTAGTTTTATTTGCGTGTTTTATTACAAGTTAGAGACGTAGTTTAGTATTAAGTAGTCAGCGTAAGTATGTATAGTCTGTGATATTATGGTAATTTAATTTGAAAATGTCAGAAATGGTCAATTACAGTCAGTTTATAAGCGGCAATCATTCCAAGGAGAATACTGAGAAAGGAACGAAGTACCGTCAGTGAGTCAGTATTTAGTAGTGCTGGACAATTAGACATGTACCAAAGGACTATAATGCGATACCAGCCCCATATAGTCAAGTATAGTCACATATATGTTCATATAGTCACATATACGTCCATATAATCACGTATAGTCACGTTTTGTCACATATACGTCCATATAGTCACCTATAGTCACTTATAGTCACATATAGTCACGTATACAGGGTGTAATCGTCGTATGGAAGCGTTTAATGTAACTTTTTCGGATATTTCCCGTTTTATTTTTTAAAAGTTATTACTGTCATTTTACTCATTAGGTAAAGGGCTTTCGATATCAGCTTAAAGTTTTTTGATATCTGCAATAGTTACGGAATAATCGTCTGCGCACACTTAACGATTACATCCTGTAGTCACGTATAGTCACATATAGTCACTCATAGTCACATATAGTCATTTATAGTCACATATTATAGTCACATATTATAGTCACTTATAGTCATTTATAGTCACTCATAGTCACGTATAGTCACTTATAGTCACATATAGTCACGTATAGTCACGTATAGTCACCGCTAGTCACGTATAGTCACCGTTAGTCAGTGGTACAGGTCGCGCTCGAGGCGTCGCACACGCACGCGCTGCCTGTAGTGGTACTCCTTGAGGTACGCGCGGAGCCGCCCGGGGAGGGGGAGCTGCTCCACACCTGTGGGGGAAGGGGGAGGCGGTTAGTACTCATGTATACTATATCTATACTAATTACTAATATTACTAATCTACACTAATATTATAAAGAGGAAAACTTTGTTTGTTTGTTTGTTTGATTGTAATGAATAGGCTCATAAACTACTGGACCGATTTTAAAAATTCTTTCACCATTCGAAAGCTACATTATCCACGAGTAATATAGGATAGGTTTTATCCCGGAAATTCCACGGGAACGGGAACTATGCGAGTTTTTCTTTGAAACCGCGGGCGGAGCCGCCGCGCCGGCGGAAAGCTAGTAATATTATAAAGCTGAAGAGTTTGTTTATTTGTTTGTTTGAACGCGCTAATCTCAGGAACTACGCGGCCGATTTAAAAAATTCCTTTCGGTGTTAGATAGCCCATTTATCGAGGAAGGCGAGGTGATCATTACAACCCTTGTAATATGGTGGAAATTTTCAATGGGGCTAGATGGAAAGTACCTTAAATACTTGAGATACCAAATTTTGTTGAAGGGAAACATTCCTCTATTTTTGCGTGCGGCTATGTGTATATGTTACAGTCAAAACCCTGAACCAGTCAATATCCTTATTGACGGTTATTAAGGTTATTGACTGAGGGCGTCGGTCAATATCCTTATTAACTGATTTTATCTGACTAAATCAGTTAATAAGGATATTGACCAACACCCTTAGTTAATAACCTTATTGACTGATTTAAAGAGCAGACATTCAGTCAATATAGGTTTTAACCAACGTACTGAATAGATTTTAACACTTAAATCTTTCTGTAATGGGCAAGTAAAACAATATCGAGTTTTACTTGCCCATTACAGAAAGGTTTAAGTGTATATGCTCTTTATGTGTATACGCTTTTCTCTGTGTGTTTGCGTGAGTGTATGCGTGCGTACGGCTTACAGCTATGTGTATTTGCTTTTCTCTGTGTGTGTGTGTGTGTGTATATGTGTGTGTATGGCTCACCATCATAGTTGGTGTGCGACACGATGACGGCCCGCGCGAGCTGCTGCAGCGAGAAGGGCGCGGTTCGGGGCAAGGGCGCCGTTAGCATCGGCTCGAAGAACATCACGCACGCGGGGTCCTACACACAAGCGATATTTTTATTTTTATTTATTTTATTTATTTATTTATTTATTCACACACATATCAATTACCTTTACAGGATTAACCTAATGCGGTACTGACTAAAGTTATAACTCTTATACATCCATATATTAAAACTAACACTAATTCTAAAAACTTAAACTTATAAACTTACAATCTACTAAATGGACAATGACAATATACACAATACAATAATAAATACAATCTAAAAATAATAAATTAATAACAAATAATATAAAGAAGGACCTTCGATAATTCATATAAATTATATATTAGAGTGAGTACTGCGAATAAGTTTTAAGTTTAAGCAAATTAGTTGACCTATAGGTAAATCTATATTATTTTAAAATTTGATTGATTTCTTGCAATGTTTTTGTATGAAATAGCTAAGCCACCCAACACTTATTATTCCGTCTTAAAACTGAAAAATACAAAGCCTGGCCGTTAGAAAAGTCTGGTCACTAAAGTTTTGGTAATTTTCTTGATTTGTCTGCGGACCTCCAGGGATATACTACTTGCGGTCCTCCATGGGTCTGCGGGCCCCAGGTTGCGAAAGGCTGGTAGTAAGCACTTATGTGCCGGTAGTGTTCTATGTACTTGAAACTAGTATCTGTATATTTTTTGTATCTGTGTGGTGTGTTTATGGTCAATAAATGTTTTTGAAGTGAAAACTTCTTTAGCAGCGATGGGTATAAAATCTTAAACTCGCGTCAGGACACGTGGCCAGTAGGTCTACCATGAGTTTACGCACACGATACTCGCTAGCGATTGTAGTAAGCGGTTTGTATGAAATTTCGTACAGCGCCCCTAGTGTGCCGTAGCGGAACTAAAAAGCCTACCATGAGGTGCATTATAGTATACTACAGTAGATAACGTATAGTTAACTATACTACACTCGCTGTAGTAACCATACAATTTTTGCACCATGAGTTCTAATTTTGACATATGTCATAGTTTATAACTATTCGATGATAGATACGTCATTCACGGAAAATAATCTCGTGAACTATTCACGTTTACTATTGTAGTTACGTCAGACGATTTAACTATGTCAACTCATGGTAGAGGTCCTGATCGAAAAAGCGTAAGACGGATGGAGAGTAGACAGCTATCCCCTCTCTACTACGCGCGTTTTCACTTCTGCCGGCACTCCCGGAGTGCAACCCGTCTTTTTTATTATTATTTTATTATTATATTGTGTAAGTAAGTAAGTAAGTAAGTAAGTAATCACCTTGTAGTGCTCGATGAGGCCGGTGACGGTGGGCGCCGCGAACACGGCCGGGTCGTGGCAGTCGAAGCTGAACCGGTGCCGATAGTGTTCTATGCGCGCGTGTAGCGAGCGACCGTACTTGCGGAACGACACTGAGAACAGGTGCTCCTCTTGCGCAGAGTCGCGCAGCAGGAACGTGCCTAAAGGAGAATATAATATTGTGAGATAGTAACAAGTGTTAGTGCCCAGCGGAAAAAATCATACGTACGATAAAATGCTACACATTTACATATTTAGTACCTTTGTTATAGTTTTTAAGTTGTGAAGGCAAATAAACGAACTTTTCTTTTATTATCCCCCCCCCTCCAAATAAAAAAAACACTCCTTAAAATTGACCCGTTAGATCAGACAAGGGAAAAATTATTTCAGAAATCGATGCAGGCCACGACACAGCGCAGAAAAATCTAATTTCGTATTATTAGTGACCCCCCCCCCCACTCCCCTGTTTTCGTGAGATTGAAAAATGGTCTTTTTCAGGAATTTATTTCACTTCTTTTTTTTTCTTGAAAGTGACACTACATCGCTGGTTTCAAGTATAACGGCGTTTTCACTAAGAGCCTGTATATAGATATTATATAAGCCTGTATATAGATAAGACTTAAGAGCCTTATATTCATGGTAAACATTTCTTGAACAACAACAATGTTTGAAAACTTTGTTTCACTGTTGCCGCTCCTAAAGCAAGAACATTTCAACATAACTTATCAACTCTGAAACACGCAATAAACAAAACACAGTATTTTTACGTCACAGATGTTCACCGAGTGATTTCCCCTTTAAATGGCATCATGCTTCACAGACCACACACTTCAATGTGTATTTTTAATACCATATAAGTACTGTATAAATATTTTTCATAATGTCCTTGTGAGGCCATTAAATAAACGTTTTCCTTCTTTTTTCTTCTTCAATATTTGCCGGCAACATGTTGACAGCAATTCCTCAACATGTTGATTCCATTCAATGTTAACCATGTATACGGGGCTTTATTCATCAAGCGATCAAATCTATATAGTTTTTCAATCATTATTATTTACCTTCAGGCTTATTATCGAGCAAGCGTTCAGCCTCGTAGCGGTCCATCTTGCCCCAGTAGAACGAGCAGGCGGTGATCTCTTGCAGGTCCGGCACTAGGCAGTGCTTGTAGTCCACCTGGCAAGAGACAAATATAGTTTATTAAGCTATTGGATAGCTTCTATCGCGGGCATTGAGCGCGGGGACCGAATCCAGAAATTCCGTAACGAAAAAAACCTCACGCTCCCCACTGGGACGGGCGCGGAGGTGTGGCTTGAAGGCATAGCATGCAATAGCTTTACCACGGCAGTCCCCGAGTGCCACACGTCTTTTTTTATAGTGTAACACATAAGCACAGCATTCCATAGCACTCGTCCATAGAATAATTAACAACCAGACACAGAGCTAATAAATATATAAATATTTCAGGAGAATTTTCACACATGGCACGATCTGATCCCATACTAAGCTTTCGCTTGTGTTATGGAAACCAGATGGCCGATAAACATACATATATAATCCATACTAATATTATAAATGCGAAAGTAACTCTGTCTGTCTGTCTGTTACTCAATCACGCCTAAACTACTGAACCAATTTGCATGAAATTTGGTATGGAGATATTTTGATACCCGAGAAAGGACATAGGCTACCTTTTATTGCGAAATATGTACCACGGGCGAAGCCGGGGCGGACCTCTAGTAAGATTATAAATGCGAAAGTGTGTTTATTCGTTTTAATGTGACATGGCCATGGGTAACTTTTGACAGCGGTGAAACGACTCATACTAATGCGAATTTAACATCAGGGGAATCCGCGGGCAAAGAAAAATATATGAATATTGTTTTCAATAAAAATGATGATGATGATATTGTTCATGAAATTAATAATAATTCCATAATTCTAGGGCCCTGGTGAAAGCGCCCAACGACCGGGCGAGTTTATACGTTCGCTAGCTATGCAGATACTGAGCCATTCTGCGCACGCGCGGCCTGTGGATAGAGAGCATAGCGT
Organism: Colias behrii; assembly: GCA_029959065.1. Lineage (NCBI taxonomy): Eukaryota > Metazoa > Arthropoda > Insecta > Lepidoptera > Pieridae > Colias > Colias behrii. The sequence continues at coordinate 562,051 of JARWMC010000022.1, forward strand.
ACGGGATGTGGGTGGGAATAGGTGGGTGGTTGGTAGTACTTTAATCAGTCATAAAAATGTCCAATTTTAGGAAGATTAGAAAAATGCTTTTAACAATAGTTAGGGAAATTTCGATTGACATAAAAATTACGATACGTCAGGAAAAAATTCTATAAATCAGGAAAATTTCCATAAGTCGGGAAAATTTCTATAAGCTGGAAAATTTCCATAAGAAAGGAAAATTTCTATACGCCAGGAAAATTTCCATAAGAAAGGAAAATTTATATACGCCAGGAAAATTTCTATACGTCAGGAAAATTTCTATAAGTCAGGAAAATTTCTATACGCCAGGAAAATTTATATAGATAAGGAAAATTTGTATGTCAGGAAAATGTTTATAAGCCACGAAAATTCCTATACGCCAGGAAAATTTCTTTAAAGAAGAAAAATGTTTATAAGCCACGAAAATTTCTATACGCCAGGAAAATTTCTATAAGTCAGGAAAATGTTTATAAGCCAGGAAAATTTCTATACGCCAGGAAAATTTCCATAAGTCGGGAAAATTTCTATACGCCAGGAAAATTTATATAGATTTGGAAAATTTGTATGGCAGGAAAATGTTTATAAGCCACGAAAATTTCTATACGCCAGGAAAATTTCTTTAAAGAAGAAAAATTTTTAGAAGCCACGAAAATTTCTATACGCCAGGAAAATTTCTATAAGTCAGGAAAATGTTTATAAGCCAGGAAAATTTCTATACGCCAGGAAAATTTCCATAAGTCGGGAAAATTTCTATACGCCAGGAAAATTTATATAGATAAGGAAAATTTGTATGTCAGTAAAATGTTTATAAGCCACGAAAATTTCTATACGCCAGGAAAATTTCTTTAAAGAAGAAAAATGTTTATAAGCCACGAAAATTTCTATACGCCAGGAAAATTTCTATAAGTCAGGAAAATGTTTATAAGCCAGGAAAATTCCTAACGCCAGGAAAATTTCCATAAGTCGGGAAAATTTCTATAAGCTGTAAAATTTCCATAAAGAAGGAAAATTTCTATAAACAAGGAAAATTTTTATACGTGAGGAAAATTTCTATAAGCCAGGAAAATTTCTATCCGTCAGGAAAATTTTTATACGTGAGGAAAATTTCTATGCGTCGGAAAAATTACATAAGTCGGGAAAATTTCTATAAGCCAGGAAAATTTTAATAAGTCAGGAAAATTTGTATAAGTCAGGAAAAATTATATACGCCAGGAAAATTTCTATGCGTGAGGAAAATTTCTTTAAAGAAGGAAAATGTTTATAAGCCACGAAAATTTCTATACGCCAGGAAAATTTCTATAAGTCAAGAAAATGTTTATAAGCCAGGTAAATTTCTATACGCCAGGAAAATTTCCATAAGTCGGGAAAATTTCTATACGCCAGGAAAATTTCTATACGCCAGGAAAAATTACATAAGTCGGGAAAATTTCTATAAGCCAGGAAAATTTCAATAAGTCAGGAAAATTTGTATAAGTCAGGAAAAATTCTATAAGCCAGGAAAATTTCTATGCGTGAGGAAAATTTATCTTTGCCGCAAAAATTTCTATAAGTCAGGAAAAATCCATAAGTCGGGAAAATTTCGATAAGACAGGAGAATTTCTATACGTCAAGAAAATTTCTCTTTGTGGGGAAAATTTCAAGTGATAAATTATGATAAAATACGTATTTAAGGCGATAGAAACGATTCAACTATAAATTTATATTTAAACATGGTATGCATAATAAATAACCTTATATTTCGTGTTTCTCAGAAATATTGATAGATAAATTAAAAAATTTAATCAGAGATAATGTAAAAAGCAGTTTTAATCCTACTAATATTATAAATGCGAAAGTTTGTGAGGATGTGTGTGTGTGTGTGTGTGTGTGTGTGTTTGTTACTCTTTCACGCAAATACTACTGAACCGATTACAATGAAATTTAGCACACATATAGAAGGTAACTTGGATTAACACATAGGGTAGCTTTTATCCCGGAAATCCCACGGGAACGGGAACTATGCGGGTTTTCCTTTGAAAACGCGGGCGAAGCCGCGAGCGGAAATCTAGTTTTAAATAAATACTTATATAGATAATTAACACCCAGACACAGAGCAAACATCTATGTTCATTACACAAAAATTTGTCCTGTGTGGGAATTGAACACACAACCTCTGGCTTCGAAGTCAGGGTCGCTATCAACTAAGCCAACCGGTCAGACAAATGTATCTTAGCTGAATCATTTTCTACCAGCACTCTGTGTGCATCAATGTATATGTTTGGTGGGTAGCATAGCATAACACATCTCTGGTGAAAAAGCACCCTTATGGGTTCACATCACCAACATATTAATGTTGTAACTTTACGATAAAAACCCATGGAGGGTTGTCCCGTAAAAACCACAGGACAGTTCTTTGGTATATTATTATAATATAATGTTGCATATGTACTTTGTAAAATTAAATTGTAAAACTGACATGATTAAAAAGAGCAACTATGGAGTTTCTATGATACTGCTTTCCGAATCGGTGGTAAATGTTAAAAATATGTAATGACGATCCGAAAGTGCTTCTAGAAGTCTAATTGAATAAATAAATGTTTGAGTTTGAGTTTAAAAATTCTAAGTTTAAAATTTCTATCGCTATCTCAGTCAGTGTAATATTCTGTTTCAAAATAATGTATAAATTTAATTTTATCAAACATCTATAACCATTTTAGTAACATACAACTATACATACATACAGAAACTATATATATTACCTGTGTATGCACTTTAGTGTGTGCGTTTGGCGGCAACGAGTGCTGTAACGACGGAGCCCGTAAGAGCAGAGCGCGTAGTTCACTGCCGCACACCACCTGCAATTATTCATAATAAATATATACATTTTATTAATTTTTCATGTTAGTTATTTCAAAAAAATGGAGTATGGAATGTTTTAATAGTTTATCCCTACTAATATTATAAATGCGAAAGTAATTCTGTCTGTCTGTTACGCTTCCCCGCTTAAACCTCTCAACCGATTTTGATGAAATTTGGCACAGACAATCTTTAGACTCTGAGAAAGAACATAGGCTACCTTTTATTGCGAAATATGTACCACGGGCGAAGCCGGGGCGGACCGCTAGTAGTTTATACATCCACAGTACTCTACTTTTAGTTTTATACTTTTTCATGGCTTCTGCCTTACCACAATTATACTTCAAAAGTACATATGCCTTTGAAAAATTATTGGTTGAATAATCTTCTGACCAATAATAAATAAAAAAAAACTTCCAAATATACAAATATTTTTGTTTTGATATTTTTATTTTAAACACAAAAAATAAAACACATGGGAATCGAACCTGAAACCGCCTGATGGAACCATCATTGCTCTGCACCAATTCATTGCCCCTTGCATCTGGGGGGAGATCGCCTTCACTGAAATCGAGCGAAAAAAAGACACAATCACACACACACAAATATAAAAACTTAACTAATAATGTAATGGAATAGAAGACTATAATATTTTTACTTGTAACCCAAAAAAAAAACTTATTTATATAAAAAAAACCTTATAAATATGTTATTACTTTACTACATTACATAATATGGTAGTTATTTTACAAATATTAAATGAATGCACACATAATTTTAAAATTCTAAACTAAGTTTAAGAGCAGATTTTTCAATCATTTGTTAAATCTTATCCGTCCAATAAAGTATTACACAACAATATAATAATGTCACCTTAAACTGCCAAAACACGGATAAGCCACACATTTTTGAAATGGTTGTATAATACGATATTCGAAGAATAATTTTTAACTGAGGATTGAGAAATCGGTCCCAAGTCACGTAAATAAATTGACAAAAGTTAGTTTAAAATGTAAACTCACGTGCGCGGCGCAACAGAAAGTACGTAAACCTCAGCCGTGGGTTCCACATCCTCTATATTTGTATCACCATCTGAGAATAAAGGTTGAAAATATAAATATATAGAAAAAAAAGCCAAATATCTAAAAAAGAGCATGTGTCAGAAGTGAAACAACTTTGGCAAAATTATTAAAAGATAGCAAAATCGTCGCCTGGGGTAAGATGATGTCATGACGCGGCCTTGAAATTTTACTCTCAACATGCCTAAAGAAGATTCACTTGAAAAAATCAGAAAACTGATTAATTTCAAAGTGCCAGAAAATTGATTTAAATTTCAAAGTGCCAGAAAACTGATTAATTTTGCAAACTTTCCTGAAATAAAAATGTCTATTTTCGTAAAATTTACATTTTTAGACATCTGCATTGATTCAAAACTCAAAGTTATACATTTATTTATTCCAGTAGAGAGTTTTTTTGTAAGTGAATTGAATCGGTTTTTTTTCATTTTTATAATACATATATGTATATTAACTTTAGTTGTATGAAATTTCAATAAAATCCAAGAAATACTATTAAAATCTGGATAAGGCTTCCAAAAACTAGTTAATTTCCATTGAGGTATATTACTATGTATAGAGAGGGCACCACGAACAAAATCTGATGGCGGCGCGCGGCGGCGCGGGGCGGCTAGTGAGTCATACACTTTGTAGATATTCTGCCTCTTTTATTACTTATAAATTAAAACCAATCAATGTAACAAAAAAAATTGTTTGGGACGATTGACTCTAACTCGTGTTACAAATAGTGTAGTAGCGATGTCCTCTCTAGTACGTAGTACATATTTACTCAATGTTAATTTCATTAAATTACAATATTTACCAGTATTTATGACAATAGATTCCAACTCCCGCCTCAGGTCTCGCGCGCCCAGAGTCAATACTGCCGCCAATCTGAAACACAAATAGATTTCAATAATAACATAATAATCAACACATTTTAATCAAATAAACAATTAGAATTTGATCACTATTATCAAGTTTTATAATTTTAATTAAAATATGTATTGGGAAGATTCTTGACTTTATTTATTTTAAATACTCTTTAGAATTTAGATGTTCTCGACAAGTCAACAACGAAATTGTCTAAACACATAAAACAAAGGATATTTTTTTTTCTATTGTTTAAAAATTCCGTACCGAAACGGTAAAACGGGACCCTATTACTGAGACTTTGTTGTCTGTCTTCAGGCTGTATCTCAAAAACCGTGATAGCTAGAAAGCTGAAAGTTTCACAAATGATGTATTTCCGTTGCCGCTATAACAACAAATAATAAAAATTAAAAAAAATATACCATCCCCATAGTACGGAACCGTTGGTGCGCGAGTCCGACTCGAACTTGTTTGGTTTTTATGAATGTTATCACTCACCGGTCGTCGTTACACGCGTCGCTAACGCGGCGGTACGCGGTGCACACGCACGCGGCGCGGCGCCACCGCCGCCGCCGGCACGAGCACTGCCGCCCGCTCCATCTGTACGTGCACACAAACCAATTTATGTGTAACTAGCATTGAGATATACATATGGAGACGACACCGCCTACATCACTTATGTTCCGCTCAACATAAGCCATATGGCTTAACTGCACGCTCATTTTTTATTTGTTTTAAAGTGAAACGCATCAAATATGCCTTCGTGTGTGTTACGATATTGCACAAATAATACAAATAATACGGAAAAGTGACTAACATAACTTTTCATCGGTAAGTACCTAACTAGATAATAATTTTTAAAACTTAGTTAGAACAAAAAAATGGCGCACAGATTTTGTTCGTGGTGTCTCCTCCATACGTAGTAATATTATCTCAATGATAACTAGCTGTGCTCCGCTCCTGTTGGTCTTGGTGTGATGATATATAGCCTATAGCCTTCCTTGATAAATGGGCTATCTAACACCGAAAGAATTTTTCAAATCGGACCAATAGTTCCTGAGATTAGCGCGTTCAAACAAACAAACTCTTCAGCTTTATAATATTAGTATAGATTAGATTTTCGCCGGCGGCTTCGTCCGCGTTTTCAAAGAATATCCCGCATAATTCTCGTTCCTGTAGGATTTCCGGGATAAAAAGGAGCATATGCCTTATTCTGGATCAGCTACAGCAAATTTCATTGGAATCGGTTCAGTGGTATTTGCATGAAAGAGTAACTTACATCCATCAATCCATCCTCACAAACTTTCGAGTTTATAATATTAGTAGGATATGTCTTTATTATTGTTTGCATTTATTTATAACGCAGATTCATAAGATAGTAAAAAATACTGAGCCAAAAATACGAAACACCGTGCAGTTGATGACAAAAATAGTTTTAACAATGGATATGTAAAAGCAACAGAAACATTGACATTCAATAAATTAATTAATATGATTCATACAAACTAACCTCACATTTTTAACCAACACTGCAAAAGCTACACAATGCCTTTGGTCATGAATAAAATAAGTAACAGAATCTGCTTTTATGTATTTACTAGGAGAGGTAGTAGGTCAATGTAAAAAAGAATTATTAAAGTTAGGGCGTCATTTAATCTGGAAATATCACACACAATACATTTATAATAACAATAAAAAACTACCTATCGGTAACGGCGCTGACGTATCTGTGCACGCTGCTCGGCGACTCGACGTAGCGGCGCCGCTCCCACGCGCCGCAGCCGCACGTGCACTCGCCGCCTGAAACGCAACATACAAAATATTATCTATAATATTCGACAACTGACCGGTTGGCTTGGTTGGTAGTAGCCCTGCCTTCAAAGCCAGAGGTCGTGGGTTCGATTCCCACCCGGTGCAAATATTTGCGTGATGAACATAGATGTTTGCTCCGTGTCTGTGTGTTGTTTCCATAACACAAGCGAAAGCTTAGTATGGGATCAGATCGTGCCGTATGAGAAAATTGTCCTGAAATATTTATTTTATTTATTTGTTCAAAACTATACAATGTGGAAATTATCGATGGGCCCTGGAGAGAAAAAACTTGAAATACTGGAGATAGCAAATTTTGCTGAAAGGAAACATTCCTTTATTTTTTTAAAGAAATAGAACTGCATTCAATGATTTTGGAAAATTCACTTGCTTTGACCGGGAATTGAACGAACTAAAAATTTTAATTAGTTGAGAATGTTACTAATTTTAACTCTATTTAACTAATAAATTGTTCGAAATGAGACCCGCCCCTCTCATTAATTTCAAGCATTCTTTTTATACTTTCGTTATAAAAGCTGATAATATGTAGTAACATATACTCACTCTTTCTTGATGTCTGCTGCCCCATGGTATCTGCGATTTAGGCACTATGAGCAGTTTGACCAGCAAACTACCATCTGGAAGGGAAAATTATTACTTATTATTATATTATTAAGAGAGAATCATTCGTAAAGTATGGGTAATCCCAATATACATATTTCATTCATAATATTTTATTAACCTGATATTGATTGAATTTTAAATGATAAATTCTGTTTCTTCTAAATTATTTAAGAACTTACATCTATAGATATACTACAAATATTTGTATGCCTGTATCAATATCATGAATACAAATATACTTCTTACCTGGGTTGCTAAGTTATTAAATTTATAAAGACATTCATGCCTGTTCCTAATTTTAACCACCAATAAAAATAGATTCAGATGATAAGAAAACCAACTGTTTTTCTTACAATTCATTAAAAATACCTCATGCTTTACATGCATGCTTCTAAAAGGACAAATTGCAACATGAATTATTACATATTTGTATACAATTCATGCAACATTTTCTTTAAGCTGATCTTATAATTCTAGCATAAGGTTACACAGCATATATTCTTCCCCAATAAAAGGACTATCTACAATGTAAATATTTTTCAATTCGAGGTAGTACCTACTTTCTGCAATAATTATGTTTAAACAAACTATTTATAATATAAACAATTATAAATGCATTCAGCCTAAACGTTACTTGCACAAAAAAATCTCCCTCTAATGGCGGCTCCAGATTAGTGCCGTGAATTCACGCGAGAATTCACGCCATGGATTCACGGCAAAGTTTTGCCCTCCACACTAACGGGATGCTCACAATCGTTCGTGAAATCTACCGCGAAATGGACGTAGAAGCCGCTGCTGCAATAACTTTGTTTGCTGTGGCAACATATCACTATTTAGACGTCCAAAACAAGAAAGTTATTAGAAACAGGGCCGTGAATGTGGATGTGGACACGTGAACGCCGCGCGAAGGAGGCGCGAACCCTTTGTCGCGGGACAAAATACCGACTTTGATCGGAGAACAGGCGTGAACACCCGTGAACCCCGCGAAAACCGTCCACATTCACGTTCACGCCTATTCACGGAGCTTCACGGCACTAATCTGGAGCCGCCATTACAAAACACTTAAAGAAAAAGGTTATTCACATACACATAACTAATACAAATTATATACACAACCATACATACAAACTCACACAAATTACTCACATTGAAATGTGACTCATAAACTATACACATCAATTAAAGTGATTCAACAAGACAATGTTTCATTAACTAAACGGTAACTAATTGCTAGACAAGTAATTGAATTGTAGGGTATGGGGCAGATGCATTCCTCATTTGTTGTGATAAAGAATTACCACTAGTAAACTTAGTTTACAATTTATCTATATACTAATATTATAAAGCTGAAGAGTTTGTTTGTTTGAACAGGCTAATCTCATGAACTACCGGTCTGATTTGAAAAATTCTGTATGTGTTAGATAGCTCATTTATCAAGGAAGGCTATATGCTATTTATAATCATGCCAGGACCATCATGAGCGGAGCAATGCGGTTAAAACCGCGGGGCATAGTTAGTGAGTGATGAGAGTAGACAATTCATAAGATAATATTACCAACTTTTAGATTAATTGTAGCTATGAATAGTACGCTAGAAAATCGTTGAGGAAATTCATAAGTTCTTCTCTCGTTAGAAAATAACCTGGTAATTAAAAGAAAGAGCAGTTCTCAAATAAATATAATAATTGAGCATGGCGATAGTAAACACAATACAATTTACACATTAATGAATGAATGGTAGATAATTCCTTATCTGAACAATTTACCTCATTTTTTTATATTTTATCAGTATCTATCTGTCGTGAGCCTCGGAGGAAATACGAAAACTTCGACAGGTTTTGACAAGTTCAATAACCTTTTGTAAACAAAAAAGTTTATACGTGACGGCTAAATTAATAATAACAGGCTTCAATTTATAACCATTTACATTAAAAATAAATAACACTAATGGTTATAGCGGAGAAGCACGGTGGTGTATAATTGAAATAGAAAAAATAAACAAATCAAATTATGCATCCGCCATCTTGAAAAAGTTCCATGCATGATCTAATTTCTACATTAATTATTAAATTCAATCATTCAAAAAAAGTACTCACGTCTAATAAAGTTATATTTAAGTAACTTGTGTCGTTTTCGCTATTATCACTTGTATATATAATTCGATATTCGGCTACACATAAACTTTCACTGTATGTATGTATTTAAAAGTTCACTGCACATTAAAACTTCACGTTCACACACAACATTGCAATGTTATTTACAAAACTTAAAAACAACACTTAAAATAACTTATTTACACCAAATTATTCAGTTTTAATATAAATCGCACAACCAAAATACGCAATTACTTTGTCGGTGTGACATTTTGTTTTTTATCTGTCTTCATATTTCTGAAGTTTCGTTTTACGGTATGTAAAATAAGGCTAACTAATCACTATCATCGATATTTAAAAAAAATTATAAATTAATGTTGAATTCTAATTTTACAATTAAACAAATCAAAAAGAAATTTATAAGCTTAGAAATAATAATTTATAGATTCTGGTTAATATTAGCGCGATACTTGTACAATTTGTACATAAATTATTACGAAATAATTGACATGAAGTAAATTTTCAGGAGTAATCTAATCTAATCTATAATCTAATATTTCTAATATTTCTAATATTATATTATAAAGGTGAAAGTTTGTATGGATGTATGGATGTTTGTTACTCTTTCACGTAAAAACTACTGAACCGATTACAATGAAATTTAGCACACATATAGAGGGTAACTTGGATTAACACATAGGATAGTTTTTATCCCGGAAATTTCACGGGAACGAGAACTATGCGGGTTTTCCTTTGCAAACGCGGGCGAAGCCGCGGGCGGAAATCTAGTTTAGATATAAACGTACATAATATTATACAGGTGTCCAAAAAATTGGTGATATACTGAAGCTGGGAGGTAGGGGACCTAGAGGGCTATCCGACTCATTCCCATGTATGTTATGCGATTTTTATTTTCGAAGTTATGATTTTTTATTTCGATTTTTCACCTATTGCCGAGTACGATGAGATTTTTTATTTATTCTACAATGCCCTGTAGGTGCCCTGTGGTAGGGGACCTAGAGGGCTATCCGACTCATTCCCATGTATGTTATGCGATTTTTATTTTCGAAGTTATGATTTTTTATTTCGATTTTTCACCTATTGCCGAGTACGATGAGATTTTTTATTTATTCTACAATGCCCTGTATTCACCCTGTATTGCTACAAATGGTATTGCCGGCTTTACTGGCAATAAAAAATCATTATTTTTTATCTACCCACGTTCTTTTGCCTAAATAATTTTGAGTGAAGGTCGACGCTTTTCTTTGAAACAAAAGGTGGGTGTTTACTGTTTATGTGTGCACTTCTTTCTGTTTATTTAAGTTGTTTTCTTTCCTTTTGCTAAATTATTAGTTAGTTATCTTTTATCTACTTCAGTCTCTATAATCTATCTACGCAATAGTCTATTGTATATAGAAAGCAATTGTCAATCTATGGTTTTTGTCGACGCCATCTTGTAAGTTATCCGTTATCGTATATTATTGAAAATTCGTGGAATTTTCTCGTGTGTGTAATTTATGTGTTTTATGTGTGCATTATAAAATGTCCAAACGGAGGATTGAAGTAATGGATCCTTTTATAAAGAAAAAACGGTGAGTGAAATAGAAATATTTGGCTGAAAACTGAAGTTTCATAGCATGCTTTGGAGGTACATTGTTTTCCGGCAGTACAGCGTGTTTTCCATTCCAAATATAACAAAGAAGAATGGTTTTAAATTCGCAACGTGTGAATTGTATGTAAAATTTGATTTATGAAAAGAAACCATGTTTTTTATGGCAATACAATTAATTATTTACTGATTCAATAAAATAATAAATAACCCGACATTTATCATGCCTTGTACAGTTTTTAAATTTTAATTTCTCTTTTAAGTTTATTTTACTAGAATATATTCATTTAAATAAATATGCAAGTTTATTTATTACCTAGCTTGTAGTCTGTCTTAATATATCCCATTAGTGTCTAAATAAACGCGTGCTATACTTTTAACCTAATATTTTATATATTGTGTCCCCTGAAATCTTACAAATTCAAAGAACGAACACGAATAATGTAGTTTTTTGCTAATTTTTTTTTTGAGTAAGTACGCAATGATGATACTTATGGTATTTTTGCATGCATATAAGTTACAGTCAAAACCCTTAACCAGTCAAAAACCTTATTGACCGGTAAAATTTATCCTATTTTAGAGTTAAAAAAACACGAACCTAACCTAACCCACACCCTTATATGTTACTCATTAGTCAATAACCTTATTTACTAATTTTACCGGTCAATAAGGTTTTTGACTGGTTAAGGGCTTTGACTGTAACTTAGACAAAACATATATTGATTTCAAGCAAGAAAAGCGGGATTTAAACATTATTTCCTAAAAGTACCAATAAACAAATGAGATTAAAATAACAATCCAATAATATCAATCATACAAGTAAATTTCGCCAGAGCATGTTCTTGTCAAACTTATTTATTTTATAGGGTACTAGCGGTCCGCCCCGGCTTCGGCCGTGGTACATGTTTTCGTTTATACAGCATGTCCATAATTTTTGAATATCTTCTTTTGACAATGTTCACATTAATCCCTCAGCCCCCGGAATCACAGACGCAATAGAAAATCTATTGTGTCGCGGTCTCATTGAGCCGCTCGGTGGTCAAGGGGTTAAATGTTCATGTTTACATGTACATATATGTATAATGGCCCTCTTCACAATGGTCAGTTTTCATAGCCATTGTAATGGCAGCAAACAATTGAAATTGCTTAGATATATATAAATTTAAAAAGAATAGAAAAAATTTGATCATGCTTAGATATTTCCATATATTGTATATATCTTGTACCGAAAACGCAGCGCACTTCCTTTTGCATGTAATGCTTTAATGCTCATTGGAAAAATTGTTGTTATTTAATTTTGAATATTATTTTAATGAGGACAATGTAAACAATAGTTTGACAATGAAGAATACGCTGCGCTCCGCCATATCGCCGCCGGCCCTAAGTTTGAATTTGTATACATATGGATTAGAATAATAATTGAAAAAAAACCGGCCAAGTACAAGTCGGACTTGCGCACAAAGGGTTCCGTCCGCATCCTATCATCTATAATAGAAATTCATTTATTGTATGGGGACCCACCTTAAAAAATTATTTTTTTCATTTTTAGTATTTGTTGTTATAGCAGCAATGGAAATACATCATTTGTGAAAATTTCAGCTTTCTAGCTATCACGGTTTATGAGATACAGCCTGGAGACAGACATACAGCGGAGGCTTTGTAATAGGGTCCCGTTTTAACCTTTGAATATCGAATATAACTTTTACACACAGACAGCTTTGTAAATTTTACTGTATGTGAAGTCCAGATGCATTATACATCTGTTTCACTGATCGATTTTCTTTAGGGACAAGTAGGTGATCAGCCTTCTGTGTCCTGCCAGACCAAGACATTTTTTTCTTCGTCTCCACAGGGAATCAAACCCAGGACCCCTTTGGTTATACGTTCACACGTCAACCACTGTACCAAGGAGGCGATCAATACATTTGTACATGTAAATTTTACTACTACTGTAATAAATGATTAAATGCTTTTCAACAGGGAGGAGAAAGCAGCAGCTGCAGCGAAGTCAGGTAGCAGCGGGGAATCGTCGTCAGACACGGTGGCCACGCTCGGCACTGCGATGGCGCCCACGGCTACTAGCACACCAGGGATCAACCCATATACTGGTAATGTAGCATTTTCACTACATAGTATAAAACAAAGTCGCTTTTTCTGTCCCTATGTATGCTTAAATCTTTAAAACTACGCAACGGATTTTGATGCGGTTTTTTTTAATAGATAGAGTGATTTATGAGGAAGGTTTTAGTATATAATTTATTAGGTTTTAGACAAAGCGGGCGAAGCCGCGGGCGGAAAGCTAGTTAAATAATAAAATTGTATTAATTTGGTGGTTACATTGGCATTCATGTTTTCTCAATATTATTTCCTATACAATTTGAATATGTCTTTAGACTTTTTTTTTATGACAAAGTCCTTAAATATTCAATCAGTATCATAATGGCTAATTATACCCGGCGCGGCGAATGATGATCCCTATGACAGTTCGTCTTAGTGATTGCTCGTATGATGGGTCGTGTCGATACTTTACTACTTTATAGGCAAAGGCGTGGTTTGCATTCAGCCACGTCGGTAAACATGTTTTTACAAATATTATAAAATGAATTTTTAACGTCTTTTATGTTGTTGTTGTATTAATTTAAGTTTTTTAGCATAGATTAAGTAGGTAAGTAAAACGAAAGTTTTCCAAAACATAAAAATGCGCCTTATCATTTTCACGTAATTTTTAACCCGTTTAACACAGTGTATATTATTTTATCGTGAAAATGGAAGCCCCCATTTAATTTGTCTAAAAAACTTATATTATCATAGGTAAGTAAATTAACGCGAACGGTAATTAATTAATTAATTATGCTGCGATCTTCTGTTCCATTCAATAGTGAATGAACTAAAGCTTAAGCATGGAAAAAATGTGAACTCGTTTCCAGTATCGAAATTTGTTTATCGATACTTCCGCACTAGTCGATAAATGCCAACGATGTAAATTTTGTAGGACGTAAACGTAAAGTCAGATTGATATAATTTCTCGTAAATGTTAAGAATTGTTATAATTCCAACAGAAAATCATTGTTATGGCATAAAGCTACGTAAAAATTAATAAATGCCATTTTTAGACGACTCCAATATGTTTCTAATTTAATGGTGACGCTATTACAAGTTTGTCTCTTGAGAATAACAGCTGTCAGTGTCATAGGGATCATCATTCGCCGCGCCGGGTATAGTTTGAAATTGCTCTATTTCTATTATTTCTCTGACCATGTAATGTGCTTCTTTGCATTGTGTCTGTGTGTTACTTTATAGTGATAAAACTCAAAGAAAACTTCGATACACTTCATTTGTAAATGAAAATGTAACATGAGCCTGTACTTATTAAAAATCGTTAAAAATTCGCGTTTTACAAATAAATATAAATATTTTATAATTTAAAAGCCCCTTAAACAAAGTTATAACCGTTAACAAGCTGCCTTACTCTTCACAGGTCTTCCACACTCGCCGCGATACCACGAATTGCTCCGACGGCGGCTCGGCCTGCCCGTGTGGGAATACAAGAACGACTTCATGCGTCAACTGAACACGCACCAGTGTGTCGTGCTCGTTGGAGAGACTGGCTCCGGCAAAACCACACAAATACCACAGTGGTGTGTCGAGTTTGCGTCTATAACACCCGGCAAGTCCAAGGGAGTCGCCTGTACACAGCCCAGAAGGGTAGCCGCTATGTCGGTAGCTCAGAGAGTCGCGGAAGAAATGGACGTAGCGCTCGGACAGCAAGTCGGTTACAGCATCCGTTTCGAAGACTGCTCCGGACCTCAAACAGTGCTGAAATACATGACGGACGGTATGTTGCTGCGAGAGGCCATGTCCGATCCGATGTTGGAACAGTATAGAGTGATTCTACTCGACGAGGCTCACGAGAGGACCCTAGCGACGGATATACTCATGGGTGTGTTGAAAGAAGTGATCAAACAGCGGCCGGACTTGAAGCTAGTTATTATGTCTGCCACGTTAGACGCAGGAAAGTTTCAGCAGTACTTCGATAACGCGCCATTGATGAATGTGCCCGGTAGAACGCATCCCGTAGAGATATTCTACACGCCACAACCGGAGAAGGATTATTTGGAAGCGGCGATACGGACGGTTATACAGATACATTTGTGCGAAGAAGTGGCGGGTGATATACTGCTCTTCCTTACTGGTCAAGAAGAAATTGAGGATGCATGTAAAAGAATTAAGAGAGAAATTGATAATTTGGGTCCGGATGCTGGTGAATTGAAGTGTATTCCTCTATATTCAACGTTACCACCCAACTTGCAACAGCGTATCTTCGAGCCTGCGCCGCCAAATCGTGCGAACGGCGCGATTGGACGGAAAGTGGTCGTGTCAACTAACATAGCGGAAACGTCGCTAACAATAGACGGTGTAGTGTTTGTGATCGATCCCGGTTTTGCTAAACAAAAAGTGTACAATCCGCGTATTCGTGTGGAATCATTACTAGTGTCGCCAATAAGTAAGGCGTCAGCGCAACAAAGGGCCGGTCGTGCGGGGAGGACCAGGCCGGGGAAGTGCTTCAGGCTGTACACGGAGAAGGCGTACAAGAACGAGATGCAGGATAATACGTATCCGGAGATTTTGAGGTGACTCGGGTGGTGGTTTAGTTTATATTTATCTTAATATCTAGTATTTTGTACTATGGAATCACATTCTAATTTATTCCTTTTAACACACTCGCAAGAATTCTTGAAATACTTAAATGTTTTTCGGTCTCTCTAATTCTTTTTACTGAGGCATTAAAGCTGGTTCCTAGTAAGTTAGCAACTGAAAATAATAATTTAACTATCATTTTACTATAATTTTACACATAGACCTCTCACTTTAATGATTTACCAAATTACTACGTAAATTCAGAGTGTGTTCTTTCCTTTCGAATAAATGACATATACAAACTAGACAAATATACAAACAAGCCAGCCCCCGGTCCCGTCGCTGTAGCCGTACCTAATGCCGCCCGCCTTACCGTTGCAGATCGAACTTAGGATCTGTAGTTTTGCAGTTGAAAAAGCTGGGCATCGATGACCTCGTGCACTTTGACTTCATGGACCCGCCCGCCCCGGAGACCCTCATGCGCGCGCTCGAGCTGCTCAACTACCTGGCAGCGCTCGGTGAGATACACACACACAGAAAACATATATGAACGCCACACACTATTTAAATAAATTACACATTCACACACACACTCTTACACGCACATACACACATATGCACACACATGCACACTTATTATATATTTTGTAAACTTAACTTTAGTTAAGAAAGAGCGGGTTCTCCTGACACAGGTTTTTGAAACTTACTAAGAGGTCCCATAAATTTTCTGTTGTTGTAAAATAGTGTGTATGAAATAAATACATTTGGAAATTTAAGATTTTTTTAACGGATTTTAAACGCGATTTATTCATTATATTATTTTCCCGAGGTTTCGAACACTTTGCAGCGAGCGTGGTCACGGGTGACCGAGACGAGTGTCTCCTAAAATAATAAAATGAATAAATCGCGTTTAAAATCCGTTAAAAAATCTTTAATTTCTAAATGTATAATACTCGCGTAAAATCAAACACTAGAAAATAGTAGAAATATTTTTTTCACACATACACACACACACACTTAACACACACATAACGTGATCACCTTACATTGCAGACGACGACGGCAACCTGACGGACCTTGGCGCGGTGATGGCGGAGTTCCCGCTTGACCCACAACTCGCCAAGATGCTGATAGCCTCGTGCAATCACAACTGCTCCAATGAGATACTATCCATCACTGCTATGCTGTCTGGTGAGGATTATATTTCATTAAGGGCTGATTTTTCAATGCTTGGATAAAACTTATCCGTCCAATAAAGTATTACACGATAATATTAAAATGTCACGTAAACTGTCAAATACGGGCAATTAGAATACGTTTTTAAAATGGTAGTTTTATACATTATTCGACAAATAAGTTTTAACCAAGGATTGAAAAATCAGCCCTAATTTGGTACCGATACAAAATCTATAGATATAATAAAATCTTAAATGACATTAAACAAGTTCTTAAAATATTCTGAATTTTTTAAATATTTTATGGACTCTCTATATTTTATTCGATCTGGCCAATGTGGACGACAAAATCGTGAAACATTATCTAACGATCTGATCAAACTATGTTGGCCACATCATGAAATGCGACCGTTTCATGAAATGAGCAAATCTACGATATGGCCACAACATCAATATTACAATTTAATTTTACATAATATGTAACTTATATCTGACTACATACAATTATAATGTCATAACTAATAACCCATAATACCTGTGACTCACAATAAATAATTTTTGAATTTGAATTTGAATTTGAATAATATGCCAAAGAACTCCATAGATTTTCATCTTCCATGTATTCCTTAACGCTGTAATAAGCTCTCTGAAGTAATACATTTTTTTACATAATTTTTAAATTTAGCACTACTAAACTCTTTAATACAACGAGGAATTAATGATTTAATATTTTTGTGGATGAATAGTCAATGTAGTTGTCATTATTTCATGTCCGAACATGTTTAGCTATCGAATAAATACTATTGCCGCTTTTCTTTGACTCGTGGCGCATTCATACGAATTATTGTTTATACGACGTTCGACCCAACTACCCTCACTTTACTAATAGTCGTTGACTTGCCGCGATTTGTTATCAACTACCTACATCAATTAGGTAGCTGTGTAGAACCGCAGTACGTTCTTATTACATTGAAACTAATATTTAACCCGGCCTCGCGTGTTATTTCTAATAATATAATTATTTAATATTCCAGTACCGCAATGCTTCGTCCGGCCGAACGAAGCCCGCAAAGCGGCAGACGAAGCCAAGATGCGGTTCGCGCACATCGACGGCGATCACCTCACGCTGCTCAACGTGTACCACGCGTTCAAGCAGAGTGAGTGCATTGAAAGAAAGAAAAGACATATAATTCAACACACACATAAAGACAAAAATAAAACATAAATTAAATAGAAAAACACATTGAAATTACGATATAAAACATTAATATTAATAAGGTGCGATCCTGTGTGCTGAACAGGGACATTGTTATCTATACTAATATTATAAAGCTGAAGAGTTAGTTTGAACGCGCTAATCTCGGGAACTACTGGTCCGATTTGAAAAAGTCTTTCGGTGTTAGATAGCCGATAGATGGTTATAGGCTATATATCGTCACGCTAAGACCAACGGCAGCGGAGCAATGCGGGTCACGGGTGAAACCGCACAGCACAGCTAGTAAATAATAATATGGTAGAAATAAAACTTATAACTTCGCTTAAGGTAGGCGCAAAAGGTTATCTATGGTCGTGCCTGAATAATTTCAACCAATACCCGCGTCTCCGTCATTGAAACGGGTCGACGGAACATAGGGGAGTTTTTGTGGTGAAAATGCAACATAACCCACGGCTCCTTCAGGCAGGCAAGATTTTTCCACGAAAACGTAGGCGTGTAACATTTAAGTTTCATGTGACGTGTGATTGTAACAAGACGTGTGATTGTAACAAGACGTGTGATTGTAACAAGACGTGTGACTGTAACAAGACGTGTGACTGTAACAAGACGTGTATCTGTAACAAGACGTGTGATTGTAACAAGACGTGTAACTATAACAAGACGTAACATGTACGACTGGCGAAGCCGGGGTGGACGGCTAGTTTAAATATATTTTTTATATAAAATTCGCAGATATGGAGGACCCGCACTGGTGCTACGACAACTTCATCAACTACAGATCTCTGAAATCGGGCGACAACGTGCGGCAACAGCTCAGTAGGATTATGGACAGGTATATATTTATTTATTATACTTTATTGCATTGAAAATACATAAATACATATAACAAAGACAATACTGCAGAAACAGCAAAGGGCGGCCTTATCGCTAGGTAGCGATATCTACCAGGCAACCCAACAATCAGAGGAAATTTAACAATATGATGTGGGTGAGCAAAAATAAGTTAGTCAATAGTTAGTTAGGTATATAAGAAGAAGGAAGAAAAAGATTCATTTTCTTAACACAAACTCAAACATTTATTTATTCAATTAGACTTCTTCTAGAAGCACTTTTGATACGTCATTACATATTTTTAACATTTACCACCGATTCGGAAAGCAGTATCTATGGAGAAGAACCGGCAAGAAACTCCATAGTTGCTCTTTTAAAATCATGTCAATATACAATTTAATTTTACTTATGGCCGTTCCCAATATCGTATCTATCTTCGGTTTGACCCTACTAAAGATAGAAAATGCTATCTATCTTTTGTTTTGGCGTCCCAATAAGCTTACTAGCGATAAGCTAACCTATCTCTGATCGCTATCTATCGTCTGGAGGACTAACTGCTCACTAGAGGTATATTTTTCTCTTTGAATTTATCTGTTTGAGCGTCCCAATAACGTTTTGACAGCTGTCAGCCAGTAATGGCCGTTCCCAATATCGTTTCTATCTTACGATAGATAGAACCTTACTAGCTATCGGAGATAGCTGTCTATCTATAACCGTAGTTTGAATATTGGGAACGGCCATTAATATGTAACTAAAACAAACATTTAAAATTAGTTTTTATAAATTTAGAAGCAATTAGTGATGTCATAGATACGATACAACTGAACATAAAAAAAATATACCGGCCGAATTGATGAACCTCCTCCTTTTTTGAAGTCGGTCAAAAATAGGATCGACTGTATGTTTGTATGTAATTGACTCATTGAAACTGTATTTTGACCCACTTTAAACGGACAGATTTAACACAAACTTTGAACACTTATCAAGGGTCGGTGACAATACAATAATTTCAGTTTTTATTCTTATTTGTTAGATTGCATAGTAGGCGGTTGGTGGAGGGGAGGTGGAGGGTGGTTTTAAACACTTTTTGAGTTGTTTATTGATAAAAGTCCCGTTAAAAACGGTCTAGTCGTTTTTTATTATTTACTTGAATTAATACTAGCTTTCCGCCCACGGCTTCGCCCGCGTTTTCAAAGAAAAACCTGCGTATCTCCCGTTCCCGTGGGATTTCCGGGATAAAACCTAGCCTATGTGTTAATCCAAGTTACCCTCTATATGTGTGCTAAATTTCATTGAAATCGATCCAGTAGTTTATGTGTGAAAACCATACATACATACATACATACATACATAATTACAAACCTTTCCTCTTTATAATATTATTATTATAGTATATAATTATAGTATAGATAGAATGGTTTAATTTTCCAGATTCGGCTTGAAGAGGACGAGTACGGAGTTTACGAGCAAAGACTATTACATTAATATAAGGAAAGCGCTCGTCAATGGATTCTTTATGCAGGTGATGTATATTTTTATTATATTTTTGGTGCTTTTCCATCAAGAATGTGCGAGGAATGTGTTTGTAAATAACCAATAGTAACGCTTCCAACTTCAAACTAAATGAAGCGATATGATTGGCTAAATTTTTCCTGA
Source organism: Colias behrii (assembly GCA_029959065.1). Lineage (NCBI taxonomy): Eukaryota > Metazoa > Arthropoda > Insecta > Lepidoptera > Pieridae > Colias > Colias behrii. The sequence continues at coordinate 582,485 of JARWMC010000022.1, forward strand.
AAATCCATGTTTTCTTCTCTAGCTTCGCGCAGCCGGCATATACCGCTTCGCTAATGTGAGCATTTTGTCTATGAAAACATAATCTTAAACTATAGCTCACGTGCGGGTGGCAAAGTTGGGCGGGTTGCTTGTTATGAGTATTCGCATAGAGTTTTGAGAATTCATCTATTTGAAAAAAAAAATCTGGAATTTTGTAAGTATTTTTTACGAACTCAGCGTATGCAGAACTATAACCTCCTTTGAGCTTAGTATACCAACAGTGGGACATTTAGTTTGAAACGTTACTATTGGTTATTTACAAACACATTCCTCGCTACACATTCTCTTCCTGCTTCTTATCCTTCTATTAATACTTCTTATTAATCAGTTGTATAATAAATATAAGGTCAATAAGGTCCCCAGGGTTGCCTGGAAGAAATCGCTTTTAAGCGATAAGGCCGCCAAATTGTACATTTATTTTAAGTTATTATTGTGTGAATCTTAATATATATAAATCTCGTGTCACAATGTTTGTCCTCAATGGACTCCTAAACCACTTAACCGATTATAATAAAATTCGCACACCATGTGCAGTTCGATCCAACTTGAGAGATAGGATAGTTTAAACATGTAGGTACCACGGGCGAAGCCGGGGCGGACCACTAGTTGTACAATTAAGTGTTTTCTATTCTAACTTGCAGGTGGCCCACCTAGAGCGAAGCGGTCACTATCTAACGGTTAAAGACAATCAGATAGTACAACTGCACCCGTCCACGTGCTTAGACCACAAGCCAGACTGGGTCATATACAACGAGTTTGTGCTAACCACCAAGAATTATATACGCACCGTCACGGATATCAAGCGTGAGTTGGTTTTAGTGAGTGAGTGATTGAGTAAGTGAGTGAGTGAGTTAGCGAGCGAGTGAGTGAGTGAGTGGGACAGTCAGATAGTACAACTGCACCCGTCCACGTGCTTAGACCACAAGCCCGACTGGGTCATATACAACGAGTTTGTGCTAACCACCAAGAATTATATACGCACCGTCACGGATATCAAGCGTGAGTTGGTTTTAGTGAGTGAGTGATTGAGTTAGTGAGTGAGTGAGTTAGCGAGCGAGTGAGTGAGTGAGTGGGACAGTTAGATAGTACAACTGCACCCGTCCACGTGCTTAGACCACAAGCCCGACTGGGTCATATACAACGAGTTTGTGCTAACCACCAAGAATTATATACGCACCGTCACGGATATCAAGCGTGAGTTGGTTTTAGTGAGCGAGTTAGTGAGTTAGTGAGTGAGTGAGTGGGACAGTCAGATAGTACAACTGCATCCGTCCACGTGCTTAGTCCACAAGCCGACAATTATATAAGCACCGTCACAGATATCAAGCGTGAGTTGGTTTTAGTGAGCGAGATCCGTGAGTTGGTTTTAGTGAGCGAGTGGGTGAGTGAGTTAGTGAGCGAGTGAGTGAGTGAGTGAGATACAGACAGACGAAGCAAATAATGAAATTGTTAGAAGAAAATTGTGTGTGTAATGCATCTATTGAGTGACTGATTGATTAACTTATTCTTTAGTTTTAAAAAATGTTTATAGATTTTCCTTTACAATGTTCAACGTAATATATTTTTGTATATTCGTATTGAATTAACTTTAAAACAACTTAACTGATTTAGATAATTCTTGAACATTTTCTATGAAGAATAAATAAATTTATTACATAGTTATATTCATTTCCATTAATGAAAATTCTATTTAATAACAAAAAAAAAAAAAAAAAAAAAACAAGTATTATATTATACCTTGTCCACTTGCTATGTTTAAACTTGTTAAATCTTGTATTTATTTAAGTGTCTGGGCAATAATTACCTTTCAATCTTAATATATATAAATCTCGTGTCACAATGTTTGTCCTCAATGGACTCCTAAATCACTTAACCTATTATAATAAAATTCGCACACCATGTGCAGTTCGATCCAACTTGACAGATAGGATAGTTTAAACATGTAGGTACCACGGGCGAAGCCGGGGCGGACCGCTAGTAATTTAATAATTATTTATTTCATTTTCTGCCAAATATAAAGTCTCATTCAATACATTATACTAGCTTTCCGCCCGCGGCTGCACCCGCTTTGTCTAAAAACCTAATAAATTATATACTAAAACCTTCCTCTTGAATCACTCTTTCTATTACAAAAAAACCGCATCAAAATCCGTTGCGTAGTTTTAAGATTTAAGCATACATAGGGACAGAGAAAGCGACTTTGTTTTATACTATGTAGTGATATAAAGTGTACATAATTTATAATGCCCGTTTAATTGTTTATTTCGTTTTATTTATTGTTTATTTCCCAATGTAAAGTATATATTTGTATGTTTGCAGCGGAGTGGCTGCTGCGCATCGCCCCGCAGTACTACGAGCTGAACAACTTCCCCGCGTGCGAGGCGCGGCGCCAGCTCGAGCTGCTGCAGGCGCGCCTCGACTCCAAGCCCTACCAGGAGGGCTTCTAGGGCCCCGGGGCTCCGGGGGCTTCGGGGGCCCCAACGTGCTGTAGAGGACAGTGGAGCGGGAGGGCAAGGAACGCGCTAAAAGTGGTATTTGGGGCCCTGCAAATAGCGATTGGGGCTACAAAAAAAGCGAATAGTGGCGAGTAAAGCGGCAAGAGTGGGGACCACAGCGGACAATGAGGGCTCTAAGTGGCAAGCAGTGTGTGTTTAGGGCGCTGCAAATAGTGATTAAATGAGGAATAGTAATGTGTTTTGGGGCCCTACATATGACAGTGGGCCTTCGAGGGCAGCAACCATGTTGCATGTATTGGCGTTGTTGTGACCCTGCAAATGGACCATTTAGGAAATAGCGAGTAATTGGAGTTCAAGAGAAAATTTGTTTGTGGCCCTACAAACAAAACAGTGGGCTATTGGGGTTCAAGATTGACAAACAGTGAAATGGGGGTGCAAAGCAATGTACAGCAGGATTCGAAGGTGCGGGAATCCTGAGGCTTGCGGGATTCGCAATATTATGACTTATATGAAGCTGGATATCTGGAAGGAATGTTTTAACAGTCCAACACACGCTAGTAAAAACATATACATAACTAGCTTCCGCCCACGACTTTTTTTTTTTTTTTATGACACTTTATTGTACAAGTACCAGTAATAAAAACATAATTTAACAAAAAAACATGAATACGGTAAGTGCACAAAAGGCGGCCTTATTGCTTAAAGCAATCTCTTCCAGGCAACCATATTAATAAAGGACATGTACGATGCTGGTTAAACGCGAAGGCGCAATCATAAAGAAAATAAATAGAATCAAGGTTATGAAAACAAAATCAAAAACTATGGGAAATAAACCTTAATATACAGGGATACTTTGTACGTGCATCCCCGTTTTTCCCCGTTCCCGCAAGAATTTCGGGAAATCCTTTCTTAGCGGATGCCTACGTCCTAACATCTACCTGCATGCCAAATTTCAGCCCGATACGTCCAGTGGTTTGGGCTGTGCGTTGATAGATCACTATATCAGTCACCTTTGAGTTTTGTATATATAGATAATTGATAAAGAAGATAATGTATGATCCTTAACGGTGTGATATTTTCCTTGTTCGAGTACAACGCTCTCGGGGCCCCAAACTGAAATGTACTAGAGCCCGGGCCCCAATTTCTGCTGTGAACTGTGCCTGCTGTGTAATGACTGTGCCGCTTTCTATTGTCTCGGATAACTATGCTAATTGGAACTGATGTTTATAAAGTATGGTTGAGTTTTTAATAATTGAAGATATATGGGGCCTCAGAGTGTAGTTTTAATTTAATTCTAATTAATAGTACTTGCGGTACGGATATGTTAGTTTAAATATACAAAATAAAATGTATAAATATTGTGATTTTTAAAAATAAAGCCTTCGTTTTAAACCGTTTTCTTAAGAGCAGGGCCCTATAAGATTGAGGCCCCAAATTGCGATGTTAGAGGCCCCAGTATTTCGATACCCTATAAGGGTAAGGCCCGACTTAGGCTCCAAATGGTAAAAGAGGCCCGAAACGGGGCCCCAATGTTAAATATTTGATAAAAGTGAAGTGAACAGACAGTGATTTGTGTATCTGTGTAAGAGATGAAATAATGTTACACAAATTGTGCGTAATATAGTTTAATATTGATATTTCTGTGTTTTATTATATCCTCCTCCTTTCTTTTTCATACAAATTGAATTTTTTAAGGTAATAAACTAAAGTATTTATTGAACTTGAACTGCAGTAATAAATTTATTTTCAAAATATTCTTGTAACTTATCTGATTGGCTATATATTTTAAAGAAAATTTGTCAGTTTCGCCATCTATAGATCAAGAACGGCTGAACATATTTTAATTTTAGGTTTATTGGTAATTGGTTAATACAACGTACACAAAAAGCTAGAACTATATTATATATGTATATAGCTAGTTAGTCGTTACCTAAATAACACATAAACAACAGTAACTGCCGAGTTGCTAACCATATTATGTCACATTTTTAACATAGCACCCTCTAAAAAAATACCCACTCACTAGGGCTATATTTTTTATCTAAAAAATAATCTATGTATTCGAGCTTTCACCGAGGAAAAAAGGCAAAAACTCGAATACATAATATTACCTAATTCATAAAACAAAATCTTTTCGATGTGAAAGAAAACCATAACATGAATGAACATAATATGAAAATATTTTCACATTTATAATATTAGTAGCTTAGAGCAAAGATTACTAACGACAATCTATACTAATACATATTATAAAGCTGAAGAGTTTGTTTGTTTGTTTGTATGTTTGTTTGAACGCGCTAATCTCGGGAACTACTGGTCCGATTTGAAAAATTCTTTCGGTGTTAGATAGCCCATTTATCGAGGAAGGCTATAGGCTATATATCATCACGCTAACACCAACAGGAGCGAAGCAATGCGGGTGAAACCGCGGGGCACAGCTAGTATAATAATAATATTAGTACAGATAATACATATAATACTAGGTTAAGAATGGATGTCGAGAGTTCGATTCCCGGTTGGTTCAAGATCTAAATACACAATACGAAGATGTTAGTTAAAAATGTGTTTGTCAAAATCTTATTCGAAAGAAACTAATATTGTAGAACGTTATAGAAGCTTAAATTTTAAGGGCCCTAATTGATAACATTGGAAAAACGTTTTATTTGATAATTAATTTATCTTGTTACAAAGAATACTCAACTACTCTGTGAAATTATACTACTCGGCGTAAGTGCAAATGAAAAACTTCCATAACTAAATGAGCCGTTCCGAACACAAAAAAGCATTAACTATTCTTATTCGCATAACTTCTCCAGTTATGTTTATTGTCATACAATAAAAGTTAAAACACCACCTACTAGCTTGCACGCGCACTAGCGTATAAGTTGTTACTTTTTGGCGATCAAATAAGTAAATATATCGATAATACCTTATTCTCTGAAATATTTCTACAATCTGGAAAAAAGTGCTAATGCCCTTCTATTGGGCATTACCTGATACTGATGGCAGGCTGAAAGGTAGAGGTATAACCGGCAACTTTACTAACATAGTGCAATAGCTATTTATAAAATCCGATCGCATATGTAAAATGTAAAAAGGTGTAGATAGGTTAATAGGAAACTCAAGTGCCACATCAAAATGTGGCTAATTAGCCACATTAGCACATGATAGTTGAATTATGCAATTTCGCTTTGATTTCTATGTATGGTGCTTACTAATATGATAAATGCGAAAGTGTGTTTGTTTGTATTTCTTTCACGACGCAACACAGCGATTCTAAGATATTATTGTTGTATCTGGAGATAGGAGGCTAGAGGATGACATAGGCTACTTTTTACCACAAAACATCTCATTCCCATAGGACAGGGATGACGAACCTTTGCGTACGGACCTGGCATTTCTCTAAATAATTTTTAATGAGATAATGGATGTGCCATTGGATAATTTACACCTTCTTTATAGGTTATTTTTTGGTGTATATTGAGTTTTATGATCAGAAACATGCCTTAAGTATTTTATCATTGCTTTGCCGTCCCTGCCATAGGGAGTTCCATAATAATACGTATTTGAATCACTTCATATTTATTTATAATGCCGATAGATGGCGCTTTTGTTTGACTAAACTCGCTAATCAGATTTGGAAAATTCTTTCGGTGTTACGGTGTATTTATATCAAACGAGCGAATGCTCATTTTAACCCCACCATGTCAAATTCTTTTAGTGTGAACAGGTTACAGGCGTAGAGTATTCTTTCGTTGTTCTTAGTGCGTTCGAAAAGATTCTATGCAATGTTCTAATACTGAACAACACTGAATACAAGTTTTCGTTTAAACAAAAAAATCACGAAAGAATACTTTTGTTCTATGTTTGTTTGGTGTAAATGCATCGTTAGATAACCTATTTGTCGAGGAAGGCTGTAGGCTATATATCATCACAGTCACACTAAGACCAATAGGAGCGGAACAATGCAGGTAAACAGATTAGTGAGATATACTTTATAATGGATCTTCACTACATAGTATAAAACAAAGTCGCTTTCTCTGTCCCTATACAGGGTGTCCCAAAAAGTAGTGATGAACGGAAGCTGGGAGGTAGAGGACCTAGAGGGCTATCCGAATCACCCCCATGTATGTTATGCGATTTTTCGTATTTTCGGAGTTATGACATTTTTTTCAATTTTTCATCTATCGCTGAGTACGATGAGATTTTTATTTATGGTGACGTGAATTATTGCGCTAGATGCTTGTTTTTTTTGTGTGCTAAGCTAGAAGATAGGCCAATTCAGTATGGTAACATTTACTATCGTTAAATCTTCGAATGGAATAAAAAAAAGAATTAAATGCCAAGAAAGATAAAATTACCCAGTATGTTCACAACTTCAAGATGCCATAAAAAAATAAAATCACATAAAAAAAGTTTTCCATTTGGCTTTTAAAAACTTGCTCTATCTATCAGGTAGCTACCCTAAAAATTTCATTTTATTATTCAGAAGGCTTCAATCGAAAAATTGAAATCTAAATGTGGTAAGTGCAAAAATTTTATTAACATGATGATCATTAAAACCAAATTAAAACCAATAAATAGGTGTTTAATTACCAGAATTTTTTTAAAAACGCCGCTGTTGCTCAATGCAAGTGCGACATCACCGTAAAAAGTTGTATTTTAAATGTCTGTATGCCCTTTTATCATTTTTAATGGTTTCTTCTGCTACTATGCATTTCCGGGTTATTTCGTCCAAATTGTGGCATTCTATCTAGTAGCCGAGGTCTTTTTAGTATCCCCATTGAAACAAATCAATGGGGTTTAGGTCGAGGGACCGTGGAGGCCAGGCTTTAAGGCAGGCGTCACCGGCGCATGCGCAGGCTGCAACGCCCAATCCATCTTTCAGGGTATCTTTGCCCTTTAGCCTGGCCTCCACGGTCCCTGGACATAAACCCTATTGATTTTTTTCCGTGGGGATACTACAAAGACGAGCGACTGCCACAATTTGGACGAAATAACCCGAAAATTCATAGTAGCAGAAGAAACCATTAAAAATGATAAAAGGGCATTCAGACATTTAAAAGACAACTTTTTACGGTGATGTCGCACTTGACCTGAGCAACAGCGGGGTCATTTTAAAAATTTCTGGTAATTAAACACCTTGTCATCACGTTAATTCAATTTTTGCACTTACAACATTTAGATTTCAATTTTTCGATTGAAGCCTTCTGAATAATAAAATGAAATTTTCAGGGTAGCTACCTGATAGATAGAGCAAGTTTTTAAAAGCCAAACGGAAATCTTTTTTTATGTGATTTTATTTTTTTACGGGCCCTTGAAGTGGTGAACATACTGGGTAATTTTATCTTTCTTGGCCTTTAATTCTTTTTTTTATTCCATTCAAAGATCTAACGATAGTAAATGTTACCATACTGAATTAGCCTATCTTTCAGCTTAGCACACAAAAAAAATCAAGCATCTTCCGCAATAATTGACGTCACCATGAGTGAAAATATCATCGTACTCGGCGATAGGTGAAAAATTGAAAACAACGTCATAACTCCGAAAATACGAAAAATCGCATAACATACATGGGGGTGATTCGGTTAGCCCTCTAGGTCCTCTACCTCCCAGCTTCCGTTCATCACTACTTTTTGGGACACCCTGTATAGTTATGCTCAAATCTTTAAAACTTCAACGGATGGCAATGGATTTTGATGCGGTTTTTTATAGATAGGAGTGATTCAAGAGGAAGGTACAGGTAAATTAGCTTGGAGAAATTTTTGCATATGTAGTGGTGTGTATATTACTCAGATCTTAGAGCGCGTTTCCACTATATCGTTCTGGCCTATACAAAAATGTTTCGATATCCTAACATTACTATTTAATTTTATACTTATTCCTAGCAACACTTTTGTTTTCAATAAAAACAAGTTTTTATTTGAAAGAAAATGGTTTTGACTTTATAAAAAAAAATATATCATTCAATTTTACGTCCTTGAGCAAACGACAAGGCGACTACCGTGAAACAATAAAATATCGTGTCCATAATAATTTGTTTCATAATTAATATTTGACCATAATAATTACGAAACAAAACAAATAAATAAATCGTCACTTGATAGTGGAAAGTGGAAACACGCACAAAACCAGAATAAACCAGTTTACGCTGTCCGCAGGTGCCACGTGCAGTCGTTTGGTACCGTTAGAACATAAAGCACATTTCATTCAAAAATTATAATTATTATGTACGTAGTTTAATTGATAAATTTTGTATTTGTTGATTGTTGTTATTATTTGTTATTATTGTTATAATATTTGTTGAAGTGAATTACATGTCCCGCAGCCGGAGGCCCCAAATGAAAACTCAGATGTACTTAAAAACTACATTTAATAGCTAAAATGAGACTTTTACACCCATGTCTGCACGATGCAGACCGGAGTTAAAGAATGAATTTATACAGTTTAATAATTATAAAGACGTAAGCTTGGATGCTAACTAAGGGAAATCGCATCCACATTCTATTCCCGTGCGAACGGCGTATTCAGCAGTTTTGTATGAAGGCAGGGCCATAACTAGTGTTTAATTTGTGTGTAAGTGTTGTAACTTTATATTGTTAATTCAATATGGCTCCAGTGTTAAAACATGGTCGAGGCAAGCCTTTGACTTCTCAAACTAAAGAATTAAACTTTAAATGTCGTTTCTTTTTCAGGTTAGTAAATTTTTCATTTTAGTAACATTGTTAATGTAAAAGTTATATGTATGTTAAATGTGCAAATATTAAAATAAAGTCTCATCTTTTTCAGAGGAGAAACACATATAGTTTAATTTAAAATCCCTTATATATACAGGGTTACTTGTAAAACACCGGCAACCTCGCAGGACAAGATAGCTAACATCATAAGTAACAACATTTGTTCTACGACTTTTGATAATTTGTTAGATTTTATTTTCATACAAAAATAAATATTCATTTAATTTTCCGTCTGAATATTATAAACTCTACGCCTCCCAAAAATTACGTAAACAAAAAGCGAACGAGAGGGGGAAGGGGGCGTCGCGTCGTCCATCCGATAATTAATAGAACATAGACTTACAAATGTAAGGAGAGTACAATAAAAGTTTAAAAAATCATTTAAAAATAATTTATTGCGTTATGCCAAAAGTCGTAGAACAAATGTTGTTACTTATGATGTTAGCTATCTTGTCCTGCGAGGTTGCTGGTGTTTTACAAGTAACCCTGTATAAAATAAAAACTAAAAATAAAATGTTGTTTTATTTTATTTGCTGACCATACACTACTACAAACGCAAAAATTTCTCCAAGCTAATTTACCTGTATAGTATATAATTTATTACGTTTTAGACAAAGCGGACGAAACCGCGGGCGGAAAGCTAGTAGAAAATGAAACACAAAAATACATAACAATATTTTATTCAACAATTATCCACGCACCCTCACAATTACACAATCTAAACTAAACTACATCTAACTCATTTGGAATAAAACAAAAGTTTCCTACACGACATGTGCGGTTTCAGAACCCCGTTTTTATAGTGAACATTTAGCAACAACGTTGATCAAAATTTTGCAGTTGTTGTTCTGTAAACTGTGCGTGTAGTAAACATAATACAACATTCTTGATATAGCCATTCTTTAGCGTGTTTCTCTTGGTACGAAAACTGTCCTTAAACATTTTGAGATAAAACAACCTTGAACGGATTTTAAACGCGACATTTACATTATTTTAACCGACGTTTCGAACACTTTACAGCAAGCTTAAACACAGGGTAAGTTTTCGAAACGTCGGGTTAAATATCTATACTAATATTATAAAGCTGAAGAGTTTGTTTGTTTGAACGCGCTAATCTCAGGAACTACTGGTCCGATTTGAAAAATTCTTTCGGTGTTAGATAGCCTATTTATCGAGGAAGGTTATAGGCTATGTATCATCACGCTACGACCAACAGGAGTGGAGCCACGCGGGTGCAGCTAGTTCATGACAAAGCCATTCTATAGATTTTTCTCTTCATACACTTCGATTATGAAGAAGACATGAAAGACCAACTTTTATAGTATTTTAAGTACTTACCCTAAACCTTAAAAAACTCATAAATAAGGTTTTGAAAGTTGAAGCAACATGTTACGGATTTGCTAGCAACATTGTATTTTGCAGAATTGAATATTGAACAGTTCTTTCAAGCAACAGTATTTAAATTTCCAGCAACATTGTTGATCAACTGTTGCTCAACAAATGTTTACCATGTATACGAGGCTTTATATTCGGGATCACAAATTTATAAACCTGCGTTAGGCAGACTAGGCACAAAACCACGGAGTCCTTTGAGCTAAATTTATTTTGTATTGCTTTAAAAAAAAATTATAATATTAAGTATTTGCCACATTATAATTATTATGCAGTAAGAATGAGGTTCCAGGCTTGTGCCTAAACTTAAGGTCTCATAAGTTAGGTGAGGCTTTCTAAAATTTACTGATGATATGAAATTTTATGTGTAAAAATAAATATTTATTTGTTTTATACTTATACAAAATCTTGAAAAACAATAAATATTGTATTTGTTATTTATTGTTTTGTTGTTGTTCTTGCATCGTATTTTTTATATAAGCATGTCTGAACTGAAGAAAAAGTAAATGAATAGAAATATATTTTAAGAAGAATATACATTTTTTATACAATACTATATTTGGTATAAATGCATTGCCATTTCTATATTTTTCATTTTCATCATTTTCATTATTTTATACAAAACATTGCAAATATATTGTGGTGAATAAATTGTAAATTATCAACTCTAACTGTATTACCACAAAAAACTTTAGACAGGGTTTAACTTTAAGCGCGGGTTCTCATTTATCTGGTTTTGTCGTATTTCACATAGACAACTATTAAAGTGACAGATCCCTGGTTTAAAGTTAAACTGTGTTTAAATTGTTTTGTGGTAAGACCATATATGTATATGGGTTTTGAAAAATCATAACACAAGCAACTAAAACCAAACACACCGAATGTACTGTGAAGTATAGAAAACTTAAGGACCTATAAACCATATAACATTATTACAACTTTAAAATTAAAGAAAGTATCAAAACGGGCTGACTACCCACCAAAAAAAAAATTCTCTTATACCCGTTAAAATACCTTCTTCAACTTCAAATCTTACATAATCTAAATCCCGGAGCGTTAAAGATATAAAATCGTGTTTTTTTCCTCGCGTGTCTGCTGTTTTTCCATTGTTATAGCTAAGGAACAGCACCGGTCCCAGCGCAGAGCCCTGAGGGACCCCTCACTTGGCCACGCCGACTAGTGCGGGCCGAACACAGCGCTCGTGTAACTTGTAGCCCACTTTACTAACTGTAACTACTGTGCCGGGTTCCGCACCTTCTACTTCCTGTATTGAAAGAAAGAAAAAAAGGTTAGGTCAAGGTATATTGCGGGTGGTAAAGTTATCAAAATTTTACGATGAAATATGTATATATATATTTATTTGCTTTATACAAAATCTGTGGAAACAATAAATATAATGGAATGAAATTCGTATGTTCTTTATAATCTTTATTTGCTTATCTTCGATCTCGCCATGGCTTTATGTGTTTAAAAAAAAAACTGATACAAAAGAAAATAATATTTGTTATTAAAATAGTTTATTTAATACGACTGCTTTGAAAAATAGTTACATTTGATTTTGACATTTTGTTCCTTGTTATTTCGTCATCTAGTAAATAATAATTAATAGGCTAGAAGAAATCTTAAGCTGAAAATAAAATTACCTGTTGGAATAAAGCTTCGTGCAAGTTGGGGTCGAATTTCTCCCGGAGCGGCGACACCGCCACTAGACCGTGTCTCGCGAACACCTACACATAAATTGATACAGTTGATGAGTATGATTCAAGTATTTTTTTGCGCTTAATTGTATATTTTTTCTAATTGTATAACACTATTTCATCTTATCTCTTTTAAAGCTATGAATAGGATGTAGCTATTAAAAATTCAAAATAAAACAGTTTACATGTATGCCAAATGCCAATAAATCACTGTACTAAAAAGTGCCACTTTAATTTCCAAATCTCACAACAATTCTAAAACTTATTTATTATACTCGCTAATTTATAAGAAAGAATTGTGCGAAATACTGTATATGTAACTGAACTGTTTCTGTGAATGTTTATGATTTCGGCTTTTTTTTCTGTAAATGACTGTTTGTTTCTAAAATAAATAAAATAACCATGCCTTTTTACGATCTCTTCACGTTCCGCATAATCTTCGCCATCAAAACCTCTGCCATTCGCTTTTCTATTATTTTTAGTAGTACACTATAACCCCCCACCGACCCCCGCTCACCTGCTGCAGCTGCCCCTCCCCCCACACTGACCCCCCACTACCCCTCCCCCCTCCCCCCGCTCACCTGCTGCAGCTGCGCGCGTGTGAGCCGCAGCCCGTCGGCGAGCGAGCGCAGCGCGGCGCCGCCCTCCGCCCCGCTCCCCCCGCCCTCCGCCGGCACGCTCTCGGCGGCCACCGACAACGTGTCCGCTACCTAGATACCCCACAAAATAAGGAAATATGGCTAGAAATGCAATAAAATATAGCTAATAACACGAGGGAATAATGTAGCTTTTTGATAGTGAAAAAATTTTTCAAATCGATCAGTAGTAGTAATAATTCGCCTCTCTCCGTCGGCACGCTCTCAGCGACCACGGACAATGTATCCACTACCTAGCCTACAAAATAAAGAAATAGAGCTAGAATAATACAATAAAATATAGCCTACTAGCTTTTCATCCGCATTTTCAGAGAAAATATAATTAAGCTTTCCACTAGTAAAGTCTGTAAAACGATTACTTTGTTTATCAATTACAAAAACAAATAAAATCATAATTGTTCCTATACAGGGTGTCCCACCGTAGGTATACTAAGCTCAAAGGAGGTTATAGTTTTGCATACGCTGAGTACGTAAAAAATACTCATAAAATTCCAGACGCATTTTTTTTTTCAAAAGATGAATTCTTAAAACTATTTGTGTACACCCCTAACAAACAACCCGCCCAACTCTGCCACCAGCACGTGAGCTATCGTTTAAGATTATGTTATCATAGACAAAATGCTCACATTAGCGAAGCAGTATATTATGAAGACTGCGCGAAGCTAGAGAAGAAAACATGGATTTTAAGGAAAAATGTAGCAAAAATTTTTTGACGTAATTTTGTTGTTTAAGTATTATTTTCGTGATCAGTGTATGCAAAACTACAATTCCGATAGTGGGACATCCTGTATAGGGCATTTAAAACAAATTGAACTCACATCAAGCAAGTCTTTACAGAAGCTCTGAATAGCGAACGACTTGGCGTCCTCAACTTGCTTCATCATCCGGCGCCGCACGTTCTCACCGTCGGCGAGCGCTCTCTTGTATTTGTCCTGGAAAGAAATGATAACTTAAAAAAATTGGTTGCCTGTAAAGTCGGTATACGGGCGAAAGTTTTACGTGACAACGACTGTTTATGTCTGTCTCTCTCGCTCTTAGGCGGGCTAACCATGCCCGCGTGCCTCTCACTCGCTCTCATTGTGAGCGCATAACGTGAGCGGAGCGTAACGCAGTTTCTTGAAGTGTCACCCGGCAAACCAATTTATAAGACGTTGTCACGTCAAAAAAAGAGCGTGTGAGACAAGCACACGGGTCAGAAGTGAAACTTCTTTGGCAAGATTGAAAGCCAGTACCAAAATCGACGCTTTAATCCATGGAGTAAGTACCGACATGACAAATATTGACATGACAGTGATGACACAGCCTTAAAATTTTAATCTCAAGGTGCCTAAAGAAGTTTCACTTCAAAAACACCTAATATTTTCTTGTGTTTTCTTTACTTGAGTATAAATGCATTTATTGTCTTTAATTTCTAAAAGCACCTGCTTTGTAAATTGGCTTACATGATCATGACTTGATAAGTATGGATGATTGATTTTTAATTTACTGTTATCTTTACGTATATTATAAAGCTGAAAAGTTGATGTTTGTTTGTTCGAACATGCTTATCTGGGGAACTTCTGGACCGATTTGAACAATTGTTTCGGTGTTAGATAGCCCATTCATCAAGGAAGGCTATAGGGCATATTATATGTTAAGACTAACAGGAGCAGAGCCTCGCGGGTGAAACCGTGTACCGCAGCTAGTAAACAATATGGTTGTAATGCAATAACTATCAATATAATATAGTAAAGAAAATATCTTATTTATTTATTTATTTGGGTACATCGACAGATCGCGCATACATCATTCCTTAATAATAAATACAAAGTAAGAATATTCTAATGCTTGACCCTATTATAGATGTACACAGCATTACAAGAAAAACTAAAGATAAATGTAGTCAATGAGGATGTTTTATACAACTAAAGTAAGTATATTAATTCAATATTGCTTAATTCTAAAACGTGATGTGATATGATCTGTGCACTTTTCGTTTAAACATTGGCAAACTATCGTGAAAAATATCAAGGTTCGGAACTTTAGTGAGGTATTCATTGTAGGTTCTTAATAGGCGAAAAACTGGTGAGTTTGAACCGAGAGTTGTTCTACAAGTTGGAACGCTGAAAGTTCGGATAGGTTTTCTGGGAATCGAACGGGGAGCATTAAACATCATAATAAAATATTATAATATAGTAAAGAAAATAGCTTTAAGCAGTCACAGACCATCTTATTTTTAAGCATTCCCTATGTAATAAGTAAGCCTATGAGCAGTAATTTTTCTACAAAAAGCATGTACTAACTTCATAGTCCTTTGCCTGATCCTTCAAGGTCTTCAACTCGCAGCTTAACGCCTCAATCTGTTTGTGACATTCCTCCACTGAGCTTGGTAGCTGCTTGCCGTCCTTGTCAACTGGTGCCTCCTTCTCCACTGGCTTCTCTTCTGTGCCATAGCAGCGGACTGAACTTCTAAAAGTGCATGGAAATAAGTTTATTTTTTTTTTATACTTGAGATTTTACAGATGGTTAAAAAATAGGAAAGAGTAGATAATAAGTATTGTAAAGGTTTGAACTCAAATCTTGTTTTACGAATAGGTCTTTTAACATTTTAAGGATAATTTCAAAATTACACATAAAACTTTATAGACTCACAGTACAGTTACTCTCAATCGGAAAATCATGTTTTATAGATTAATTTTATAGGAAAAAACATAATTTATTAAATGATTTCCGTTTTATTTACTTTCTACGAGTGGATGATGAAATTTCTTGTAGGAATAAAAATCATATTTTTATACGTAAAGAGGGGGAAAATATAAAATACATTATGCGAATTTGGAAAATTCATAATATTTCTAATGAAATATTTAAAAAAGTTCGCTAAGAACTGCCGATAACCAAGTTTGAGGTTGGAGCAAAAGTTGCGCAACGTTTACCTGTAATAAGTCGTTCGTAAATTTCTTAACGTAGAATCTGTTATGCATTTCGCTAATCTACCCACTGAATACACTTTTAGCGACGCCATAATATAATTATTTCTAAATAACGAAAAATTAAACGGCACGTAATAGGTTATAATCGGAATTCGGAATTCTTTAGATGACATATGTCAATGTTTATCACTTTTAATTTTTTGTCATTTTACACAGATAATATAAATATTTGTGTTAAAAAAGTTGTCTCTAATGAGAATAATTTTATTGAGTAGCATTAATTATACTTGATTTAAGACACCATATAACATCATACACTAAATTATTAATAAACCAAATTCCTAATTTTTCCGACTAAAATTAATTAACATTGATTTATTATGGGTTCATTGTCATTGTCATCTTCATCTGCTCGTACTGTCAAAAATCTCAACTTGAAACTTCCTCACCCTCACGTTTTTTTTTACAATGCGAGCTTGCGGAAAATACCTGAAAAATTCCGCGAAGCGAAAATGTTTATATAGCATTACTCAGTCAGATTCATCTAGCTGCTAGCATCTAGTCAGTATCAATCGAGTGCCAGTGTGTGATTGTGCGCGCGAGATTTAAAAAAAAAACATGGCAAATTTAGCGGTTTTCGATTTTGATTGTACAATAGTTGATGAAGATTCTGATGCTACTATTATCAATAGATTGAGAGAAAAGAAACCTCCGCCCGAATGGGATTCGGGTAACTATGACTGGACTCCGTATATGAGTGATGTAAGTGTAATGAGTGCTTATTTTACCTTGTGTTTAAAGTTTTATTTTTCAAACTAACTGTTCATGCATTTGACCGCAACATATTTTTTTTTATTTATCCTGTGAAATGCTATCTTTACTTCTGTTATAATATCTTATCAGAACTTATATATTTATTAAATAATTTTCTGGAGAAAAAATTGAAATTTAATTTTTTGATTAATAATTAAAAAAAAATCATATTATGTATAGGCTTTACTCAGAAAATCTCGGAAAATCTTATTTTCATTTCATCTTTTTTTTTTCAAATACATATTATATTTGTCTTACATAGCCAATATAATAAAAAATAGAAGTTTAAATAAAAATATTAATAACTCTTCACCTTATGATTTTAGAGGTCATAAAAGTTATTACTTATTTCAAAATATTACATAAGCAATGACTTGTAGAAATGAATGTCATAAATGTATCAATTGAGGACAGTTTTACTTATTATTGTGTATTATTTTGTGTTTTTCCAATTAGCAAACATTGCATAATTTGAATTTGTTCTTCCTTAATAGAAATTTTCCTTTGTTGGTTAAGGGCTTGGTCTAGTAGTGCAAACAAATGCATCCTGTCATCCTATATGTAAATAATACAAATGTACTAAGGGAAAGTTGCTCCACTTAATTTTTAAAAATTAAATCATTCGTATGCATAATTTAATATTCGTAATAAGTACCAAAAATGACAATTTGAAACAATTTTCGTGAAAATTACACCGGGTGATTTTTTTTATCAGTACACAAAATTTGCGAATACTTTCTATTGATATCTTCAACTTCATGTTTATATAACTGATCAACTTTTACAAATAAATTTGGACGAAATATAAAAAAAAATAAGCTTTCCATACAAAATGCATAACTCTATACATTTTTTTCGACCTAAGTTTCTTAGTGAAAGTTGTTCAGTTTAACTAATAAAACGGATAAACAAATTTTGTATATAATAAAACAAATGTAATGTTTGTGTTCAAAAATTATAAAATAGAAAAATACGCAAATGAAAACAAAAGATATTTATTTCTGACTAGCTTTCGCCCGCGACTCCGTCCGCGCGGATGTCGGTCTTCGCGTGTATGGTTTATTTCTCCATTTTGAACTGGGAAGACGTTTCTCACTAAATTAATATTAGACGGTCACTCTCGCTCGCCACACTCGACACGTCCGCTCGCATCAAAATTCATAAATTATATGCATCGCGCGGAACGCCGTCCTTATATAGGAGTCGACGAGGCGTGGTGTCGTGCGGCCCGCGTGTGCCGCAAACGGTTTAAGCCAAATCCGACTTTTGGCGCTACAGGTTACATCGCTGAATCCACTGCGGGTAACGCAGCGTGTGTTCGCGGTTCTACAGAACAACGTCTATGGATAAAACTGAAAAATTAAGATTTATTTTTTTTCTTCGTATTTTTCCAGGATAAAAAGTATTCCATTTTATGCCCAGGATAATAAGGTATAAATATAGAAATTAAAGACTTTTTAACGGATTTTAAACGCGATTTATTCATTCTATTATTTTCCCGACGTTTCGAACACTTTACAGCGAGCGTGGTCACGGGGAGACAGTCGGTCGGGGTCAGTCTCCCCGTGACCACGCTCGCTGTAAAGTGTTCGAAACGTCGGGAAAATAATAGAATGAATAAATCGCGTTTAAAATCCGTTAAAAAGTCTTTAATTTCTAAATGTATAATACTCGCGTAAAATCAAACATCAGAAAATACTAAGGTATAAATATACCAAGTTTCATTGAAATCGAACCATTAGTTTTCACGTGATGCCTTCACATACAGACAGACAAAAATTTTTTTAATCACATATTTGTGTTTGGTATCGATCTAGTAACACTGCTATTTATTTTTTAAATATTTTCAAAGTACAGAATTGACCCTTCTACAGATTTATTATATTATGTATAATATATAGATTTATATTGATAAACCTAATAAATCTTTTGCTAGCATTCTGATGCTTTATCGGTTGCATTTTTCTCATATATTTTTCTCTTTTTTTTTTCAATCGCTTGAATGATATAGGATGGGTTCTTGATGGGCATCAAATGCTGAAGTCTCGAATCAATCAATTCTGACAGTAGGCAATTTATGTAAAATCTTGATAATGGTCCATCATTTTATTTTGCCTAAACGTTACATACTTTTTTATATATTCTATTTTTAACGAATGATTCACTCCAGTCCAAACAGCAAATAAGCAGACTTCTGCTTCTGCAACGTTTAGTTGTCCCTGAATTTGGAAAAAATAGTCATGATTCTTATCTATGACAAAAGTGTTATTTTTTTGCATTGTATTTCAAATATTAATTTTTTTATTTTTAACCGCATCTTCCGCATTCATGTCTTTTGCCGGAATTAGACATTTAACTTCTACTAGTCCCATTTTCCCTTCTTGATATGGGAGTGTATAAAGTCAATTTTTTAGATATTTCTCGTTATACTTTTAAAAAGTTATTATTGTCATTTTGCTCATTAGGTAAAGTAATTTCGATATCAGTTTTAAGTTTTTTGATACCTGCAATAATAACGTCATAATCGCCTGCATATACTTATCGATTACACCCTGTATACAATCCACCATCCACATTCATAATGTTTTCCTGTCCTCCTCTCCTTTACGCTGTTCACCGATACATTTTAAATGAGTAAATCTGCTACCACTGAAGGATGTTTCATTGTGATCAGCAAATTTTCACCACTGTTGTCGATTATTTGTTTTTCATTTTTAATCAGCAATTGGGAATCATCAGTTTTGTTTTTTGCAGATTGGTGATGTACCCTAACAAAAAAAGTTCAAGTTCTCAATACAAGTTTATATTATATTTCGTATTTCTCAAACGAAAAATAAACATTTTTGGAACTTCAAAAAAAATTATATTATAAGAAAATTTATGACCTTACTTTAGTTTTAAAGAAATATACATCCCTTTACTGACACCCCGTAAAATAAAGAAATTGTTGCCAATCACCTTTGTAATGTATTTGGTTTCATTAACTTTATGTTCGAAGATAATTTTTTTTCTAGTAGTTACACGCATATTTTTTTCGTTTATTTTCCATATCGAAATCAAATGTTTAAAAATACGAATATTTGCACAATACTAAGATAAAAATAATCAATTAACAAAAATATTAAATTTAATGAAGTAGAGCAACTTTCACTTCGGTATGAAGGAAAATCGAGCGTAGAGCACACGTCAGAACGCTCCGGCCCAAGGAGCGCGACTAAAGAAATTCGCTAGGATTTTTCCTAATTATTTTAAATATTTTTTTAATATTTAAAGAATTATCAAAATTCAAAAAAATAAATTTTTAAAGGATTAATACTCATTGGTCTTCAACCAACTCGAATAAATTAATGGAAAAAATAACTTTTTATCAATAGATTTTGTAAGGCAAAAAATGGGAAATTTAATGAATTTATAACGTTCTAATTAGGAAAATCATAAGTTTTTCGGCAATTGTATTCAGCAGATTTTAATAACGACTATATAAGGATAATAATGCGCTGATCAAATTGTGTAAATTGTAATCGGTTGCAACGTAGTGAGTGCACAAACTTAGCTCGAAATGTCTTTGGGGGAAAGAGACTTATCTTGAAGGCCTGATTAAGGTAACATAAAGTAACTTTATAAATGTGAAAAAATTCACGCGCATTGCGTATATAACACTAATTTATAAACAAGAAAAAAAAATCAGTTTATCATTTCATTAGCCGGGAAAAAATTGTCAAATAACTCGTTGAAAACGCAATTTTGCTAGACTGCAGCCTTAAGACATTTAACATTAATAAATGAAATCTATACTAATATTATAAAGCTGAAGAGTTTGTTTGTTTGAACGCGCTAAACTCGGGAACTACTGATCCGATTTGAAAAATTCTTTCGCTGTTAGATAGCTCATATATCGAGGAAGGTTAGGCTATATTGTATCATCACGCTACGACCAACAGGAGTGGAGCCACGGGGGTGAAACCGCGCGGAGCAGCTAGTCTATACTAATATTATAAAGAGGAAAGGTTTGTAATTATGTATGTATTTGTAGGTTTTTACGCATAAACTACTGGACCGATTTCAATGAAATTTAGCACACATATAGAGGGTAACATGGATTAACACATAGGCTAGGTTTTATCCCGGAAATCCCACGGGAACGGTAGATACGCAGGTTTTTCTTTGAAAACGCGGGCAAATCCGTAGGCAGAAAGCTAGTCATTAATAAAATTAATATTGCCTCCCATAAAAATTTTAGATATTAAAAACATCTAACTTTTACTTATATAATTTTGTGGGTAGCATGATTTTTTATGTTTAATTTAAATTGCATAAACCAAAGTGTTTTAGTTTTCAATTTTTGACTTCTTGATTGCAATAATTTACATATATATATATATATATAAATCTCGTGTCACAATGTTTGTCCTCAATGGACTCCTAAAACACTTAACCGATTATATAATAAAATTCGCACACCATGTGCAGTTCGATCCAACTTGAGAGATAGGATAGTTTAAGAGTTTTGAGTCAGAAGCGTTAACCACTAAGCCGTTAATAACTAAATTCTTATCAGATATAGATTATATCAACAACTACCGTTTCACTGATAAGCCTCTGAAATCGCTGATGGAGCGATCAAATTAAAACCAGTATCTCATTATGAAAAACAATCTTATTACCTCTCGATCATTAATTTTCGATTTCCTTTACGTAATATTTAAGTTTACGGTTTTATACCAACTTCACATAAAAGGAAAGTTTCAGGCTGAATTATATGTTATTTTTTGGGGATTTAAAAAAATATATAAGAATTTATAGGCTAGAATGTAGGTACTTATGTTCTCAAATTTTTATTTTCGGATAGGAGACGATTTTCATCAGCTTCAGCATAGAATCCACAAGAACTTTTTTCCTGGTAGAACCTTTTACAAATGGTCTTGATGGATTAATTGTTCAAATACATGTATCTGCTTAACCATTATATAGATCACGTGTTTATCATTAATAACATGACAATGCATTCATTTTTTTTTTTCAATAATTACATCTTTTAATTACTCAAGTACATACCTGCATTCGCTTCTCCATTACATCATATTTACTAGCTGTACCGCGCGGCTTCACCCTCGGTCAAACCTGCGGGAAAAAACCATGTATTTATATAGCTCTCGTGTTATTCTGATGACCTATATTGCTATAAAGTTTCTTCCAAATCCGGCCAGTGTTTCTTTTTTTATTATAGAGTGAGCAAACAGGTTTGTGGAGTGCCTGATTGTAAGCGAGTCCATTGCCTCTGCAGATGCGTTGCCGACTTACTTTTTGATCCAATTCTTTACAAACATGCATACAAATCTCACGATTTTCTTTCGTATATATAACTAGCTGTGCTCCGCGGTTTCACCCGCATTGCTCCGCTCCTGTTGGTCTTAGCGTGATGATATATAGCCTATAACCTTCCTCGACATATGAGCCATCTAACACCGAAAGAATTTTTCAAATCGGACCAGTAGTTCCTGAGATTAGCGTGTTCAAACAAACAAACAAACTCTTCAGCTTTATAATATTAGTATAGATATGTACTTATATAGCTCACATGTTCACCGATTACATGGCCATGACGTAAGTGTGCGGAGATCGTCCCGCGGCAATGGTCGGAGCCAAGGTCACTTGGTGCGGTGCCAAGGCACGTAGCTTGGAGAAATGTTCAAGTGATGTGTGGAAGTGATTTGTGAATACTTTCACAGTGTATTTGATGATGCATTTACACAATAAGTAAGAATGGCGTGATATTGATCAAAATCAATGTGGGTTCGATTCCCACCCAGGGCAAATATTTGTGTGATGAATATAGATGTTTGTTCTGTGTCTGGATGTTAATTATCTATGTATGTGTTTATTTAAAATAATATAAGTACGTTTATCAGCCATCTGGTTTCCATAACACACGCGAAAGCTTAGTATGGGATCAGATCGTGCCGTGTGTGAAAATCGTCCTGAAATATTTATTATTATTATTTATTATCAAAATGGAAGTGAAAATTGTGTGAATAGTGGTTCACGTTGACCATGAAGTAAAAAAATATAGTACAAAACTACCGTCATTTTTTGTTAAATTTAAATGTAGTTAACTGGTTTGGAAATGTTGAAAGTTTGTGTGGAAGGGATCTTTGTGATAAGACATCACTTTAACTGGGTTACGTTACTTTAACTATTTAAAAATGGGGTACAAATTGATAAGTACCGTCTTTTTTTGAAAAACTTGAGGGTAGTTGAAGTTGGTAAACATGGTCAAATAGCTAAGTGCTTATCTATCTGTTTTGTAAAGATCTTCAAAATTAGCTTCAGTCATTGTAGCATTTAAAAAAGGTATATCCAAGGCAAAGGCAGTGCATTATAATTATTCTTCTTCTTCTTTGTTTATAGCCCACCTAATAGAGGGACTTGACCTTGTTGATATTTGGCAGGTGTATGCGCATCAGCATTGCACATCTAGTTGTCATAAAAAAAATACTTGAATACTTGATTCCTAATTTGGAATAATATACACTAGAAATGGAAAATAAACTACATATATTTCTAATATTGCCAGGTATTCGAACACGCGTACTCCGCGGGTTTCCATCCCAATGACATACTAGACAGCATAGCGTCCATGCCCCCCACGCGGGGTATGCCCCAGCTTATCAGAACACTATCGGATAGGGGCTGGGACGTAGTGTTGTTAACAGATGCCAATACAGTGTTCGTGGGACATTGGCTCAAGACGCATGGGTTGGAGGTACGTGGAAACTGGTTATTTGGTAATGTATAAAAATTAAAAATACGATAGAAGAATTATTTTTTACCAGTAAATTATTATCTGTGTCAATTGTGAAGAAAAGTATGAAAAAAATACCTTTTTTTATTATAATAATAATTAATGTCACAATTTTTTTTGTGACAATATAAAAATAGAACACAGTAAATTTAAAAAGCATACGGCCGGTTTCTGGATTGAGTATTTGACGTAAGGAACTTCTCAAACCATACTTAAATGTATTTTCTTGGTATTTTCTTGTAACTGACACAAGTTTTTGGAATCTAAATAAAATAAATTCCCGATTCAGAAGCCAACCTTAAGAATTGAACGAATCTATTTTTTTTACAAAAAATACGCCGTTTCACGTATTTATCAAGTCACAAGTGTTACTCACCCACCACCCACAAAATGTGCTATTTTGTGCACCACGCCTCAAACTAAAATGCACGAAGACGTCTACGCTAGAAAGCGTGCCTAAAATAGTATCGAAAAATCCTCGAATATCTTGAATACCTACCAGCTAACTAGAAAAAAATGAACGTTTTTGTGAATAACTTTTACCTAAAAAACATGAAGTCATATTTAGTCCTCCTGTTACCTATTTAAAAAAGAAAAAAATAATTCGGTTCAAAAGTATTTGTGTGTGTGAAAACATTGCCAATATATCTACATACAAAAAACAAATGTTTCCACTTTTAACTTTATTATACTGCTTTAACTACATAGTTGATAATAATTAATCTATCTATTTTTTCTGTTTTTAATAAAAATTAAATCATTTGTGTCCCCATAAAGGGACACGGGCTATACGCGTGTTGTATTCATTCGTGTTCGCAATTTTTGTTTTGTTGCGCGTGCAATACGCGATACAAAACAAAAATTGGCATGTATCTGTTAATAGATCTGTTAACATGGAATTGCTAAATCGAAATAAATGCTATTTGAAACAGAGCGTAAGGTCGTGTGGGCGAAAATTAGAGACCAGATTTATCCGGTTTTAACTTTGATGACGCTTCTGGAAAAGAAAATGGCGTGATTTTGATATTTTTAATTTGCTGACGCAATTTGATGTGACGGCGTTATAGTGAAGGGTTGTTTTCATAAATAATAATAAATTGATTGATTTATGTGGCACGTTCTGTAGCGTAAACGTCTTTGAAAGTTTTAGTTTTAGATTATACAGTATACACATACATATCAATATAGTGCTCAAATCTATAAT
The DNA here is from genome assembly GCA_029959065.1 of Colias behrii. Classification (NCBI taxonomy): domain Eukaryota; kingdom Metazoa; phylum Arthropoda; class Insecta; order Lepidoptera; family Pieridae; genus Colias; species Colias behrii. Next base: position 607,193 of record JARWMC010000022.1, read on the forward strand.
TTGTGTTTTTTTGAAGTGAAACTTCTTTAGGCGCGTTGAGAGTAAATTTCAAGGTCGGGTCATGGCAATACATGTCATGGAGTAAGGCGACGATTTTGGTATCTTTGAATCTTGCCAAAGAAGTTTCACTTCTGACACGTGTGCTCGGCACACACGCTCTTTTTTAATTTAACAATTAGAGGTCGATCATAAAGTTAACGTAAGTAAGGTAAGAACTCAGATAAAATGTGACAATTTAAGGGAGCTTACTGAGACAATAATGATTTATGTAGGGCGTAAGGAAATGTTCACAGCTCATCAAACAATTTTTAACAAAGGATAAAGCTTCAGATCTCTTCTGCATAATGTTAAATGTACCATGATAAATCTGATTCCGGTGTCTATCTACTAAGAACTTAAAATTCCTCGTCACTTTATGACCGGCCTTCTTAAATTGGATTTTGACCGCCTCCTCGGTACAGTGGTTGACGCGTGAGCGTAACACCGAGGGGTCCTGGGTTCGATTCCCGGTGGAGACGAAGAAAAAAAAATGTCTTGGTCTGGTAGGACACAGAAGGCTGATCACCTACTTGTCCCTAAAGAAAATCGATCAGTGAAACAGATGTATAATGCATCTGCCCCTTACCCCACTAGAGACATTCAAACTTCACTTTCTTAAATTGAGTTGTTTGATCCATTGCCAAACCTACCATAGTTATTATATTATCTGTCGCCAAACTATTTTTTTCTTAAAAAAGTATAGCGAACTTGACGAACTGTTAAAGTTGACATACATTTTAACAAAAGGTAGGTAATTTGACAACGGATCAAACGACTCAACTTTATTTTTGAAGTGAAACTTATTTAGGCGCGTTGAGAGTAAAATTTTAAGGTCGCGTCATAGCAATACCGTCATGTCATGGAATATGGCGACGCTTTCGGTATCTTTGAAACTTGCCAAAGAAGTTTCACTTCTGACGCGTGTACACAAACACTCTTTCGTTTATAAATTGACTTTCTACTATACCGCCCACGTTTTCCCGACCAGGACGCGGTCAAGACCGTGATCACGAACCGCGCGTTCTGGCAGCACGGGCGGCTATACATCGAGCCGTGTATGCGCCAAAACACGTGTCGTTCTTGCCCGTCCAACTTGTGCAAGTCACGTGCGCTTGCGCAGTGGTGTGCGGGGAAACAGTATAATAGGGCCGTCTATGCTGGGGACGGGAGGAATGACTTTTGTCCAGCTAGCAGTCTGTCGGAAGATGTGAGTTCTTAGTGTATAAAGAGTATTCTTTATCTTATCACTATCACTATACATAGTATAAAACAAAGTCGCTTTCTCTGTCCCTATGTCCCTTTGTATGCTTAAATCTTTAAAACTACGCAACGGATTTTGATGCGATTTTTTTTTTAATAGATAGAGTGATTCAAGAGGAAGGTTTTAGTATATAATTTATTAGGTTTTAGACAAAGCGGGCGAAGCCGCGGGCGGTAAGCTAGTTCTAGTATATGATGCTGCCAGGTTGTATGATAAAAACTACAATATACTTAGGTGAAAATCACAATATTTCTGAAATTTCACCTCCCTTGTTCCAAATGTTATCAACAATTTAAGAAAAGTACCTTAATTGTACTAAAATATTTTTGAAATACATATTTTTTAACTTTGAATGTCTAGAATTTGGATTGACCGAACTAAAAAATACATGAACTCTAAATTCAAAGAAATTTTCATTTTAATTTCCAATTTCCACCCGAATTTACGATACATAATTAATTGTGATATTTTTTAACAGGCAATAGTGTTCCCGCGCAAGGGTTACCCGCTCCATGACCTAATTAGGAAGACGCTGGCAACACCAGATCCAAAAGTGAAAGCAAGAGTAGTCCCGTGGGTCGATGCGTTCACAATATTGTCAGAATTATTCCCAACTAGCTAAATTATAGATTAAATATACGTTTTATATGTTTTTTGTTATTTATTTTTTGTGTATGGCAACGTTTTTGATGATGTTTGAATTTTTTTTCTTATATTTAAAATAATCAAATTAAATGACTTTTTTTACAGAATTAAAATGATAGTATTTAGTACGATATAAAGAAATGTCCTTTTTTAAATGATTTGCTTTAGTACTTAATTTTCACCACAATGTCAGTAAGGTAAGTTTTAAATGTTTTCATAGCAATACCTATTGTGGTTGTAAATCAATGCATGTAAACATTCAAATATTTTGAAAAAATCTAAGAGTTGTGATTTTTGAAGTGAAACTTCTTTATCGGGGTTGGAAAAAAAATAAAGTGTAACATTTTTCCGTTACCCGCCATCTTTTTCTTATCCCTAATAAGCGTGATTCGACGTATTTCTGTGAAGTTGCAATTATATAGTAAATTATTTATTGAAAAATAAGGCCATAAAGAAGTTTCTCTTCTTACGTGTGTACACCAGTACACGCACACATTTTTTTTTCTTATCGAAACGTTGCCATAAAGTGGGCTGTGCCTTCATTATGTTGCATGAATGTGCTAGTGTAATAGTTTTATTTAAGAAATGTCTTTAATAAAAAATGTAACAAAGTCAATTCGATCTTAAAAAATCTGCCGCGTTTACCTTTTATTATTTGAATTCCATATTTATAAAAAGAGGACTAACTTTTAAAATAAAAAATGTCATGTTTAATATTTTTTTTTAAGTAACCGCCGAACTACAGTAAGTCGCATTGGTCGCAAACGAAATGTTTTAAATGTATTTCTAGAGTTTGCCGCCTTTTTTGAGAAATATTAAGGTTTTTTTCGCATAACTTTAGCGGTAATATCAAAATTATAATAAAGTTTTTTTTTGGAAAATCTGAATCTGTCCATATAAAACGACAGCTGTCATTTTTCCCGCTGCAGGTTGCGAACGAAGAATCTTTAGTGCCTTTTCACACGTACCGGTTGCCGGGTAGCCGGCGCCGGATACCCGGTGTCAAATAAGCTTTCACATGTCCCGGTTGATGCCGGCAGTATCGGCTAGAGAGCCGACAAGAGTACAGTCTCGTTCTATAGTTTCAAAGATGGACCGTGAACAAATAATTGCAATGTGGCTTATCTGCGCCGGAAAGAAAAATCAAGAAATTATTGGGTTCATCCAATTAATATGAAAAGAGAAGCATTAGGTGCATTCTATACATTATTCCCAGATCTACGAGCACATGAAGACAGGTTTTTCAGTTTTCTCTCGCAGACTGTACCTAGGCGACTCACCGGCCGGCGCGTCTGAAAGCTAGTTGCGTGTTCCATACACCACTGTCAGTTCGGCCGCCGGCTAACCGATGCCCGGCGACCGGACGCACAGTGGTGGTTCCGGCGCGCACCCGGCAACCGCCTGCCGGATAAATTACGCCGGTACATGTGAAAGCTATGTAGTATGTACCATGCCCATACACTTCACCACCGGGTAGCCGGCGCCGGCTACCCGGCAACCGGTACGTGTGAAAAGGCACTAATGTATGGATGAAGCCGTATAAAGCTTAGGGATGAAGTATGTTATTATTTATGTATAGCACAAAAATATCAATTTTATCTTTACGTTGCGTTGCTTTAAAATATTATTTATATGGTTAGGTTTATTATTATCGCGTTCCGCCCAGTTTTAATAACAGTATTATTTAAGTTAAAAATGTAAACAGATCTTATGAACGGCCATAGTTTTTAGAATTAGTTTTTATCCATGGTATTTTATTAGAAAAAAGCAACAAGAATTCATGTACTTAAACTCAAACATTTATTTATTCAATTAGACTTACTTAGAAGCACGTTTGAATCGTCATTACATATTTTTTTTACATTTACCACCGATTCAGAGCTTACTAAAATAATGTATTGTGGTAAAAATATGTATATTTTTTTTAGTTCCTCGAGAGACCGCTAGAAGACGAGAGACGCGCTGTATTCAAACTTACTGTCGTAAAAAATATACGCTATGAAAAATAATATTCAATGAATGTATATGTAACTAGCTATGCCCCGCGGTTTAACCCGCATTGCTCCGCTCCTGTTGGTCTTTGGGTAATGATATATACCTATAACCTTCCTCGATAAATGGGCTATCTAACACCGAAAGAATTTTTTAAATCGGACCAGTAGTTCCTGAGATTAAACAAACAAACAAACTATTCCGCTTTATAATATTAGTACCTATAGATTATGCTTTTAAATTATTGTAGCCGAGTCTTCCAAATTATTTTTACCAACACTTTAAAATGATGTGTGAAGATTTTTTTATAGAATTAGAGATTTGTTTACATTTTCGTTAAGTTCATTACGCACAAGATAATGCACTGTTTCTAATTATTGTGATGTTATTTTAAATAAAAAGATAATGTTCATAAATGTCGTTTTATTTCTGAAATACTAACTGTACCGCACGGATTCAACCGCGGGTAAAAACAAGTGTACAGGGTGTCACAGCAACGGTATACTAAGCCCCAAGGAGGTTATAGTTTTGCATACGCTGAGTACGTAAAAAATAGTTATAATATTCCAGACGATTTTTTTTAAAACTCTATGTTACCACCCATAACAAGCAACCCGCTCAACTTGGCCACCCGCACGTGAGCTATCGTTTAAGATTATGTTTTCATCAGACAAAATGCCTACATTCGGTATAATGCGTAGCGGTATATGCCGGCTGCGCGAAGCTAGAGACGAAAACAAGGATCTTAAGGAAAAAAATTTTGGTGTAATTTTGTTGTTTAAATATTTTTTACGTGATCAGTGTATGCATAACCACAAGTCCCTTTGCGCTTAGTATACCGATAGAGGGACACACTGTATTAATATTTCTGTAGACAATGTGTTATTCTGGTACATAAGCTACATCACTGCCTAGACGTATCTTGAAAGTCCTTGTCATTTCTTGCCTCGACCCACACTATTGTAGAACAACCTACCTTCCGAGTTTCCCAACCAGTATGACATGGGAATCTTCAAGAAAAAGCCTACACCATCCTATCCTACTAATATTATAAATGCGGAAGTTTGTGAGGATGTGTGTGTTTGTTACTCTTGCGCGCAAATTCTACTGAACCGATTACAATGAAATTTAGCACACATATAGAGGGTAACATTGGATTAGCATATAGAATAGGTTTTATCCCGGAAATCCAACGGGAACGGGAACTATACGGGTTTTCCTTTTCACCTGTATAATTTTAGTATCATGAAATTAGAGTAATTTTATATGTTATCATTACAAAGTATAAAGCAAAGTTGCTTTCTCTATCCCTATGTATGCTTAAATCTTTAAAAGTAACGCAACGGATTTTGATGCGGTTTTTTTTAATAGATAGGCTTATTCAAGGAGAAGGTTTTAGTACCTATATAATTTATTAGATTTTGGAAAAGAGGGCGAGGCCGCAAGTGTTCCTTTGCATGAAAATAAAACAAAATGACAGATTGAACTTTTATTTAAATAAATACTTTATGTACAATTATACAATTAGGTACTTAATTATTATGATATGAAAAACCAACCGCCAAAAATATAAACTCAAATATACATTTAAAAACATGTTTAAAACTTACATTAAATACGATAAAAGATGGATACATTTTTTTATAGTCTTTATAGTCTTTACACAATTTTAGTAGATATTTTTTTATTATAATACTGCATCTAGATTTTTGGCAACTTCCATTTTATTATATTGATTATCTATATTTTATGATATTACAGTACATTTTCTAACTCCCATTATTATTTTATTGTCTTAAATATTAGAAAACGTTTTTTATATTGTCGATTATGCTTTTTTTAACCTTATGTTATATGCCTTAAAATAAATTATACAGAAGATTATTAATTGTTTCGTGAATTTATCAAATAGTTAAGTACGAGTGTAATATTGCTTGAAGATATTTACAAAAACATTATATACACAAAAATATCAAATCTAAAATTATTACAATCGGTCTAGCCGTTCGGCTTCAACGAAACATGCATACTTGAGGATTCCTTTCACATTTATGATTATGGCTATTTATTTTACAGTAAGTAGGTACTTTTATTTAAACAATAAAAAAATAATGGATTACAATTTATAATATATGCACTTTATATGCATATTTTACTAATATAAAAAATTGTTTTTTTTTATCTGTCCAAATGTCAACATATTGTAAAAAATCGCGGGATATATATCTCGTTGCCATGGTAACTACGAAACTCGAAAGCTATAGTCCTTTCCACCTAAGATGATTTCTGTGACACATCGATTTTTGACACGTGTAGAGATGTCTTTACTGAAATCGTATCAATTGTTTCCGATAATCGATAATATTTTATATGAAAATGAAATCGATTTGAATAAAGTACCAAAATTAGTTTTTTCGGCATTTCGCCAACAATTAACTAAGGAAACTTAGCAAACAACAGCAACAAAAAGTCAACAATAACAATTAGTAACAATAACAGAATACCACGTAAAGTATCAATATAAAAATGCAACTTGTATACAAGGCTGACGCACTCGTACAGACGATTGACTCGATTGACAAACGATCACAAGATGGGCGCCGATTATATGATTTTCCAACTCTATGATTTTTCAACGATCCATTTCATGTAAACGAATTGCGTAGGTATTATATTTTTGTGTTATTTTATTTTATTTTTCATTATATTAAACTGAACAATACTGTTTTTGATTTATAAGCTTAAGTTGTTTCATTTTTATATTTTTGGTAATAATGCCGCCATAAAATAAAAATATTATGCACTAAAATTATTTTGGCGTTTTAAACATAAAATACGTAATTCGAAACACGATGAAGTATCACAGGAATCATCATAGGTGAAGAGGACTATAGGTATTTGATGGTCACAAAGTTAACTTCACAATGCGTATTATTAAAATGCATTCCATGACCTTTCATTCGAAATATTATAGAGAATTAAATTTTTGTCAAAATTTAAATTAAATATCGGTGCTGGTTTCATAAAAAAAATCTACGCTAAAGTTTCACAAATTATATTAGCACGTACATATATAAGTTGTTTATTGTTTATATAAGAAATGAAATCGGTCCGAGAATTGATCTTTGCGGAACCCCTAATTGGAAAATATTTACATTAATTTTTATAACCTTTAATGTTATTGTTAAAATTTGCTATTAGATTTGTGTGATAAATTATTATACAAGGTATTTTCATCAAGTTCGTAATAGATTTGATTCTAAAGTTGTCTTGTTTATATGCCAATATTAATCAAAAATTCTTTATGTAAAATTGTTCTCACTTGAGTATGATGTCTTTACTAATATAAAATTTTAACTGATTCAGAAAATAATAATTCTATTTTATTATATATTATGCATATTACGTCAACATTAAAAAGACCAAAAAAATAGCGGCCGATGGGCCGAATTGAGAATCTCCTCTTTTTTTGAAGTCGGTTAAAAATTAAAGACATTACAGTCAAATAACTACACTACAAAAATAAATTATTGTACACTCAAAATTTGATAATTTATTCAATATATACAATTCAATGTGTAATCTGTCTGAAGACATCACAGAACAGCGTATCGCACAATCAGGATAATTCCACATCTGTGAAACTTTGCAATGGGTCGGAAAATTCTGTCGATTTATCATTACTTCTTTCTTCATTACTTCTTTCTTCATTGCTTCTTTCTTCATTGCTTTTATTATCATTACTTTGATCATGATTATCATTAATGACATTATCATCTTTATCATTAACATCATTAAAATTGGAATACGTTTCCGAATCATTATTTTCATTATCATCATTAATCCCCAGATCTTGCTCATAACCGTTTAAGCTTTCTTTTTTATCTGTATCTAGGTCGCTGTCAATTTCACTGTTGTCAAAATCATTGTCTGTAGGACATTTTGAAGGTGATAAATTTTGTACAGCCGTTTTTGATACTGTTTTGAATAGTTCGCTTATGTCTGTTTCGTTTGATAGTTTTAAAGCCGCTTCCCAGCCCATGAGGGATTGGGAATGTATGGCCACTTGTCTGTCAGCGAGGTCTAGTAGGAGAGATTTGATTTCTGAACGCGTTTTCGGTATCCAATCTGATAGTTCGGATCTTAACGCTTCTGAGGCTTGCTCTAGTCTGTAAGGAGATGGTGTGATTTTTAATGTGATTGTAAATTAAGGAAAGGTATCAGAACCAAATAAATTAATGAAATTTGATTTCTACTAAGAAAGCTTACAGAAGAAATAAATATAGACAGATGATTGTAAAAATTTAAATTAATAAATACCTGTTATGACATTCATCCGACTGGTTGGTGCCAGAGACGTACGCAGCTGAAATAAAAAAAAATTAAATCAATTGATTGAACAATTATATAAAGGAGAATGGGCATTTTACTATGAAAGTTTGGCCTGAACACTTGAGTTGGACCAATACACATGAGATATTGATTTTATAATAGATCATAACACATACATAACGGGAAAAATATATATAAAAAAATAATCAACCGGGTTTTTGTACAGTCACATAAAGTTTTATTTCTTTGTGTATAATATTTTTTGCAATTAATAACTGTTATAAGACAATGACAATATCTTTACGTTACTCCTATTCACTTTCACTTACAAAGACGTACTAATCTGAAGCCTTCTAATAACCGAAATACACTAATATTATGTTTTGTAACAGGTACCTATACCGTGTTTATTATAATTCAACGTAGTTAGACGTTTTTTGTGGTAAAACTCAGTCACTCCAGTGACATTTAGGTTTATATTTACTTCACTCGAATTAAAAACACCGTTATAGTGTGCAAAATAATAGCCAAATAAATAAAACTTTTTGCCTAGACTGTACAAAAACCCGGTCGATTTATTTTTTTATTTTATTTTTTTCGTGAGGTATGTGTAATGATCTATCACAAAAACAATATTTCGTGTGTATTGGTCTTAACCCAAGTTTCAGGCCCAATTTGACGCGTCCTCCTTTAGCTAATGATTAGATGTTCAATGGTTATGAACAAGATCTGGAAATTAATGATGATAATCAAAACAATGATTTGGAAACGTATTCCAATTTTAATGATGTTAATGATAAAAATGAGGACAATGTCATTAATGTTAAAATTAAATTTTGCACAATAGGGAATATGCATAAAATTTGAAATGACCTAAAATATTTTTTTCTCGAATACTTATTATCGTAATATTATAATGAAAATGATTTTTTTTTATTTACTTATTATTAAAACCCCTAAAATAATATTCAAAAAGTGCAAAATAAGGGAGCGAAATTCAAACTTCCAAAACGCGCCACCACTGTTCGAACGAAATGTGACGTCATCTGACACGACATTGTATTCATCACTCCACAGTAAACACTAAGGTAAACACCCACTGGACGTGTCATGTGACGTCACGCAAAGCGCGCGCTAGATGGCGGCGTTTGAACTGCTTAAATTTTTTAAAAGTTTTAAATTTCATTTTTAAAAATATCTAGAGTATTTTGAAGCCCATTAATATTTTTTTCTACGTTATAAAATAGTAAAATATAGCAGACAAAAAAGAAAAACATGAATATTCCCCATTGAGATTCATTTGAATTGCATTATATGATTACATACAAATTTTTTATCATCAGACGGTGGTCATTTTTATAACACACCTTTGAAATTGGTGCGTGCGGTGCCCCAGCCCCACACCCACGCCCATCCCCACTCACCGTGCAGCGCGACCATCTCTCTCCTCTCCGTTCCCGATATCTCACTATGTATCGAGTTCTTTCCTTTTTAAAGCCCAAAATGAACACTAGTGTGTGTCCCCGTCCGGCCCAGTGCCCCAGCCCCACGCCCACGGCCAGCCCCACTCACCGTGCAGCGCGTCCCTCGCGCGGATCTTATCAAGGTGCGCGCGCGCGTACGCGGCGAGCAGCGGCAGCGCGGCGCGGTGCCGCAGCGGGGCGCGCGCTCGGGCCGCCGCCGCACTGCCCCCGCCCGCACCTAGTGCACCGGCTGCTCGGGCGCACCGCCCCCCCGCGCATACTGCCCATGCGTCGCACGCGCGACGGAGACTGAGCGAAAGTAAATCAAAAATTAGTTAAATATGTATTTCGATGTTTTCTTTTTTTTTTTCAGGACAATTTTCACACACGGCACAATCTGATCCCATACTAAGCTTTCGCTTGTGTTATGGAAACCAGATGGCTGATAAACATACATATATAATTTTTAAATAAATACTTATATAGATAATTAACACTCAGACACAGAGCAAACATCTACGTTCATCACACAAATATTTGCCCTGGGTGGGAATCGAACCCACGACCTCTGGCTTGGAAGGCAGTGCCACTACCAACCAAGCCAACCGGTCGTTCTACCTAAATTACGACAAGATAAGGCTACCTCCAATAAAAATATCCACTCATGGATTTATTAATTTTTCTTTTTATTTATTTGATTTGCCAACAGATGTACATCTTATATATTACTAGCTGCGCTCCGCGGTTTCACCCGCATGGTTCCGCTCCTGTTGATCTTAGCGTAATGACTGATGATATATAGCCTACTAGCTGTCCCGGCGAACTTTGTACCGCCCTGTCAATGAATGTTGTGTTACCTTTTAGCCGAACTAATTTAGGCTTTGATGAACGTAATACAATGGTACAAAATAAATATTTATATGGATTGATATGTAATAGTATTTTAATTTATTACTTCAAACACGTCTCAGAGAAAAATGATTGAATTTTAATAAGCTGTGCAGCATGGATTAACTCTTTTCATTCTTTAACTGTTATCGACCACGCCATCGTTTCGTTTCACTTTAGTTGTGATAATAATTCTACCATTATCATTAGGCGATCGACGCTGATACAGTGGGTAACCATCGTTGCTTGTGATGGTCTTTGCCATCAATTTTCGTGGATACCTTTTGGTACACTCGCTGTCAACCATGCATGGTGTTTGTTGGTTGATGGTTTCACACGGTCCATGAATCATATTCGTGATAAAAACGTCATGTCGGTCTGGATCGGTTTTAGGATTAGCAATCCCCGCACACTCATATATTTTATTCTTTCGACTAACCAAATTAAAATGTGTGCATGCTGCAAGCCAGATTTTCGTCATTCGATTGAATACATCCATCATTGAATAATCCCAAAGATGTGTTCCTTTAATGTAACTCATCAGTGATCGGATTTTTTTTCTTGAAAACACGTGTGGTGATGACGTGCCGATCACTTGATATTTGTCCGGGAAGCAACAGTTGAATAATTTCCATCCATTTCGGATTACATATAAATGTAATGAATAGATCTGGCCGACCATAATGACGAACATATTATTATGTCATTGCATCTTGCACATATTCACTTGGGCTACCTGTGTATGTCGCCGGTAAAATAATCAATAGACCAACATTTTCTGCATCTTCTTCTGTGCTAATTGCATTAAAGATATATAACAGCATTTTATTTCGATGAATAACACATAGGTATAGGAAAAAGAATAAAAAAAAACAATAATTAGATACCTACTTGATTACTTCATACACGTGCCAGAGAAAAATTATCGAATTAAACTACGATTTGCAGCCTGGGATGCATTCGGATTAACTCTTTTCATTCTTTAACTGGTGTCGACCACGAAATCGTTTCCTTTCACTTTAGTTATGATAGTTCTACCACTATCATCTTGTTGCCTGTGATAGTTTCTACAGTAAATTTTCGTGGATTCCTTTTGGAACACTCGCTGTCAACCATGCATGGTGATTGGCGGTTGATGGTGCCACACGGTCCATCAATCATATTCGTGATTACAACATAATGTCGGTCTGGATCGATTGAATACATCCATCATTGAATAATCCGAAAGATGTGTTGCTTTAATGTAACTCATTGCTTGAAAACACGTGTGGCAATGTCGAGCCGATCACTTGATAATTGTCCGGGACGCAGCAGTAGAACATAATATGTCATTGCATCTTGCGCATATTCATGCGTATGACTTGGGCTACCTGTGTATGTCGCCGGTAAAATAGCACCTAAGCACCTAAATAGCCCAATACTTTCTGCATATTCTTCTCTGTGCTAATTGCATCGCGTAAATGGATGTAATCTTCAAAACGCAATTTAGCTTGGTTCAATCGAATGAGCCAGGGCCTCCGTTTCAATTTTAACGTTATAATATTATTTCAACGCAATATTGTTGAAGCAGTCGACGAAATCGCGACAAATAGTTGTCAGAATTTTTACATTTTTAGAGATTTTTTTTTAAATAATTAATCGAACTATCCTTCTTGGTTAGTTTCCTCACCGAAAATACCTTATCAATTTCTGAAAGCACGCGTAAACACAAATATTTGAGGAATTTTTATGTATATGCTTTAATTGCACTTTTCAATAATTGATTTAAAAAAAATACAGACAATAGTTTATTCACCCTTTTTACTTTTTAATTATTTTACACAAAATACATTTTTGAACGCATGAATGTCAAACAATATTTTGACCGTATTCAACCGTATTTGACAGGATTGACAACTAATGATTGACATGTACGAAAATCAAAATTATTTTTATATAGTGGCCCGCCCCGCCTTCGGCCGTGGTACATATTTCGCAATAAAAGGTAGCCTATGTCCTTTCTCGGGTATCAAAATATCTCCATACCAAATTTCATGCAAATTGGTTCAGTAGTTTAGGCGTGATTGAGTAACAGACAGACAGACAGACAGAGTTACTTTCGCATTTATAATATTAGTATGGATAAGCCTTCTTCGATGAATAGTCTATCTAACACCGAAAGAATTTTTCAAATCGGACCAGTAGTTCCTGAGATTAGCGCGTTCAAACAAACCCTTCAGCTTTATAATATTAGTATAGATATACATAATATATTTTGAGTATATGACATAATTAGCATGCATAGCAAAATACAGGCAAATACAACACATGATTTTTGAGTTGTTTCAAATTATTATATTTGTAAAACGTTTAAAATAAAACATCTAAATAATATGCAGAAAGTAATTAATAATATCAAATCTTTTTTATTTTTTACTTTTCCGTTTTTGGAATCGGTTGTTTTTAACGTAGTTATTTTTATTTAATACTTTTTAGTGTATTTTTCAACACAAATCAAACGAGCCCAAACTCGATAAAATCGAGTCAATTAATTGCTGAGTTCCTATGGCCACCTTCCGATTCCATCATCAAATCAGCTCTATGTCACGATAATGTTTCATCGCTATCCAATTTACATACGTATACAAAATTTCAACTCAATCGGTAACCAGGAAGTGAATCAAAATTACTTGCTAGATTTAAATTAAGTCATCGAGATCAGACAAAAATGTTCATAAAATAAATACTAGTGGGCCTATCCGAATCAAATTTTTATGGGACCAATTCGAAACTATTCTGCATCAATCAAAATAAGAATCACGTAAATCGGTTCAGAAACCTCGGCGTAATCGGTGTACATACATAATAAATATATACCGGCCGAATTAATAACCTCCTCCTTTTTTTGAAGTCCTTAAAAAAACCTAATCAAAAATAAAAGGTTTTGTTTTTAGGCCCTGGAACCTAGACAATACGCAATTCAATTTTTAAATTGAAACCAACGATTTTTGAAATTAGCACATTCAACTAAACAGACTCATGAGCATTACAATTTACAATATTAATAAAGAATAATGTGATGCCGTAAATGAAGACTTCACACATAATTAAATAAATAATTTCTAACAAAAATAAAAAGGGCCTACAATAGACCCCTGTGGAACACCAATGCTAATCGGCAACGCGCAAGAACTTTTTTCATCAACCAAAAGGCTTTGTAACATATTTATACGATCAACGATCAATCAATAAATCTATGAATAAATATTAATAATAATTCCGAAATAAATCTTTCAGCCTATAGTTTATTCAGTTTTTGCAATAGAGTGAAATTTTCTACGCAGTTAAATGCTTTGTAAAAGTCACAAAATATCGTTAAAAATTTTCATGTTTTTGAAGTGAGGCGTGTTTGCTTAGCACACGTGTCAGAAGTAAAACTTCTTTTAATCAAGATTCAACGATTTAAATTTCAACTTGATACCACGATCCTGAGAAAAAGGGCCTTTACAGATAGACGAACAACAAAGTGATCCTACAAGTACTTACAAGGAAAACAATTTTATCTTTTGTGGTTTTTCCTAAAAAAAAAGTATAATATAATCAAACTCACCTAGCATATTCGCCGCTAAGCGACACAGAGCCCTTGTACAGTTTGTTTGTGAGCGTGCACAGAGTAGTTAGCTTCTGTTGCAGAGACTGCATGTAGTCCGCCGCAGCGGTGAACTCTGGGTCTTTTACTCTGTGGAGTTATTTGATTTTATGATGATTTCTTGAAGTAAATTTGTGTAAAATTTTGTGCTGTAACCTCTCCTCTCCTTTGTCTTCTAGTGAAAGTTTCGTGAAAATCAGGGAAGCCATTCCAGATAAGACAAGACAAAATATGAATTGACGGATTAAAAATAAAAATATTTTTTTATATGAGTGTAGGTATAGAGTATAGACATATGTATAAATTTGGCAAATATCAAAATACCCTAGTACATTACAACTTTACAAAACATACTTAGATACATGACATAATTGTATATACATAGATTCGTTTCAGACATTAACAAAACTACCCTCAAATTCTACAACCTTTAATACTAATGAAAATTATGGGAAATATATTTACCTAGCACCATTATTACTCTTCGCTTCATTATTTCCATAGAGGGCGCTGCTGAGGCCCCATAAATTTAATGCGCTGTTTTCACTTTTAAATACCTGCAAAATTAACAAAAAATAAATTGAATAGCGAGTTTAACAATACATGAACATAGAGGTTTGCTGTGTCTGGGTGTTGATAATCTATATTTATTTAAAAATAAAAATGTTTGTTTATCAGCCATCTGGTTTCCATAACACAAGAGAAAACTTAGTATGAGATCAGATCGTGCCGTGTGTGAAAATTGGCCGAAAAAATAAACTTTTGATAAAATCTTTGACTAGTGATGTGTATACAGGGTGTCCCGAGTAGATCTGGAGAAAAAAATGCATCTGGAATTTTTTGAGTATTTTTTTTACACTAACAGTGTATGCAAAACTATAACTCCTTTTGAGTCAAGTACACAGACGGTGGGACACCCTGTATAAATTAGTCATATAATTTACCACAGATCAACAAACAGATATGTCAAAATTTATAACTCTTTTTCGCAGTACGCTAGACACTTACCTTATCAAAATCTTCGTCAGGGGTGATGAGGAATAGTTTAAAATCCTCACAGTGCGTCAGTATCGGATGTTTGGCGATTCGGTCTGAAAATTGTTTAAGAAAGTCGTTTATGAATCATCCTGTATATTAGACGCAGTAAGAAATAAACGAATACTACCTCCTTATTTAAATAAAAAATAACGAACGAAACTGTAAATGTATGGTAGTTTTAATAAATTAATATTCATCAACTCATGTGTAAGCTTACATTAAATAAAGACTGAAATTCACACGAATAAAAAAAATAAGTTCCAAGTTTGAATTACAAATTTGATTTTTTTGAATAACAAATTAAATACGCGGGTACATACAAAGCGAGCAGCTTTGCCACGCATTTCCTCGCACGAAAAATGCTTCGCGAGACTGCTGGCTCTGTGTGTACCCACCTAAAAATGAATCATATTCAATTTAATGTCAATAGAACGATTAAAATACCTCACAAAACGATAAAAAACCGCAAATCTCACCCATAAACGCGTCCAACGCCAGCGCCCGCACGGCGACGAATGTCGGCGAGTATCTGTCGAGTTGCTGCCGCGCGGAGTGCAGCGGCGGGAGGGGCGGCGTGGTGACGAGCGGCTGGCACGCGCTCAGCCGCTTGTGGAGCAGCTAGAGTGGGGGGTACCCTCATTTTTTGTCTTTTTTTTGGTTAATGCGGCGATTACACCTAACGAGTACAGTGGCGAGTCAGTGTCCTCGGCCGAGTGCTCGGTTGGTAAAAACACTTCAACGAGTGCTCGGCCGAGTACTCGTAGTCGTAGTCGAGAAGAGCAGCGAGAGAGTCACTAGAATCCCAATTTGTTTACTCGGCCGAGTACCCACCTCCCCGCTTCATTCTTCTGCCCCCGCAGCGACTCGCTATCCCGCTCGGCAGGTATAAACACGCACTCGCTTGTCACTCGGCCACTCGCCACTCGTTCGTTATTCGTCATCAAGCAGTGTGCGTGTTTGTGTATTTTTTCAAACAATTTATCAAAATCTCAATTAAAATGGCCGCTAATAAGTAATAACGAATGGATCTACTGCAATTCATTAAAAAGGCTATTTGTTGCTCCAAGGGCATTTCGCCTTAAAATCCATTTTCTGGTCCAAATTTGTTGATCTTCCTCTTCTAATAAATCCCACAATTCGTTAATAATATCTGGTAACAGCCGATTTAAAACCCGTTTAAATTCTTTTTTTTTTTCGATCCATTGCAGACGTCCGCGTCGTGATCAAAACTGAACTGACTCGCCACTAGTGTAAATACGTGTAAACACCCACTCGGTTCGGCAACTTTTTTTTTTTTTTTTGTATAATAAATAGGTAGACGTTTGACCGCTATCCTGCCTGATGTAAAGCAGTGATGCGATCTATTTAGGAGCACGTCTACCCAGAAGAAGCCTATTCACTCTGGACTTGAAGAGCTGGATATTGTAGTCCACGGGGAACACCGACGGTGGAAGAGAATTCCATTCCTTTGCAGTTCGGATGAGAAAAGAATTTGCATAACGCTGCGTACGTACATGAGGAATGTCGACTGTGAAGGGATGGAATCCCATTCCCCGTCTAGATGTGCGGTGAAGAAATGGGGAAGATGGAACCAGGTGGTGGAGTTCATTCGCACATTCACCAAAATGAATTCTGTAGAAAACCGATAGGCATGCTACTTGCCGGCGATGGTCAAGACTTTGGAGGCCACGACGAATCAATGAGGGATCGCCAATGATTCTGCAAGCACGTCTCTCCATTGATTCCAAAGCACCAAGGTGAGTTTTAGCGGAGCCCGCCCAAAGATGACTACAATACTCCACACACGACCGAATTTGAGCTTGGTAGAGTTGAAGGAGCTGTGCCGGTGTGAAGAAATGTCTCACTTTTGCTAATATGCCAAGCTTTTTGGCAGCTACTTGGGCTTTGGATTCAATGAATTGACGGAAGTTTAGATTTGCAGAAATCGACATACCCAGTAATTCGAGGTTGGGGGTTAATGCTATCGGTACATCATGAAAAGAAGGAGAAAGGTGAAGTGGATTACGCTTCGCAGTAAAAAGACACGCCTGTGTTTTGGTAGCGTTAAATTCAACCAGATTATCATCGGCCCAATTCGTGACGTCCAGCAGGGCTGAGTTGATACGCGAAATCATGGCCTCCCGTTCAAATCTGATACTGACCTGAGATGCTTGAGCGCTGGACAGGTACCTCTCTACGACAGGTAACTCTCTCGGCCGAGAGCTTATTTACTGACTCGCCACTGTACTCGTTAGGTGTAATCGCCCCATAAGGGAACTTTTAAGATATTGCATAGCTTCTATCGCGGGCCTTGAGCGCGGGGACCGAATCCAGAAATTCCGTAACGAAAAAACCTCACGCTCCCCACTCCGACGGGCGGAGGTGTGGCTTGAAGCTGCAATGTGGCAATAGCTTTACCGCGGCAGTCCCCGAGTGCCACACGTCTTTTTTTTTTTGTTAAGGGACTCAAGCAGCTTGTTATAAGGGATTTTTTGTGTATGTCAAGTACACGTGGCGTCCGCAATAAGTATTATATAGTATGGCAAATAAAAATTTTGGCAATTTCTGTCATTTCTAGTACTCAAACCTAAAATGGGCCCAGAGTCTTTTAGGATGGAGCAACATTTTTTTTTCGCATTTTCATTAATGCGTAAAAAAATCTCCCATCACCCGTCTCAAAAATCCATCCTGTATATCGTAATTGATAAATTATTTATTTTTTCATGTTATTTTGTAGAATAAATTTATTTGAAATAAGCTAGAAGTTTTTTAAGAATACTGATAAAATATTTTGTTGGGTACCCTCGAAATTTTTTGCAACATCTTTTTTTGTTTGTATAAACTACTTATTTATGTGAAAACCTGACTTTAAGTTCATAATTCACCATTTTCCTATGCTTGTTTATACTAAAACAACTTACAAACATACAAACTAACCTTAAAATGGTTAAACCTCCGTCTGACATACGGCGGCGTGGGCCACCGTGCGCAGACGCATCGCACTCGATACGTCACATACGTTTCTAGTGTTGAGAGCTGCTTCATGGGCGCGTCGACCTGTAAATGTGTTTATACATACTTAAATAAACATATGCTTCGAGAGCGTGTGAGCCGAGCATACGTGTCAGAAGTGAAACTTCTTTGGCAAGATTCAAAGATACCAATCGTCGCCTTACTCCATGACGTGACGGTATTACCATGACGCGTACTTAAAATTTTACTCTCAACACGCCTAAAGAAGTTTCACTTTAAAAATAAACGTTGCGTGACGTTCGACCGCGGAGTAGGGATAATAATATCAATTATTATAGGCTAAGTGCTCCGGTAATTTTTAGTTAAATATCAATAATGTGAATCCTTGAGTTACATGTTATACATACTAGAGAGGACATCGCTACTACACTATTTGTTACACAAGTTAGAGTCAATCGTCTCAAACTCAATTTTTTTTTTTGTTACATTGATTGGTTTTAATTGATAAGTTTATTCATATTATTTAATAAGATAAACAATATTTATTTGTAACATTGATTGGTTTTAATTTATAAGTAATAATAGGCAGAATATCTACAAAGTATATGACTCACTAGCCGCTCCGCGCCGCCGCGCTTGTCACACAAATTTTGTTCATGATGCCCTCTCTAGTAATAATACCTCAATGATGTGAATAGATTTTTATTTTTAATCATTTAGGTACAAAAAAATTGTTGTCAAAATACTTACAATTTAATATTTAGTTATTTACCACCAGTTTGGTCAAAATGTATCTTCTACAATTTCATATCATCATTTAATTTATATTGTTTATGCTTATACCAGTCGTAAATGATATAAAATTTGTGTTGACGATTCAAAAGTGCGTCTAAAACAAGTCTAATTGAATAAATAAATGTTTGAGTTTAAATCTACCATATGGATGGATGTTTGTTACTCAAAAATTATTGGATGGACTTAGATGAAACTCTACAGTAACATAGGTCATACATTGGAATAACACATGAACTAGAAAAATTTGACTTTTCCCGTGGATTTGTCTGTGTGTGAAACTGTGTGGCACAGCATAATATATTAACACTGTTGCTCGTCGTTAGTCTTCAAGAAATAATAATCCATACCTTAACAGCAATATCCAGCCCTGGTTCCATGATGAGAGGCGACCCCTCCCTGTCGTCTGCCACGCTGCACACCTCCGTGTCTGTAGTGTCCACATCGTTGAGATCTAGCACTGCTGAACTGGTCTCGCTTGCCATTTTACTGTTAAATATGTAGTGGAAGGAATAAATTTGGTGGTAAATGGTAGAACTATGTTATGTGTCAAGAGTGGTTTTAGAAGAAGTGTAATTGAAATAATAAGTTAGTAGTAAATTTTGGCTTGGTTGATGTGATATATTATGATTTGATAGGAATGCTTGCTTATTAAGTATGTAGTTGAAATTTGTAAGAATTAAGAGCGGCCATTCACAGGCAGCTTGAGCAGTTAACGTCTGAGTGCGGCTAACAGCGGCAGTGAATGAATGTCTATAGTTCACCGCACAGTCGCAACTTCAAGCTGTTGGTCTCAACTGCTTGAAGCAGTCCGTGTATGACTGCTCTAATGGCACATTTAGAAGTTAATGACTGATAGAGTTCACACAAATAAACCCTCCTGTATGTAACCCCTAATGTATAAAGAAAACGTATTTTAAATATTAAATTTTAAATTCCACTTTACGACAAGAACGTAGTTTTTGTCGTAAAGTGGAATTTAAAATTTAATATTTAAAAATATTCTTGAGTGGATTTGAACCTGGACTCTGTGACTTCTCGGTCCGCGGCGCCGCGCGCTACGCCAAACAAGCTAAGAATCACTACGTGAATTGAGTCATCCGTTTCTTGTTTCGTCCTATCTACGTAACGCCAGTATTCGCAACCTTCGGCATGAACTCGTGTAAGCGTTGTAATGAGACTGTTTCTGACGGTACCGCTTGCTCCAGCTGTCGGTGTAATTACCACTTTCAATGTGCGGGATATTCAGAAATCGGTTGGCGGAGACTCGGGATTGAACGTCAAACCTCATGGCTTTGTCAGGATTGTAAAAATACGTTATCATCTGGATGTACCACAAAAAACTTAGAAGACTTAAGTTCTTATCAATTATCATTGAAGAGAATCGAAGACATGCTTTCGCCGCTTTCTTCACTTCCGGAACAAGTTGAAAAGCTTCGTTATGATTTAAATGAACTAACCTCTACTTTTAATACCAGTGTTATTGAAGATATTTATAAAAGACTTGAGGACATCGATTCAAAGTTAAAAATAGCGGACACAATTAAAGAGAATATGCAAAAAGTTCAATCACAAGTGCTTATTATGGAAGACAAATTTAAGGCTTATGAAATCGAAGCTTCTAAGAGAAAAGAGGATCACGAACGTCTTCAGAAGGCTATTGCAGCCTTGGAACTCGAGCAACGACGTACTCAACAAAAGAACAGATTCTTAAACGTTGAAATAGTTGGCTTACCGGAAAAACCCGATGAAAACTTAGTTGAAGAATTTTTACGCTTAGCAGCTGCCTTAGACTGTAATCTGAAAAAAGAAGACTTAGATTTTATTACCAGAATCCAACCTTTACATGGTAAACAAGGAGCTTCAAAAAAGATCGTGGCGAAGTTAAATAATAAAATGAGCAAGGATGTTTTAATAGCCAATTTTAAAAAATGCAACAAGAATAAAGGCCTATCGTCACACGACCTTGGTTTTGGAGGTAACTCTGTAAAGATTTTCATTAATGAACATCTCACTATCGCGAACAAAATCTTGTTAAATACCTGTAAACAACGTGCAAAAGAGCGTAATATAAAGTTCGTATGGGTTAAAAATTGCGTTATTTACTTACGCGCCAGTGAGAAGTCTCCAGCAAAGGCCATAACTTCGGAAGAAGACTTGAATATTTTTTTAGAGACTTTAAAATAGTTTTTTTGTTTACTGCTACGATCGAGTCACTATTAAAATATAGCTTTCTATATTATGAGCCACATCACATTAATTTACATAATTTTCCAAATTACTTTTACTTACAGGTAAATTAGCTTGGAGAAATTTTTGCATATGTAGTGGTGTGTATATTACTCAGATCTTAGAGCGCGTTTCCACTATATCGTTCTGGCCTATACAAAAATGTTTCGATATCCTAACATTACTATTTAATTTTATACTTATTCCTAGCAACACTTTTGTTTTCAATAAAAACAAGTTTTTATTTGAAAGAAAATGGTTTTGACTTTATAAAAAAAAATATATCATTCAATTTCACGTACTTGAGCAAACGACAAGGCGACTACCGTGAAACAATAAAATATCGTGTCCATAATAATTTGTTTCATAATTAATATTTGACCATAATAATTACGAAACAAAACAAATAAATAAATCGTCACTTGATAGTGGAAAGTGGAAACACGCACAAAACCAGAATAAACCAGTTTACGCTGTCCGCAGGTGCCACGTGCAGTCGTTTGGTACCGTTAGAACATAAAGCACACATTTAATTCAAAAATTATAATTATTACGTAGTTTAATTGTTAAATTTTGTATTTGTTGATTGTTGTTATTATTGTTATAATATTTGTTGAAGGGTTTAATTTGTGTGTAAGTGTTGTAACTTTATATTGTTTATGGGAGACATGCATAGAGTATATATATATTATCATATTGTGTACAAGCCGGCGCATTCTTTTTCTTAATCAGAGCGCATTCTAAATTTCAATTTCAAAATTAGAATTCTGATTGGTTTTGTTTTTGGTCGATTTGGTCTAAATTTAAAACTTATATAAAAAATTAGTTCAGAGAGCCTATTACAGTATTAAGGAATATATGGACGATAAAAACCCATGGAGGGTTGTCGCGTAAAAACCACAGGACAGTTCTTTGGCATATTACTATAATATAATATGATGTTACATATATGTTTTGTAAAATTAAAACTGACATGATTAAAAAGAGCAACTATGGAGTTTCTTGCCGGTTCTTCTCCGTAGATACTGCTTTCCGAATCGGTGGTAAATGTTAAAAATATGTACCTAATGACGTTTCAAAAGTGCTTCTAGAAGAAGTCTAATTGAATAAATAAATGTTTGATTTTTGAGTTTTGAATTAAAATTAAAAAGAGAATCTTGGAACTGTTTAAATTGTGTACTAAAGTTAGTAAATTAAACTTTAAATGTCGTTTCTTTTTCAGGTTAGTAAATTTTTCATTTTAGTAACATTGTTAATGTAAAAGTTATACGTATGTTAAATGTGCAAATATTAAAATAAAGTCTCATCTTTTTCAGAGGAGAAACACATATAGTTTAATTTAAAATCCCAAATATATATATATATATATAATAAAAACTAAAAATAAAATGTTGTTTTTTTTTATTTGCTGACCATACACTACTACAAACGCAAAAATTTCTCCAAGATAATTTACCTGTATACTATATATACACACACTTTTCACATACACTTTATTTACAGAAGAATGCACTTATTAAATCTTCCTTTAATATTGTTATACAAATATCAATGAACGTTGTTGTAATAATATTATGTTTACCACCCCTGACTGCTTTAAAAAGTGAACGCACAGTAACAATATTGAACAAAATTTTTTCACATACCCTCAATGACTATATTTTTTCGTGTCTGATGTTCTTTGTGAATAATGAATCTACTTGTTTATTATGCATTAATAGAATATTATATTATTTGATGCGTAACCGCGATATTAATAAGAGTTATTTTGTTATAAAATATTGTCGATTATATAATTTCAGACGAAATTAATTCCGATTTTTTAAATAATATAGTTTAATATATAATTTCTTCCTTCTTATATAATGCCAATAAACAATAGTTTAAATATTTACTATCAAAATGCACGCGGATTACGCACAAAATTACCAATCTTCTTTAAAAATGTTGAAAAAAATAATTACGACTTAATTATTATTACTGAAAGTTGGTTATGTAACGGGATATTGGATACGGAACTATGTGATAGGCGTTACGATGTATTTAGATGTGACAGAATAACCAAAAAGAAGGGCGGGGGTGTTATGATTTGCATTAAAAAAACATTTTTGAGTCATAACTTGCATAACGTTCCTGATGACCTTGAAAGTGTTTGGTTGACGATACCAGGGAATGTTTTTAAATTTAAGACACAGGATATAAAGAATTTGCACGTTCTTGCGCTTTATCTACCCCCTAATTCAGACGCACATAATACCCTAAAAATATTTAATCAAGCTTTACGTAATCTTTATGATCGGCATCCGAATGACCTATTTCTTATTATTGGCGATTTTAACTTACCTTTTATTTTATGGTCGACTGACAACACGTATAAAATAAGCAAATATTGTAATTCTTATTTAGGTACTTGAATCTGCATTAGATCTGCTCGATATTATAAATTTAATGGGAGCTCGACAGTTTAACATCACACAGAACCACTGTGGCAATACTCTCGATCTTGTCTTCTCGAATTTTTCTGTCGATTGCACGGTATGTTCCGATGCACTCGTAAATATAGATAAATTTCATAGCCCATTGTTTATTTGTGTACACGATATATGTTTTAAAAAATTGCGACCTGTGTTCTCTAAGCTGAGGAAATTTTATAGAGCAGACTATGATGCCATAAATTCTGAATTGAATAAAATAAACTGGTACGAACTTCTAACAATAGGTTCTTTGGACGAATGCGTAGACATATTTTACAGCAAGATTAATACCCTCATCGATATGTTTGTCCCATGTATAAAGATATCTTCTCGACGCCATTACCCTAAGTGGTACACGCCGGCTCTTATTAATGCAATTAAAGAGAAATCAAAATTTCATAATCGATGGAAAATTTTCAAAAGCCCTAATGACTACGCATCCTTCTCTCTACTTAGAAAGAGAGTTAAAAACTTACAGGATGAATGTCATTCCAACTATTTATCTCGTTGTCAAGACAGCATCATTAAAGACCCAAAGCAATTTTGGACCTACATTAACAGCAAGCGTAATAATTCAAATTTACCATGCAATATGAATTATAATGGACGTGTTCTCACAAATGGTAGCGATATTTGTAATGCTTTCAACGAATATTTTCATAGCGTGTTTCGAAGGACTATCTCCTCCAGCGTAACGCCTAATGCCTATGAATCTGATGTAACTGACTGCTTACACACTATATCTTGTAATGAAGGAGAAATTTCATTGCTTAACTCTGCTTTATATCTATATGCTATATTCTCAAAATTGCTTGAAAAACTAGTGTATAAAAGTATTTACAAACATGCTCTGAATTGTATTCCACATAATCAACACGGTTTTATAAAATCACGAAATGTCTTAACGAACTTATTGGATCTTACCCACTATCTCAACATCAATATGAGTGACAAAGTACAGGTTGATGTAATATATACAGACTTTGAGAAGGCATTTGACAGAGTAAATTACGATGTTCTAATAGGCAAGCTTTCAGACGTTAATATCAAAGGTAACCTACTAAGATGGATAGATTCTTACATAAGAAATCGTTGTCAAGCCGTTGTAGTTGGTGGTTATAGGTCTAACTTTGTAGATATCCCTTCAGGTGTGCCCCAGGGTTCGCACATGGGGCCTTTGCTGTACAATATCTATCTTTATGATATAGATAAATGCTTTCATAGTTCTAAATTTCTTTTATATGCGGACAATAAAAAGATATTTACTAAAATAGCTAGCTTAGATGATTGTCTATCACTTCAAAACGACCTTAATAGATTAACAAACTACTACAACATAAATAAGATATCCGTTAATATTAATAAATGCCAAAAATAACTTTCTCTAGAAATAAAAAAAATATTATAAATTTTGAATATTCAATCTGCAACGAAAAAATTCCTTCCACGAATACAGTAAGGGATTTGGGCGTGATACTGGATGAGAAACTCACGTACAACGATCACATTGACTACGTCACAAAAAAGGCTTTTGCTAATTTAGGGTTTGTTTTGCACACAGCTGAACCTTTTGATGATATACGATGCTTAAAGGTCTTATACTTCGCATATGTTCGGAGTATCCTTGAGTTCGCATGTGTAATATGGCGACCAGTCTACAAATGTTATATCCATAGGCTAGAAAAGATACAAAAGATATTTTTTAAGAAATTTAATTTTAAATCTAAACATTTCCCTGCAAGCTACGAGCAAGCTTGCCTACATTATAATATTAACGCATTATCGGACAGAAGAGATCTAATCGACGTAATGTTCTTGTTTGATATTTTAAGGGAACTATATTTTCTATCACCAACATTTATATTTGTCATCAAGTTGTATCACCTAATAAATAGATCTATCACCACGAAATATTTTCGTTCTCAGATAAACAAAAATTGTTCCCAGGTATGAATTATCAAATTAATGTTAATATATGTGTAAAATAAGAGATTGATAACCAATAAAATTATATTGCATTACATGAATATAAACTTCGTTCTTTTAATAACAGTTTTGTTACTTAAATAATAGCTCTGTGCTCAGAATGGTAGATCTGTCACCAAATAAATCGATTATCGATCCCTGACTGCGACTCCTTTTTATTTGATATTTTGTCACCAATACAGTAGTAACATTTTATTTCGTTCAGATATTAAATTAATAGTATTTGTTACCAATTTAATACATCAATTAATAATTTTAATGAAAAAATGATCAAAGGGGCGGAGACAAATTGGCGCGCTTTAAAAATTGATTATTTTAACTTTAATTAAGTGTTTTATCTACAATTATGCTAGCCATAAGCCAGCTATTAAACCAGAGCTGATTATTCAGTGGTTATTATTTTTAAGAATAAATATTGATTATTTTAACTTTAATTAAGTGTTTTATCTACTATTCTGCTAGCCATAAGCCAGCTATTTTAAACCAGCGCTGATTGTTCAGTGGTAATTATTTTAAACAATAAATATTGATTATTTTGACTTTAATAATTGTTTTATTTACTACTCTGCTAAAATTTTTTTTTAAATATAATAATTTATACTACCAGTGGCAATTTAGAACCTTGGGAGTCTAGTTAAGTAGCAGAATCTTTTGGTTGAAACGATGATGACAACCCTTATTTTTTATTTGAACTTAATGCAATTTTCTAGTAACATAATATGATTTATTGGTGATCTCTTTAAATTAGTTTGCTTAAATACTTATTAGGACACACCTATTATAATACATACAAAAACATTTATTTGGTACTAGACCTTATATCTCAGGATTTTAGGTGATTTATTGTGGAACTGATTTTGCATTGTTTGGTGACTACATTTTGGTGACAGATCTACTATTTTGAGGACAAACCCTATTATTTAAGAAACACAAAACTAATTAAATTGGTGATAGCTTAAATGATACCCATATTTTAAATAATAAATTTGACTGTATCTCTATTTTGAATCCTTTAAATTTTCGGGTTCCAAGTCAAGGCACTCGTCAAAAAAATCTGTTCTTAGTGCCCTCAACATCTACAAACTATCTTAAAAATTCTCCATATTTCAGACTCCCTGAAGTATACAATAATAAATTTTGCTCAGCTGATATATTTAGTTTGTCACGTCCTAGATTTAAAAGTGCAATTCTTCAAATTATCAATAATTTGAATAAGTAATACATACATACACACATACACTCACACACACTCACTCACACATCCACTCATTCACTCACACAGTCACACACACAGGCTCATTTTTATTTTTGTTTTTTCTCAACTTTAATGTTATTTTGTTGATGTTGCTTGTTTACTAGAAGTCACATTTATTTTTCATGTACGTTTTATGTTTCATCAAGAACAATTGTTGTACTTTTGTTAAAGAAAAAGAAAACTATTATTGTTCCCTTTTAGTTTACCTCTTGTTGTCACACAATTGGACTATTATTGGTGTGCCTTGTAATTGGCGTTTTTATATGTAATTTGTATAATTTATCTTTATAACAGCTGTAAGGTGCCTTTTATGAATAAAATAAAATAAAATAAATAAAAATAAAATAAAAACAGTGTTTAAAATTGATGTAAAGCCATTCCTTTAATAATTACTATAAGGATGATTGCCTGATTAAATATGATTCATTTTACACCTACTTATTATACTCAACAATTAACTACAGGAAATTATATCATAAATTTAAAATTAAGTTTGTGAAACTATTCTCGCATCAAATGTTGTTTAAATAAAAACTTTATATCTCAGCAAAAAAACTATATTTAGAATTTAGAATAAAAATATTTCTGTTTTAAGTATTAATGGTCGTGTGTACAATTTCTAATTAGCAAAAAAGAAAATACTTACGATTACTTTTTAAAGTGTTGTAGAAATAAAAGTACGAATGCAGCGACTGGTTTAAAGGAGGCGTAGCCGTTTATCTTGTTTATTTAAACAGTTATCATTTACACCGATAAGGAAAGAAACACTAAATAAAAAGTAGATCAACCTAATTTGCAAATTTTTCGATCAATAACTGCAACTTGCATTGCGCTACACTTCCACACTGAAACTATGGAACAAAAAACCTCACTTACTTATTTACACACTAATTTTGATAAGTTATCGCGTAACTTATTCATTAATTGGTAAAAATACACAAATTAATTTGCAACAAAGTACATTTTTATGCAAAATCCGATTCCCAATTTTGAGTTGACAAATGCTAATGACACAAGCAAAGACACAAGCGAAACTGTGACCAGTGACAGTCCGTGATCGTAATAACTCGTTCAGTAGTTGTAATTTGTACCCCCAAGGCTGTTTTAATATGTTAAGAGAGTATCTCTTAAATACAATTTTTTCTGCTATTGCACTATATTATATAGAGATTAGGTAATTTTGTTTAAATTATCAAGCCTATATAGCTGAGGTGATGAGTTTTATAAAAGTTATCACATTTATTTCAGAACATACACCCCGTTTTCCAATTACAGCACTAGAGCGCATTATGCGGCATAATGCTTAACGTTGAATGTTTCAACTACAGCAACGCTTCGCACAATCGAGCACTCTCAAAAGTAATGCGCGTGAATTGATGCGTGCAATCGATTTATCGTTAGTAAAATTATTAATTGTTGGAAAAAATTTTAAAGCTTTCGTTTCATTGTAGTTTTTTCGAAATAATCAAAGTTAATTCAAATTGTGTTAAAAAATAAATATAAGTATGGATGAAGGTACAAACATTGAAAAAAATTTTAATGAAATAATCAAAATCCAAATTACTTAAAATAACCGTAAATAGTTTTCAACCAATTATTATGTATACCCTTAGAGTATATATATTAACTATAGAGTGCGAACAACGAAGTGGGAACAGTAGGCACAGGTGGGATCAACACGACGTTCCCGCCGCGAGCGCTCGTAGTCGTGATTGAGTGCTATCGAAGTGCGTTTCTCTAGGGATTTTTTTCATATTTACGAATAAACATGGAGTAATGTGCAGTTCGATCTTGCAAGAACGATACTAGAAAAAACACAAAATTGAAATCCATTATCACATTTCATCGGTAAATCGATTGTTGTATTTATTTTTATGAAAATAAATCTAGCATCGCGGGGGTGAAGGGGAAGTGGGAGGCGGACACGCGCAGGCTCGCGCGCGTACCCTTCGCGCGCCTCACTGCCGCCACGTGATCGTAGTGATGTGACTTGACCAACGCTGTACTCGATAGTTTACAAGAAGAACTAATATTTTAACATATTATTTATTTAACTTTAACATTAAAACTATTTTAAAAATGTATTAAAGATAACTTTGTGGTGTGTTTTGTATCATACACTTTCTAATATTATGAATGCGAACGTAGTGTAAATGTAAAGTATATTGTAATGTGACGATATAATATTTTAACCGCTAAATTGAATTTTGAGGATTTTGGTAGGTACAGAATTGATAAAATTGAATAAAAAAATTATTAATATTGTTTATTATTTCATTTTAAATTATTAATTATTTCTTATTTTTATTTAACATTTTTTTAAATACTATTATTATATTTTTGATTTATTAAAAAAATAGTACTAAACCTGATCTTTTATTTTATTAACTTTAATATTTAAAAAGTCCACACGTTTTTCAAATATTCCAATTAAACATTTTTTTAAAGTACTTTTAATAATTAATACAAGAAATATTAAAATGGAATAAACACACTTTATTCAGTTGGTAAGCAAATTTAAAATTACATATTTATACTTTATTCATACATTTCTCCTTTAATAAAATATTGAACATAAAATTTACTTAAGATGCATATTTATTTACATAACTTATCGATAGCTCAACACGTAATTGATACCTACCCATCCCTATTGGTCACACACACATCTATATAGTTTCTATAGCTCATCTGCCTACGATGTGCACAAAGCAATTTGTGTAATACACGCGCTCTATACTACTGTAATATATACTCTAAGTGTATACCACTTTATTTACACATTAATGAGGTTATTGCTAACTCTATGAATATATTTTTTTTTCAACACTGAACTTAGCGCAACCTGGCTGGTGCATTTCACGTTCCAATTAAGCATCAGCATAATTCAGCATTGTGCGCCACTGAGTCACATTATGCTCTGTAATTGGAAAACTACCACAATTAATTATCTGTTGAGGATAAAAAATAACACGCTGACGTTGACAAACGTGAATTTGTTTTCTATTTTGGCAGTTTTGGCACTGACACATCCTATTTCCCAATTCAAGGAAATTGACCCTCGATTCTCACGTTTGAAAGTTGCATTGTTTTTATCGAAAGAAATTAAGCTGATAATCCAGTAATTCAAAGCAGAATAATTCAAAGATTTGAAGAAAGTGTCAATCACTGTTCTAACCAGTGTTTATCCATCTTTTTAACGTAAAGAGTGGTTTAGAAAGCCGTCAAAATTGCGTCCAAAATGCAAAACGTTAATGCTCCACGGGAGCCAGCTCCCGTGCTAAGCACGAGTTCTACTATATTAAATATGAGGGAGAAAGAAAAATATATAGAAGAATTCGATTTTCCATTCTGTGACGAGTCATCTAAATACGAAAAAGTTGCAAAAATCGGCCAGGGCACGTTCGGAGAGGTGTTCAAAGCTAGAGCTCGAAACAGCAGCAAAAAATTCGTAGCCATGAAAAAAGTTTTAATGGACAATGAAAAAGAAGGCTTCCCGATCACAGCCCTACGTGAAATTAAGATACTTCAGTTATTAAAACACGAAAATGTTGTGAATTTGATCGAAATATGTCGGACAAAGGCAACTTTACATAACAAGTACAGATCGACGTTTTACCTGGTTTTTGACTTCTGTGAGCACGATTTGGCGGGTTTACTATCGAATGTGAACGTAAAATTCAGCTTGGGTGAAATAAAGAAGGTTATGCAACAGTTACTGAACGGCTTATATTATATACACAGTAACAAAATATTACATAGAGACATGAAAGCTGCGAATGTGTTGATAACAAAGAATGGGGTGCTGAAGTTGGCTGATTTTGGTCTAGCGAGAGCCTTTAGTGTTGCAAAGTCTGGACAAGCTAATAAATATACCAACAGAGTTGTGACTCTGTGGTATAGGCCTCCGGAATTGTTGTTAGGTAAGAATAAATTGTAGTATTCTTGCTTGTGATTTGCTACAGTTTAGCCCCACTATTTGCAAAATATATTATCATCATATTAAATAATAACTCATACCACAGAACACATAATAGTAGCTAAACGCTACAGAACGGACACTCTCCGCCTCCCGCCAAAATTAAACACTTACCTCACCCCGCACGATCAGGCTATTAGATGGCCCGCATTTTTTCGTAAGGACGATACGCAATGAAGATTGACAACATTAATCAAATTGACTTGAAGTAATTTTATTATTTTGGATTTGTGAATATCGTTTTTCGTAGAAAATGGTTAGATATTGTGCTGTTTACGGATGTATTTCATCAGAAAAACGCGAATTTCTTTACGCTAGTCACAATTAATGTGCGAACCCTAAAGCGTTAACACACACATTTGCACTCTCTACAGTGTGACTGTCAAAACAATAATTTTGTATGGAGTGTCCGGGGTGTGCTCCTACTTTAAAACATTTCATTCTATGCTATGTTTTACAGGCAAGTAGGTGATATTTCTTACTTCTAAGAAGATCTACAGCTTAAATATTTATTGAAGTGAAACTTCTTTATCGGGGTTGGAAAAAAATTTAGTGTAACATTTTTTCGTTACGCGTGACATTTTTCCGTTATGTGCCATCTTTTTCCTATCCCTACCACGCGTGATTCGACGTATTTCTGTGAAGTTGCATATAGTAAATTATTTTTTGAAAAGTAAGGTCATAAAGAAGTTTCACTTCTTACGTGTGTACACTAGTACACGCACACATTTTTTTTTAAAGAGATGATCCATCTTCTTAGTATAAAAGAAGTTTCTACAGCAAAGAAACAATGTGAAATGATCTTATTCTATCTATTACAGGTGATCGCAACTACGGTCCCCCAGTGGACATGTGGGGTGCCGGCTGCATCATGGCTGAGATGTGGACGCGCTCGCCGATCATGCAGGTAGATTTAATGTAATACTTATTGTTGTATAGATGTAACAGATGCGTAGAATGAATAGATAGCGTTTTTATGAAACTATTATTTTTTGTAATTTAGAGCTAAGAATGGCAGAGAAAATTTCATTCTAACTGTGTGTGTGTGTGTGTGCGAAAATGCGATTTATTCGTTATATTATTTTCCATGCGAGAATGGTCATGAAGAGACTGCAAGCTCTCTGCAAAGTGTGTGAAACGTCGAGACAATAATAAAATTTATAAATCGCGTTTAAATCTTTAATTTCTAAATGTATAATACTCACGTAAAATCAAACACTGGAAAATACTATTAGGGCCGATTTTTCAATGCCCAGATAAACAGCTAGATAGACTTTATTCTTCAGTTAACAAAATATTCAATTTTTCAATAGACGAATAGGACTTATCTATCGAATAACTACGTTATTTGAGGAATAAATCTATTTGCCGCTCCAACGGCCAGATAGCGCGCTATTCGACGGTTAGGCGTTTGAGTTGACAACTGATGCGTCAAATTTGGGATATTTTGGTATGTCATAACATAGAGCGTAGAATTATTAACAATTAAACCTCTTTCTATATAATTATTATCAATTAAAATCATATTGAAATTGATGTTTTTGATAGTACTGATGACCATGCCATTGAAAATTTGCCGAACGCTGCCTTTAAGTATGTCGTTTCCATCGTAAAATATATAAATTGAAACACAAATATAACCAAACTCTTTACTCGAATCAAAACAACAATCAACAATCATAGAAGAAAGAGCAATACAAGACAAACTTAAAATGCACTCCTGACGTGAGTCATAATGACGGTTGTTGACAAATGGCAAGAGTTGACTCTATCCCGCTCTAACCTGACTAATTTAATATGTTTGTTTCGCCACTCCGAGAGCAGAGCTGCCAATATGGAAATATTTGGTCAGATAGTTATTCATCAAATAAATCACGATTGAAAAATAGGCGAGCCGTTATGAGTTAGATAAATAATTGAATAAATCTATTCGAGGGGTAGTTATTAGACTGTTTATCTCGGGATTGAAAAATCGGCCCTTAGTGTTTCGTCATTATTTTCTTATGGTTATGAATAAATAAATTGTTTTCATTTTTTTATTGGCTATATGCACAAGAAATAAGTGACATTTTATTATGAAATCTATTCTATACATATAATAAATCTGTAGAAGGGTCAATTCTGTACATTGAAAATATTGAATATATAAATAGCATGGGGTGTTACTGGATCGATACCAAACCCAAATATGTGATTAAAAAAAATTTTGTCTGTCTGTCTGTATGTTCAGGCATCACGTGAAAACTAACGGTTCGATTTCGATGAAACTTGGTATAATTATACCTTATTATCCTGGGCATAAAATGGGATACTTTTTATCCTGGAAAAATACGTAGAAAAAACAATCTTAATTTTTCTTAATTTTTCCGCGCGGACGGAGTCGCGGGCGGAAGCTAGTAATTAATAATTTTCTTATATCTACTGTCCCACAAACATACTCAAATGTAACGTAACAAAGTACTTGGTAATGTAAATATTTGGTTGTTTTCTGTTGAAAATTATAAAGTAGCTAAATTATTAAAATATTAAGTAGACATAGGCTACTCATTTCCACTAGAAGGTCTTTTATGATGTGGATTTTTAATCACTATGGCATTTTTACATTTCGTTAGATGGCGCTATATTCAATTTTTATTTTTCTTTGACAATTCATGCAAAGCCATCAGCAATAGGTAGTAATGTATGAAAATATAAGTCAAAAGTTACCCTATACATACTGATCATAATTGACATATGTTTCCAGGGTCCCACAGAGCAACAGCAGTTGATCTTGATATCGCAGCTATGTGGTTCGTGCACACCGGACGTGTGGCCGGGCGTGGAGAGTCTCGACCTGTACAATAAGATGGAGCTGCCGAAAGGTCAGAAGAGGAAGGTTAAGGTATGTGTGACTGGGTTATAGATATGTCTATGAAGTTTTTTACATTTTTAGGATAAAAGTTACTGTAAAATGAAAAAACGGAACCCTATAGGATCACTTTGTTGTCCGTTTGTGTGTTCAATCTGTTGTTGACGTCATCTCGAAATAACCAGACTATAATCTTGTTGAAATAATAATGGTTTGTAGTTTATAACATGTTAAATTTTGCTAACTTCAAATGCTATATAAATAAAAATTTAATACATAATTACAATTATTAGTGAGGGTAGAATGGAAAGTTATTTTTTATTTACTGCACTACTTTAGTGCTGAATCCTTTTATTTGAAATTTTGTATAGATGAATTGATACTACTTTTTAATTCTTATAATTTTTACATATTATATTACAGGAAAGGCTAAAGCCATATGTAAAGGACCCGTACGGTTGCGACCTACTTGACAAGCTCCTGCAGTTGGACCCAGCGAAGAGGTAAAATAAATGTTCATTTATTAAAAAAAAAAAAAGAAAGTGCGTTTGCTTTTCTTTCAAGACGATTTGTGTATCTAGACACAGTAACAGGTTAAAGAATAACGCTACTTTTAACTGCGTTGAAACACTTCATATTCTCATGAGAATTTCCTTTGACAGCTATTTTTCAATCGACTTCAAAGAAAGGGAATTTGATTTGTTACGTCAGATCTTGTGACTGGGTAAACTGAATCTTTTTTTTTATCCAAAATTCTGCCTCTCATGTGGTCCCATTAAAATTTGGTCTATTTCTTTTTTATTAAAATTGAAGGGTGTCTAGATTTTATTTAAAAATCGTCATTCACAGATATGACGCGGACACAGCGTTGAACCACGACTTCTTCTGGACGGACCCGATGCCGTGCGACCTGGCCAACATGCTGGCCCAACATACGCAAAGCATGTTTGAATACTTGGCCCCACCGAGACGACCAGGCCACTTACGGCACCATCACCACGTGGCTGGCGCTCAAGCGAAGCCCAACCCACCACCACAGGACTCGGGGTACCAGGATAGAGTGTTCTAGACCTCGTACAGGTCGAAACGACCTGGTAGACACTGTTAGCGGACTAAGTGATGTGATTAAACTAAGTGATGGAACAAGTGAAGTGATATTAGTGTGTCGTTGTGGTGGTGAAGTGATAATTTGAGAAAGGGTGGAAAGAGGTAACTGTAAACAGTGAGAAATTGCAACAAGGTAGTCAAATTATTGATGTATAATAAACAAAAGCTAGACTCGCAATTGCACTCAAAAAGTGTTGAGATTCGAAACTCTGCTTCCTCGTGTGTCAGGCAGAGTTTTCTTAGGTGAGATACAATAGAATTTGAATATAACTGCTACGAAATAAGGTGTTTATTTCAATGAATGTTGTATAGAATGCTTCTTGAAATTTTTCTGATTACATTTTTGACGATTGCACAGAATAAGCGATTGTGAGCCTAGTTGTTTTTGTTATATGTTAATGAGGGTAGTGTAAATTCATGTTAAGGAAATGATATATCACTTTTGTGAAAATATACAGCAGGAAAGTTATATTTCACTACTATCTTAAAGCAGTATTATTTCCAGCTTCGTTATTTCTCCAGACTGGAAATAATACTGCATTAAGATATTGTGGTAAGTTATATTTATAATTCTCATTGGTTTGAAAAAGATTACTTGATTGTAAATTTGAGATTGTAATTTATGAAGTAAAATTGAATAAACTTAGTTTTGAAAATGTTATTTGAATAAAAGATTGATATGTTATAACATCAATATCTCACTATAATATTTATACAGGATGTCCCACTATTGGTATACTAAGCGCGAAGGGACTTGTAGTCTTGCATACACTGATCACGTAAAAAATACTTAAACAACAAAATTACGCCAAAAATATTTTGCTTAATTTTTCCTTAAAATCCATGTTTTCGTCTCTAGCTTCGCGCAGCCGGCATATACCGCTTCGCTAATGTGAGCATTTTGTCTATGAAAACATAATCTTAAACGATAGCTCACGTGCGGGTGGCAAAGTTGAGCGGGTTGCTTGTTAGGAGTGTACATATAGAGTTTTAAGAATTCATCTATTTGTCAAAAAAATTTGTCTGGAATTATAAGTATTTTTTACGTACTCAGCGTATGTAAAACTATAACCTCCTTGGGGCTTAGTATACCGTTGCTGG
This sequence comes from Colias behrii, assembly GCA_029959065.1. Lineage (NCBI taxonomy): Eukaryota > Metazoa > Arthropoda > Insecta > Lepidoptera > Pieridae > Colias > Colias behrii. Next base: position 643,223 of record JARWMC010000022.1, read on the forward strand.
GACACCCTGTATATAGTGAAATATTTGTTTAGTTTGATTACTCAATACTTGCCGACTGAATTTTGGCAGATATCTTAAAACATAATTTAAAATTTGATTAGATTGAATTTTTGTATTCAATATTCCTACTTATTTAATTTTAAAGTAATTGTAATTGATTTTTTATACTTAACTCATAGAAATCTAAATAACAAGGCAATAGAAGTCCTAAGCGCGCGTGACATTGTCGCCGCTCAGGTGGTTACCATACCACCACTATACCACCAGTGCGTTCGTCGCTCTTCAGTTATTCCTGAAACGTGCGTGAGTAAACATGGTGTGTTACAGCATTTCCCGGTGCGGAAATTCTTCCATAAATTGTAATTATACTAATAAAGGAATAAAATTTCACCGGTAAGTATTTTTGTTTATAAATATTGCCGTTTGTTCTTAAAATTATAGAATATTTACAAGTATTACGAGTGTCACCATAGTAATCGAAATAACAATGAATGACACAGTCGACCATTCTTATTATCACGTTTAACACAAATTTCAACCTTATTTCTATTAGTTTATGTTCAAAGTTATATCTATTTAAAATTGACAACCTCTGTTGTAGAAAAGCCGATTTTTTTCGTATTGGAGCAAAAATAAACAAAACGTCTCATATACTTAGGGATGTTATTCTAAAATAAACCGTAAATTCGTGCGTTAGGATACATATTAAAAAGCTTAATTTAATATTTAAGTTAGTTTTCACTAAAATCAAGCTGTCCAATAAAAGGCATAGTTTACTTGTGTGTACTGTTTAGCTATCGGTTTAAATGTGTTGATTTTGGCGACAGCGGTTTTCATACGAATTATGACATTATAGCACTTCTATGTGTCTTGTTATTTAGATTTCTATGACTTAACTGATATTTTTTTAATTTGTCAGTTAAGGTGAATGCTACGGTCTGTTCCCAGCCAATGTCCCGCTAGATGGCGCTGAATTCTACATTTCTAGTTTATTTGAGTTTTTGCGTAATTGGAAAACCTAGGAATAGTCATGGCGGTTACTGAATATTATATTTAATTGAAATATGTCATATCATTGCCTTAAAATCCACCCAATTCGGTAAAATACCGCGTTTTAACATCTGTCATTGCATACAGGGTCGTTTACACACACAGACGTATACAAAAATGATAAAGATTTAACTCTAGATGGCGTGAATGTAAAACAAGTTTTTCATTTTTCTGTATGGGTAGACAAAACTTCAAAACACCACCTGCTACGGTTTATAATTATTATGAACGATTAGCTTTCCGCCCGCATTTTCAAAAAAAACCCGCATAGTTCCCGTTCCCGTGGGATTTCCGGGATAAAACCTATTCAATGTGTCCAAGTTACGTTCTATATGTGTGCTAAATTTCATTGTAATCGGTTCAGTAGTATTTGCGTGAAACACACACATACACATCCTCACAAACTTTCGCATTAGTAGGAAGTAGGATTGTTATAAAAATAAAAGTTATATTTGTTGGCGTAAACTATTTTATTGTAATTTTGGGAAATAAATAATGTCAAAATTGATTACCTACAATAAAACGCAGTTTTATTTTATTACATTACACTATTGTTTTTTTTATCAAAACATGTATTTGAAGTAGCATAATATATGATATAATATTATGCTGATCCAAGCATTTTCACTCAAAACTAATATCACTAATGATTTGTAAAAGTAAATTATTTCAATATACATTTCATAACCAACAAGTAAGAATAATTATTCATACAACAACAAATCTAAAACACTATTTACTATGGAAAAAAAACCAGGAAGGTGAAAAACATATTTACGATTTCGACGCACTCGACTTTTAGTAAAATATAGTAGTAGTAGGTAAAAATATTATTATGGTTTTGATCACAGACATGTCTGTGGTTTTGATTTTAGCTACTAGTATCAGAAAGCTGCGTGTTCAATGCACGTCGGGGTCACACAACTGTGGAGGAAGGAAGGTGGAATACCTCCATCGAATAAGTGAAGTTTCTCGACATACTCGATTGGCCGGCCGGCCTCAATGAAGATTGTCGGAAAGTTGTATATGTGCTCTGTAGCGAAAAAATTTCGCTTGCGCGATTCAGAGCGAGAGCGATTCGTACAGTATACCTAATGAAGTTTTTCACCTTTTTATTTTACTGCAAATACAAAATAAAAATTAAACAATGGTAATGTAAATTCTAAACAAACTACTACCAAAATACAATTAGAACAAAAATCATTTGACTGGTTGATTTCACCCAGAGGCCAGAGGCGGCTCGTGACAAAATTGTATGGGTGTTCACTTGAAATAAAACAACGAAAATACAATAGCGTTACCGGGATAATTTATTACAAAAAAAAAATGAGCAACACATTTTATAAATGTCTATAACACTAAAAATTACAAAGTACAGGCTATTTCAAAACGAATTCAATGATTATCAATAATTAGTAAATCACCGAATTTGCATTCGCGAGCGTAGGTATCCATAGTGTTTGTTTATAATATAGGAGTGGCAACGTCGCGCGCAATTGCTGCTGTCATGCGATGCGGCAACGTTGCGTGAGACTCAAAACGCTACCTGCTACGGTTTATTATGAACGATTGTTATAAAAATAAAAGTTATACATATTTGTTGGCGTAAACATGGCGTAAACTATTTTATTCATCATTAATTTTGGAAAATAAATAATGTCAAAATTGATTACAATAAAACGCAGTTTTATTTTATTACATTACACTATTGTTTTTTTTTTATCAAAACATGTATGTATTTGAGTAGTTAGTAGCATATAATATTCTGAATTTCTGATCCATGCCTATTCACTCAAAACTAATAACACTAATGATTTGTAACAGTAAATTATTTCAATAGGTATTTGAACATTTCATAACCAACAAGTAAGAATAATTCGTATACAAGATACAATAACAAATCTAATACACTATTTATTATTTTATTATTTACTAGCTTTCCACCGGCGGCTTCGCCCGCGGTTTAAAGAAAAACTCGCATAGTTCCCGTTCCCGTGGAATTTCCGGGATAAAACCTATCCTATATTACTCGTGGACAATGTAGCTTTCGAATGGTGAAAGAATTTTTAAAATCGGTCCAGTAGTTTATGAGCCTATTCATTACAATCAAACAAACAAACAAACAAACAAACAAAGTTTTCCTCTTTATAATATTAGTGTAGATTATGTGAAAATAACCAGGAAGGTGAAAAACATATTTACGAAAAACAAAGTAACATTATTTATTATGTGAAAATAACCAGGAAGGTGAAAAACATATTTACGAAAACAAAGTAACATAGGGTTTTGCTATTAGCTATCAGGAGAAATTGCTTGTTCAATTCACGTCGGGGTTACAACTGTGGAAGAAGGAAGGTGGAATTCCTCCATCGATAAACAAGTCTACTCGACTGGCCGGCCGTTGAAGCCCTAATGAAAGATATCGAAAAGTTGTATTATTATGTGTTTTGTAGCGAAAAAATTTCGCTTGCGCGATTCAGAGCGAGCTGTCGCTACAGTAATTATATTTCAATTTTATCTTTTTATACCTGGTAGAACTGGCCGACGAATAAAAAAATTGTATTAGAATAAATTACAATAAATTACGGAACAAAAGAAGGATTGTAACTGAATTAGGTAATTAGGTATGTTTGTTTCTGGGTGCACCGTTTTCGACGACGCGACGCGCGACGTAAACGGAGTAGGTACCTACTTTGCTAAAACAAAATAAGTAATAAAATTGTGTGTCTGTCTGAAAATTCGCTAAAGCATATTTTACCAATGTTTGCAAGTTTGTGATTACTTTGGTAGTTTACCGATTTATAATAATTGTATACTTATTCAAACACAATATGATATAGGTACTGATTTATCACTGGTTTCAGTGATGAACTGATGAGTCAATGTTAGCCACAATACTAATCACTTTCGTCATACATGTGTATGATTGATGTGATTTGCAATGTGGTGAAATTTCATAAAAATCACGGGCCAATTTTTTGTTTTGAATCCCACCGAAAATACATATATATGTATTACTAATTGCGTTATTAGAATAATTAATTACTATACCCACGATCAATTATTACAATTTACAATATAGTCTCAAATGCATACTAGAGAAATATTGCAATTTGAATCAATTAAAATGCATAGCATACAAAAATAAATTCACAACACAAGAAATTCCGCGCGCAAATCATAGCGCGTGTCAATGAAATCAAGAATGTAATTTTATATCAAGCCGACGACGACGCTGAACTAAAGTACCTACAGTACCATTGACCTTCAGTGTACAATACAGTCTACAGACCTACGACGGACGACCAAACAACATTAATGAGTAATAAATTGTTTACAAAAAAAAAAAAACATAGTTTCTAAGGTCATTAGTTTTATTTTATTTTATTGTTATTTTTTTAACGATTGGAAATGAAATTACTCAATTATTACACATAGAACTTTGATTTATTAGAATTATAAGATAACGAACGCGAATGCACGACATCTAGCGCGTCAATGTTTAAACATCGCCTTTCGTTTGCTTCACAGGTGACAGGTTTGCTTGGCAAAAGTCACGCACACTACTGTAGAAGTGTCAAATTTTGCCGGTATTTCACTGTTGTTTTTCTAAGTAAATACCGTAAAACGGGGTGAATAGGGACGATTCGTAACTTCGTGGCCCTTTTTGACTACTATAGAGCTGTTATATTTTTACAAAGAAGACATTATTATTGTTCCGGTGGCTCAAACTACAAGATTCCAGAGCCTTGTATTAATTTATTTCAATAGTTTTTTAAAAAATAATAAAAAAATGAGTCAATCCCTAGTCACCCCGCCGTTGGGGTCAATAGGGACGAGACAGGGGTAAATTGGGAAAATGCCAAGGGCTGGCACAAATAATTTTAAAAATTACTACCTAATAAAAGTTTAATTTTAAAATATTTAATAAACATTTAAAGGATAACAATTAGAGATCAAACTTTGCTGAATCAGTCGTATTACTTTTACTTAAATAATAATATTTCACTTTTTAAAATAATTATGAAAGAAAACATTTTTAAGAGATAACAATTAGAGATCCATAATCAATTGTCTTCTAAAATTTTTAAAATCTCTTCTTCATCATCGTAATAATTTTTCGACAGCCTTCTTCTCTTAGGCAACGGCTTTGTTGTGGATTTTGGCAAAAGCTGTGATTTCTTTGGTAAAGGCAAAGACAACGGTGGTAATGTAATATCTGAAATAATTTTAATTTTCTCTGTTTTAGAATCTGTATTAATTCTTTCTTCTACTGTACCTTGCTTTTCAGTTGATATACAAACTTCTTGTAATCCAGAATCTACATCATCACTAAAAATAATGGGCATTGAATTAATGTCAACTAAATTCATATCATTCTCTATAATCAGGTAATCATTTATTTCATCCATGGTTCTTTTATGTCGGTTTTCTTTTATTTGTTGTTACATTATTTTCTTCATCTAAATCTTTTTTAATCTTTTGTGTATGTACCATCTCAGCCTTAGTTACAACAGTCTTAAAGGAGATTTCATTTTCTGTATCTTCAATATTAATGCATTTTACTCTGTTTGTATTATTTTGTTGTTCTTTAAATACTTTTTTAGTAATTATAATATTAATGTTTTCGTTTTCATTATTTCCACCATCAACTAGTACTTCTGATTCTCCCTGTTTACACGGATTACTCATGTCTAAGCCCACTGATTCATATTTCTCATAACCACTCGTATTTTGTGATACATTTTTTTTAATGGTTTTTTTACCGGTTCCTTTCCCTTTGCCCGATGTCATTATTTTAGAAGCTGATGAATTCGCTTTTTTGTTGCTTTTGGGTTATCCCGCGGCTGTTTCAGACGTTTGACTATTGACTTCTTCTTCACTGACGCTTCTACCGGCAATTACATCTAGCTGTCTCTTTTTTTTCGGCTCGGTGATATTAATTGTACCATAGCGCATTTCTTTGAGTAATTTTAAAAATGATTCATCTACTGCATCTTTAATTACTTCTGGATTTTCCTTTTCTGTAGGTAGCCTTGTCAATACCGCATTTATGTCCAAAGGCACAATGCCAGCTTTTCTAAACCCTGCTTGAATATTAGCTTTCGAGTTTATACTTATTTTATCAATCAAAAGCTTCAGCAACCGAGGAAAACAGCCCTTTGGCACACATGTTAATACTCTTCCATCAGTTTTCTTCCATTGATCTAATATTTGTCGCCAGGCTACTTTCGTGGGTCTAAAAAACGCTACATCTAACGGTTGGGTGATGTGCGTGGAGTTGGCGGGCAGAAACACGAAATGAATATTCTTCTCTTTGCACATTTTTATTACTTCTAATGATAAGTGAGATGCCAAGTTGTCACCGATCAGTATTTTTTTTCCTTCTTTGTCTTCAAAGTACGGTATCACTATATTTTTAACCCAATCAGTAAACGATGCACCGTCAAACCACCCAGATGCGGTTCTATTGTACCTGGTACCAGCAGGTCCATTTTTTACCCAACTATCATATAAATGTGTCGATTTGTAGACGACGTAAGGTGGCAATAAGTCCCCTTCTGCTGTACCTGCCATCATAATTGAGACGGAGCCTTTCGAATGATTTAACACTCTTTCGGGGTATTTGCAACCGCGCCTAACGATAACTTTTTTCCGCCCAGGGTCATCTGTGAGATTGGTCTCATCATAGTTGATTATATTAGCAGTTGGTACATCTTGCAAAGACTTTTCTAGTTCACCAAAATATTTTTTAAGCGTATCGGGACTTACTGCGGCTCGGGACCGTTTAATATTTTGGCAAATTCTTGTGGATATTTTGCCATGGTTCCTTTTTAGGAAACCCTCGACAAAGTCCGGGCCTGGAAAGTTATTTTTGAATTTTTTGATAGAAATCTGAGCCGTGTCTAAATACATCTTTACAATGTAGCGGAGATCAGTTGTATCCAAAGGATAGCCCCAATCAGCACATATATTTAAGTTTTCAACTATATATTCCTCAGTATCATTAGTGAGCGCAGTCTGACCTCCGAGAGGTTTCAAACATTTAGTCTTATGACGATGAAGTACGCTTTTGGAAATTTTATATTTTTCGGCCACGATTTTCAAACTTGTATTTGGTTTTTCAAGTTCCATAAGTGCCTGTTGGATAATTGTCTCATCATAAGTTTTATAAACTTTCCTTTCTGGTTTGGGTTTATAGGTACGTGGCATGATTGAATCCTGAAATGAAAAAAAAAAAACAATTATCAACCTAGATTCCGCTAGACTATGCTATTCAACTTTGAACAAAAAGGAGAACCTTCAAGCTTCATATTTTATAAACAAATATCAGCGCCGCGCGGTTCTACCTGCGTTGATCTGAGACCGAACGAGAATGTGATACTCTTCTCTTTTCTCGCCCGAGACACCCTTTGACTCGGGTCAAAATACCGCCACCGATCCGAGAACAGGCGAGCGCGAGAACGAGACAGGCGAGCGATGGATCTCATTCTCGCTGCTCGGCTGTTCTCGGGTGTTCTCGGCGTGAGTCTGGAGGCGCTATTACAATTTCAACAAAAATACGAAAGTGCCAACCCTTACTAGAAATACCTAATCACCCCTTAGTCGTCTCTAATCACCTCTTTCCCGTCCCGATACACCCCGTTCGCGTCCTTAGTAACCCAGAGTTTAGATCTAGTCACCCCTTACTAGTTCCTATTCACCCCAAAATGTAAGAAAAATCTCCCTTGAAACTAAAATAATTATTATGCACATAATCAATTCTTGTTTGTACTTACTTTTTATTTTAGAGAGCGCCTCTTGAATCAGAAAATGATATTAAATTGTATCCGCTGGGCAAGAATTACATTAACACAAACAAAATCAAAAGTTTTTAAAGCTGAAAATCACACGACTTGTAAGCCTCGCTTGGAGCAATTAACAAGCCTGGAGAAGTAACAATTAATTGAACGTTTCTTATATAGTGGCTCTCTTTTATTCAATACCCTAATTAATGCGATAGAAAGAGACAACACACTGCTATCGGCTTGGCATTCAAATCCACATGTAGCCACTTTTTGTTCTAAAAAGGTAGTGCTTGCCACTTTATCGAATACTAAAATATCGATAAATAAAAAAAATTAAGTTATAAAATTGCTTGAAGATAATTTAAGATTCTTTTAATTTTGAATTATGGATAGGTAATTCCAAATTTTAAGATTCGTTTAATTTGGAATTATTCATTTACGATGCGTATTGACTGCCTTGCATTGTATGGTAGTGGTATTTATAAAAAAATATTATTAGGTATTTCGGTTTAGGTTGTTTTTTATGGTTTCGTAAAAAGGTACGTATTTTTTCCTGTTTTCATAGATTCATTCATAGAATTATACGGAACCCTTCGTGCGCGAATCTGACTTCCACCTGGTTGATCTTTTTACAAATCAATAATCGTATCCTACTAATATTATAAAAGCAAAAATATATAAGAATGGACATTTGATATTCTTTCACGTAAAAACTACTGAATGAGTTTTTATGGAACTTTACAATTATACATATTATAGATTAAACATCAGAATAACATATAGGCTACAATTTACCGCGGGTAAATAACTCATTCCCACAGGAAAAAATTGGCAAAAGTTTAAAATAAATTGCTTCAAATAAAACAAATAAAATTTAATTTTTTTTTTACAACATTTTATTTCGATACTTAATTAACAAATTACAATATTTATTATTTAAAATAGATGCCACCTTAACTTGTGGCACAGCATCTCTGCAAAGCACTTTACTTTTCTTCCCGTCTGATTCGAAATGATTTGAACAAGGCCGAGAATGTTTTGAAGGCTTCCAATTTTCCCCTGTGCTATAGCTTTAACCCAAACATCTTTTAATTTTTCTCAAGCCAGAAACCTGCAAATAACAATAAAATCCATACTTAAATACCTTTTTTTTTCTCCTAACCTAAAGCAGTCATTATCAATGAAGTACTTCGTACTTACTCAAGTATCGATAATTGCACAACACTATGGAAGTTATATTTTGCATTTTTTCTAAAAACTAAGCTGATTATGATTTCATTTCAATGATTACGGTTAGATAAAACATAGATGATTATGAAAATAACGTAAATTAACTTATTTATAATACAATTAACAAAAAAATTGATCAAAACACTAACCTGTGAAAAGACAAATTCCAATCTTCATCCGATTTCCCAGTACTACGGCTTTTACAGCCGTGAACAACACAAGCCATGTAATCTTTAGTAAATTATCTTTTCAGAAAATTACATAAGAAACTAGAAAACACGTTTTTCACTTCAAAAACAATAATTAAAATCACCATGCGTTAGTGACCAAACTGGTCACTAAAACAAATTGAAATGGCTACATGTCATTTCAAACTGTCGAACTGACATATATCTGTCCTCTTTTTTCGCATGACATTTTGCCATAAGCCAAAAAGGCCAAACTAGTGCTTTATTGTTCAATTAATTGTTACTTCTCCACTCGGAGCAATTATCAAGCCTGGAGAAGTAACAATTAATTGAACAATATAGCACTAGTTTGGCCTTTTTGGCTTATGGCAAAATGTCATGCGAAAAAAGAGGACAGATATATGTCAGTTCGACAGTTTGAAATGACATGTGCCCATGTCAATTTGTTTCAGTGACCAGTCTGGTCACGGACGCATGGTGATTTTAATTATTATTTTTGAAGTGAAAAACGAGTGTTTTAGTTTAATTTGTTATTTTATGAAAAGAAAATTGACTAAAGATAAAATGGCTTGTGTTGCTTACGGCTGTAAAAGCCATAGTAGTGGGAAATCGGATGAAGATAGGAATTTATCATATCACAGGTTAGTGATTTTGATCAATTTTTGGCTAATTGTATTATAAATAAGTTTATTTACGTTATTTTCATAATCATCTATGTTTTATCTAACCGTAATCATTGAAATGAAATCATAATCAGCTTAGTTTTTAGAAAAAATGCAAAATATAACTTCCATAGTGTTGTGCAATTATCGATACTTGAGTAGGTACGAAGTACTTCATTGATAATGACTGCTTTAGGTTAGGAGAAAAAAAAAGGTATTTAAGTATGGATTTTATTGTTATTTGCAGGTTTCTGGCTTGAGAAAAATTAAAAGATGTTTGGGTTAAAGCTATAGCACAGGGAAAATTGGAAGCCTTCAAAACATTCTCGGCCTTGTTCAAATCATTTCGAATCAGACGGGAAGAAAAGTAAAGTGCTTTGCAGAGATGCTGATATCTATTTTAAATAATAAATATTGTAATTTGTTAATTAAGTATCGAAATAAAATGTTGTAAAAAAAAAATTTAAAATTTTATTTGTTTTATTTGAAGCAATTTATTTTAAACTTTTACCAATTTTTTCCTGTGGGAATGAGTTATTTTCCCGCGGTAAATTGTAGCCTATATGTTATTCTGATGTTTAATCTATAATATGTTTATTTGTAAAGTTCCATAAAAACTCATTCAGTAGTTTTTACGTGAAAGAATATCAAATGTCCATTCTTATATATTTTTGCTTTTATAATATTAGTAGGATACGATTATTGATTTGTAAAAAGATCAACCAGGTGGAAGTCAGATTCGCGCACGAAGGGTTCCGTATAATTCTATGAATGAATCTATGAAAACAGGAAAAATACGTACCTTTTTACGAAACCATAAAAAACAACCTAAACCGAAATACCTAATAATATTTTTTTATAAATACCACTACCATACAATGCAAGGCAGTCAATACGCATCGTAAATGAATAATTCCAAATTAAACGAATCTTAAAATTTGGAATTACCTATCCATAATTCAAAATTAAAAGAATCTTAAATTATCTTCAAGCAATTTTATAACTTAATTTTTTTATTTATCGATATTTTAGTATTCGATAAAGTGGCAAGCACTACCTTTTTAGAACAAAAAGTGGCTACATGTGGATTTGTATGCCAAGCCGATAACAGTGTGTTGTCTCTTTCTATCGCATTAATTAGGGTATTGAATAAAAGAGAGCCACTATATAAGAAACGTTCAATTAATTGTTACTTCTCCAGGCTTGTTAATTGCTCCGAGCTTCTCCAGGCTTGATAATTGCTCCGAGAAGCCTCGACTTTGACAGTGACTTTTTTTTTTTCTTCTGCATTTCGATACTTGGTGTTGCCAGAACTAGGACTATGCATAATTTACTATAATCGTATAAACTTGCCCAAATTATGCTGGTAGCCAAAGCGTTGTAAAAAGTATTACAGAAAAATCTTGTTTCCGTCCCTAGTCACCCCGCCGTCCTTAGTCACCCCGTTTTACGGTAGGTAATGTAAGTTATTGATTAAAAAGGTCGATCGCGGACACATTTCATTGTAGAGAAGTGATAAAATGATTAGTTTTAAAGAAAGAGTGTCTGTGTTAAGTGTTTAGTCGTGATCAAAAATGTATGGAGGGACGGGCGGAACATTGACCTTAAATTAAACATTGCAAATTATATCATATGGTACCTATGCAATATGCATATATCTTAACCTTAGTATCTTGTATATATTATATACAAATTAGATAGGATTGAAATTTTAACAAAATACGCAAAAAGATGGACATGTATGATTAGACAATAATCAATTTACATTGTTAAGAATTATTAGTAACCCTGTCTTATGTTATTAAATTAAAAAAAAATTGTAAATATTGTAGCCAGTAGCAATAAGGCCTAGGTATACATACCTAAATATATACATAATAAATATCATACTATGTAATTCTATAGACAATTTTAAAAACTTTTTATGAAATAAATGCTTTTCTCTATCTGTGTACTATTAAAAGTGTAATAAATAAGAATGTATGAAGACTTTGTATAATTAAGGTATATAATATCCTTTTTTATGATGTACCTATTTAAGATAATAGATGTAAAAAGTTACTTGAACGGTGAAGGAAAAAATCGTGAGGAATCGACATGTCGAAGAATCAAAAGTTCGACGACATGTGACATCCGCCAACCCACACTTGGCAAGCATGGTCGATTATGGCCTGATCCCGTAAGGCTCGTGTCCCAGCAGTGGGAACATAATTTGCTGATTAGGTTGATGTAAAAAGTTATATATACTGCAATTACAAACAACCAGACACTCAGATATAAGTGTATAATTATTAACTAAGGTAATGAATGTATGTATTCGGGTAAAATGTTTAAATATTTAAACTAATAATATTAGTAGGTTGTATATAATTAATACTGCCTATTTTAGCATTAAAAATTAGACATTGTTAACATTAAAAGTGATATTAGAACTATTTCCTCTGGAATGTCAAAATGGAATAATGGTCACATATTTGTTCCATATATCATGGTACTTACTGATTATACCGGGTGTAATCGTTAAGTGTGCACAGGCGACTATTCCGTAACTATTACAGATATCAAAAAACTTTAAACTGATATTGAAAGTACTATACCTAATGAGTAAAATAACAATAATAACGTTTAAAAATAAAACGAGAAATATCCAAAAATGTTACATGAAACGCTCCCATACATTTAGTATGAAATATGACTATTCCAAACATTTCATATGAATGGTTTTGCTTTTTTTTTTATTTTGTGCTTTAATTACTTCGCAAATTTTAATGAAAGTTCATTTAGAAGTAAATAGTGCTCAATGTGGAATACAATGGTATTCCATAATGTGAATGTCATTTCGAACATTTGCTCTGAATACAAAATGTGATTGAGTGATGATTTCCCATACATTTTATTTATTTTATTTATTTATGGTATTACTTAAATAAATAAATAAAATAAATAAAATGTATGGGAAATCAAATGTATGGGGGCGTTTCATGTAACATTTTTGGGTATTTCTCGTTTTATTTTTAAAAAGTTATTATTATCATTTTATTCATTAGGTATAGTACTTTCAATATCAGTTTAAAGTTTTTTGATATCTGTAATAGTTACGGAATAGTCGCCTGTGCACACTTAACGATTACACCCTGTATAGTATCAGTTGGTTACCATGTTTCAAAGCAGTATTAATTCCAGTGTTCCAGCACCATCACTTTCTCACACTGGAAATAATACTGCTTTAAGTCATCATGGTAACTTTTCTGGTATATATTATGAAATGTGTAATATTAATAATAATTATAAATATGTGTTCCTTAAATGTGTAAAAATAAACTTTTTATAATTCAAATATATTTTATTTTTTATCACAAAAATTTATAAAAATAATTAATCTCATATCATTATTTGATTGTACATTATATACGTATTAGAAATTTGAGGGTATTAATGCTTAAATATAATGGTTAATTTTTATTAAAGATAACAAATTAGGGAGATTTTTGAATAATTTGACCCTCCTTTTCCACCATAAAAAAACCTCCAGGGTCGACGTCCCAACATATTTAAAAGATGATTGATGCTCATATTAAATAGGGATCTTAACATTTATAGTAAGTTTATACGCCATTTTATGATGTTCCTTAGTCGCCAAATGTTTCCTATAGTCATTTTTCAGTTTGAAGCTTCTGTTACAAACGTCACATTTAAACCGATTCTGCTTTAAATGTTTCTTATAGGTATGAAGCGTCAAGTACGTAGACGTATGGAAGCTTTCTGAGCAGAACGGGCATTTGTACGGCTTATAGTTGCTATGTATACGCATGTGTGTTATCAACGACTGTTTGATTGAATACTTCTTTCCGCAGTGATCGCAATCATAGCTAGCAGATTGCTTATGCTGTGACATGTGTCTGTTGAGATCGGTACATTGTGTGAATGATCGACTGCATTGACTGCAGCTGTATGGACGTTCGCCTGTGTGTTTCCGTGTGTGTGTTGCCCTCTGTCCGCTAGAAAAGAACCCCTGACCACAGTACCAACACTGGTACTTCTTAACACCAGTATGCACGTGCATGTGATAACTGTAAAACGATTTTCTGACTTTCTTCCCACATTCGACGCACGATATCCTATTGTGTTGTTCCATATGCGAACCCAGTCTCTTGTGATTGACCATCTTCTTGCATACACTGCATTCAGTTTGTATATTATAATGCAAGAATATGTGGGATTGAAGCGAAGTCTTCTTTGTGAATTGAAAGTTGCATTCAAAGCATTTGTACGGAGGTTTCAAGTGGCCTATCCTGTGGTTAGTGTAAGATCGGTGATCGGAGAAGGCACATTTACACTTCTTACATAGGTAGCAGTCATTGTCGTTGTGCCTGGCTGTTTTGTGTTTTATAAGGTGTTTGTTTGTGTCGAACGTCTCCTTGCATAGGTCACATGTATATTCCATATCTGTTTGATGAATTATCTTGTGGCTGTTGAATGTAGTTTCACTTGTAAATGTATTGTTGCATAAATTACATTTGTAACGGTTCACTGGCTTTTCTCTCTCTTTCTTCTTCGTTTTCTTTTGTTCCGGTACATATTCATGATTACCGTACACATCTTCAATGATTATTGTACTGGAAAAGATATTAAAGAATTTAGACTTTTTATAGATCTTACTAACAAGTAACATAGAGAAACATAAATCTACAACATTAATTAGTTTCATACTAAATTTAATAGACTTGTTTTACTCTAAAGATAAGTATATAAGGAAGTAGTCAGGAAAAATTTTCATGTAATATCTATGTATGAAATTTTTTTCATTGTTATTAGTTCCTATATTCAGTAATAATAAAGTTAGTAGACAAAACCCTATTTCCTCTATCTCGTATTTAAATATGTAGTACCAAAAAGTACCTAATTTTCTACGTATATATCATGGCGCAAACTTAAACTAGGTTTACTAGAAATTAAACTAGCTTATCCAGAGACTTACAGGCAAATAAAATCAATGCTCCACACCACTTTAGAGACTTTAAATCTACAGTAAATTCCGAGTTCACAAAACAACAAATATACAAATAACATTTCAGAATGGATAAATGTAAGATTTATTTACCGTTTAACTTTACGCAAATTATAATTGCTCAGCAGATCTTGAATGGTATCACTGGAGTCAAGTTGAGTATCTTCAATTTCAAACTTTGGTTCATCAACATCAGCATTTTTATTCTCTACTATTATTTGCTCTTCTGTTTTAATTTCTACGACTGAGTTTTCTTTCACTTTGTTGATTTCATCTGTGAGACTTAATTCCACCGACATGATTAGGTATTTATGTGTATTATAATTTTAAATAAAAGATTGTTTTTTCTTAATAAACACAACTTTTCTGTTGTTGAAAGCGCAAATTCGCAAATCGCAAACTGCAACCGATGAACTGACAGCTGAGCCAGACTAATAAAAATAAACATTGTTATTTGTAGGATAAAAAATATTTCCGATTTTTCTTACAGTATAATATTACTTATAAAGAATTATAAAATAATTGTGTTGTTACCCGACTACAATTTTTTTATTTACTAATATCACTAGTAAAGTACATCTATTATAATTAAATAATATTTAATTTTTCGAGGAATTTAGTATCGGTTTTACGAAAATCGGTAAAGATGATCGATACAGTTGGCAAACGAGTCGCGTTCGTATCCAGATTCCAGCCCTATGGAGTATGGATATGGAACTGTCAAAAAAGTCAATAAAAACTAGCCTCTGTAAATAATTGAATTTGTTTTCTATGAATAAGTATAGTTATTTATATTAAACACGTAATATAAAATGTGACAATAAAAAATTGGTAGTGAGATTTGCAGAATGTATTACCACAATAAAGAGTATACGCTCAAAATCTTTGTAAGTATTGAATACATTTTTACAGCTAGTTTGTTTACAAATATTTCGCGCGCTTAAGCCGTGTTCCGCCGCGAAATTTGATTTGAACGTTCTTTTAGCATTCTAAATTCAAATTATATTCTTAATTATTGGTAGTCAATAATTACAATGGTATTATTCTGGAAATTGTATCGTAAATGTAAAAGCGATGTTGCGAAGTGATTTTGCGATATAGCTCTTATGTTCGTAGTAATAAGGTCGATCATGAAGCGATGCTAATGCGATATTGCGATTCCGGAATACGGACGCTGAACAAGTTATGCGTATAAGGGTCGTTCTCTGTTAGAATATAGGCCTTATTGCTTTGCAATAAGGTATATAATATTTTTGACGTTTGTTCACGAAAAAATTTTGCGTGTTTGTCTAGTCGTCCCTAATGATTCTATTTACTTGAATGTTAAAAAATATTTTTATTGTAATTATTTGTTTTAATTAATTAATTTTGTACGCAAATATAAATAAAATAAGATTGAGTGCGTTTTATACAATAAATTTATTCCTTCTATATAAATAATTTATCAAATGCTTTGAATATTTTTTTGCGCACTATCTATTTTCCCTTTGCAATCCTATCAACGTTAGTCTAGCCATTTCCCGGTTATACGATTAATTATAATATTATAACAAAAATTGAATAGTGAATGGTCGATATTATCGTTATTATCGAGGACCATTATGTAGGTACCTACATCTCGGAGCAATTAACAAGCCTGGAGAAGAACAACTACAATTAATTGAACGTTTCTTAGGTATATAGTGGCTCTCTTTTATTCAATACCCTAATTAATGCGATAGAAAGAGACAACACACTGTTATCGGCTTGGCATTCAAATCCACATGTAGCCACTTTTTGTTCTAAAAAGGTAGTGCTTGCCACTTTATCGAATACTAAAATATCGATAAATAAAAAAATTAAGTTATAAAATTGCTTGAAGATAATTTAAGATTCGTTTAATTTTGAATTATGGATAGGTAATTCCAATTTTTAAGATTCGTTTAATTTGGAATTATTCATTTACGATGCGTATTGACTGCCTTGCATTGTATGGTAGTGGTATTTATAAAAAAATATTATTAGGTATTTCGGTTTAGGTTGTTTTATGGTTTCGTAAAAAGGTACGTATTTTTTCCTGTTTTCATAGATTCATCATTCATTCATAGACTTATACGGAACCCTTCGTGCGCGAATCTGACTTCCACCTGGTTGATCTTTTTACAAATCAATAATCGTATCCTACTAATATTATAAAAGCAAAAATATATAAGAATGGACATTTGATACTCTTTCACGTAAAAACTACTGAATGAATTTTTTATCGAACTTTACAATTATATAGTTTAAACATCAGAATAACATATAGGCTACTACAATTTACCGCGGGAAAATAACTCATTCCCACAGGAAAAAATTGGTAAGTTTAAAATAAATTGCTTCAAATAAAACAAATAAACATTTATTTTTTTTACAACATTTTATTTCGATACTTAATTACCAAATTACAATATTTATTATTTAAAATAGATGCCACCTTAAACTTGTGGCACAGCATCTCTGCAAAGCACTTTACTTTTCTTCCCGTCTGATTCGAAATGATTTGAACAAGGCCGAGAATGTTTTGAAGGCTTCCAATTTTCCCTGTGCTATAGCTTTAACCCAAACATCTTTTAATTTTTCTCAAGCCAGAAACCTGCAAATAACAATAAAATCCATACTTAAATACCTTTTTTTTTCTCCTAACCTAAAGCAGTCATTATCAATGAAGTACTTCGTTCCTACTCAAGTATCGATAATTGCACAACACTATGGAAGTTATATTTTGCATTTTTTCTAAAAACTAAGCTGATTATGATTTCATTTCAATGATTACGGTTAGATAAAACATAGATGATTAAGAAAATAACGTAAATTAACTTATGTAACACAATGTACGCAAGTTGACCGAACTCACAACTAGATGGCGCCAGCTGTCGTATCACGCTATTTAGATCTCGCTATCGTTTATCTCACTAAGAACAGTGACCTTCGGCCGCATACAAATATTTGTCGTTCCGGTTAGGGCCTGGATACACGCACGCTATACGCTTTCACCTTTGCTGAGACGTTTTAGTGTCAAGTACCCAGATATTCCCGTTGCTATTACAGTGAACTTCCACCCCTGTTGGGATTCACCTTGATAGCACGGCGCGCATCACAATTGTCAATAGTCTGTATTTATTACGTTTACTCAATAAATACTGTAGTATCAACCTGCATTTCTGTCACTTGTCACCCCCACCCTTTACAACTGGCGCCCTGACGTGAGGCCCGTCGACGTGACGTCACCGTGCTACGACGTGCTACGAGATCTGTAGAGCATCTACGAGACAACGTTTGCCTACGCTACGACGCCTACGAGAGACGACCTACATTATTAATGAATGAGTGGAAGAGGGTTTGAGATAACAAAATCATCCAAACTTAACCAACCTACTTACGTCACACGCTCCGGACGTCTTACAACGGTTAAAGTACAGAAAAAATCTGTGAAGATGTTATCTCCAGAACAATTTCAGCAGCTTTTGGAAAGGATTCCCGGCGCGCAGCCTGTTAGGAAAGGGTCTTTTACAAATTGCAATTACCATTATGATGGCGTAAAGGATGCCGAAGTAGTCGAAGCCTTCCTGTCTGCTATAAATATTTTTAAGCGTTCCGCTGATATGGGTGACAAGACTGCTCTAGACGAACTTCCCTTGCTGCTTAAGGGTGAAGCAGGAGTCTGGTGGTTAGGAGTAAAGGAGGATGTGACTTCGTGGTCAGACTGAAACCCGCCTGCGCGAAAACTTCGCGCCAACTCGTGAGCCATATCTGCTGTACTCCGACATAATGCAAGAGAAACAGCTCTCAGGAGTACTTACTGAGGATTTTGTTCGACGCAAGCGGCTGCTCTTTTCTCAATTACCTAGTCCAGGCCATCCAGAAACTCAGCAGTTGGATATGATTTATCATTTGCTACGCCTTTATATCCGCGAAAAGATTCCTCGAGCTGACGTCAGAAACTTCAACCAACTTTTAAAGGCGGCTCAAGCGGTTGAACATGTTCTTGAGGAGAAAGTCGGTTCTTCTGGGTCAAATGAAGTAAACTTCTGAACACAAGTTAGATGCCCGACTAGTCCCCACGCGTAAAATGAAATGCAGGTTCTGCAAGAATTTTGGCCATACTACAGAGAACTGTAAGAAGTTAAGTGCCCGAAGGGACAGGGATAACGTACCGCAAAAAGGTACGAAAACTGAAGCTAAAGAAGCAGTTACCCAGTTCCCTTCACCATCGACACCCAAATTCAGTTGTTACGGCTGTGGTACTCCTGGAGTAGTGCGAAGCAACTGTCCGACGTGCCACGCCAGTAAAACTCAGCGCCCCGACCAGAATGTTGGTTTCTGCGCCATAACTACTTCCGCTGACACCAGGGATCGGCCAGTAGTATATGTCGACATTGACGGCATCACCGGCGCTATCTTTCTTGATAGCTGTGCCAAATCCAGCATAGCGTCCTACTCGTTGTATTGCGAGCTCAGAAGGAAAGGATATGTGTTCAAGGAGTTAGGAGTCGGAATAACGTTGGCTGATGGTGTCCATAAAAGACAAAACGTTTTAGTAACACAGGCTCCAATAAAAATTAACGATCGCACAATCCTCACAACCCTGTTGGTTTTACCTGAGTCGCGTAGGAATAAAACCCTACTTGGAGTTGGATTTATACAAGATGCTCACATTGTGATGAATTTGCCGCAGTGCACATGGCACTTTCTTGAAGATCCATCACAGGAATTTGAACTCTACCCAGAGAGTTTTGTCAAGTTTGGGAACGTCGAGCTTGCAACAGTCACATCTGACGACATCTCCTTGTCGCCCTCGTTACCCGAAGAAAGTAACACCGAAGACTGTATGCCACGCCCATATGGTCCTTTGATAAAAGTAGCCATTCCGACGCCCCCTCCCAGGAAGAGACGCTTTGATGAGTCCCCTGGCGGATCTGCCGCATTTTTAGACGCACTCTATGAAGATGCAGTAACCAATCTGCAAAATTATGATAAGGGCTATGACTTAAGTGAATTTGAGAGTAATCTCTTCCCAAAAACCTCAATATCATCGATAGATGTCAGAGATATTAAAAATTTTCTGGATCGTAATCTTGACGTATTTACGCCTAATGGTAGGCCAGTCAAAGACTTCGAACATTCGATCGAGACCGGAGATCAGAAACCGATTTCGGTCCCACCTTATCGACTCTCACCTTTAAAAACAAAAATCCTGAAGGATGAAGTAGAGAAGATGCTGACAGAAAACATTATTGAGCCCTGTTCTTCCCCATGGGCTGCACCAGTAGTGATGGTCCCCAAGAAAGATGGAGGCACCAGAGTTTGTGTAGATTACCGACAACTGAATGCAGTTACAATACCAGATGCGTATCCCATGCCAAGGATGGATGACCTGCTCCACAATGCTAAGCCTGCTCCTTACATGAGCACCATAGATCTACGAGCTGGGTATTGGCAAATTAGTGTAAAAGAGGAACACCGGGATAAGACAGCATTTGTAACCCCATTTGGAATGTATAGATTTCGGAGGATGCCTTTCGGACTACGCAATGCTCCAGCTACGTTCCAACGAATGATGGATCGCTTCCGCATCTCTCTTAGCCACATAAAGTTGATGGTATATTTGGATGACCTAATAGTCATGTCTTCGTCGTTTGAAGACCACCTCAAAGATCTTCAAGATGTTTTCAATAAGCTGATGGAATTCAACCTGACAGCCAATCGAGAGAAGTGTAACTTCTGTTGCCAAAGAGTAAAATACTTAGGGCACTACATTACGGCTGATGGTCTTCAGCCTGATCCTGATAAGGTCAGTGCCATATTAGATATGCCTGCTCCGCGAAACTTGAAGCATTTATTAAGTTTTGTACAAATGTGTTCATGGTACAGAAGGTTCATTCCTGCTTTCGCTAAGATTGCCGAACCACTCACTCGCCTGACCAAGAAAAATGCCTGTTGGCAATGGGAAGAAGAGCAGACCAAATCATTTGCAAAGCTTCGAGAGCTTTTGGCGTCTTCCCCAGTTCTTGCACAAGCGGATGAAACCAAACCGTATACAATTAAAACTGACGCTAGTAGCTACGCTTTGGGTGCAGTTTTGGTGCAGGGGGAGGGTGAAACTGAACACCCCGTTGAATATGCAAGCCGTCTCCTAAACAAGGCAGAGTGCAATTACTCCACGACAGAACGTGAAGCGCTTGCGGTGGTATGGGCGGTTAATAAATTTCGAGGTTACATAGAAGGTTGTAAGATTACGATTATGACGGATCATCAGGCCCTTAGATGGCTCATGTCGTTGAAATCGCCAAGTGGGCGTTTGGCCCGATGGGCTCTTCTTCTACAACCGTACGACATTACTATCAAGTATATTTCTGGCAGAGTAAATGTTGTCGCTGACTCTTTATCGCGACCCAACTGTACTCCTGAAACAGAAACGGACTGCGGTCTATGTACAGTAGTGGTTGACATGCCAGCGAAGAGTAAAGAAACGATAAGGACAGAGCAGCTAAAAGATGAAGAAGTTGTCAAGATAGTACAAAGCCTAGAAGGAAACAATACAGAAAACGGAGAATATTGGAGTAGAAAGGGATACTATATGAATAACGGCTTGTTATACCGTTACAGTCCCGATACTGATATAGGAATCAGTCAACTAGTAATACCCAAACAAGAGCAAAATAGTATCATCAGTGTTTATCACGATGAACCAATTGCTGGACATTATGGGGCGGAAAAGACATTTGAACGCATTGCCAAACGATACTTCTGGAAGGGGATGAGGAAGCAAATCGAAACTTATGTCCGCAACTGCCTTCAATGTCAACGTTACAAACCTTCTAACCAAAAGCCCGCTGGTTTGCTCCAGACCACAGCCAGCAATCATCGATTCGAAGTGGTCGCTTTTGATTTATTCGGGCCATTGCCCCGAACTGCCAAGAACCAGAACTGGATCTTCATCGTCGAAGACGTCGCTTCGCGTTGGGTAGAATTATTTGCTTTAGAACGAGCTACTGCTGATGACTGTGCTAAAGTAATTCTTGATGAGATTATACTGAGATATGGCACTCCACGCCGATTTATCAGCGATAACGGCACGCAGTTCGTGAGCTCTGTCATGCAACAATTAACGTATTGCCTTAATATTCAACACGGTTTCACACCAGTGTACCATCCTGAAACAAATCCGGTTGAGCGAAGGAACCGTGATCTGAAAACGCAATTAGCCATTTTAGTAGAGGAGAATCATAATACATGGGCAGAGAGGCTACCTAGTATACGTTTCGCTATGAACACGGCATCATCCTGTTCCACTGGGTACACGCCTGCGTATATAACATTCGGACGTGAATTGAGGACGCCGGATGACGTGAATCATGATCTCCGTGAGATAATACAAAATGATAGCTTTATCAAAGAAGTTACCCCGCGCTTACTCGAGATGGCAGACACTCTGCTTAGGGCACGGGAAGTACAAGAAATGAAGGAAGAAAAGAGGAAGGAGTACGTGGACAAGAAGAGACAAGCTTGCCCTGATTACCAACCTGGTGATTTAGTATTGGCTTCTACCCATGCATTGAGCAAAGCCAGCCAGGGATTCAGTTCGAAGTTTGCTCCTCGCCGTGATGGGCCTTATATTATACTACGCCGACGTGGTCCTAGTTCTTTCGAAATAGCTAGCACCGATTCCAAGGCTCCTGTTGGTGTGTATCATGCCTCGGCTTTAACGAGATATCGTTCTGAAGATGCCGTAGTGCCAGAACCCACTCTACCTATTAGAAAAAGAGGAAGGCCTAAGAAGCAAGCCATAGACGCTAAAGTTATAACGACCAAGGCTTCTAGACCTCGCGGAAGACCTCGCAAGATTCGTCTATAAAAGCTACATTCCTGTTCCTGTTCCTGTCCTACTCGTCGGGTCGACTTCATGGACAGAGGGGGAGAATCTGTAACACAATGTACGCAAGTTGACCGAACTCACAACTAGATGGCGCCAGCTGTCGTATCACGCTATTTAGATCTCGCTATCGTTTATCTCACTAAGAACAGTGACCTTCGGCCGCATACAAATATTTGTCGTTCCGGTTAGGGCCTGGATACACGCACGCTATACGCTTTCACCTTTGCTGAGACGTTTTAGTGTCAAGTACCCAGATATTCCCGTTGCTATTACAGTGAACTTCCACCCCTGTTGGGATTCACCTTGATAGCACGGCGCGCATCACAATTGTCAATAGTCTGTATTTATTACGTTTACTCAATAAATACTGTAGTATCAACCTGCATTTCTGTCACTTGTCACCCCCACCCTTTACACTTATTTATAATACAATTAACAAAAAAATTGATCAAAACACTAACCTGTGAAATGACAAATTCCAATCTTCATCCGATTTCCCAGTACTACGGCTTTTACAGCCGTGAACAACACAAGCCATGTAATCTTTAGTAAATTATCTTTTCAGAAAATAACATAAGAAACTAGAAAACACGTTTCTCACTTCAAAAACAATAATTAAAATCACCATGCGTTAGTCACCAGACTGGTGACCAAAACAAAACGAAATGGCTACATGTCATTTCAAACTGTCGAGCTGACATATATCGGTCCTCTTTTTTCGCATGACATTTTGCCATAAGTTAAAAAGGCCAAACTGGTGTTATAATGTTCAATTAATTGTTACTTCTCCAGGCTAGTTAATTGCTCCGAGACCTACATATTAAAAAGGATAATAAAATAGGCACTCAATTAATTTCTTGTTATGTTTTTAGAATAGGTACCTGTTTCTTTTATTTCGAACTTCAAACGGCTTAGGTATTATTGATTTTCGCGAATTAAATATAAATGCCGTAGATATTTTCGTAGATCTTATTATGTCTATTTATTATTTAAAAATGAAATAAAAAGGAATAGATATGTAACAATTGTATATGTATGTAGGAAGGTACAATTAATTATTGTTCATGCGTATCTCCGGAACTATTCAGTTATTATTATCCTCACTTTTTAGAATTGGCAGATTTTTACTTGAGAGAATTTTTCGTAAAAATCGGTTCAATTAGATTCAACAAAATGTTATAAACCTCAATTTAAGCTTAAAGCATTAAAAATTTTGTTTTTAAAATAACTAGGTAGGTAAACTAAATAGTTTGTACATATATATATAGCGTAAGCATTGTAACTGACAGGTTGTAAGTTCGATTCCGGTATTAGTTAAAATACCAAATCAAATACACATCATCATTAAAATATTTTTTAATAATTATTATCTGAAGTGAAAGACGCCAGACGGTACCTAGACCTACTTATACGTAAATATAATCGAAAAGTTAAACAAATTATGTGAAATGCTTCATCGCCTATCACAATCGCGTATTAAAAGGTCAAAATCAAGTACCTATAGCTCATGTGTTATTCCGATGTATAACTTATAGTATTGAAAAGTTTCATCAAAATCTGTTGAGTAGTTTCTTCGTGAAAGAGCAACATGTACATCCATTCTCACAAACTTTCGCATCTGTAATATTAGTAGGGTTCATAGAAATTGACACTTTATTTCGTGGTAGTAATGTTCAAAATCGTATCGCTTATTAGAAAAGTATGCCTCAGACGCGTAAGCAGAGTTTGGTTTCGGACAATTTTGGAGTGCGATTATGAGACTAATTATTTATCGTAATCATGGGCGTCGCCAGCCGATGGCGCAGGGGGGGGCAAGTTGACTTTACCTACTACAATTCATACTTTTCTCATTCTCTATGAATAAGAAAAGAAGTTATGAATTGTAGGTAAAGTCGACAGCCCATGAAGCTTTTCACTTGTACTACGCCTTACATCTACAGCGATTGTAATAACAACAGTATCTTAGTACTATATACATATACGCTTCAAAGATAGAGTAGAGCAGGCAGAGCGTAGTTGAGCGTACGGAATATTAGGAGTGGAATTGGTGAATTCATTCGATTTTCGACGTACGGAAATGATTGTTCAAGGCTTGAACTTCAAGCAAATCAACTCAAAGACTTAGGACTTTGGTTGCATTATATGTATTTGGCAACTTTTTTAGAATCTCTAGGGGGGGGGCAGCTGCCCCTCCCTGCCCCCCCTTGGCGACGCCCTTGATCGTAATCAATTCTGTTTCATAAGAGTAGTAGTAGCTGAAAAATTCATGTCTTGCATTTTTATTTGCAGGTCTAATATATGAAATTGAAGAACAAAAAATGGTGGAACAGTGCTGCGTCGATGGCTGCCTCACTGCCAAAGAGGATATTACGTATTTCAAGTTAGTATTTTAATTGCTGTCATACTACGAAAAAGACTGCATGCTTCATGTTGCAAAGACGGTTCGAATCCCAATTTCCACGTCACGATCGAGTTTTTTCTTTAATTTTTTAAAATTTTTAAGATGTTTTTAATTTTTATTAACTGTATCCTAAAAAGCCTAGATTATTAACAAAATTTAACTCAAACTTAGTCCTTCCTTCAGATTACCAATAATACTACACATATTACTCAAACTCAAACATTTATTCATTCGATAAGACTTCTAGAAGCACTTTTGAATCAATGTTAAACCACTTTTCGGAAAGCGGTTTCCAACTCAAACTCAAACTCAACTCCCAGGTTACCGATAAGCAGGACCTTACGCAAGAAATGGCTGGACGCGATCAACAGTTCGTTCAAACTAACAGACGACGCCGTGGTATGCAGTAGGCATTTTCTGGAGGACAATTATATGATAGTGCGCGGCAAGAGACGGCTGAAACCGAAGGTCGTGCCTTGTGTTTTTGATGTGAGTATAGTGAAAATGAAAAAGTATAAAAATAATATTGACTATTTGATGACCTTTTTTTTCACAAACTTTCGCATTTATAATATTAGGTGGATATAAAAACATACAGTTTATAGTTACGGTTTTTGAAGTGAAACTTCTTTATCGGGGTTGGAAAAAAATTTAGTGTAACATTTTTTCGTTACGCGTGACATTTTTCCGTTACGCGCCATCTTTGATTCGACGTACTTCTGTAAAGTTGCATATAGTAAATTATTTTTTGAAAAATAAGGTCATAAAGAAGTTTCACTTCTTACGTGTGTACACTAGTACACGCACAGATTTTTTTTATTGGTACGTATATCTATGTAATATTTAAATGGTATCCATGCTTGTTTTGCTATGAGAATTGTAATCGTAAATGTTATCTATACCTACTCTTCTTATAAAACTGAAGAGTGGTCGTTTGACTGCTCTAATCTCAGGAACAAGTACGAATTAGATTGTTTTTGTGTTCTATATCATTAGGTGAAGGTAAAAAAAATATATAATACTAGCTTCCGCCCGCGGCTTCACCCGCGTGGTGTTTTGATAAAAGGTAGCCTATATGTTCTTTCTCAGGGTCTAAAGATTGTCTGTGCCAATCAAAATCGGTTGAGAGGTTTAAGCGGGAAAGCGTAACAGACAGACAGACAGAGTTACTTTCGCATTTATAATGTTAGCAGGGATAGTTCACAAAACGCTGGCGCATGTCAAGTATCATTTAGAACAATGCAATATATCTAAAGCCTTAACAAAAACATTTTACATTCCAGGACAAAACAGACGACAGCCAAGAAAAAGAAAAAGAAGCCATAGACAAAGATAAAAGTGAGAGCATAGACAATAAAGATGCACATAGCATAGACAACACAGAAACCAGTAATACAAACCATAATGAAGTCATAGACAAGGTTACCAAAAGCTCTGATGCCATAGATAATGAAGATAATAGAGTTATACAGGATAGTATAGACAAAAAAAATGAAGAAGACGAAGAGGAACGTAGTGAACCGCCAAAAAGTCCCCAAAATTGTGTGAAGAGGTATGTGTTAGACGAGTAAATATTTAGTTTCTTTTGGCTGTTAATGAAATTTTAGCAAAATTAAATTAACTAAATTTGTTGAAAGGTTGCCTAGCAGAGATCGCTTAGAAGCGATAAGACCGCCTATGATATAGTGTTTTTTTCATCGTTATTGTTTTCTGTGTGTATGTTAAATTAAGGGCATTTTGTTGCAAATTACCTATGCCAAAGAATACGAAAATTATTATTATAATTATTTGTAAAAACTATTAATTTGTACTAAAAACTACTACTTGTTACTTGTTTTATTTATTACCAGCTTTCATCCGCGGCTTCGACCGCGTTGTCTAACTTAACAAATTATTCTCTTGAAACCACTTTACCTACTAAAAAAGTCGCATCAAAATTCGTTGCCTAATTTAAAAGATCTAAGCATACATAGGGACAAAAAGCAATTTTGTACAATTAAACCAAATAATAATTTATAATCTAATATTTCAGGCCGCAACAAGTAGAATTCTCGCCAAACAAAGACATAGAAGACATAATAACGAACTATCAGATAAAACAAACGATACCACTCTCTCAGATAAACGGAGAGACGAACATACAAACAGAGTTGAGAGAAGCAATCGATGTAGAACGAGATAGCACTACTTATGTGGAAGTGGCTGCGGGGAAGGGACATGGTGAGAAATAAATATAGTATACTAGGTTTCCGCCCGCGGCTTCGCCCGCGCAGTCAAAGAAAAATCCGCATAGTTCCCATTCCCGTGGGATTTCCGGGATTGCGTTATTTTCCCGGTATAAAAAGTAGCCTATGTCCTTTCTCGGGTATCATAATATCTCCATACCAAATTTCATGAAAATTGGTTCAGTAGTTTAGGCGCGATTGAGTAACCGACAGACAGACAGAGTTACTTTCGCATTTATAATATTAAGTATGGATAAGTGTGAAAGATTTGTAAAAATATGAAAAAAATATTGAAAAATGGGTGTGGTATGAAGATGATATTAAATATAGGCTGAGATTTTTTTAAAGGATAGAAAAAATCTAACGAGGCTGATTCGAAAAATTTTTTATTCATATTATTTGGTTCAAATCCCGCCTCGTGATGTATTTATAAAATTCTCATTTGTAAAGCATTTGAATGCTATTGAACTAAATATCAAACTCATGTGTTATTCTGATGTTCTTGTAAAATTTACCATGTCTATATTAAAACCTATATTCTTGTAAAGTTTCATCCAAATCTGTCCAGTAGTTACATAAAATACCATCCATCCATACAAACTTTCGTCTATAATATTAGTAAAATACTCCAGAAAAAGACGAAGACTGCTTGATGCTACTCGAAGACGTCCAGGTGGAAGTGGACCCCAGTCTCTTTGAACATGAGGACCTGGACCTGAGCATCGAGCAGGTAGACCTGGATCTGGACTCCAGCTCTGACGTCATAGATCTGGGAGAGAAGTGAGTATATACAGGCTTGATATAGGTAATAGTTTTAAAGGGAAAGTATAGCTCATTTGGAGTAAAAAACGAAATATTACCGAGCAGAAACTTTTAAGTTTCAGAAATATTTCAAATTGATGATGGTAAATTTACCATATAAAAGTTAAGATATTTTTAACATTGAGGATACAATTGAATTATGTGTATTTAAATAAATAAATCTTGTTTTAATATTAGTTTCAATAAACTAAATACACTACAAAACTTTTACTCACAAAAAATCACCATTTTCATCAAAGAATTTTGTTTATTTTTTCAAAAATACACAAAAATGTCTTTATTTCAGAAAAGAACTACCAATCAGTCTACTCTCATCAAGCGATGAAGATGATGTCATAATTCAAGAGCCAAAAATAGACACCATCGAAGTTTCAGACGCGACAGACGAAGACGACATTCCACTGCTAAAACTAGCAAAAAAACACAAAAAATCCAAGAAAAAATCGAAAAAGAACCAAAAAAACAAAGCTCTCAGCAAAATCATGAGTTTCTGCAAGTACGAGTGCTATCATTGCAAATTCACCACAAACGATAGAGCTGATTACGAGTACCACATAACCTCACATTCGAACGTTTTGCACTGCTGTGAAAACTGCAGTTACACAACGTCTAGTAAACTTCTCCTGTCCAGACATAAAGACAAACATGCGAAAGAAAAGAAAAACAAAGAAAAGAAGTACAAATGTCCACTTTGTAATTACAGGGCGAAACATAACATGAGTTTAGTGTACCACATGAGTACTCATGAGGCAAAAAGTGCTTTTGAGTGCGAAAAATGTGGCTTTTTTACCAACGCAAAAGAAACAGTGTTGGAACATTTGAAGATATGCGGGAACATGTTTAAATGTAACCATTGTTTATTTAGTACGAAATGGAAAGGGGCTCTAAAAAAGCATTTGGTAAGTGCTCATCAGGATGACAAGGTCGAGGATGGGGATTACGTACCGCCGGGATGGAGTTAGGAAAGAGAAAAGATTCGGAGGCGAAAGATCGGAAAAAGATTGCAAGGGAAAGATAAAAGATTGGTATGTAAGGAAACGATTGTTAGAAAAGGAAAAAGATTGCAAGCGAAAGATAAAAGATTGGAACGTAGGGAAAAGATTGTAAGGGAAAGGAAAAGATTGCAAGCAAAAGATAAAATATTAGAACGTAAGGAAAAGACAGTAAGAGAAGGAAAAAGATTGCAAGGGAAAGATAAAATTGACAGATTGACAGAGCAAGATAAAACATTGGAACGAAAGGAAAAGATCGTCAGAGAAAGACAAAGATTGACAGGGAAGGTAACGGGGAGAGTAAAAGTGTTTTAACTTCTCTCCCAACCAAATGGAGAAATATTTTTTTAGAAAAGAAAGATATAATCGGAGAAAAAGGTAAAAGATTCGAGGGAAAGATTCAAAATCATGTCTGTGAAGTGAATTGAAAAGAAGAAAGACAGATTTGTTGTTAGTATTGAGAAAAGCAAAGACAGTATAAATATACAGTGAAATATTAGTGAAATAACAATATTTGTCATATAAAGTGATTTAAGTGATTACTCAAACTCAAACTCAAGCATTAATTTACTCAATTAGACTTTTATGCGAAAAAATAAAGAGTAAACAGTGCCAAAGTAACAGTGAAGTAATAAAAACTGATTTAGTTAATAAAAATTTGCATTTGTGCCGAGCACTGGTGTCAGAAGTGAAACTTCTTTGGCAAGATTCGAAGATACCAAAATCGTCGCCTTTCTCCGTGACTGTATTGCCATGACGCGACCTTGAAATTTTACTCTCAACGCGCCTTATGAAGTTTCACTTCATGTAAATATTACTTAAGGGTAGTATTGTTGTTTATATAAATCTAAATTGTATGGTTTATAATTATTTTGAACTCAATGTGGAGAAACTTAGAATAGATAAATTTTGGGAAATTATTAAAATAGAGAAGAATTTAAACCTTATAGAGTTAAAAATCACAAATGTTAGTTTATGAGTTTTGATTCTCAATGCGAAAAATATTGTAAATAAAGTGTATGTAATATTAATTAATATGATAAAATAATTTAATTTTATGTAACATATAGTTACCGAATATTAATAATAATAACTTTAGAATGTAATACGAGAAGTCCGAAATAAACATTAAATATAGAAACGGTATGAAATGAAACGTCATGTTAACTATACGAATATTATAAAGATGAAGAGTTTGTTTGTTTGAACGCGCTAATCTCAGGAACTACTCGTCCGATTTGAAAAATTCTTTCGGTGTTAGATAGCCCATTTATCGAGGAAGGCTATAGGCTATATATCATCACGCTAAGACCAACAGGAGCGGAGCAAGTTGGGTAAAACCGCAGGGCACAGCTAGAATTCAATATGGCGCCCATTAGAAAAATGCATATTTTTGAGCGGGAAAATGGATTACTATAAGAATAATATTATAAATTAAAGATCTTTTACATTTTTTTCTATATTATAAAGTATTTGATGAGAAAAAAAGCCTCATTTTGCCTCTTTTTCCTTTAAGAATGATTGCAACAGAACTGAATGACTTCAACAAATGTATTTTATATTCTATTTATTTCTTTATAAAAAAAAAAACATATAATTACTATGTCTCATACAAATGTACCTACACAACATTAAGTTGACTTATTTCAATTTTCTACTACATTATAAGTTGTAAGTGTATAAAGTATAACTAAAATCATGGTTGTAAATATTTTGACATTTAAGTGTGACTATGTGTAAAATTAATAAATAATTGAATACATTTTGTTGTTTTATTGCTCAAGCAACATTGTTTATTTTACCCATTGAGTTACTATGTACTACATTGTAATACTGTGGTACTACGTACTAGAGAGGATATCGCTACTACACTATTAATTTTGTAACACGAGTTAGAGTCAATCGTCTCAAACCATTTTTTTTGGTTACATTGTTAGTGGTGCCCTCTCTATAATAATACCTCAATGATTTTACCACTATTATAATATTATTGTAGTATAGCCACCTTAGTACAGCGATTGTGAAACCTAGGTCTTATGTTCATTAAAAAAGTCAGGCCACTAGCGTAGTTAATTAATTTCTACAAAAATAAATTCATGGATTTAAAAAATAATAATATTTCAGAATGTTCGGGTTCGATTCCTGAACTAAGAACTAGTTTTTTATGTATGGACATTGGACATTATGTATATGTCGGGGCCATATCGTAGATTTGCTAACAAAATCGTGAAACATTGACGATTTAACGATCTGGTCAAACTAAGTTGGCCACACTAAGTTCATGAAATGCGACCATTTCATAAAATGATCAATCATTTCATGAAATGAGCAAATCTACGATATTACCTAGACATATACTGTATCGGTTTCACTGATCGATTTTCTTTAGGGACAAGAAGGTGATCAGCCTTCTGTGTCCTGCCAGACCGAGACATTTTTTTTCTTCGTCTCCACCGGGAATCGAACCCAGATCCTGTCGGATCTACGCTCACGCATTAACCACTGTACCATAATTGAAGAGGCGGTCAGACTTCATTAGGGTGCTTTTCTGTAAATAAAGTATAGCTTCAAACGCTAAACGCTTCAAACTTCAAACTAAATGAAGCGATATGATTGGTTATTTACAAACACATTCCTCGCTACACATCCTCGCACATTATTGATGGAAAAGCACCCTTAAGGTATCCTCGCATAGTATTGGTGGAAAATTACCCTTAAGGTTTCAATAATGTTACTGATTTGAAGATCTCTTGTAAGGAAGGAAAGGTAAAAGAAACAACAATCATACTAAGTACTTTAGTATTTATTTTAGATAAAAACTTAAATTAGAAATACTTTATCAAAATTAAACGCATACAAAAATATTGAGTCCCTTTTTATTATTAAAA
The DNA here is from genome assembly GCA_029959065.1 of Colias behrii. Lineage (NCBI taxonomy): Eukaryota > Metazoa > Arthropoda > Insecta > Lepidoptera > Pieridae > Colias > Colias behrii. The sequence goes on from JARWMC010000022.1 coordinate 675,374, forward strand.
TGTATAATTATTATAAACATTTCGTACAATTTACGGTGGATATTAATAAAAATGTTATCAAAATGAATAAAGAAAACTATGGACACGCAAATATAGTTATTAAAAATAACCTTAATATTAAAAACATACAGATTTTATGCCAAATAATCTTTTAAATTAGTTATCATATTAAGTTTTTACGTTTATGTACTGAAAAATAAAACTATCGTTACCTCCATAGACACTAAGTTCAAAATGAGTCATGTTTTAAATCTAATTTGAGGTTATTTTATATTAAATATTAATTAATTTATGAACAGGAAGCTGGCTTGTTTGTAGCTACGCGGCACACTACAGCCTTCAAGTCCTTGATAGCTTCGTCTTGGACAGCTTGGTCGAATTTCTGAAAAAAAAGGGTTACATAAATATTATTGTTTGGTTTAATAATCCAGAGAGTAGACTATTTAAGGAACTCTATTATTTTATTAAGACCGTTTATTCTTTCGATAGATATTTAAAAAAAGTTCATCTTAAATCAGAATAAAATGTTTCAATAAGTAAATATGATAAGTAACTATGTGAATATTAAAATTTCTGTAGTGTTTGATACAAAACTTTAACAATGATGATACATTATTCCGAATACAATGCTGTATCGACCGAGCGCGGCATTTTCTTGTATTTTTCAAACGACTTGAAAAAAGGAGGAATTTCTCAATTCGACTGTTTTATATTTGCGCTTTTTTGTTACCTCAAAACTTTCGACTGGGTGAACCGTTTTTCATCATTTTTTTAATAGAAAGCTGGTGCTGTCTGGTTTGTCCCATTGAAATTTCATCCAATTCTGATCATTTAAAGACGGCTTAGATTTTTATTAAAAAAAATTTTCTCTTTTTTTTTGTATTTTTTTTTACTTTTTATGACAAAAAATACTCTTTCATTCCATTTTTCAAGTAACTCACCTCGTTAATAACCACAGTGGGCACAAATGACAGAGGCCGTTGTACAGTATCGGATTTATCTCCATAGGAAGCTAGCAGGTTGTCACCTTGTTCCCCGCTCGCGCACTTCTTGAGTTTGCTTGATTCCGCTGACTTTTTCATTTGTTCTAGACACTGGAATGTACAGGGTGTTTGTTATAGAGATGTTTAAAAAAAAATTATTGGCAAATTTTATGTATTTAATTGTCTTCTGAACTTGGTCGGCGGCTCGGGAATATATCACATTCCTCGCACGTTATTGGTAGAAAAGCACCCTTAATGTAATGATTGGTGATTTATTATATAAGATTTTAATTTTAAAAGTGAAACTTATTTAGGCGGGTTGAGGGTAAAACTTCAAGGTCGCGTCATGGAGTAAGGCGACCATTTTGGTATCTTTGAATCTTGCCAAAGAAGTTTCTCCTCAGACACGCGTTTTTGTTGTTATGTTTATGCCAGGAGAAGAAGAACATTTCTCGAGATTTTTTTTTGCGAAATTTAAAAAAATTGAATTAGTTTATGGATGAATAATCTTACCGTGTCCAAAGACTTGTCAGGGTTGGCCTGTCCCATGAGGCAGATGACGAGCTCCATCTTGTCTGTGTCCGCGAGGTTCCGGTCTTTCAAGATGCAAGCTTGGACCTGGAGGAATTTTTTTAAATAATAATTGACAAAAAGAACATCTTGTATTTGCTGTAAAAGTTAAAAAAACATGGCCTATAATTGAATTTTTATTTGAGTAGATTCAATTATAAGCCATGTTCTTTCCTATTTTTAATTATATACAGATCTTAAAGCAAAATAAGTAAGTTCCAAATAAGTTAATTCCTAATCTTAAGTTGTCATAAGCTAACTTGTGTAGCCCTGAGTTAGAATACAATAAATCATCGTTTCGTATTGATCACTCGTTTCATTTGGTACCGCCTTATAATTTTTGTAAACTTTTTACACGAACCAAGAAGAACTTTAACAGAGACAATTTAAAAGTAGAAGCCAGCTTTCTGACTTAAAAGCTAAATTTTAATATTTCAGTAAGTAAGTATAATGTTATTTATACATTATGTATATGTATATGTATATGTATAAGTAAAATACATACATTATGTATATACATTATATATATGTATACATTATGTATATGTATAAGTAAAAATAAATATAACATTACCTTGTTCCCGTAACATTCATCATTCCCGTGGTGACAGATGAACTGCCATTTGCCGTTCACTTTGTCATGCTGGAACAACAAAAATCTAGTTTAATTTTTCGTAAGTTTATTTTACATAATTTGACAAATTAGGGGGTACAACTATGTGTTTTAGACTTAGGTGACTTAGGCAACTCTAAGTGGCATAGCTATCTAGTATTTAACATTAAAAACCTCGGCGAAATCGGTGTACATACATAAAAATATATACCGGCCGAATTGATAACCTTTTTTGTCGTCGGTTAAGTATTATTGATTATTCATGAACATTATAAACGTAGAAAATCAATATAAAATAAAAATACTAAAATTGGTCGGTAATCTAGATTAATCTAGGTTGTTTTTCCTATAATATTTTGTTTATTACCTACTTATTAAACTATTAATTTTTATTTTTTGGCAAGATCGTCATAGTATTATTTTAACTCAAGTATAATAATAATAAATCAGCATCCCAATTAGCTACATTAGTCTTTTTTTTTGCATAAAATATCATATTATAAGTTATTGCTGAAAATGATGCATTACATTACATTATGAATCTATCCGATACAGGGTTGCTACATCGGCGAACAAAAGAGAAGTGAAACTTCTTTGGCAAGATTCGAAGACCAATATCGTCGCTTGTCTTCATGACGCGACGGTATTGCCATGACGCGACCTTGAAATTTTACTCTCAACGCGCCTGAAGAAGTTTCACTTCAAAAATTTTCTTTTCTAAATAAATATAAAACTCTTACCGTACTCTTCCCATAAGGCACAAGCTTGACTTTGACAGCTCCTCTCAACTCTCTCCACACGGGAGCCAGTTGGTTGGTGATGAATGACTTGCTGTCAGGGCAGAGGGACTCGTAGTACACTGCTATTTTCACCTGCAAATATTGTATTGAGGTATAAAAAAGTTTTAAGGGTTCATAACCTATATTGAACCATAACTACTACCATAGTATAATCTTATCTTACTAATATTATAAATGCGAAAGTTTGCGAGGATGTGTGTGTGTGTGTGTGTTTGTTACTCTTTCACGCAAATTCTACTGAACCGATTACAATGAAATTTAGCACACATATAGAGGGTAACTTGGATTAACACATAGGATAGGTTTTATCCCGGAAATCCCACGGGAACGGGAACTATGCGGGTTTTTCTTTGAAAACGCGGGCGAAGCCGCGGGCGGTATTATAATATGTGCCAGAACATAAACTAGCTGCATATCAGTTTATGAGATTCATTAAAAGAAAGAAAAAAATTGTCTTTGACATGATCGACGACCGTGTTACACAAATATCCCTACTTAACTTCTCTACTAATTAATATTATGAATGAAGAAAAAATATGAATTTACGATTTGTTGTTTGTTTGTTACGCTTTCACGATAGAACTTCTAAAACGATTTGGATTAAGTTTTTCACAAAGATAGTTTGAGGCTAGAAAGGCGATTTTATCCCTTTGACTACGCGGGCGAAGCCGAGAGCGGACAGCTGTTATCCTAAAAATGCGAAAGTTTGTGAGGATGGATGTTTGATACTCTTTCACGCAAATACTAAATCGATTACAATGTTTGGTATGCAGATAGCTGAAGACCCAAATTAAGACAAGCTGTTTAAAAAAAAAACAAATATAGGAAGTACATACAAAAAATTCGTGCACGTAACATAAAATTTGTACTACCAATACCAAATTGCTACATTAGAAGCTCAAAAACATTATTATATTTATGCGAACTTTCCATTTCTCAAGCGCTAAATGCAAGTAAAGTATGGCAGTCGTAATAAAGTCGAACATACGGGACCCTAATTCACGAAACAAAGGAATTGGACTCAGCTAAGTGACCTCGTTCCCAGGTGCGTGCGAAGGCTGCAAGATCGTTTTTAGGTGTTAGGGCTGCCAACTCATAGTTTTTAGTTGTGAATTAAATATCTAAACTAATATTATAAAGCTGAATAGTTTGTTTGTTTGAACGCGCTAATCTCAGGAACTACTGGTCCGATTTGAAACATTATTTCGGCGTTAGATAGCCATTTATCGAGGAAAGCTATAGGCTAAATATCTATACGATACGGCTATACGCTAAGACCTTAGCTAAGACCAACAGGAGTCGGCTAGAATAACAAAATGTTGTGTTACCATGGCAACTACCATATCCTTCAAAGTCCTTCTCGTTATGTACAGTACTCCAAAATTAATAATGCACATGCAAATCTTCGCTAATTGTCGTATTTCCGAAAACACTCGAATCATTGAATCGTAAGAGCCCTAAACAATGCACTTGCATTTTACACCTTATTCAAAAGAAATAGAAGTCAATTTACGGTCATACACAATCAAAAACAAATCAGGCGGTAGGTGACGGTAGCCTGTCAGTCAAAAAACTGAAAAATCCGTCAGTCGTCTTTAAATATTGGTGGTGACTGCACGTATTCTCTCTGTGTGGAATTATATAGAGCTGCTATTACATACCCTTCTTGGTTTTGTTTTTAAAGGTAAATTGAATTAATCGATGTAATGATTTACACAGGTGATGGCAGTAGGAAAAGTGAAAATGAAGAAAAGCTAAAATGTCAGAAATAAAGATAATTCCTGATTTTTATTGTTTTTATTATTATTTTTTTTGTAAATGTCATAATATTGAAGAATGATCAGTCCTTTAAATACTTTTGAGCTGAGATTTTAATGATTAGATTTATATGGTTTAAATGTATACCTGGGTTTGAAAACAATAAATGTTGTTAAAAAATAAATGTTGTGTTATTTTAACCTTCTTTTCTTCCATCATTACACCAGCTTCAGTAAGACACTTTAAAAGTACTATAAAATTTTCCAAGTAAGTAAATCAATCCAACAAAGATATATTCGCAATCGTGGGGTTATCTTCGCTATTTACTTACAAGGAATTATCGAAACAAAATCGTCACTTACAAATCAATATTAATCTCTTTTTGCACAAAATACATAATTTGACTAAATTATGCATGAAGAAAATGCATTTAACCACTCTATATAAATATCATCTTCGGACGCTCCGGGAATATGACAGTTGCCGAACAGTGACGAAGATTTCCATGCGCATTATTACTTTTGGAGTACTGTAATTTATTTGTTTATTATTTATACTGAAATACAAGTTTGTTATCAGTAATTACTTTGTTAATTAGTAGAGGCGGTTTAATTTAAAAAATTGAGGACCATTAAATTAATTTATCCATTCTTGAATAATAAAAGACAAAAAAGCGTGTGTGCCGAGCACACGTGTCAGAAGTGAAACTTCTTTTGCAAGATTCAAAGATACCAAAATTGTCGCCTTAATCCATGAAGTGACGGTATTGCCATGACGCGACCTTGAAATTTTTCTCTCAACGTGCCTAAAGGATTTTCTCTTCAACAGATTATAAAAAGTAAACGAGTGGTCCATAGAAAGTTGACGTCAGTTCTACTTCTTAGTTCTTGGAACAAGCATCTTGCTTACTAGACAATTTGGGCTGCAGGTGTACATTCAATGCACGTTTTTTGCATTGTAAACAAAGTAACAAACATATTAGCGAACTTTTATCAATGTAGTCAGGTGATAGTGTGTGTGTGTATTTAGTAATTGTTAAACACATAAAATTGGGAATTTGAATGCAGAAATAAAAACCAGAATCGAATTTGTTCATTTGAAACAAAACTTGTTCAAGTTTAAAAATAAAAAGTGAAGCTAAGAATTAAATCTAAGGAAAAGATAGTGAGGCTAAATTTAAGTTAAAATTTTTGTCTCAACATGTTTTCACTTTTTATACCTAATATAGAGACATAATATATATTTTTTAAGATTATATAAAATATGATTTGATGATCCATGTATTCTAAATTCATATCGGAGGCAGCCCTATCAAAAATTTCCTAGATTTTTTGACCCACTCAAGATCTTGATCGACAAGTTGCTTTATGTTTTTTTAACGTGTATGTTCCCATTAATCTCGGTAATTACTGCAATTAAATTCAATTTAGATGTTTTCAAATATGAGATTTATGTGCATACCGATTTTTTTATTAGCCGTGCGTGATCAATAAACATACAGACAGACAATGCTAAATAAAAAGCTGTAGATATAGGTTACCAACACAACATTCGATCTTCAACACACACTAACGCACACACGATTAGATGTCAAAGTGAGATGGCATGATTCAACTATCGTGAGCGAAAAAGAGACTGAATTAAAATCTGGTCAATTAGCCACATTTCATTGCACTCCTAGAGCGGTAACAATCTATCTACACCTTTTTACTTGTAATGTCATTACGTATAATTAATATAAGTTTGCTTTTAAATTACTGCAATCCCTTCTCAACATCATAGCACAGTTTTGCAATAAAAACTGCATATGAGATTTATGCAACAGTAACCATTTACGGACATCTAATTATGTTCGCTCAGCTAACATTATCTAGATACTAATATTATAAAGAGGAAAGGTTTGTATGTATGTGTTTTCACGCATAAACTACTGGACCGATTTTGATGAAATTTGGCACAGATAATCTTTAGACCCTGAGAAAGAACATAGGCTACCTTTTATTGCGAAATATGTACCACGGGCGAAGCCGGGGCGGACCGCTAGTCTACAATAAAAAATAGTATACCGACCTTGTATTCAATTGTTATTTAATCCAAACTCAAACTCAAACATTTATTTATTCAATTAGACTTCTTTATAAGCACTTTCGAATCGTCATTACATATTTTTAACATTTACCACCGATTTGGTAAAAAGAAACTCCATAATTGCTCTTTTAAAATCATCTCTCCGAGTCCAAGCCAACTCTATCAAAATTAAATACATACAACAGGGAATCGAACACACATACCTTATTGTCCTCTTTCTTATTCTTCGCCAGCGCACCACACAGGAATGCGACTGCGCAGATCGCGAGCAGTGATCTCATCTTGTACTGAAATAAGTCATTATAATTATGATTAATCTATACTTTTATCTTTGTATCAAATATATAGATATCAGATATGTCTCATGATTTGTAACAAAAGGATCAACTATAAAAAAAAAATACGTGTGGCACTTGAGGACTGCCGCGGTAAAGCTATTGCATAGCATCGCATCGCTGTGTCGGTTGGAGTGGGGGGTGCTAGGTTTTTTCTAGGGATGTAACGATACCGATACCGATACCGATATATCGGCTGATATAATCGGCAAGCCGATATATCGGTATCGCCGATTATAAAACAACCAATATCGAAATCAAACAATTCAAAAAACCGCGCCCAATGAACAATGGCATTTTTATTTAAAAGAATACGATTTACAGTTGAGTCTCTGTTAAATGTTGGTAATTTTTATGCATAATTCACTATTTATTTTTCTACCAAGCCATCGATATCGGTATCGGTATCGATATCGCCGATTATTTACTACAAATATCGGTGTCGGTATCGTATCGGCAAAATCATGTATCGTTACATCACTAGTTTTTTCGTTACGGAATTTTTACATTCGGTCGCCGCGCTCAGTCTGAGATAAAAGGTATGGCATAACAAAACCAAACTGCACTCAGTTGGACAGCTTAGAAGTGACGGCATAGTGCTGAATCTTATTATTTTATGCTCTTATATCGTTCTAGATAGGTCACCTGGTGGTTCAAATGACCCATAATTTTTTCAACATGGGCCTGTAGTCTATATGTGACCCGTAAAGAATCTAAATAATGTCCATTGTACACGGGTCACACATGAATGGTCAATTGTGAAAGTATGGATCGTTGACCGCTAATTCAATCAGAACAGTATATATTTCTTAACCAGTATCATCTAGTATATAGAGAAGTGAGAACTCTTCTCAATTACAAGTGTATGTTTTTATCTATACTAATATTATAAAGCTGAAGAGTTTGTTTGTTTGAACGCGCAAATCTCAGGAACTACTGGTCCGATTTGAAAAATTCTTTCGGTGTTAGATAGCCCATTTATCGAGGAAGGCTATAATAGGCTTTATATCATCACGCTACGACCAACAGGAGTGGAACCTCGAGGGAGAAACCGCGGAGCACAACAGCTAGTATGGTATATTTGGACCATGCGAGCGAAAGCATAGTCTGAAGCTAATGCCAGTAGGTACAGTTTCAAATTTTCAATAATATTTCTAAATATCCATTATATTCTCAACGCGAGAGTTTATCATGGATATATATTTGCTACTGGAATATGTATATTTGTTATAAAACAACTGAATCGATTTTGATGATACTCGGCAGTGATGTAGCTTATGTACCAGAATAACATAATATATACTATTGAAAGTACGCTGCATAAAACCGATAATCACCTTTTTGCAGTCGGTTAAAAACAATAATAACAATAACAAATTTCTAATCGCGTAACGCTTTCCAAACCACAGACTATGGACAAACGGATAACTTGTCAAATTGTTTTCTAAAATGATTTCTCTAACTTAAAGTGACCGTTACTTGCACCTAAGTGTAAGTTAAACAACGGTCAAGTGTGAAGCGTACATAGTATTTAAAATAATAAAAATGTGTGCGTGTACTAGTGTACACACGTAAGAAGTGAAACTTCTTTATGACCTTATTTTTCAAAAAATAATTTACTATTATATGCAACTTTACAGAAATACGTCGAATCACGCGTGGTAGGGATAACAAAAAGATGGCGCGTAACGGAAAAATGTCACGCGTAACGAAAAAATGTTACACTAAATTTTTTTCCAACCCCGATAAAGAAGTTTCACTTCAAAAAAGTAATTCTTTAGAACTAAAACTATCATTTGTATTCTGTGGTAGAGTCGACTTCTAGTATGCAAAGATTAAATTTATTAAAAGACTAGCTTTTCGCCCACGGCTACGCCCGCGTTGTCGAAATCCTAATAAATTATATACTGATACTTTCCTATTCAATCACTCTATCTATTAAAAAAAACTGCATCAAAATCCGTTGCGTAGTTTTAAAGATAACATACATAGGGACACAGGGACATAGGGTCAGAGAAAGCGACTTTGTTTTATACTATGTAGTGATAAGTAAACAGTGAGAAAAAAAAATCTTAATAGAATATTTGACGTAACTTAAGAACAGAATAAAGTACAATAAATACCTTGTCCTTGGTAAGTATGAATTATAATTTATTATGTAATTTATGCAATGTATTTACTGTTTTGCCACGGTATAAAGATGAATTATTGTTGTTATGTATTGCACGTTTCATTGTTTAGATTTTTTATGAATCAAAAGGCTATTAGCAGTATTGTGAGCACTATATTATTATATTGAAGTAGGTAGTTACTCATAATATATGAATAATGTCTACAAATAAATTTAATTTAAGTAACTCTTTGTTATGTCAAATTAGTTTATTATTGATTGCTTGTTGAAGATATAACAATGATAACTAAGTAGGTATAATGTCATTGGAAATAATAATATAATATTTTTGATAATTGCCCGCGAATTACCGGGGCACAGATAATAATAAATACTTACTATAATCTGATTATTATCTGAGGCTAAAGAGTAAAAATAATAAAAGAAATTCATTCAAGAATAATGCATCTTTCTACTAGAGAAAACATTTCCAAAACCGCTCCGCAGTTTTTGTGCTTCACTACATAGTATAAAACAAAGTCGCTTTCTCTGTCCCTATGTATGCTTAAATCTTTAAAACTACGCAACGGATTTTGATGCGTTTTTTTTAATAGATAGATCATAGAGTGATTAAAGAGGAAGGTTTTAGTATATAATTTATTAGGTTTTAGACAAAGTGGGCGAAGCCGTGGTCGTTATCTAGTATTACAATAAAATATCTACTATAATCTAATTATCTAAAGCTAAAGAGTAAAAATAAAGAAATTCACTCAGAAACAATGTATGATCTTTCTACTCGTAAAAACATTTCCAAAAATTCTCCGTAGTTTTTGTGCTTATTATACTAAAACTACATTTTTAAACACGTTTTTATTAGCTTCACCTGTATGTTTGTATGTAACCGACTCTATTAGACTCGATTTTGACCCACTTTAAACGGACAGATTTAATTCAAACTTTGTACACTTTAATCGGTGACAATACAATAACACAGAAAATAATTTCATGAGATACGGCTGCTGTTTTTGAAGTGAAACTTCTTTATCGGGGTTGGAAAAAAATTTAGTGTAACATTTTTTCGCTACGCGTGACATTTTTCCGTTACGCGCCATCTTTTTCTTATCCCTACCACGCGTGATTCGACGTATTTCTGTAAAGTTGCATATAGTAATTTTTTTTGAAAAATAATGTCATAAAGAAGTTTCACTTCTTACGTGTGTACACTAGTACACGCACACATTTTTTTTGTGTGGTATCTCTCGATGTTAGCCAGAAGGGCTTCTACATTTTAACGCGGACGCGTGGGTGAACTGAAGGTTCACCCTGGTAGCGACATGCGCAAGGGCGTCCCCCCTTGACGGGGATCTCGAACCTCGGCTTGGGCTGCCGCTTGAGTGGAGGAGGCCGGAGGGGCCCTAGTCGGACGGGATAGCTGCAGCAGTAAACGGTAGAGTGAACTAGCATACTACTCTATCAGTTCTCAGTACTACCAGTTTTTAGAAATTTTAGTGCTCTACTCTACCAATGGTGTGTCTACATTAGTGTAGTAAGTAGGATAGTTAGTACTCTACCACTCTACCGTTTACTCTACCCGTGTACAGCGGCAATTAAGCGTTTTTTTTTTATTTTTAAACCATATTTATTATACTTATACGAGCTTTCCGCCCGCGTTTTCAAAGAAAAACCCGCATAGTTGCCGTTCTCTTGGGATTTCTGGGATAAGACCTATCCTATGTGTTAATCCAAGTTACCCTCTATATATGTATGTGCTAAATTTCATTGTAATCGGTTCAGTAGTATTTGCGTGAAAGAGGAACAAACACACACACATCCAAACAAACTTTCGCATTTATAATATTAGTAGGATTACATATATTAATATATAATATGCTTACCCTCCAAACAACACAATAGCAACGCTTGAAACGCATATATAAAGATTTTAACAATACGTGTTACGATGCACTGTTGTTAACAGCAACTAAGATAATAAATGACTTGCTTGAACTTTGCTATCTGTTTTCTTTATAAATAAACAATTCGTTAATCATTCTTTGAGGCCATTTCTCTGGGTTATACCTACAGTATATTCAAAAACATAATAATTAAGTATAGTAACTTAGGATTTTTAGTTACAAGACAGACATAATCAACACTAATATAATAAAGGTGAAGAGTTTGTTTGTTTGTTTGAACGCGCTAATCTCGGGAACAACTTGTCCGATTTGAAAAATTCTTTCGGTGTTAGATAGCCCATTTATCGAGGAAGGCTATATATCATTACGCTAAGACCAACCAGGAGCGGAGCAGTGCGGGTGAAATCGCGGAGCACAGCTAGGACTGAATTAAATCGCGTTTAAAATCCGTTAAAATCTTTGATTTCTAGACTAAATAGTTATACTAACAGTTATTACCCTTGCGGCTTGAAGATACTTTCGGCAGGGTCAATGGTATTGTCTGATAATATTATGTGTAAATATTGTAAAAAGGTCACGGAAGTATTTGGTGCCAAGATAATATTATAAAGTGCAAATTATTATTAAATACTTGGTAACGGGATAAAGGTTATTGGATACTAGCTGTGTTCCGCGGTTTCACCCGCGTGGATCCGCTTCTGTTGGTCTTAGCGTGCCTTCCTCGATAAATGAGCTATCCAACACCGAAAGAATTTTTCAAATCGGACCAGTAGTTCTTGAGATTAGCGCGTTCAAACAAACAAACAAACTCTTCAGCTTTATAATATTAGTATAGATTATAAATTAGGGGAATGTCCAATTTATGTTTAACAGGGTCATGACCAGGAAAAATGTAATTTGTAATCGGCAAACGTTCTGCCAGAAGCCACTTTTCACTTAGCCAGATATACCGAATGCACAAAAATTGCATTATTTAGATAGTAATTGATCTTATGAATAAAATAAAATAAATCTATCCCTATCTATGGAGATTATAAACAGTGCTTTATGAGGCACTAGCTTCCGCCCGCGGCTTCGCCCGCGTGGTGTTTTGATAAAAGGTAGCCTATGTTCTTTCTCAGGGTCTAAAGATTGTCTGTGCCAAATTTCATCAAAATCGGTTGAGAGGTTTAATCGGGAAAGCGTAACAGACAGACAGACAGAGTTACTTTCGCATTTATAATATCTTAATCTTAATACTATTATAAAGGCGAAAGTTTGTAAGTATGGATGTATGGATGTATGGATGTATGGATGTTTGTTACTCTTTCACGTAAAAACTACTGAACCGATTACAATGAAATTTAGCACACATATAGAGGGTAACTTGGATTAACACATAGGATAGGTTTTATCCCGGAAATCCCACGGGAACGGGAACTACGCGGGTTTTCCTTTGAAAACGCGGGCGAAGCCGCGGGCGGAAATCTAGTTATATATATATAGTAGGGATTATGGTGATAATTTTCTTAACAAATCTGATGTACATTGTATAAATGATTATCTGTTTGGCCCGACTCTATCCATGTTAATCCAGAAAAAACTAGCCCATGTCACTTAGACGTAATTTAGGTGCTGTATGAGAAAGAATGACACATAAGTCAACGCTATATTGATGTTCCCTGTGGTGGGTTGTTGATGATATACATACAAAACAAATTCATAAACATAAACATTAACTAACATTGTTACAGAACTTATCTTAATAACATATAAAAAATCAGACATTTTTAAAAATAAATTAACTTCATGTATTAGAGCTTTAAAGCGTCTGATAAAAGTTTTGGCTCAGGTGGCGCAGGTGTCACAAACATTCAGGTATTAAAAAGTACACTAGCGACTACTGTGAACCGAAACTTATATGCTTTAGAAAATAAGTTGTGTCTTACGCCTCTGGGATCTTGGAACATTATAGATATTATTATGTACTAAGATAATACTCATTTTTTTTATTTTGCACGAAGATTCCCGTAATTCCAGGGTTTTGATAACAATTGCTTCGTAAGTTTAATTAATAAACAATATTAAAAAAACTATTCTCATTTGTGTACATATCAGTTTGGCATATTATTATTATAATAATATGATGTTACATATGTATATTGTATAATTTAATTGTAAAACTGACATGATTTAAAAGAGCAACTATGGAGTTTCTTGCCGGTTCTTCTCCGTAGATACTGCTTTCCAAATCGGTGGTAAATGTTTAAATATGTAATGATGAATCAAAAGTGCGTCTAGAAGAAGTCTAATTGAATAAATAAATGTTTGAGTTTGAGTTGGAGTTTGAGTTATTATTTAATGATCGTTATAGAGATAACTCTAAAAATATCGGATAAGGAAAATCAAAGTAAACTCATAGGGGATTTTTTACGAACTAATTAACACTTGGCAGCATAATTTATACATTCTTCAATCTATTGTTTTATCATAATGCTGAAGAGTTTGTTTGAACGTGCTAATCTCAGGAACTACTGGTCCGATTTGAAAAATTCTTGCGGTGTTAAATAGCTCATTTATCGAGGAAGGTTATAGTCTATAGGCCATATTATTTTATCATGACGCTAAGAGCAATAGGAGCGGAGGAATGCGGGTAAAACCGCGAGGCACAGCTAGTCCTTAATACATACATAGACAGTAAGAAATATTTTATTATAATATTAAATTGTCCAAAGAGATGAAATAATTAACTTTAACGTTTATCTACTATACTAACGTTTATTAGTTTTGCAATGACTACACCTACTACATAAATATTAATAATTTTCAATTTGTTAATAGAAGTTCATATAAACTCATTGAACACATTGACAAATAAATTTTAGCGAAGTAATGAGAAATATGATCTCAGTATTTTAAATATATATTCAGATTCCAAAATAATATTATATTTTTATATTTAAATTCTATTTTATTACTCTATCAAGGCTCATCTAGGCATTTTTTTCCATGAGTAAATAACTAAGTACTTACTTAAAAGTTAAAAAAATATTGTTTATCTTTTTACTATTTTTAATTTTATATCTTTGAACGCTAAGTCCGTTCAAAAATATTTATTAATAATAAAATCGCATCGCATCTTTTTATCATGAACTAACCAGTATCTAGGCAGTGAACTACAAAAAAGACTGGATCATTATATTTTATTCAAGCAGTGCAACTTGCTGACAATTCAAGTTCACTAACAAATCCTGTTTTAACTTTTTACATTAACTATAAAGTACACAATTAAAACCTGTTTCGTTGACCATTAACAAAAATTAAAAAAAACAACTCACTTGCAGTTGCGCGGGTAACAATAGCGCCAAAATTGACTACTTTTTTTTTTCGTATTTGAATTTGGAACGCGTGAAGCGATTGCCAGCGTCGCGGATACTGAGGTTAATATTCTCAAGTGAACGGTGTACGGTATTATCCCTGTAAATTGAGTATGTACGTCCTTTGTACTTGTTTTATGGCGGTAATTACTGTTTGGAATTGTTCGAAGTACATTCAATTTGGTAGAGTTGTACCTCTATATTTTTGTTTACGTTATAAGATTGATGTTTGTTCAAACTTCGAAATATTGTTTGTACATAGGTCATCGATTATCACCAAATGAAGGCTAGATATATCACTACATAGTATAAAACAAAGTCGCTTTCTCTGTCCCTATGTCCCTTTGTATGCTTAAATCTATAAAACTACGCAACGGATTTTGATGCGGTTTTTTTTAATAGATAGAGTGATTCAAGAGGAAGGTTTTAGTATATAATTTATTAGGTTTTAGACAATGCGGGCGAAGCCGCAGGCGGTAAGCTAGTTTACTAATAAGACGGTTAATAGCTTCACCTGTATGTTTGTATGTAGGTAACCGTGATTAATATTTCGATTCGATTATAAGCAAATAGGTAATCTATACTAATATTATAAAGCTGAAGAGTTTGTTTGTTTGAACGCGCTAATCTCAGGAACTACTGTCCGATTTGAAAAATTCTTTCGGTGTTAGATAGCCCATTTATCGTGGAAGGCTATAAGCTATATATCATCACGCTAAGATCAACAGGAGCGGAGCCACGCGGGCGAAACCGCGAAGCGCAGCTAGAGCTAAATGTGACTGAATTTTTAGTGGTATTTATGAAAGTAGTTTTTTAGATATTTTTTTTTGTTAATAATTATTGAAATTACTGTTATTACAATAATTCTATAATGGTTCGTGTAATTGTGTATTGAATAGCATGTTCGCACAAAAGCAGTTTGAATATTTATTGGTGAAAGGCATTTCGTGGTAGAAAACGTGAATTTTAATGCAATCCCCGTACAATAGTGTAAGTTATATTGTGCCTAGTTACTTGTACTAGTACTTTAAAGCTGTAGTTTGTTTGAACGCGGTAATCTCAGGAACTATGGGTCCTATTTGAAAAATTATAAGTGTTAGATAGTCCGTTTATCGAGGAAGGCTATCCATACTAATATTATAAATGCGAAAGTAACTCTGTCTGTCTGTCTGTTAGGTACTCAATCACGCCTTAACTACTGAACCAATTTGCATGAAATTTGGTATAGAGATATTTTGATACCCGAGAAAGGACATAGGATAGGTCTTATCCCGGAAATCCTACGGGAACGGAAACTATGCGGGATTTTCTTTAACAGCGCGGGCGATGCCGCGGGTGGAAAGCTAGTAGGCTATATATCATCACGCTAAGACTAATAGGAGCAGAGCAATGCGGGTAAAACTGCGGGGTACAGTTAGTTGTAAAATAGATTTTTATTTTAATGATACTATTATTTTCTGAGGCTCCGTTGTCTGTCTGTCCGTGTCACCAGGCTGTATCTTATGAACCGTGATAGAAAGTTTGAAAAAATTGTGAGATTGGATATTTCTGTTGCCTCTATATAATAATAAATAATAAACAATCGTGGTTAAGCAAAGATTAACACGGTCATAAATTGGATGGGTGACATTTCTTTAACAGTTGCTCTTAGCTTATTTGTTTCTCGTTTTTCCGACTGACACTTGAAATATTTTTATTTTTAACTAGCGGTACGCCCTGGCATCGCCCGTTTTACAAATTTACGTTTTCTCTACATAAGAACCATCCTCGTACTTCAAGGAATATAATAAAAAAAGAATTATCGAAATCGGTTCAGCCGTTCACACGTGATGCCGTGACAACGCGAAACGGGTTTCATTGTTATATATATATAGACTAGCCTCTTCTATATTAGAAAAAATTATATTCAGAAAATATTATGTAGCTTTGTAATGGTAAAATAATTTAAAAATTGTTTCACTAATTCCGTATATTACTTCTTGCAACTTACTTTTTATTAAAACTAGATAAATAAAACAAAAATTATCTCTTAATCATTTAATTAGCACACTCAACAACATTATTTGAGCTATCATTTCGCAAGAACTGCATCAATTCGTTGATATCCAGTAGGAGGGGAGTTTTAGCGTTGTTTGCGTATAATTCATATTTTGGCGGGTTTTCTATAGAATTCCGGCCACATACAATAATATTTGGATAGCCCATTCTGAAAAATACACAAAAAAATAAATAAAAAAGTGTGTCGAACACACGTGTCAGAAGTGAAACTTCTTTGGCAAGATTCAAAGATACCAAAATCGTCGCCTTGACGTGACGGTATCGCCATGACACGACCTTGAAATTTTACTCTCAACGCACCTAAAGCAGTTTCACTTCTAAAACCGCACTAAATCCGTTGCATAGTTTTAAAGATTTAAGCATACATATAAAGGACAGACAGACAGCGACTGTGACTTTGTTTTATACTATGCAGTGATTTTTACAAACGTTCCAATCATCCTGTATTCAAAAATATCACAAAAAGAGCGTGTGTACCGAGCACACGTGTCAGAAGTCAAACCTTAGTCCAAAATCGTTGCCTTACTCTATGACGTGACGGTATTGCCATGACGCGACCCTGAAATTTTACTCTCAACGCGCCTAAAGAAGTTTCACTTCAAAAAGTCACAAAAAATCACAAAAAAATCATAAAAAATACACAAAATAGTCACAAAAAAATACACAAAATCTCACCGATCCGCCATCATCATCCTCTTCCCGATGGTGAGTGTATGTCTATCATCCACAAGTACATCATCAACTACATCACCAATACAACGCGCTACACCCTGCGTCGCTTGTATTCCATGCAACGACCACTCTTTTGAACCATCCTGTATGTGACAAAATACAAAAAATCTTTAAAATAACACCTAATAGGACTTTGTATTACTTATATTTAAAATCAAAATGGACCATACTTTTTTTTCACCATTTTTTGTGCCTTTGCCTTTTAGTGTTTAAATTTTTAATTTCAAATTAAAACAGACAAAAATCAGGATTAAAAAAAATATTTTAAATATACCTAAGTAGATTTTTTATTACATAAAAAGAAGGTGCCAATTTTAAAGTAGTATATCTAGTAAAGTATTTGTTGATTATTCAATTAATTGCTATACTTAACCATATAAATTTAAATTTATACTAATATTATAAAGCTGAAGAGTTTGTTTGTTTGAACGCGCTAATCTTGGGAACTACTGGTCAGATTTGAAAAATTCTTTCAGTGTTAGATAGCCCATTTATCGAGGAATGCTATAGGCTATATATCAACACGCTAAGACTAACAGGAGCGGAGCACTGCGGGTAAAACCGCGAAGCTCAGCTAGTTTGAGATAAATACAAATTCTCACAGGAAATTTGACCTATATTTTTTTCTTAGCAACAATCATGAAATTTTAAAATTTTTATAAGCGGTACAAAATTAAAGTTATTACTAACTTTAGGTCCAATTACTATTGTAGAAAAAGGTGCAATGGCGGCTGGCCAGCGGATACATGTATCGGTGGATAGAGCTTCTATACTCGCTGCTAATAACCTAGAAATATATAAGTTTAAGTTTTATTACTTAATGTTAACTTGAAAGTAAATTAAAACTACCTTCGCATTAGTATAGTGCTGTTATAACGCTTCTTTATCTGAAAATATATACAACTAGCTTTCCGCCCGCGGCTTCGCCCGCGTTTTCAAAGAAAAATCCGCATAGTTCCCGTTCCCGTGGGGTTTCCGGGATAAAGCCTATCCTATGTGTTAATCCAACTTACCATCTATATGTGTGCAAAATTTCATTGTAATCGGTTCTGAAGTATTTACGTGAAAGCGTAACAGACATACACACTTACACATACACATACATCCATTCTCACAAACTTTCGCATCTATAATATTAAATAGGATAGGAAGTAGGATTTTC
Source organism: Colias behrii (assembly GCA_029959065.1). NCBI lineage: Eukaryota > Metazoa > Arthropoda > Insecta > Lepidoptera > Pieridae > Colias > Colias behrii. Next base: position 693,855 of record JARWMC010000022.1, read on the forward strand.
TATTTATAAAAATGCAATATTATGAAAATGGAGCAGTGTTACGAAAAAAACACAATTTGCACAAAAGTCGGCCTTATTACTGAACAGCAACCTCTACCAGGCAACCTGACAGGAATGGAAATGTAACAAGGAAATTATATCTGTTCTTTCCCATATCAATAATGGGCATAAACAATTAACTCTTAATTCTAACCTGTTTAATTTCATATGCGATACAAATATTATAAAATATTGGATACCTTTTAATTCTTACCTAATATGGGATCATTCTTACCTAGTTATGCCAATCCCATAACAAGACATGATCAAAGGTGTGGGATTCGAGGCTTGTGTTATGCACTTTGCTTGTAACGGCTCACTATATTTTGTGCCCAATATGAATGTATGACCGACCTGAAAGTGATGATAATAAATTGTGGGTAGTATAAAAACATGTACAATGCGATAGTTATTACAAAATGTGTATGGTTATTTATCATTTTCGAGTATCTGAAACCCAAAAAAAAACTTAATATCGATTTTTTTTTACATTCAAACAACAAAATGTATTAGTATCGCATTAAAGACATGCTTAAAAATCAATCAACCTATAATATCTACGCTAGTAGAATCCATTCATATATAAAACAAAATTCGTGTATAGTCGAGCCAATAAATGCTTAAAAACATCGATTAAAGTGAATTAATCGATACGGACTTGAAACATTTGTCAATCGAACTTGAAACACATGTCAATTTTAAAATTCATCAGGCGAATCCCTGTCCCAGTAATAATTAAAAAAACACAACATTTATTATTTTTATTCACAAGTAATCAATGCATTCGATTCTAGATGTCAGATTTCGATTTTTAGAGTAACGTCTCTGGTATTTAAAAAGAAAAACGGTTTATTGACACAATATTGTAGCGACGTCAGTACTTTAAATCAGAAATTGTTTATTATGTTTAGAATGGTTTATCAGTAAAATCAAATCGGTACATTACTTGTATCGGTCTAAATTATTATAAATATGTAATCGTAATTGAAAAAAGTTAAGCAAGTGTGCAGTTCTAACAAAACGAAATATCATGTTATTCTATGTCGTCGTTACTATTTTACGTTGTTGAATTTTGTTGAACTGTTAAATGTTGCCTATTAAAATGGCTCTACTATAAACCCTTCCTTCGATTCAAGTGTGACAACATATTTACATAAGACAATAATTAGTCTTTTAAATATTTTTTTACAATTTCTACATATCATATTCTTTTTATATCTGACGGTCCATTAATTATCTGTCAAATGGAAAATAATATTTGAAAATATAAACTCACACTCAAACATTTATTTATTCAATTAGACTTCTTAAAAAAGCACTTTTGAATCGTCATTACATTTTTTAACGTTTACCACTATACTTTAAAAAATATTATTATCATTACTGAAACTACCCCAATATAATATAAAATTATTTTTAAGCTATTGCATAGCTTCTATCGCGGGCCTTGAGCGCGGGGACCGAATCCAGAAATTCCGTAACGAAAAAAACCTCACGCTCCCCACTCCGACGGACACGGAGGTGTGGCTTGAAGGCATAGCATGCAATAGCTTTACCGCGGCAGACCCCGAGTGCCACACGTCTTTTTTTTTAATAATATAAAATTATAAAAGAACAAAATCCACCTACCTCAACACTACCACATACATCCGTCTCTTTCCCGCACTCGCTACACTTCCCACTAGTGAGACTAGTGTGCGAGCAGGACGGACATATCGCTATCGAGTCCTCCCCCGCGGTGGCGGGGAGCTGCCACTCGTGGGATAGTGTCCCACCCATATCACCAGATGGCGCTACCACTAAAATATATAAATTAAATGATATTATCTATACTAATATTATAAAGCGGAAGTCTATTTGGAAGAAAGAAACATTTATTTTGCCACAGGCAAAAATATACAAAAAAAAATACCGTGTGGCGTGCACACGTGTCAGAAGTAAAACTTCTTTGGCAAGACTTTCAATCTTATATCAAAATCGTCGCCTTACTCCATGGCGTGACGGTATTGCCATGACGCCACATTGTTATCTTCAATATAAATATAATAATAGGATAAACTCCTGAAAGTCTAAAGGAGTCGGTTACATACAAAAGTGAAACCAATAATTTATTTATTTATTTATCATAGATGCACCAACAGTAGCTCAATTTGTAACAATAAATAAGTATTCGTACATAAAATCCTATTCTAAATTGGCTACTAATTATAGGTACATACAGCATTAAATGAACATTGGATTGAATTTAGTATTTAATCTAAATTATAGACAGAAAAAAAAAATTCAGAATTAAATAGAGCAATCTAAAAACAATATTGTCAAAAATAATAACTTAGATGAATTCAATAACAGTGTCACTTATAGATAATTCCAATAATTTTTATTTTTATAATAGTGTTAAAAAGGTGTAGATAGGTTACCAACACAACATATTTTGATCTTCAAACGGCACACTAACGCACACACGATAAGACGTCACAGTGAGATGGCATGATTCAACTATCGTGAACGAAGTGATAACTGCACTAAAATATAGCTAACTAGCTTTCCGCCCGCGGCTTCGCCCGTTTTGTCTAAACCCTAATAGATTATATACTAACACCTTCCTCTTGAATCACTCTATCTATTAAAAAAAACCGCATCAAAATCCGTTGCGTAGTTTTAAAGATTTAAGCATACAAAGGGACATAGGGACAGAGAAAGCGACTTTGTTCTATACTATGTAGTGATTAGCCACATTTACACGTGCTAATAACCTATCTACAACTTTTTACGTAAAATATCATTTAGTAAAACTACTTACGTGAAAAATTCTATAGATAAAAACTAAAAAAAAATCTCACCTCTATACACGGGAAGATTCAGTATTTTAAATAACTTTTTATATACTAGAGTAACATTATTATAAGTATTTTCTGCACACTTTTGATCAGTATGGAACCCGTATAGGTCCATCATTTGAAACTCTCTGGATCTCAATAGACCATGTTTCGGCCGTAATTCATCTCTGTACTTATTTGTTATCTGAAAAATAAATAATAGAAATATATAAAAACATAAAAAAAATATACCAACCGAATTCAGAACCTCCCCCTTTTTTTGAAGTTGGTTAAAAAAAGGATTGTCTCAAGAAATAAATATTTCTTCTTCTTCTTTTTTGTTTATGGCGAAATAAATATTAAATATACATATATAATATTGAAATCAGATTTTAACAAAATGTAAAATAAATTAAATGTTACTTTAAAGTAAAATAAAAAAGATTTTCATTCCTGAATTTATTTTTAGACTACAGGCCCATGTTTAAAAAATTATGGGTCATTTGAACCACCAGGTGACCTATCTAGAACGATATAAGAACATAAAATAATAAGATTCAGCACTATGCCGTCACTTGTAAGCTGTCCAACTGAGTGAAGATGAGAATTCGAAAGTACAGGTAGATATTTTTCCCCTTGTCTCCTTGATTTTTGTACAGCGTTGCGGAATAATGGATTAAAAGCAGTATTGAAATAGTATGACACAGATGCCTATGACTGCTTTTCATAAAAACTTACAAATTTAATTCACTTATTTCTAAACTACAGTAACATTATTATGCAGATAAATAATATTTAATACCTGAAAAAATTACCTGATAAATTAGTAAAGGCAATTGTTTATAAGATATTGGTCCTACATCAGCCATGAGATCAGCCACTGCTTCTTCATGAGTCTGGAATAATAAAAACAATTTCTTTATAATATATTTATACTATAGAATTACATCTATACTAATATTATAAAGCTGAAGAGTTTGTTTGAACACGCTAATCTCAGGAACTACTGGTCCGATTTGAAAAATTCTTTCAGTGTTAGATAGCCCATTCATCGAGGAAGGCTATAGGCTATATACCATCACGCTAAGACCAACAGGAGCGAAGCAATGCGGGTAAAATCGCAGGACACAGCTAGTTATATGATAAAAAAGGTCACTCGGCAAATGTTGTTCTCTGTAGAATGTGGACACCCTTATACACCCACACAAGTACATAAAATATAGGTTTACTGTACCTATTCAGATTTATTGAAATTATACAAAAAAAAAAAATGTGTCAACTATGTCTATATTATGAGAGTTTTATTTAGAACTAGCTTTGTATAAAACAAAATAAATTATATACTTAAACCTTCCTCTTGAATCACTCTATCTATTAAAAAAACTGCATCAAAATGCATTCCATACTTTTAAAGATCTAAGCATACATAGGGACAGCAATGGGAAGCGACTTTGTTTTACACATGTAATAGCTAGTACTTTAAACCTAACTGTAGACAATGCAAATTTAGATATCACTACATAGTATAAAACAAAGTCGCTTCCTCCGGCCCTATGTCCCTACATATGCTTAAATCTTTAAAACTATGCAACGGATTTTCATGCAATTTTTAATAGATAGATTCAAGAGGATGGTTTAATTATATAGTTTGTTAAGTTTTAGACAAAGCGGGCGAAGCCGCGACCGGAAAGCTAGTATTCTATAATTAAAGGTAAATTAAACTTCATTCTATCTAACAAAAACAACAGCAAAAACAACAAAATACTCACAGGCGCCAACAAATACCGTTTATCATGTCTATCCTCAACTTGAAACAATTCCGAACCAACATCCTCCAGCCTCCCCGATCGTTCCCATAATCGAGATGATGTTAAACATGGTAGCGATATTCTTTGAGCGTTCACGTCTTTTAAACATTTGTGGATTAAATCTTCAAGTTTGGTGATCGCTCGTCTCGCTAGCGGCAGGATCGTGAAGAAACCCGCACTCGTTGGACGGATGAGACCGCATTCTAGTAAAAGCTGTAATGTTTGAATCAACCATTCTATTAAATAAATGAGAAGGTTTGTGACGATGGATGTGTGTTGGTCTTTCACTGAAAATCTGCTAGATGGATTTGGATGAACGTTTACAGTAATTTGATATTTTTGGGTTTATGGCATTCAAATGCTTTATAAATATAAATTTATTAAGAATAGAAAAAATAAAATTTCAAATTTATAAGTTTATAGTAATGTAAGTAATATATTAGAATTACACATGAGCTATAGAAACACTTGATATATTGGTGAAACGGCACAGCAAACTGCAAAACTAGTATTTGATATATCTATATATATAAAACTCAAAGGTGACTGATATAGTGATCTATCAACGCACAGCCCAAACCACTGGACGTATCGGGCTGAAATTTGGCATGCAGGTAGATGTTAGGACGTAGGCATCCGCTAAGAAAGGATTTCCCGAAATTCTTGCGGGAACGGGGAAAAACGGGGATGCACGTACAAAGTCGTGGGCGGAAGCTAGTGAAGTATATATGTACTCCAGTCTCTAATTATGTACTACTATGTATTTGTGTGTACTAGCAACTTGCCTCGTGTTGACCAGGGATAAAGAATAGCCTTTATAAGTCGTTAAAAGTGTATTTATTGAAGCAATATTCATTATCGGATCAATACTTCCGATTACTTAATATAAAACTTACAACATACAATGTTGGAAGCTAACGACATTTGTATACATAAAATTTAACGTAAAAATGTGTTTCTAAAATTTTCAAGTACAATTGTAATGTTCTTTTTAGTAATAATATCTATTTACTTACTTTTTGACTTTTACATGTTATTTCAGTGTTTTTAATCTTAGCTCCTTTCGGTATTGTGATAATTGGTTGAAATATTTGAGAGAGTAACCTCATAATATTGATTTTATGTCTAAAAACTTATTTTTAAGTTATATTTCGTATAATTTAGCTTTGTTTTTATTTTCACTTTCGAGGTTATATCAGCTGATCGGTAATGTCACTTGAGACAGATGACAGTTGTTTTATTTATGGCATATTTTTATAGTATCGAATACAAGGTATTTGGGATATGTATAAAATCATAAGAAATTTAATTATTGTGATATACATTTCGTTCTTAACTTTTGAACTAAGCCATTACATATTATTCCAGATATTGATGGACATTGCGTTATAGTAGCTTGGATCCTTTATTTCTAAACCAAAATAATAATAATACCTATTATTGCATTCCGCGCGCGGCTTCGACAGCTTTGTATAAAAAAAAAGACGGGTTGCACTCCGGGAGTGCCGGCAGAAGTGAAAACTTGATTATTAATGTTGAGCATGTTTAATATTTTGGAATGGTATCCGTCTTACGCTTTTTCAATCAGGTCACGTGTCCTGACGCGAGCTTAAGATTTTATACCCATTACGGAAAAAGTGTTCAACGCCGCTAAAGAAGTTTTCACTTAAAAAATTTGTGGTTACCATAACATAACAATGAACATTAATAATTATGCTATCTGGAATACATTATACAGCTTGTAGTAAGCTTTTGCCCGACATTTATCTGAAACCGATTTTTTGGATCTTAAAACAATCATAATAATTATTATTTTTCGATTTTCAGTGCTTTTAACTATGTTAGTTAATTTTATATTTTAAAAATATTTTATAGCCTTTATATTACGGCGGCGTTTAACCATTGCATTGGCCTGAATGCTATCCAGCAACTTCATATCTATAACATTAAATGAAAACTAGGAAAATTCTTAAAATTAGATAAGAAAATGTGCAATTCGTCTATTTCAATAACTGTTGAACTATGGAATTTTCATTTTAATCATAGGTATTATTCTGCGGCCTAGCTCCACCTGGGTTGTTTTTTTATCAGGTAAGTATTATTTTTTATTTTAATTCGTCTCTTGACAATATTGGACACATCCAAAGATTTATCCAATTTACTGCAGTCATTTGGAAGATTAGTGCATACGAAAAATACATTGATTTTTATTCATTTTGATATGGAGGTAGAAGGCAAGTAGCGCAGTATTTTCCACCTACCCTACAACCGAAGCCAGGTTACAAATACTAGTAAATATGAATATCATCCGGATAACACAGCCATTCGAAGTGATATCGCAACAAATCATTTAACCCCGAGATAAGCGGAATAGAAAACCAGCGGCTCGTTCACTGAAATGAAAAGGGTGCGGACATGTTTGTAAAGAGAGCGATTTTATTATTGACCTGCTAGCACCGGCTTTGCCCGGATTTACATGAGATAGTGAGTTTGAAAAACTATAAAACACGCTTTTTTTTAAAGATAAATAAGGTACTTGATAAGTGTACTAAGTTTGAATTAAATCTCTCCGTTTAAACCGTACATAGGTCAAAATCCAATCGGAATAGGTTGTTAAATGCAAACATATAGGTGACTAGCGGTCCGCCCCGGCTGCGCCCGTGGTACATATTTCGCAATAAAAGGTAGGCTATGTTCTTTCTCAGGGTCTAAAGATTATCTGTGCCAAATTTCATCAAAATCGGTCCAGTAGTTTATGCGTGAAAACCATACATACATACATACAAACCTTTCCTCTTTATAATAATATTATTACCTAGGTGATAGGGTCAAGCTATTATTTATAAATGTTTGTTAATAAAAGCCTATTTTACTTGGTAAAGATTGTTAGGATTGTTTGCAGTGGTGAAAGAATTACAATTAGTTCAGTAGTTTTTTGTGTGAGAATATTAGGAACATAATATTATAATGTAGGTTCCTAATCTGCGTATACAAAAACACAAATATTTCTTCTTTAGAATATTATTTTATAGTTTATACGAGCAGTCCACCCCGACTTCACGGTGGTAAATGTTGACTTACATTTCCAAAGGTGAAAAAATATTTGAAAAGAAATAACTATTGAAAGTTCAAAAATCTTCTGTTTTATATTGTAAGTATCATGTATGTATATTTGAAGTATAATAGATTGGTGATATGCTGATTTATAAAAACAGGTAATATTACTGAAATGTAAGTCCTTCTTCCTACTTATATTACAAGCGCGAGTTTTGTTATTAGTTTGTAAATGTTCTTTCATTCAAAATATTTGTAACTTGGTATTTCAATAGATAATGACATAAGTGCACATCATCATGATCATCATCATTTATAATGCATTTATATTCATAAAAAAAAGAATGTCGCAATGACTTGAAAAAATGTATACAAAATTGTTACTTACTGAATAATTGTTTTTGATTTTTTTTATTTTGATCATCATATTTTCAATTTTTTCAAAACCGCGCGCTTGTGCCGCAAGTTTTTCCCGCCGTTATCAGTTCACACGTCATTTGCCGCGGCCATTTGTAAAATGGCACTGAAAGCAAAGCGCGGGAAACTCACACCGGGTAATTATAAAGGTTCGTCGCTTGTTTATTTTGTTAACTTCCTGAAGGGAAATTCGTTTATCTATTAGAGGTCTTTTAAAGTTCACTTTGGGGTAAGTATGGAAAGGGTTATTTAAAAAGTGAATTATAGAAGTTAGGACTGCCATTTTTTATTGAATTTTTTTTATTGACGAGCTGCGCTCCGCAGTTTCACCCGCGTGGCTCCGCTCATGTTAGTCTTGGCGTGATGATAGCCATCCTCGATAAGTGGTCTATCTTACACAGAAATAATTTTTCAAATCGGACCAGTAGTTCCTGAGATTAGCGCGTTCAAACAAACTCTTCAGCTTTATAATATTAGTATAGATATGTATTAGTGGAATGTAGTAAGCATTGTACTATACATCTAAAAGCAAGATTAATAATAATCTAATAACGTATACAAATGGGCAACATGACGGAACACCTGCGGGCTGTGAGTTATTGCGTCTGAATTAGGATTTAGAGTTTAGACGGACTGACTGAGGTATAATAGTCATAGCTATGAATGTTTTGGTGTGTAATTAATAGAAACAAGTTTTAGAAAAATATACAGCGTGATAGTCGGAAGAAAAAATTATGATGTAATATTATACTTCGAATCATTTCCTAAAATAATAAAATTTTAGAGATTTAAAGTAGGTACTTAACATTATTATTTTTATTTTAAATTTTCTTCAATATTAATTTATTTCAAGAAATTGTAACGAAGAAAATTTATCTACATAGTGACGTTATTATGGTAATTTCTATGCGTATTCCTGAAATAAATAACGGTAAATGATTCCTACAGCTAATATTTTTAGTAAGAAAATAACAAAATTACCTTTTATTGCATGTTTTACTTAGTGAAGGGCAAGAAAACCTTGCCTTTTTATGAGATGGACTAATAAAAAGGCTAGGTTTTTCATTGAATGATTAAATGAGCTAGTTGTCTGTAACATATTATTTGGGAAGCAATGCATGCTTAAGTTTTTTTGTGCACATCAATTTTACGAATTGCGAACACATAATTCGAAATACAAAAAAGGATGCCTTGCGCCATTAAAAATGTGAAAAAGTAAAAATTTATACTCTGTGCACGTTTCCCGCGTTTGTTTTAAACTTTTTCTAAACAATGTTGTAATTGCGGCGGGTGTTAGCGGTTTTTAATAATTTTAAATGTCCCCGCGCGATGCGGGCACGGCGGCGTGTTTCCAATGTTGGACGGTAATGTGACGTGTCGTTGACAATATTTCAATTTTCAGTTGTGAAATAAGGATGTAAAATACTAATGTGTTTTATAATGTAACTAGACTGTTTTTTTTTATTATTTTAAACTGAATAAAGGCATTACAGATAATCTCTGTAGCTAACAATATTTTTAGTTTAAAAAGATTTTCAGTTTAATGTCTTGAATTTTTTTTAAAATTAATGGAAATTTAAATTGTAAAATGAAACCTATACCATTATCTAAAATAAAATTAAATAAAAAACATTTTAATGTTAAAAGTACATTTTTCTTAGAATATGTATTTAAAAAATTAAGTAAACAGACAGAATATTATAATGAATCATAATGGAAACAAACTCCACAGCCACATTCGCCATTTTGCCCCGTTTTGGCGCGACGCGTGTATAATTGCAACACAGATTTGAATTATTCCCACGTACGGATACGGAATGCGCTTTGATTTTTTTACGAGGAAAGCGCGCGAAAAATTCGTTAAATGATATTGTCATTATTTTGGGGTTATGTTAGACATTTTTGAGGAAAATTTGTGGATTCCGGCTCTTTGAAGCTTTATCGTATGTATTTGGTAGTTGTGTAGGTATTTTGCTATAGGTAGATATTAATATTTAATACTATACTCATTACAAAATTGTATTGTATTTTCGATAATCATTTTTACATTTTACAATTTTAATTTTTCCACGCTCTATAAAGAATTTACGATTAAAATACAGGTGAATTTTAACTTGAAGGATGTTAGATTTATAATATGATGATCTCTAAATTATAATTATTTGCGTTTTTTTTTCAAAACAATAGGTAGGTATAAATACTTTTTTGCTTATTGTTATTCGACGTTTCTTAAAGCAAAGAAAGTACCTACTTATTTTTTTTCCAATAATTTCTATAGTAGAGCCATTTTAATAGGCAACATTTGACAGTTCAAAAAATTCAACAACGTAACCTAGTAACGACGACATAGAATAACATGTCGTATTGTTAGAACTGCACATTTGCTTAACTTTTTTCAATTACGTTTATATATTTATAATAATAATGACCGATACAAGTCATTTTAAGATTTCATTTTACTGATAAATTGGCATGTGTTTCAAGTTCGATTGACAAATGTTTCAAGTCCGTGTCGATTTACATTTTACTTTAATCGATGTTTTTAAGCAAGTTACCTCTCTTCGAAGATAAAATTGATAGACGTCAAATGTTGCCTATTAAATTGGCTCGACTATAACATGTTTAACAGAATGAAAAGTGAGCACGTAGCGTTTGTCAACCGCAGATATCATTCGTGCGAATAATTCGACGTCACGAACAAAGAATTGGGAAGTTGAATTGTACAAATCAATGAGTTGATTTAAGTTAGTAATATTTTTCTTTTTGGTTGATCAGCGGACGTGGTTGTAGCTGGTTGTAAATTATAGTCTTATTGGCACAATACATATATGTATATGGTTTTATAATTTACAAGCTGCGCTTCGCGGTTTCACCCGCGTGGCTCCGCTCCTGTTGGTCTTAGTGTAACGATATACAGTGTGTCCGGACATGACATACCGATATTTGAAGGGGCTATTCTCCAGGTATTTTTATCGACAATTCAACCCCTCTACAGTCCCCTACCTCACCCCCCTCAAAATGGTTTTCGAATCTTTTAAAGTATGTTAATCACTCTTATCAATTTTCAAATAAAACCAAATTTAGTATTTTGTGACACTCACTTTCGAAGTTATTACAATTTTCATAAATTCACTATCCGAATTGATAGGTTTGCCATTTTGAGGGGGGTGAGGTAGGGGACTGTAGAGGGGTTGAATTGTCGATAAAAATACCTGGAGAATAGCCCCTTCAAATATCGGTATGTCATGTCCGGACACACTGTATAGCCTTCCTCGATAAATGGGCTATCTAACACCGAAAGAATTTTTCAAATCGAACCTGTAGTTCCTGATATTAGCGCGTTCAAACAAACGAGCAATCTTTATAACATTAATATTAGTAATTAGTACCTATAGATTACACTTAATATAGATTTTTTCCCGCGGCTTTGCCCACGTTTTCAAAGAAAAACCCGCATAATTCCCGTTCCTGAGGATTTTCGTGATAATAAGCGTATGTCTTATTCTGGGTCTTAGGTAATTATTGTAACTTCAAATGTCTATATTGACCGGGTTAATATTTAATTTAATATAGTTAATAATATACTCGTGTGAAAGTGTTACAATATTGATCGGAAACGGCTTGACCGATTGTTAAAAATTTGTAACTTGTTTACTTGTAGATAACATTGTAAATTATAATTCCTGTAGCTCTACCATAAGTCACCATGAGTTTACGTAGGTACACGATACTCGCGATTGTAGTACAAAGCGGTTTGTATAAAATTTCGCACAGCGCCCCTGTGTGGCGTAGCGGAACTAAAAAGCCTACCATGAGGTGCAATAGTATACTATGTACAGTAGATAACGTATATTAAACTATACTACACTCGCTGTAGTAACCATACAATTTTTGCACCATGAGTTCTAATTTTGACATATGTCATAGTTTATAACTATTCGACGATAGATACGACATTCACGGTAAATAATCTCGTGAAAGTTAAGAACTATTCACGTCTAATATTGTAGTTACGTCAGACGATTTAACTAGGTATGTCAACTCATGGTAGAGGTACTGTACCTCTTAGGAGAGAAAAATTACCGCTAAAGTCTGCCACTACCGGTAACCCATTAATAATAATGATGAATTTAAAAATATTAATTTAGGAATAAAAAACAGGGGTTGTTTTGAAGATTTTTTTTTCAATTTTTTTCAGCATTTTATATGTCTACGGATATCATCATCACTAGGTACATAGTAAGTATACAACAAAGTCGTTTTCTCTGTCCCTATAATTTTAAGTTCTTATCCTATGGATGCTTAAATCTTTAAGCCTACTCCTACTACAATTTTGATATCCGCCTGCACGGCGGCTTCGACCGCGTTTTAAACAAAAAAAAAAACAGGTAACTTGGATTATCAAAATATATCCTATGTGTTAATCCACGTTACCCTCTATAGGTGTGCTAAATTTCATTGTAATCGGTTCAGTAGTATTTGCGTGAAAGAGTAACAAACATCCATACAAACACATGCATCCATCCTCATAAACTTTCGCATTTCTAATATTAAGTAGGATTATAGGATAGGAATATTGTTATAATTGAATCTGCTCTCCGTTGTGTAGTCGGTTTTCCGTATAAAGAATGACAATAGATGGCGCTTTCATAAACACCAATACCTATAGTCGAAGAGAGGTAACCTGCTTAAAAACATCGATTAAAGTGAATTAATCGATACGGACTTGAAATATTTGTCAATTGAACTTGAAACACATGTCTATTTTAAAATTCATCAGACGAATATGTACCTGTCCCAGTAATATACTTTCGTTCGTAAATTTAAGGAGCAAAATAAGACAATTAAAAAAACACAACGCATTTATTAATGAAGTAAGTAATCAATGCATTTGATTCTTGATGTCAGATTTCGATTTTTAGAGGCGACCAGAGACGTCTATTTAAATTAAAAGAAAAAAAGGTTTATTGACACAAAATTGTAGCGACGTCATTTATTTAAATCAGAAATTGTTTATAATGTTTATAATGGTTTATGAGTAAAATCAAATCTTAAAATTACTTTTATCGGTCATTATTATTATAAATATGTAATCGTAATTGAAAAAAAGTTATGCAAATGTGCAGTTCTAACAAAAAGAATTATTATATTATTCTATGTCGTCGTTATTAAGTTACGTTGTTGAATTTTGTTGAACTGTCAAATGTTGCCTATTAAAAATTTAAAATGGCTCTAATATAGGTCCTAGGACATACGATTAACGATACGAATAAAGATGGAATAGAAATAATCGGTCTTTGGAGCACAAAATGACCTATAATATATTATCCTTTCACCATTGCATATTCTTAACACAATAAGACTGATAGTTGCAGTAAGTTTTATGTCAAGAAAATTTATAAAGAATATAAAAGACGTGTGGCACTCGGGGACTGCCGCGGTAAAGCTATTGCATGCTATGCCTTCAAGCCACACCTCCGCGCCGGTCGGAGTGGGGAGCGTGAGGTTTTTCGTTACGCAATTTCTGGATTCGGTCCCCGCGCTCAAGGCCCGCGATAGGAGCTATGCAATAGCTTAAAAAAAAACGATTGCTCTGGCCTTGCGCTATATTAAAAAAAATAGTAAGTACATAGGTGCGTAGGTATTGTATGCCATACATACGTTTAGGCAAGCAGATAAATTTTATAAGTAATTCTATTCGTTTGTAGAACCTTTATCTTAAAAGTTTAAAACCCCTACTATGATACCACTTCTACAAGCTATAAGGCATTTTCAAAATGAATTCTTATTAGTTAGGTACTTTGTGTTTAAAATATTTTTCTGATCATAGCTACACTCCATCGTGCTTATAAAAAGATGGTCGTCGGGTTTTTATATAAAAGCAATAGAAAAGGGTGATGCTGGTATATTTTGTAACTAGCTTTCCGCCCACGGCTTCGCTCGCGTTTCCAAAGAAAAACCTGCGTATCGCCCGTTCCCGTGGGATTTCCGGGATAAAACCTAGCCTATGTGTTAATCCAAGTTACCCTCTATATGTATGCTAAATTTCATTGAAATCGGTCCAGTAGTTTATGCGTGAAAACCATACATACATACATAATTACAAACCTTTCCTCTTAATAATATTAGTATAGATAAAACAATTTTAGTAATATCGGTGTAGCTGTTTTTGAGTTACAATTTGTAGCTTTGACTATTTTTTTATTTATTCATATTTTATTATCAGGCCAATAGTAATTCATAATAATTTTAGTTAGTACTTACTTACTTCAAATAAATAATTGAACATGTATTTTTGTGAAATTCTTAGAACGGTTATAAAATCTATGCAAGTTAAATTAAATTACTAATAACGAAGATTATTAATTCTAGGATGGAATACATAATACACAGACATTCGACTGACCGGTTGGTTGGTAGTGGCCCTGCCTTCCAAGTCAGTGGTTGTGGGTTTGATTCCCACCCGGGGCAAATATTTGTGTGATGAACATAAATATTTGCTCTGTGTCTGCGTGTTAATTATCTATATAACTATTTATTTAAAATTATATATTATGTCACCGGAGTCACCGACATAGCTCGCCGGATTAGCACGTTGAAGTGGCAATGGGCGGGGCACATAGCCCGTAGAACCGATGGCCGTTGGGGCAGAAAGGTTCTGGAATGGAGGCCACGTACGGGAAGACGAAGCGTGGGACGACCTCCCACAAGATGGACAGACGACCTGGTCCGAGTGGCAGGGAGCCGCTGGATGCAGGCCGCCGGTGACCGGTCGTACTGGAAATCCTTGAGGGAGGCCTTTGTCCAGCAGTGGACGTCCCACGGCTGATAAGAAGAAGAAGAAGAATATATTATGTATGTATGTTTATCAGCCATCTGGTTTCCATAACAGCGAAAGAAAGCGAGCGAAAAGCTTAGTATGGGATCAGATCGTGCCGTGTGTGAAAATTGTCCTGAAATATTTATTTATTATTTATTTTATTTATATATAAGAATGTTTATATTGTATATCTGTGACATAATATGAGCCTTCTATGAGCATTTTAAATCTTTGTTCAGTAGGTCAAATTGAAGGATTCATTTCAAGAAGTAGGTAAGATGATCATAGATAAATACAAATTATCCTTTAGACAAATAATTTGTGATTCCTCATGGACATGTCCAAAAGCAATCTTAGAAGCAAATTTTCTAAGATTTGTTTAGCAACACAGTCAACCAACATGAGCAATTGCTGGCAACACTGAGTGTTGCAGAATTGACAACGTATCGCACGCATACATCGGGAAGTTCTCTCGAGAAGCGTCAACATAATTTTAACATTGTTGAACTTGTTGATCAAATGTTGCTCAACAAATGTAATACTAATATGTATTACGTTTGTTGAGTTGAACATTACTACGAGTAATAATAATTATTATACAATTGAAAAATGAAAATAAGCCGAATTTCCCGACATAACCTCTTAAAAAAAGATACCGCTATCCATCAATATCATAATATCAAGACGTCAAACTCCTTATTTTCTAGTTCTCATCGTTAAACGTTAAAAGGGTGAAATAAAACACAATTCAGAATGTAAACAGATATATTTCATAACCATTTGGATAAGATGCGTCCATTCCAGACTATCAGTGACTACCGACTATTACAGGCGTCATTGTTTTTTTGTGATGTTTTTAACTGTGTGGTGTGTATTGTAAATAATGTGACTAAGTAATAATATCACTTTCAACCTCATTAATTACTTTTTCAATGTTACAAAAATAATACGAAAAATCTTGTGATTATGTAAAGTGTAGGGTATTTGGATAATTTTAATGTATCTAATAGTAGCTCCTTCCATTGATAATGTATAAATGTTATCATTTGTACTTTTTCTGCTGTAATCTTTCATTAATAAATAAATGACCATGTTAAAATCGCAAAAAACAATGACGCCGCATTATGGCAACAGTCTCAACAACACCGATTGAGCATAGGCAATTTGACGTTTCAAACCCGTTCTTAACCAAAGAGCAATGTTGCCACAATCATGTGAGATATGTCGTAAAAAATCTATACATTCAATTGCGAATTACAAACTTCCAACTACGTCTAATATAAATATGTATAGATATAGAAATATGATAATTTTGATTACGAGCTTATTTTAACAAATTCGTGGGACACTTTTGTATCAATTCAAATACTAATATACTGGGTAGGAGCGACTGGTGGTAAAATTTTAGTATTGAAACATATTAAGGATTTAATTCTAATAGAAATTTAGAGAAAACGCTTGAAATAACCCCTTATTTTATAGGATTATAACTTATTTAACATTGTATAATTGTTAAACACCAAATTCGCTGCTTACCCACATAATAGATGACCAAAACTACATCAAATAGAAACTATGTTTTCAAAATTTCAAAGAGAGAAAGACCTAGGTATACTATACCAAGAAGTACATCAAAATACACACACAGTATTTTAAATAACAATCTTAACTATAATATTTACAGTTAATCAACTAATAAATGGATACGCGACCCCTTAAATTTTGATTTAAAGAAATGCTATTAGCGCTATTTCAAAATGTAAAGTTATCATGTAATTATTATATTGTCGTACGTTACAGCGTTAGGATGAGTACTTAGTGCATGATAACCAAACTAGCATCCAAATGTAGTTGTGAATTAAAAAAAAAAACTTCCAAACCGTTTATGGCACTGTGATTTGAATTCCAAATTAAATAAAAAATATCCAAGCGGGGTCGCGCGTACCAAAACTCACTGTAAAAACTTAATTACAAAAATAACAATCTGTTGACTAGAATTACGGCTCGACCTCAAGTGTGGATTTTACTGACACCAATGAATGCTTCTTCTTCTGTAAGGAAACATCCTTAATTACCACTTGGTACATATGTGTTTCAAATCTTATATTCGTTGATATGGGTATCTCGTATCTATAAAGGTAATAGATATACTTGTCGAAAAAGGAACTCTTTGACAAATATCAGAGTTTAAATAAGCTTTGTCCCCGCTATTACATTAATTCGTGTACAAATTTTTAGTCTCAATGGTCATAATATGCCAGTAAAATTCACACAGAGTTCTTGCCCTAACTAAAAAGAACAATATATCGCAAATATCGCTCTATATTACAGGTTAATACAAAAGAATGAGGAATTTATCATTAATGAGTGTGATGATATTATATTGTCACACAATGAGGCACTCAGCTTAATTTTACAGGATCTCTACTGAACACTCTGATTCTTAACTACACGGAAATAAAAAGCACTTGTTCAGACTGATACCGAATAAAAAAAAATCGTTAATTTGAACGAAATTTTAGCGCGAAACCATAGACGCAGCTGTCAAACTGACAGCCGCCACAGATATAAACAAGTGCCCTTACAGATTGTACAAAACAAATTCTAGTGCATCCCAGCCAAACGGGATTTCATAAAATATAACGGGTGACTATTCAGTCTATAAATTGTCAAGGAAGACATTATCGAGTCACAATACAGATTATAAATACTTTGTACTACGAGGGGTACTAGCTCCATTATTTGTCAATCACAATATTTTCATCTAAATTACACTACCAAAGTTCTAATTCGTCGGGCGCAACGGCCCACATCACAATTTCAACGGTTCAAATAAAATTGTACAAAAAATATTGTCTCCATTTTCCAAACTAATTTGGTCCGTTGTCTACATCTATTTCTAGCCTTTTAACCAAAGCGAATTTAAAATAAAACAAACTAATAAGGCACAATGCATGTGTCTCCGGGTTCAATCTGATATGCCTCCATTCTACATCTACGATTTCTACCTCAAAAAAAGGTTCTAAGCGAGTCGTTTCCAAATCACATTTCAATAAAAAAACTAAACTATCAAACTACGTATGTACTCTGAAAAACCCAGCACCCAAAACCATCGCTATTGCTACAAGTCTATATACTGGGATGCACTTTACTAGAGGGTAGTAAAAATAAATGAAGCATAAATAACAGCTGCGGGTGGAGACAATACTCGGGGTCCGGTATTGTCTATGGAATGGTCTTCGCTCTTCGTCGCCGCTCCGCCGGGCCTGATCATGCAATCTTCTAACTCCGCCGCGCTCATGCAAGTGTTCGGTTATTCACACTATACTCAAACTATCTTCCGAATCTAATGACGCCATGTCCGGAAAAGCTTCTACGTAGTCAAATTAGGTACGGAAAAAGCGATAAATGAAAGATCGACTGTGTTTTGTTACCATTTATTTCTAATAATCAACTAAGTGAAGATGATCCATTAGGCTTTATGGAGGCGCGCGGCCCTCTAACCCGCTAGCAACGTACCATCCTAAGACGCCACGTCACGAGGCGTACACTACATAATAATATAGTAGACTGGATAACTATCAAATATAAACTTATCCAAATAAAGCATAATTAGAGCCATGACATCCACTCACATAGACTTGAATCTCGTTACTTAAGGTACCAATCATTTCATTCCAATTTAAACACGCTTACTTAAAAACTTCAATAATCTGTATCTTTTCTAATAACAGTTTCATCACATTCCTTTTTATACCAAAGGTATAGAGTGAAAGAGACAAAACAATCATTGGAGCGACCATAGACTAAGAAAGTTTACAAGTAAGACCTCAGTAAGTCTATGTTTTGGATCAATTTCGATATTATTTACCATAATTATCTACACAACTAAACCCAATTGTCCCGCTACTCGCAGATAATACATAATCATCAGTATTGCACATTATATTCTAGTAGCAGTCGGTGATGAGAAAACAGCCCATGTCTACACTATAGTACATACTTTATATTTTTATATAATTCTACCACAAAATGCCTTTTAAATAAATAAAGGAATGTCGTTTAATACAGCCACTATACTAGTTATACTCATATACTGTCAGAGTTTTAAAACTAGCTACGAACTACAAAGAATATGACTAAATACTGATAAAATAAGTTACCAAATAAATAAAAATCAATCTTAATCGTGGGCAAGAAACAGTATTTCACAATCAATTAGTCGACAATATATTTCTAGATACGTATCAAAATTACAACTTCCAAGCTGTGAATATGCTAAAATATTTCTCTGACAGTGAAAATATTCAAATATTAAATTATCAATAGCGATAACACTCTCGTTGCCTTACAGGAACGCGCAGTGCACTAGGAGAGTGAGTACAGCGCACGATTCGTTGAGCGAACACGACCGCACGCCCCAAGCGGCGAACGACTACTGAACCTTAACACATGTCAGGTAAAAATACATATACCCGCTACTGAATACATCGACCTATATTACAAAAATATTATAATATGCAAGTGTATAATAATTCATCTACGCTCTGTGTCCTGCCACCAGTGCCTTGCGATGTACTTGATCATACACAGCGGTTATCATAATTATTGCTTTCGAGTTATCCTTACACCATATATTATGTAAATCTTCAAAATCACTACTCTACACACTACACTAGCATCTGCCGAAAACACACAACGTAATTTAAGATATTTCTTGTAACATTATTATATTATACTGATCAAAAAGTTGTATATTAAACCATTTATGTATAACCTTAACGAATATAACATTGGTCCAGAGTAACTGGATACGCGTAAGCATAGACACCACCGTAGTGATGTCCTGTGCTCGTGCTGTGGCACGTCACTACTGCGCAAGCGGTCGATACGATACGAGTCAGGCGAGAAGTTGAGCAAGATAAAGACTCTAGGATTCCGTCCAAATCGTCGCCACCTCGAGGAACCTAATTAAAATGACTAGAAAATTAACGTTTCGTCATGGCAACAAATCAGTGGCAATCCATTCTCATTATTGTCTTAATCTTATTCTACTCTGAATTTTGGCAAACTGGCAACACATTGAGTTTTACATTTGAAAAGAGTCGCCTCCGCCCTTGAGCAAAATGCGTTTGGCCCGTTTTTGGCAAATCAGATTCAACGGAAGACTGAAGGCCTCAAGCGAAGCGTACTACATAGGTCTACGCTACGTGGCTACGTCGCCGCAATAGCACGGTTCACAACCAAAGTGTGGCAAACGCCTGTAACAATTGACAGTGACATTGGAAGATGCAAGTCCTCGCGCACTCCATGCCGACCCGAGCTCAGTGTTAGTCACGAGATACTACGTTACCATGCTATCGACAAGACCCCACTCCTTCACGGCGAAGGTGTCGCACTACATGATCATCTACTGCTGAACCCAACGTGCATAAGCTATAGGTAACCCGTGAAAACCCTCGGATCTATGAAATAAAACACACAATTCTAATATTATTCAATGTAATGACACAATCTAGGTGCTCAATTACAGGTTACTCACGAGCAGACTAAATAAACACTACTTCTAACATACCTCAAAACTCCACTGTTACCTAACTAATACAGGTGTATTAAAAAATATAAATAAACTATGTTAGGCTGTGGGGTTGCCACCTTTCGTGGGAACCTCATACATATTAAAAAAAATTAAGTACATAAAATTTTATGGGCAAACCGCCAGTGTGGCTTTTGGCGACACTCGACGGTTGACCGCGGAGGGGTCAGTGACGTCACAATTCAAAACCGTCTAATACTGAGAAATTGGGAAAAATAATAATATACAAAAGGTGTTACCATTGCGACCGCCGCGATTTCGTGTTTATGAGATAATTATCAATGGAAATCTAACATTTAACATCAAAATTTGTGACCACACACGTCAAGTTATAATATCATTTAAGAGTAATTTTATATCGACACAAAACCACGGCGGCGCGTCAAATCTCAGAAGGTTCTAGCCTACTTATAATAATAAGAATACTGCTAATAATAAGGGTATGTGTATACATGTGAATTTATAGCTATTGTAGCCCCGATTTGTGGAATTATATTTAAACAGTGGCAACACTCAATCCAAGAAGATGACACGAACATTTAAAACATATCACTGGTATGTATATGCACGTAATTTATATCGTAAGAAATTTTATTATCTATGCAATTTGCCATTAAGTCAAGCAAACCAGGGCTACGTTATAAGTGAATCGACCTAATATAGGAATGTGGTCGAAAAGCTGCCGCATGCATTGGCTCTACATACAGGTAAATTAGCTTGGAGAAATTTTTGCATATGTAGTGGTGTGTATATTACTCAGATCTTAGAGCGCGTTTCCACTATATCGTTCTGGCCTATACAAAAATGTTTCGATATCCTAACATTACTATTTAATTTTATACTTATTCCTAGCAACACTTTTGTTTTCAATAAAAACAAGTTTTTATTTGAAAGAAAATGGTTTTGACTTTATAAAAAAAAATATATCATTCAATTTTACGTCCTTGAGCAAACGACAAGGCGACTACCGTGAAACAATAAAATATCGTGTCCATAATAATTTGTTTCATAATTAATATTTGACCATAATAATTACGAAACAAAACAAATAAATAAATCGTCACTTGATAGTGGAAAGTGGAAACACGCACAAAACCAGAATAAACCAGTTTACGCTGTCCGCAGGTGCCACGTGCAGTCGTTTGGTACTGTTAGAACATAAAGCACATTTCATTCAAAAAATATAATTATTATGTACGTAGTTTAATTGATAAATTTTGTATTTGTTGATTGTTGTTATTATTTGTTATTATTGTTATAATATTTGTTGAAGTGAATTACATGTCCCGCAGCCGGAGGCCCCAAATGAAAACTCAGATGTACTTAAAAACTACATTTAATAGCTAAAATGAGACTTTTACACCCATGTCTGCACGATGCAGACCGGAGTTAAAGAATGAATTTATACAGTTTAATAATTATAAAGACGTAAGCTTGGATGCTAACTAAGGGAAATCGCATCCACATTCTATTCCCGTGCGAACGGCGTATTCAGCAGTTTTGTATGAAGGCAGGGCCATAACTAGTGTTTAATTTGTGTGTAAGTGTTGTAACTTTATATTGTTAATTCAATATGGCTCCAGTGTTAAAACATGGTCGAGGCAAGCCTTTGACTTCTCAAACTAAAGAATTAAACTTTAACTCTGTTATTGTCTCTGTAAATGTCGTTTCTTTTTCAGGTTAGTAAATTTTTCATTTTAGTAACATTGTTAATGTAAAAGTTATATGTATGTTAAATGTGCAAATATTAAAATAAAGTCTCATCTTTTTCAGAGGAGAAACACATATAGTTTAATTTAAAATCCCTTATATATACAGGGTTACTTGTAAAACACCGGCAACCTCGCAGGACAAGATAGCTAAAATCATAAGTAACAACATTTCGACTTTTGATAATTTGTTAGATTTTATTTTCATACAAAAATAAATATTCATTTAATTTTCCGTCTGAATATTATAAACTCTACGCCTCCCAAAAATTACGTAAACAAAAAGCGAACGAGAGGGGGAAGGGGGCGTCGCGTCGTCCATCCGATAATTAATAGAACATAGACTTACAAATGTAAGGAGAGTACAATAAAAGTTTAAAAAATCATTTAAAAATAATTTATTGCGTTATGCCAAAAGTCGTAGAACAAATGTTGTTACTTATGATGTTAGCTATCTTGTCCTGCGAGGTTGCTGGTGTTTTACAAGTAACCCTGTATAAAATAAAAACTAAAAATAAAATGTTGTTTTATTTTATTTGCTGACCATACACTACTACAAACGCAAAAATTTCTCCAAGCTAATTTACCTGTAACCACCTGTCTCTGCCTGGTGATAGTCTGGCAAGACCAATTTTATTGCTAGGGGTTGCCATTAACAAAAAATTAACAGCGGCAAGATTTAAATCACGAAAATAGTACTAATAAAAGGATATCCAAAGATAAATATAAGGTATATTAAGACTATAGTATGTCAAATTATATGACGTCATTCTTACTTAGTTTGAAACGTAGAATAGACGAAAAGCTTTGAATAGATGGCGCCACTAGTCAACTTGTAATGCATATTACGTCGTATTTTCAAGAAAATTTAAGTACTAATTATACATTTTATGCACATTATATTGAAACCATTTTTTATATATGTAAAACGCGGTCTCTATTTGATATTTTTTTTTATTGAGCAACACTTTTTTTCAGTAGTTTACTTTACACACAAGATAATTTGATAAATAAGCATGCTAAATGTATTTTTATAAAATGCTAGTAGCGCCACCTATCTTTAAAGTTTCAATAGAAGCCATCCCCATTGCGACAAAGTTAAAAATAACCCCATAACATTACCATGGGAAGTTTCATCAAACTACCCACATCTAGAAAATTTAAAAAATGACAATTAAGTACTAAGTTCCAAGGAGAATACTGAAGGGACCAAGTCCAAGGTAATTTCGACTTAAACCTAGAAATTGCACGAACACAACCATCAATCGTCTTTTAATAATACTTGTCTAATCACAGAGTATAAATATTCGAGTATTGCTTTAAGTTTTAGGTTCTAACTACCACTATGAAGTTAAGTACACACGACAAACGGCGTGGGCTCGTCCGAGATATAATCAAACCTGCACACATGCATACAATACATAATACTAATACTTTAATACTTCGCGTATCTTAAAAATATAAATAAATACATGAAAACCACGCAATTTCCCGACAAACCCACTTACCGTATAATACTTACCCGCAAAATAATCAAATAGGCAAGGACCAGCTCGCTTCGGTGGAAATTTTGGCGCAAGTGTTGAGACCAGGCAAAGACAGGTGCAGACTATAGCTGTTATAATACTTAGCTTATTGTCATCGTACATTATAGGTGTTAGTAGCATTCCAAGTTACTTAACTATGACAACCCACGGCCAGAAGACCAGACTGCCTCTGGTTTTAGATAAATGCGGGTAGTTTTAAAATTTCTGCAATTATGACACATCAAAATCTATCTAAATAGATATACATATATATTGTTTTAAAGTGACGAATTATTAATTTTAATAGATATTTCTTCTAGCTAATTTTAAGTTAACTGTATAATTATCCGAATATATCGATCTACCTTCATTTTTTTAATTTTTTTCATTCAATAAACATTTTATATAAGTTGTATAGTTTTGAGTGCGTGCACGCGGTCGATTGAGCCGAGGTGAAAATCGATGGATAAAAACACATTAAAACAATATAAAGAAAATCTAAAACCAAAACACAGTCGTGGTCTTCAAATCAAAATTGATAAACCGAGCTTACACGATTCTTGAGATGGCACATAGCCTCTCTCTAAGGCTTTGAAATAACACTAAATTTAAAGATATGATGATTAATTGAGATTCACTTATTGCACAAATGCTTTAATCACATCAAAAAACACTACCTTTACGTTGAAGTATGAGGAGGTAGTTTGCAATATTGTAGGAACATTTTTTTCTAGTCAGATTTAATTGTGGTATATTTTGACTAGCACAATAGATATAGTCATTCGAGTTTACAATCACTTTTTTACGCAATTCGTAATATTATTTTTTTGTAATTTCGAAGGTAGTTAACATTTTACACTGATGTAAGTACATACTTCAATGGAATTCCGTTGAACATATTTGTTTTAAAATTGCTAGCTATCTCTTTCGCTCTAGCAAAAAAGTCTTCTTTGTAAAATGTACCACTTAAAATCGTTCAAATGAAGGTAGTATACAAATACTTTATTATAGCCTTGATCGAAAACCTAATCATAATTCAATCACATGAGCAAGAGCAAGTACACACACAATATATTTGGCAACATTAACACTAAACATAAAATAAATAATTGACGACGTCCGCCATCTCAAGAATCGCGTCAGCGTGGGCGTCGTCTACATCATACAATGGCATATAAATGATTGCTTTTTCGGTTAGATATGTATGAGTGGTGAGCTCGCGGCGGACCCGCGTGACGTCACGGGCTCGCGGCGTGACGTCACTCGACCCGACCGAGCGATCGAGCCGCAGAGACGTTCCAATTATCTACGTGTACCCTCATTTTCAAACGACGCGGATCGCGACCTACATTCCCTTCGAGCATACAATAAAACGTCAAACCGCGTATAAAACGGCGGGTCGAGTCGGCGCCGCGCCGCGTCATCCAAAACTAAACGTACATACATACGGTTTGGCACAATTTAGTGTGTCGCAATGGCACGGAACTATAATACTGATACGGGGGCCGCGACCGCCACGCGAGGTCCGACCGCCGCGGAGACTAAAAAACAAAAACGGCCGCGAGACGCGCTCCTACGAGACGCAAAGCGGGAGTCGAGTCGGGAGATTAGTCGAGTTCAACTAACGAAACTGAGATCTTCGATGCGGGAAGGTCGCTCGCCTAGATGTACATGGGCACGCCGTACACGGCGCTCCAGTCGACGCCCTGGAAGGAGGACATGTCGACGCCGGCCAGCGAGTAGGCGGCGCCGAACTGCGGCAGCTGCGGCGCGGGCGCGGGCGGCAGCGCGGCCGGCAGCGCGTAGGGCGCGTAGCGGTAGGCGGGCACGCCGCCGCCGTACACCAGCCCGCGCCCGGGCCGCAGCACCAGCCGCTTGGCCAGCGCCAGCGGCGCGCCCACCGCCTCCTTGGGCTGCGCGCGCTTGCACTCCACCTTCTTGTTCTTGATCGTGTGGAAATGTATATCGCAGACGCGTTCGACGGCTTCCTCCGAGTGGAAGGTCACAAATCCGAAGCCGCGATGGCGTTTGGTTTGCTGGTCCATGAGCATGACGGCGTCCTCGACGAGGCCGAACTGCGAGAAGTAGGCGCGCACCTCCTCGGCGGACGTGTCCTGGCCGACGCCGCCGACGAATATCTTCTTCGTCTTGGCCGGCTTGGGCGCCGACTTGGGCGTCGCGTGCTTGGGGTCGATGCGCTTGCCGTCCAGCGTGTGCACGGGCACCGCCAGCACCTTGTCCACGGACGCGGCCTCCTGGAACGTGATGAAGCCGAAGCCGCGCGAGCGCTGCGCGCGGCTATCTATTAGTATGCCCTCTATTTGCCCGAATTACTTTAGTAGTATGTACCCAAACGTCAATATATTTAATAAAAACCACTATTAGCTTTGAAATGCAAATTAAACACATTTTAAAGATATCCAGACGTCATACTACCAAAAAAATTCGGGCGTCAAAAAAAGTGCAATACAAAAATCCAAGTTACACACGCGTACATAATAAATAAGCATCACACGAACCGATTGCGTTCCTGGCGATCTTTAGCTTCGTCTAAAACTGTAGCGTATGTAACCGTCCGTTTTTGCAAAGCACGCGTATTAGTACAACTTTATACTAAAGGGACAACACCTAAGATACACAACCTACTGTACTTATTCTTGTAATCTCAAGGGTTTTACGGGATTTACGTTCATGCTTCATATTACAAACTAAATATTAGTCGTGTCTAACTTCGAAGTGTTTCCATGGAGGTAGTTTGAAAAAATATTATTAGTAGGTACTATAATATGTGAATTACTGTTAAAACCAAAATCTATGGAAATACAATATCGATTTTATTCAAAACCCAAACATGTCTAACGCTCTAGCTCGATACCGTGACTAGAAATAATCCTACCGAGCACCATATATTTTCTACCATTTTAGGAGAAATTTACAAGTGTTATATTTCATCTATGCTAATTACACGTTTTGCTAATCTGTATAAATGTTAATCTCAAACACACGAAAATATAGCTATTACTAATAATATAATAAAAAAACGGAAAATAATGTTGCCATAAAATAAGTGATTGAGAATATGAATCCACCATCTTTTTTAGAAGTTGTGTGTACAGAGAGACAAGTATAAAAAAATATACTACATACTTATAAGAGTATTGACATTGCTTACAAAGAATAAAATGTTCTACATAAGTGTTACAAGATTATAGTTAACTACATATTTTAGTGATTTTAAATACATCAACTTATGTACAGAATGAGAAGAAGTTCGAAAATACGAGAATATAATACGTATAATGTTAATAAAGGAAAAGATATGAAAATACAGAAAAAATAAAAATAGTGGACTGATTTTTGAAGATGGCAACACCAATAGAAACTACCGTAGTTCGGAAGAGAGTAGTCTATGCCTATCTCGATCTATAGGTTAGTGACTCTAGCATGCCAGTGTTTTTACTTAATACCCATTTTATTACATAAATAGCCCAACTATATGTCTACAGTGGCTTAAACAAAACTTTTTAACTCAAAATTAAACCTTTGAGCAAAAAAAAAGTTGAAAATTCAGATTCTGTTATTATTACTCCATCTTTACACGTCAAAAATAACAACTAAAGCTTAAATCTTTACAAAGAGGGAAAATAGGCGAAAAATTAAAATCACAAATACAAAAAAAAAAAATACCTTTAAAAAGAACAAACTCCCACGTTTTAACTATATTATTTAGTAACTTTATAAATTACTATAAGTAATTTTACGAACGCGTAATTCTTCAAAGCATCAAAGTTTTGTCTTGACTGGGCAATGTACCATACAGATACCCTAAAAAAACCCAAAAAAATTGATCTTTGCCTTCACTGGGCATACAGGTAACCTCATTAAACCCAAAAAATAAATTCCAAAAAAAAACTAGTTTTGTTTACGCCACATCCACGCACCATATACCTAGATCAAGACGTTAGACTACCTATTACCAGACCTAAGTCAAAATATCGGTCACTGACCCGAATGTTGAGCGCCGTGTCGAAATCATTTACAGCTGATGGTTTTTAACAGAAAATTAATATATTTGTACATATTATTGTGTGTATTCATTGTTGAGTGTGATAATGTCTTATTGCATACGTGAGGGATGATTTTTTTGTATATGGCAATTGAATTTTTACCTCTTTTTTGCTATAGCGACATACAGGTAATATTTGCTGTCTTGCAGTTAAAATGTTAATTATGTTTTTAAAGACATTTTTTCAAATAAACTTTTGTACACAATTTTTTGAAATAAATACTAGATTATTTTTCCTGATTTTTTTATTTATTTAAAATATTAAATACACAGATTTGTTATGGAGCTTTTTCGCCAAGGACTTTTTTGTTCCCTTTAGCTTCAGAATGGTGTTGCCACCATTCTGAAGTTCAACATGTGAAGTGTAAAAAGTAATTTCTGCATTTCTTTAGTCTAAAATGACTATAATTTTTTTAACCCTGTATGTTATGAGACATTATCACAATCCATACTTAACTATCCTAAGCTTATAAAAATAAATTTCAAACATTAATACAGGAACAAAAATATTAATTTCAATTTATTCGTAAAACCAAAAACCTTCTTAAAATTAATTATTTATTAAAGTAAATAAATAAATGAAAAGACACTAAAAAGATATATGCTCTTAAACTGTAAGTTTGGGTTAAGTTTTGCTAAAATTTATATAGTCTTTTTTGTACTTGTGTAGTATGTAATAAACAAAAAATCAAAAGTTAAATTAATCACCCTCTTCTTTGAAGTTGGTTAATTTAGTAATTCCTGTATCATTGTTCATTATATAAATTCCTCATTTACTTGGATTGGCATCTTTAATGCATATGGTTGATTTATAAAGGGTATAACTATTCACCTATAAAAAAATCTGTAATAACATTCCAATAAGGATCTTAAACATTTATCTTCCTGGCCATATCCTGCCTAATAACAGATATACATCTTCCGCCACATTACCCTACCCTCGCTCCTCAAACCACTCTCCGCTCACCTGCGTCACAGGATCCTTCATGATCAGCACGTCCGTCACTGCGCCAAACATAGCAAAGTACTCTCTAAGCTTCTCCGAGCTTGTCTGCCAGCTGAGGCCTCCGACAAACAGCTTGCTCGGTGACGGGGATGTGCTGCCTGCGTTGTTTGGTACTGGTGTTGAGCGGCCTGATGAGGGAGATGTTTCTGGAAGAGTGGTGTTCATGTGTAATCTAAATATGCTACTACTAATATCATTTTTTTTGTCGATAGGGAAGCGCTTGAACACAATCTCGCCTGATGTTAAGCTGAGATGTGGTCTAAGATGGTATGCGCTTCCCCCGAAGGTACCTGTTCACTCTACACTTGAAGACCCCCATATTGTACTTGATGTATCAATTTGAAATATAAAGTTTGTGAAAAATGAAGTCCTGTGTTCCCTTATAGGATATGGGGCAGGGTGTATACAAAAATAGTTCACTTTTTGATTTTCTAATTCATAGTTGCGATTGTATGTATTTTTTACAGTATAGAGACTAGGTATTTACATTAAATAAAATTTGAAGTAAACTATTTTTGTAGTATTGAGACAATCAGAATAGAATGCATATTAAAACATTGTCAGTACACCCATATGTATGTTTGTGCATGTATCATACAAAAATTAAGAAACCTATTAAAATAAAAGCAGTTTTCAATAACTCAGAGATACTTTTAATACAAGTTAGGCTAAAAAGGACATGGGAAGGAGCCAGACTGTTTCGTGTCTAGTGCTTTTTATATATAATCTTTCTAGTCTAGCTATAAATCGATAGATACAGTTAATTATAATATGATTAAGTCATCTAACAGTTTCATACAATTTAGTGATGACATACCTTTAATAAATATATTAAGTTTTCTTTCTAGGTAAGTAACAATTTTGTCCAAAAGAAAATGCCTTCACAGCAACTAATACCTCCTTAAAATTGGTGGAGCAGTTTAAGAGACTAGCACCAGCAAATAATCACATTTTTGGATAATTGTTATCTTATAACTTATATACTATACTTTCTAATGCAATGAAATTGAAAGCTTTTGGTTACACAACTTTTACACAAAAGAGATGTTTGTATTTAATCTGTTTCAGTTAGCTTATAAGTTATAATAATTACAGAAATAACAAATAATCAAGATTCAAGACACAAAGTATGATTTTCCATATCCCTTTCAGCTAAAGCAGGTAACAATTTAAAGAATTGATGAGGGTATCTACTGAATTTTTAATGAAGGTAATAATGATGTTGATAAATAAAATTGATATTATTCCTTTAGAACTTATCACGTATAGAAACACTGAATTAAAATATATTGAATGAGAGACTAAAACGATGTTATTTTACAAAAACATTGGAATTTTAGCAAATCATAACTGAAAACTATATCTTATTGGAAGTTTGTAACTTACTGATCTGTTGCACTGCCATTTGCTGCTGCTGCTGATGCGCGGCAGCGGTGGCTGCGGCATGTGCGGCAGCCTGCGCACTCAAGACGTGCGCCGCTAACTCTCCGTCCACCATCTCCAGACCGCCAAGCGCACCGCTAGAATACACCATCATTTTAACACTACACCAAACAAACTACCACTAAACTTATAAAATTACGCAACACCACGCCTCAATAAGCACGGCGACAGCGAATAATCCGCGTCAAACGCTTTCTAGTCAAATAATAAAAACAAATGAAAAACGCGCGCCATAACACTCGATGGTACCGTTCGCGTTCCAAACGGCCAGTTTGAAAAACTGTATTTTCGTGTGGTTTTCAATGCAATTCAAGATATAATATCGATTGATAGCGAATAACAATAAATTTCTTACACTTCAAAGAATGCTATCATTTTATTATCACAATACATTTGAGTTTTGTTATAAAAACTTTTTCGTTTTTTTCCTTCTATGGTTTTTGTTTTTAATTTTGTTTTGACAGGTGAACGCGTAGGTGATAGATGATTGTCATTGGTCAATCATAATTCAATTTTAATGGCGCGCATTCATTTATATTCAGAACACTGAAAGCTTTGTTATAAAAATAACTTCAATAATAAGTACTTTAAAGTTATAATTAATTTACTAGAACACTGGTTGCCGTTTGTTTACTTAAACTTTTATCAGTTTTATGGAAGTTTTAAAACGTCCGCCTTTTTAAAAAGGTAAAACTTTTCCGTATAGCCTACACTTTTCCAGACACGAGTTTATTGTTTTTAATTTATACAAGTTTTTCATTGTAGCGTATATAACACGTGTAGATTGTTATTATTGCAATTAAATATACCTGCGAAAAAAACGGAAAATTGCAAAGATGTAGTAAACAATTGATTTGTAATCATTGCATATTTATAGTTCTAATTGCATGCACCACGCCTTATAACCTTCCTGTTTAAAAAGAAATTCAAACAGATTAAACAGACCGTGTTGATTTATTTATAGTATTTATATATTTACAGAAATTTCGATTGATAGGCAGGCTAAAAATTCAACATTGACTTATTTAAAAAAAATATAATATAGACGAGCGTGTGTGCCGAGCATACTTAGGTCAGCAGTGAAACTTCTTTGGCAAGATTCAAAGATACCAAAATCGTCGCCTTATTCCATGACGTGACGGTATTACTATGACGTGACTTTGGACCTAATTTTACTCTCAACGCGCCTAAAAAGTATTTCTCTTCATAAATAGTATTCCTATGAAGGAATACTTACCTACCTACCAATTCGTTTGTACTTTATTGAAATGTATATTTAATTATCCTAACAAAGTAAATACATAAATATAAGATTGTTTAATCATCATCTTAATATAATTATGTTTAATTAACATCTGTCGCAATTAATAACAATGATGTATTTATTCATTTACGTCACGCTAAGAAATAATGAGTGCTAAATCAAATGGAATTGTGTATTTTCATTTTAATCTTAACTAGCTTACCGCCCGCGGCTTTGCCCGCTTTAAATAAATTATATACTAAAACCTTCCTCTTGAATCACTCTATCTATTAAAAAAACCGCATAAAAATCCGTTGCGTAGTTTTAAAGATTTAAGCATACAAAGGGACATAGGGACAGAGAAAGCGACTTTGTTTTATATACTATGTATAGTGATGTAGTGATATTATATTATGTAACTAGCTTTCCGGCCGCTGCTTCGCCCGTGTTTTCAAAGAACAACCCGCATAGTTCCCGTTCCCGTGGGATTTCTGTTATAAAACCTATCCTATATGTTAATACAAGTTACCCTCTATAAGTGTGCTAAATTTTACTGTAATCGGTTCAGTAGTATTTGCGTGAAAGAGTAACATACATACATACCTCTACACATACGCATACATCCATCCTCACAAACTTTCGCACTTATAATATTAATGGGATAGGATAGGATAGCTTGTTTTCGTAATATGAACCATAATATTATTATGGTTTCATTGTTATGTTTTGCAATAATTTTTACAGGTAAAAGGCCGGGTAAAGTCTAAACTATACTACTAGTGTCTTCTTAATAAAATTATGTAGCTATTAAATATGTGGAGTCTATTTTTTAATTTTATTCGTTCAAAAATATTGAAGATTTTTCTCGCTCAAGATATTAATAAGGCCATTAATTATGTTCTTAAACTTGTGCTAAACCTAATTATGCATTATAAATCATTTCACCTGAACCGGCAATTATTATTTGGATTTCCATAAAAGGGCGGGAAGATGAAAAATTTTTGGCGGCTAATCTCCTGTCAAAAAAACTTCTTTGATAAATACCCGGGATACAAAGGCAGAAGGCTTTTCTATTTAGCTTAAAGATGCGTATACACTTGACAGATTTATCTATACTAACATTGTAAAGCTGAAGAGTTTGTTTGAACGCGCTAACCTCAGGACCAATTTGCAAAATTATTTCGGTGTTAGATAGCTTATTTATCGAGGAAGGCTATAGGGTATATTATATCATCACGCTTAGACCAACAGGAGCGGAGCAAGGTGAAACCGCGAAACACAGCTAGTTAATTATAATGTATACATACATAAATAAAAAGGAAAGTTAAAAAAATATTCTTGTCTTTTTTAATTGAAATAAGTATATAATGGAAGCGTATTATAAATATATTTTAGGCTCAAACTGCAAGCAGAATAAGCATTTTCCATGAAGATAGGTACCTACATTGATCCTTGAAATTGAGAATATCCATAAACAATAAAAAATATTGTTAGTTTAAAATAAAATATTGCCTATAGGTAAAGATCTGGTAAAATATGTTAATTTCTTGTTAAACTTGAGCTGGGAATACGTCATATAAATTTCTTAAGAAACAGCTGCTGACTTTTCCTTGTTTCTGGTAAAACATATATTTGTTCTTTTAATGAAATAAAAAATACACTGCCAATAATTAAGCTCATGATTTTATATCAAAAACAAAATAAGACTACTCCGAGTATTCTTTGAAATTCAATTTGTCCGGTTTTTCCAATAAAGAACAGTACATATACATACATAATATTATTATGAATGTTATAATAATATAGTACAGTACTCCAAAAGTAATAATGCGCATAGAAATCTTCGTCACTGTTCGGCAACTGTCATATTCCCGGAGCGTCCGAAGACGATATGTATATAGAGTGGGTAAATGGATTTTCTTCATGCATAATTTAGAAAAATTATGTGTTTTGTGTTAAAAGAGATTGATATTGATTTGTAAGTAACGATTTTGTTTCAATAATTCCTTGTAAATAAATAGCGAGGATAACCCCACGATTGCGAATATATCTTTGTTGGATTATTTTACGTGGAAAATTGTATAGTACTTTTAAAGTGTCTTATTGAAGCTGGTGTAATGATGGAAGAAAAGAAGGTTAAATATCACAAGATTTATATTGTAAAAAATATGGTTTTCAAACACAGGTTTACATTTAAATCATAGAAATCTAATCATTAAAATCTCAGTTCAAAAGTATTTACAGTACCGATCATTCCACAATATTGTAGGTTGAGGTGGTATATACAATTACAAAAAAATAAAAAATAAACAATCAAAATCAGGGATTATCCTTATTTCTGACATTGTAGATACATCGGAACTTTCATTATGTTATTCTTCATTTTCGCTTTGCCTACTGCTATCACCCAGGGCCGGATTTAGAGGTCCAGAGGCCTCGGGGCAACAAAGGAGTGGAGGCCCCCTCGCCCCAAATTATTTTCCAAATAAAATGAACAATTTTTCTCAGTCGAGTTTTTCAATAAATAATTTATTGTGAAACCAAGTAGATTCTCTTAGTATTTAACAAACGCATATAAATATAATCGGAAACATGAATTATTTGAACTAAATTTTAGTGATAACGAACGGAACCTTTCGAGCTTTTTTTGCCGAAAAATCGTTGATGATTTCGCTGAAATCCAGTTCTCGGAGTAAATCGCTTTCAATGCTCAGGAGAGAAAGCTTTGATAGACGGTTTTGTCCCATCGTGGTTCGAAGCCTATTTTTTATAATTTTCATTTTTGAAAATGAGCGCTCTCCAGTGCAATTTGATACCATCAAGACCAAATACATTCTCAATGCAATTTCGAGGTTTGGGAATGTAGCTCTGTTTGGAGAATGGCAAACTCCCATAGGACTCTGGGCCTGATCGTTACACTGATGATTTATAGGGGATTAAATAGATAAAAATATACAGATTCTATGAATATAATAATTATAGATCTGTTGTATGTAGGGTTTCCGGAACCGGTCTCTTTTTTGAGAACCGGGAATTTCGGTACTTTTCCTTAAAGGAACCGGGATTTCCCGGTTCTTTCGGTATTTTCGGGACTTGGGAGTTTTTTGTATTATAAAATTTTAAACAAGTTTTATGTGTGTTAACAACAAGTCAAAAGTAAACTACAATCAAATATTCAAGTATTTTTATTGTAAATTCAAAGAAATCTAAAATAAATAACATTAGCATTAATCAGACTTTAATCATCAGTCTTATTAAGTAATTAAATAAAAATCACCATCAATCAGCCTTTCTACTTGTCATTTATATGTAAGTAAATAAGTATTTAGGTACCTACTATCAATGAAATGGCAAAAAATAGGCAGCTACTTATCTTAAAATCCTTGGGGCACACTTTTCAATCCTCAAATAAGAGTTATTGGACTAATAAATTAATAACTAGCAAAAATAAATGTCATCCAACAAGTGGTGAGCATGAAACTTTGCCTTGTGTCGGGCAGAACGATGGTGGAATTCTGCGGCAGGTAACAGTTCAAACAACTCATCAGAACACTCCCCATTGTACAGACGATAGAATACACATAAAGATGCCACGTCTCGTCGTAAAGCTAGTGAATCCAGCCGATCGGTAAGTGCTCGGTTGCCGATAACTCTGACGGCTCTTCGTTGCACGCTATCGAGTGGAAGGAGTTGATATTGTGGGGCGCCGGCCCAGAGATGAGAGCAGTATTCCATATGAGGCCGTATTTGCGCTTTATAAAGTAACAAGAGATGACCTGGCCTGAAATACTGCTTCGCTCTATTAAGGACGCCTATTTTTTTAGAAGCTAAAGTAGCTTTGCCTTTCAAATGATAGCGGAACTGAACGTCATCAGATATATCGACACCAAGAATTCCGATACTAGGCTTTATGCTTAGGGGAGTGTTCTCAAATAAGGGAGCTGTGAGAAATGGGGTTTTCTTGGCTGTGAATGTACATACTTGCGTCTTGTCAGGGTTAAATCGGACAAGATTTTGTCGACCCCACTCAGAGACTTCACCAAGGAGAGCCTCAATATTGGACACAAGTATGTTTCGGTTTGTATTGACGTGTTCTCGAGAAATATTTGGGCGGCCGGTATATATAGCATCTCCAGTACTGTCATCTGCATAGCAATGAATTTTACTGATTTGTAACATGTCATTGATATGCAGTAAGAACAGTGTGGGTGAAAGGACGCAGCCTTGAGGGACGCCAGCGTTCACGGGCAGTAGTACAGAGCTCGTACCGTCAACCAACACCCGGATACTACGAGATGTAAGAAAGCTGGCAATCCACTTACATAATTTCTCTGGGAGTCCATAGGCTGGAAGTTTCGAGAGAAGAGCCCGATGCCACACCCGATCGAAGGCTTTTGCAACGTCCAGACTAACCGCTAAGGCCTCCCCTTTACTCTCGATCGCCGTAGCCCAACGATGGGTTAAGAGAAGTAGGAGATCACCAGCTGACCGTCCATGGCGAAAGCCATACTGTCGGTCACTGATCAACTGGTTTTCCTCCAAATAACCCAAGAGTTGGCCGTTAATGATGCTTTCCATCACTTTTGAGAGTAAAGAGGTAATCGCGATAGGTCTGTAGTTGGATGGATCAGAACGATCGCCTTTTTTAGGGATCGGGTGTACAGAGGCAGTCTTCCACGAAGCAGGGACAGAGCGACCATGTATTTCGCGCGTTTTTTCTATAACCTCGGAGCTATTTACATAAAAGTTTTGAACTTTTGAACAGTAGAAAGTGTGGAAAAGTAAAATAACAGTGAATAAGAGTTTTACAGTGAAGAAACATAATGAATTAGATAGTAGGAATAGAAGTTTGAAAGAGTAATAGATAAACTAGTAGTATTAAATAATATTCCCGAAAGAACCGAAAGAACCGGGAATCAAAATTTATTTCCCGGTTCCATTTTACTAACAAAAGAACCGGGAATTCCCGGGATTTTCGGTTCCGGGATTTCCCGGTTCTGAACCCTAGTTGTATGGGATAGCAGAGATATTGGGGTGTAAAGTAACAAAAATAAAAGTTAGTTTGCTTGAATTAAATGAATTGCATTGCCTTTTTCTAGGTCCAGGTAAGTTTATTTTCTATCTACATTGTCTATTTAATAATAGTGTAACAGTAGAACAGTCAGGTAATACAAATATTGGATCCAACACATACCTATTATTCAACACACATTTTAACTTACCAAAACATCAACAATCACTAGGTAGGTACATTTCTTATATCTTTATAAATGGATGAATCAGGATTCGCTTTCATAATAAGACTAATCAATTCAAATAATATCTTTAGAGTAAAAATAGACGATTGAGGCAATTTTGAATATAACGTTACTAAAACTTCACTCAAAAGTCAAACAACAAACATAACAAATCACTCATCACTGACACAATTCTGATTAATAATTTGACATTTATTAATGGCAAGCTACCTAAATAAAAAGGTTATAGTTATTATTGATTAAGTAAAATATGTTTTTATTTTATAGAATGACCTAAATAAATTAAGATGTGTGTAAAAAAAAGTTAAGTTTTGCTTCTGATTTTTATAGCATTTGAATTTAATAAAACTAAAAATGAAAATTAATAAACATTAATTCGTATGTGGTATTAATCTATATATTTGACTATTTTACTTCTGACAACACTGACATCTCTGCTTGATAAGACCGGTAGTGAACGAATTATTTTTTTTTCAAAGATTTGTTTTCCCATAGAATCAGAAGTCAATATTTTACAAATAATTATTAAAATTAACATAATGAATTTTAAATATATTATGATTTCTGTAACAGTTAGGCCCAGTTTCGCCATTCTCCTTTCGATCTTCGAGGATTTTGTAGTAAAATAGTTCCGGCGATTGATCTTTTCCATAGTCCTTTTTGTATGAATCAATCAAAGACACAAATTGAACCAACTCATTACCAAGACTAGGCTCTAAATCATCCGTATACACTTTCACCAATGCCTCTGCTGCAGCGTGCAAATTTTCACGGAATCGAATACCCAACCTCCGAGGTTGCGGGCAAGTAGGTACCACCCCACTGAGCCATTGAGCCATTGGGGTACTCTCAAGATAGGTAGTAAATTGGAAGTGCTTAACAGGGCCATTTGAGATTTTGATATTTCACTGTTTGCCTGATTAGAGTGAACAAATATAGATCAATGATTTCTGTTAATATTTAAGATTAATATAATCAAATAATCATGTACTGTAGGCTGTAGGTAAAGGTAAAAGTGAAAAAAAATATCAAAGGAAAAGATGTTTACTAGTTTTACTAGTTGGAATTTGAAAGATTTTTTTTTCCGAATCTCTATTGTGGGGGCCCCCTGCTTGTGGAGGCCCCGGGCCTTCGCCCCGTTTGCCCTCCCCTAAATCCGGCCCTGCTATCACCTGTGTGAATAATCATTTCATCGATTAATTCACCTTTAAAAACAAAACCGAGAAGGGTATGTAATAGCAGCTCTATATAATTCCTCACAGGGAAAACACGTGCAGTCACCACCAATATTTAAAGATGACTGACGGATTTTTGAGTTTTTTGACTGACAGGCTACCGTCACCTACCGCCCGAATTGTTTTTGATTGTGTATGAGCGTGAATTGACTTCTATTTCTTTTGAACAAGGTGTAAAATGCAAGTGCATTGTTTAGGGTTCTTACGATTCAATGATTCGGGTGTTTTTGGAAATACGACAATTAGCGAAGATTTGCATGCGCATTATTAATTTTGGAGTACTGTACATATTATAATTATTATATTTTAGCACCTAGTCATTCTATTGACGTGACAACGTCTTAAATTAGGTTGCGGCTGGGAGTCACTTATGAAAAAGTGTAACGCTCGGTAACGTTACGATGAGTCACCGAACGAGAGAGAGGCCCGCGGTCTGCCGCGCGCGCAGCACATAAATATTCTACCGAGAAAAAGACGTTGTCACGTAAAATCTTCGCCCGTAAAACCGACTTTACAGGCAACCATTTTTTTATATGTTTAAGTTTAAAATTTAGTTCAGTTTCTCTTCGGTTTCTTTATTTTAAAGATATGGAAGCAATCTAAATAGTGCCTTCTACATGTGTTCACATAATACATCATCAAAATACGAAACATTCGCAGCAAATATAGTAACAAGTGTAATTTGGCCAGTGTGAACTAAGGTTAAGCCCTACAATAAATCAGTGTGGACATCTGCAATTTATCTTACATACTTGAGATGTATTATACCCTGGCAACCCTCGCGACGGGCACAGATTAAATTCGGATTTGTAATACGAAATAGTTTGACATTTAGTGGACAGATGAATAATTCAAGAATAATTAATATGTGATATTTTTTATGCCCCGATTTTTCTGGGGATGAAGATTGAGTAATTATAGAATTTAGTGCATTGTGATAGATGGTATGAACAAAAAAATCTACCTTTAAACTGTGGAATGTGAGCGCACGGTAGACACTAGCATTCAAATAAAAAAAGAATAATCAAAAACAGTTCACTCAATCCAATGGTTTTGAGTTACAAACAAAAATAATAATAAAGTCGAATTGAGAATCTTCTCCTTTTTTGGCAATTGAAAGTTGTTCAAAGAAATTATTGTACAAGTCAGTTCTTTAAAGAAACGAATCTTCAATG
Source organism: Colias behrii (assembly GCA_029959065.1). Lineage (NCBI taxonomy): Eukaryota > Metazoa > Arthropoda > Insecta > Lepidoptera > Pieridae > Colias > Colias behrii. The sequence continues at coordinate 733,069 of JARWMC010000022.1, forward strand.
GCGGCGCTTATCATTCCTTCTCGCTCACACACGGCCGTACGGTATGCAAAAAAAATAGGGTAAAGTAAAATGTATTTAATTTTCCCTGTTATAATTTTTGGAAGAAGTGTACAAAAATAACCCTCGAATTTAAGGTTTTTGTGGGGGGGGAGGGGAGGGGGAGTGGTGGGAATCCCTCCTCCAAAGGGGGGGGGGTGAGGAGTCACTTAGTTTCTGAGATATTGGAGTTTAAAGTTTTGAGAATTGCCTTGAAATTGCAAAAAAAAAATATGGACAAGAAATAATATGAACTTATCACCAAGTTGTATAGTCCCAGCAGTGGGTACTTATATGGGCTGATGATGATGATGAATCTCAAACAAAGAAATATTTAAAGAAATGTATTGCTCAAAATTATAATTTTCAAATTTGACTACCTGAATTTGACTACCTGTCGACCCCCATGCGAAACCCGATCATAAATTTAGAATGACAATTATGTATTTGCTATAGTAAATAATATTTTCTTTAATAATATATTCTTTGGGGAAAGTTGTTGAGTTTATGGGCTAATTACGAGACTACGAGTATTAATGGGGATTTTGTTGCGTTCTGTATATGTCATTTGATAGTTCATATAAATACACAAATATCATAACAAAACAGTTTGTCAACAAACAAATTAAAATAATTAACAAAATAATAAATAAAATAATTATCAATTTACGTTATTTTTATTTTATTTTTTGCTGATCCTACCATCTGTCAAAGTCAGCTTTGGCCGCCATTGAAGATTCGTTTCTTTATTGAACTGCCTTATACTTATCAGTTCTCTAACGAAAAAAAAAGACTGTGTGTGCCCAGCACACGTGTCAGAAGTGAAACTTCTTTGGCAAGATTCAAAGATACCAAAATCGTCGCCTTACTCCATTACGTGATGGTATTGCCATAACATGACCTTCAAATTTTACTCTCAACGCGCCTAAAGAAGTTTTACAAAAAGTGAAAATCACGAATGCATTTATAAGAAAAAAATACCTCTATTATCGTATAAGTTTAATACTTGGGACATGCAAATTTAGAGTAGCTTGTACCCAAGCGTTGGCGTAGGTATTCTGTGGCATTAGATTTTCTCCAAACCGAGATTTAATGCAACCTCTTTCGATTTTAACAAAAGCATTACCGAATGAAAGAAAAGAAAGTGATCGACACGGCTCCAACGTACCTAGATCTGTTAAATTGATTTTATTGTTAGTTACCGTTGAACTGATGAGAAAACTGTTATAATATTTTCTGTTTATTATTACGTTTTATTACTATTTTGCGTTGTGGTTAACCAAACATAATATAAGTAATAGTGGAAATAAAAATAAAAGGCGTAAAAACAATCGAAAGTTGTAATTTGGCGCGAAAAATCCGCCATTTTGATGAAAGTCAATTATTAACCGACTCTAATGATTGTCTAAATTATGTCGACTTATGCACTCAAGCTAAGATCCGAGATTTACGCTACAGAGGCTGTAAACAATATACAAACATAATAATATATTCGTATATACCTAAACCTACCAATCTAAGTACCTACCTACCTAAGGAAGATGTAGTTGAATAAAATGTGTTTTATAAAATACATATTATAAGAACTTTTTAATACCTCCGTAACTACCTACCTGAAGTATTATATTTGAGATCATTTGAGATTGAGATGAAAAATAGCAATACTTCACCATTCCATCTATCCCTACATCAAAATTCGTAGAAATCAATTCAGTATTTCAGCGTAAATATAGCATCTTTCTCATTTTTCATTATACATTTCAGCATGCAAATATAGATTTTCAACGAGAATACGATGCTGTTTCTAAGTTGAGTCTCTTTCGGAATTAGGTCATAAGCCATAGACACAACTGTGCTAACTTAGGTACCTAGCTTTATCTACCTATTTTGAAACCTATAAAAGTGAAGTCCCATGTCCCTTAGTGGGGTAAGGGGCAGATGCATTATGCATACATCTGTTTCACTGATCGAATTTCTTTAGGGACAAGTAGGTGATCAGCCTTCTGTGTCCTGCCAGACCGAGACATTTCTTTTTCTTCGTCTCCACCGGGAATCGAACCCAGGAGCCCTCGGTTCTACGCCCACGCGAATTTCCGAAATTTATTGGTGGTAGTTCATTTTATTAAAACTACCACTACACTGTTCGTAAAAGTAAAAGTTACGAATAAATAAGTTTTCAGTTTGAGTTTATAATTAATAGGCTATTTCTGTAGACGAATTTATAGTGATCCTAAGTATTGGCACGGATAACACAATACTACATATAACGTTTTCCTGTGGCTTCGGCCGGTTTGACGCGGGATAAAGAAAGGCTTTCTCAGTTTCTGATGGGAAAAAAAAATTGCAATAAATAGTTAAGTATTTCCAAACATTACGTATACCTAACTATAATATTTATCAGTTGTCTTTTTCCACGGATTTACTTAATTCAACACTAGATGTCGTTAGGTATCTATAGTTTAATATTGTAAAATAGAAGATTTATTTTGTGTTCGTTTGATTAAGCTATTATCAGGAACTATAGGATCGCATTGAATTTTTTTTTTGTGTTTTAGAAAATTCATTTTACCTACAAGGTATGAAAAATACGGGTAAAATCGAAAGACACAGCTAGTGCAGTTATATCTACAGAAAAATATAGTCTATCCATCCATATTAAAATTTTCCATGTTAAAAATAATTTTATTATAAAAAGCATGAATAGACCAAGCCCTCCTTTTTGTAGGCGGTTAAAATGAGCTTCAACGAGAATCGATCCCGTGCCCCTAGTCTAATATTTCAATCGCTTCTAAATTTCAAGGAAGCTGTCTCATTTAGGTGCATTTACCTTACTTTAGAGGTAAATATATATATAATTAGAATTTTGTAAAGTGTACCTAATCAATAACTAATTCTAATTTTGTATATTAATAGCATAGAATGGATCTTTTATCTTTTGTATAGAGGCTAAAACGAGAGACATTGTCTGTTTATATCTTTATATTGCACGCCTCATAAGCGAAGCGTTGAGGTGGGTACTACTGTCACTTCGCGCAAAACATCTGATTTTTCAAACTTAAAATGTCTTTATGTATCATACATTGCACTTGTAAGATAATACATACACACACATATTAAGAAAAAACACTATTTTTAACATTCATGATATTTTTGATGTCATTTTTGTTATTTAAACTAGTTAAAAAACAGTTTAAAAAAGTTCTGTCTTGGACGTCCGTGTGTCTGTATGTGCGGAGGATTTTCTTGTTAACACGATAGCGACCGAAATACTTTACTAATCGAGTCTTTTTTTTTCTCTTACGCTTGAGTATGCTCAGGAATAGAACCCTTTCATTTTTCAGGGTCTGATTCGATGTGGTTTAATTGTTATTAAATAAACAAAAATAATAATTAATAAATAATTATTAAAAAAAAATTATGAGGCGTGCACTTTTGGATTTTCCAAATTATTTTTCTTCTTCTGAAGATATAATATTATTATGTTGTTGATTTTACAATATTATTGAACAACTAGTACCTATATTTACGTCATGTTTCTACCAACAGTAGAACTCTAAATAATAATAAGGTCTAAAAATATATTCAAGTATACTTACCCATCTGTATAGGAAATATTCGAAAAAAATGTAACATTTCTAGGTACAGCGTAAAGCGTAGGTTTTACCCGACTGCGTCAGAAACAAAGTGGGTGTGTTCATGTTTATCTAAAGTAATATTATAAAGAGGAAACAAACGTATTTTTGTCTGCATCTTTGTAATGTTATCACACAAAAACTACTGCACCGATCACAAGAATTTTTTTTCAGCAGGAAGCTACATTTTCCTCAAGGCTATATTTGTTATTATCCAGGTCAGGGTGGAGCCGGGACAAGTGGCTAGTTAAATAAAAAATTAAATTGTCTTGCAATTTTAATTTTTTGAATAAAGTAGATAGAGATGGAGTTACAGTATCGTCTTTGGCATTTTGTAGGACTAGCTATCCGCCCGCGGCTTCGCCCGCGTTTTTAAAGAAAACCCGCATAGTTCCCGTTCCCGTGCGATTTCCGGGATAAAACTTATCCTATGTGTTAATCCAAATTACCCTCTATATGTGTGCTAAATTTCATTGTAATCGGTTCAGTAGTATTTGCTTGAAAGAGTAACAAACATACACATACATCCATCCTCACAAACTTTCGCATGTATAATATTATTAGTAGGGTGAGATAGGATATGATAGGAAGTGGGAGGTCTAGTTTTACAAGTAAATGTGTATTGCCTGTTAATTATAGGTATGTTATAAATAGGCGACAGAAGAAAGTTGTCAACAATCTATTTATATAATCTATATTTAATGACACGCCTAAACTCGACGAACATTCAAAAACTTCCACATTACACCCATTTTTAATTCGAATAGAGGTCATTGCCTCATCTTGACAGTTCCACAGACGGAATATTCGTAACATTTTTTGCCGGATCGATATCTGATTGAGGGTGGTGTTCATTGAGGGGGTGGCAGGGTGTACCGCGCAGGCGCGTATCGGCGGGGCGCGGCGACCGGCCACGCTGCCTCAAACGCTACCCACCACCATGTACAGCGCACGTGTCTAATATATTGTCCTGTCACAGCAGTAAGTACAGGCTACTGCTCTGCCGGGACAACCTAATGGATACGGTGCCCTATCAACGAGAGAAGAATACGAACGAAGAAGTGTTGTTCTATTGTACTATCAGTGATGTGGTTCTTATTTTTTGTATAACCGTGATGTGTTTCTCTTGCAGGTTTTAGTGTTAAATGTGTTGGTTATGCGCGTATCGAGCGTGAATGCACGCATGCGTGCTGCATCCGCCATTTTCTTAGAATCATTTCACCCCCGTAGGGATGGCCTTTTCTAAATTATGGCATTTTGTATAGTAAAATTTGGTATCGATTTTTGTGTAAATGTGTGTTGTATCTGTATAAATTCGCTCAATGTATGTGTTTGTGTGTGTGAAATGTTTTTTATGTATAAAATCAGTATTTTGAATTGTAATTATGTTGTAAAATGTTAAATTACTCTGTACGATGATATTAAAATGTTAAAATACTTGTAAATGTTGTACACGAATAATTTATAAAAATTGTATTTCAATACTCGGAAAATGTAACATGTAAAAATGCTTAAAGTAACACTAATTTTAAGGAAATTGTATCTTCTGTTTTATAAAATTAAAATCTTTCACCGTTATTCTATTCTTTCTTTTTTCCTCAACTACAAATATTTAAAAATAATTAAAAATATGGAAGACAATTCCTAGTAACCATAGAGAAATCTTAAAAAGGATAGATATAATTTAAATCCGTGTGTTAGAGAGAGATAGACTGTGAGGTTCATCGACCTCTCTGTTAAGGAGGGTCGCTCTAAATATCTATACATTTTAGCATTACCTACCCTTAATTAAATAATATCAAAGAAACAATTTAATCATAGTAATTATGAACTAGGTAAAATAATCTATACGTTTTTAGACATACTTTTTTGCATTGTTCGTGTAGTAATTTTGTTATAGCTGCAATAATATTTTCACTTCATATGAATTTTTCTTTCAAATAAATATACAGTTGTTAAATTCTTCACATAGATTTTTCATAAAAATTACTTAATACCTAGTACGTTTTTAATTAGGTAGACATAGTTACTAAAGTTGTATATCGATCCTTATACGATTTAAATATAAATGAGATTTTTGTCAGAGCTACCATACCATATTTTTCATGACGAGAGAATTTTAATAAAAATAATCATTGTAAATATCAGTAAGAACGAAAATATTCTATTTGTGAGTCATCACTTAAAGGGTGGCCTACATAATGTATCCAAGTTTACGTAAGCATTGAAAGGGTAAATGACATCTCTATATATTGTCTATTCACAATCAGAGATGCTGTTAAATAATATCGGAATATTTTAATCGAGAATAGTCCAATTGGTTGGCAAAATTAGACCTCTGAGAGCATAAAATAGGAATTAGAGGAAAGTGTGAGAGGGACGGATACAGGTAATGTCTTTTAGTGTTCTATTTTGTGTTCTATTCAGTAAAAATAGTATTTTGTGACGAATGTAGTGTAGTGTATGTAGTAACTAAGTAACTATTAATATATTAATTCATTTAATACATAAATATTTAAAACTATCTGCGCCTCGCAGTTTCACCCACTTGGCTCCGCTCCTGTTGGTCTTAGCGTGATGATATATAACCTATAGCCTTCCTCGATAAATGGGCTATCTAACACCGAAAGAATTTTTCAAATCGTACCAGTAGTTCCTGAGATTGGCGCGTTCAAACAAACGAACTCTTCAGCTTTATAATATTAGTATAGATTATAATATATACCAGCAGAGAAGGAATTATTCCTGTCAATAAATAAAACAAAACTAGAAAAAAATAAGCCCAGTGACTTAATAATGTAGGTAATTAACCTTAACCACAGACTAATAATAATATACTACGTACAACTTAACCTAATACTTAATAAAAACACCATTATCATTATTTTGTATACGACAACCTCTTACTGTGTCACGCAGTCGGTTAAAAATAAGCTTCTTGTTGAGAAGATTTTGTTTTCCGAACATCGTTTAACAATAGTATTTATTTAATTACAAAAATATTAATTTAAGTGTATTGTTATTAAGATTTTTGGTATAATTCTATTTGGCGTTGTTTTCTTTCTGTCTATAAATCCTCTTGTATTAATCATCAGGGGAAAGGACTTATTTATTTTCTTTTTCCATATACTACACGAAATAAACAATTTCGAGGGTAGTTTTTTAAGACAAAAAACTGACCGGCATTACTGACTTTACCCTTAAGACTAGCTGTTTGATAAAAAGAGAATGAGATGGCACTATCATGAAGTTATTTTGTGTCTTTTGCGTCACCATTTTGTTAGGGTCGGCTTACATGTTGCCAATTTATCGTGGATTGAATGATTCGAGATTTAGAGGTTTTTTGTGAAGTATTTTTTATTGAAATGGTTTGGTGAAGAATATAAGTAACTATGTTTTTTTAAGAAAATAATAATTGTTAAAATTCTGTTTAGTGTTAAGTACAAAGAAATTTTAAACAATAGGTATCCAAAAATACAAACAAATTAAAAATTGTTTAAAAAATTGCATTATGTACTGTGGTCGTGGATTCGAAAGTCGAAACTACGTACATTTATACGAATCTACCCCAATCAAACATTGAGAAAATTTGTCTCTTTTTCTATGAATTATAACACAAACTAACGCTCGCTAAAATAACGCTTAATAATCGCAGAACCCCATAAACAAATCGCACCCAAATGCGTCTCATTTAGCACATTACAGGCGCCATCACGCCGACGCCCACAGCGTCATGTAGCCGCACCCTTACCTTTCATTAGGCGGACACGCCTCTATCAAATTCTCTATGGGAGACAATTTTCACACAATCATCGGGAAACTCGCTCGATGCCTGCGTCAGCGGATAATTAATCGATTGGGGATTTAGTTTTTACGGAAATACTGATATTCCTTAAACCTATGTTAAAGTTATTTCCACGTAGATTAAAGGAAATTCCTTGTAATGGATAATCTCAAAAAATACATCGCTGATTTTCAAAACTTACTACACATCGGGGACCTCTAGCTCTAACAAAACCGGACAAAGTCATTCTAGGTATATAAAAAATGTATATAAACTAATCTATTATAAAGCTGAAGAGCTTGTTTGTTTGTTTGAACTCGCTAATCTCGCGTCAACGGTGAAAATTGCGGAGCGCAGCTAGTTAGCTATATTTAAATGAATGTTTGCCTGTATGTTCTTCATAAAATCGAAAACTATATAGAACTATATAGATATAGATCTGATGATCTATAGCAAAATGTGCATGAACCTACGAAGGTTTCATAGTTGGAATGACCAATCTTCAACAGTGTACACAGTACATGCGAAGCGGTGAACGTCTAGAAGACATAATTTTATAAGAAATTTACGTCTACCCTCCATAAATACTTTCCACATTAATCAAAATGGACATCGAGTCACCATAAAAATCTCTAACGACTCAGATAAGTATACAAATTACGCCATGTTCGCAAATAATCGTCAGCCACAGCTAATAAAATACCAAATCCCGACCATTACACAAATTGCGAGTGTCGTTAGGTCCACACCCGTTTTAATGACGTTTGACGTTTGCGAATTGCGATGAATGCCTGGTGTTGCCAGGTTCGATTTGGGTTTCGCAAAAAGTTGCGTCTACACGGTCGTAGCATTGTCTGGAAGGGCCATTAGCCGGATTTGAATGGCATGAACTCCAATTAGAAAAGAATGGTTAAACGTAGCATCGACTGGTTGTACATTTTAACTAATTGGATGTTTGGTAAAACATTCTCATTGCAAGAATGTACATGATCTCAACCCACATTCTTGCGAGGTATCGCTGAGACGATACAATGGTCAAGAAGGTCGGAAACTAAAATAGTATCATCTAATCGTAAGTTGTCTATGCTTTCAACTTGATAGTCCCCATACAATGAGAGCACACAATTTAACGAACTATTTAGGTATATATTTATTTTACTAAAGCCTCTTTAGCTGGTAAATATATGAAAATGCAAGACATTCTTCCAAAGTTGTAAAAATAATGCTTGATATTTTATGTTTCCCAAAACAAGAATTCCGTTCAAAAGATAAATAACTATAACGTATAATTAATACACTCCGATCATTAATAATAGCCTATAGAGCCTTCCTCGATAAATGGGCTATCTAACACCGAAAGTATTTTTCAAATCAGACCAGTAGTTCCTGAGATTAGCGCGTTCAAACAAACAAACAAACTCATCAGCTTTATAATATTAGTATAGATAAACAAGAATATTAGTATAGGAATCACACAAGAAAAAATAGGCCTTCATGCTCAACTTAAGATCGAATAAGAAGAATTATCCCCATAAAAACCTTTATATAGTCCACGATTAAAACTACCCCACGGATAATAAACCCATAATTTACAGGCAGTCATGAGCATAGACAAGATTATCATTTTCCTTTTGCCTAATGGCCAATGAAAGAGCGTATTGACAAGGGATGACACCTCAAAATTATTAATTAACTTGCAACCCTAAATTTCCTTTTTCTGAAAATTTAACAAAAGAAACAATTGGTTTTGCTTTGTATTCTCATGATGGGGGAAAAACTGTGATTATGTTGAATGATTTATGACATAAGGTAACAGGGATCGTTTAGGATGATGAATTAAAAAAAAAATGTGTGCGTGTACTAGTGCAGTACACACGTAAGAAGTGAAACTTCTTTATGACCTTATTTTTCAAAAAATAATTTACTATATGTAACTTTACAGAAATACGTCGAATCACGCGTGGTATGGATAAGAAAAAGAAGGCGCGTAACGGAAAATGTCACGCGTAACGAAAAAATGTTACACTAAATTTTTTTCCAACCCCGATAAAGAAGTTTCACTTCAAAAATCTTTACTAACCACAGATGAAATATTATTTTGTTGTAGTGCTACTGATTTTAATATTTAACAGTAAAATATTTTTAGTACAAACGAGCATATAATATCGACACCCAATATGAATAACATTGTAACTCAATCTGTCATAGTTTTCAGGACAGCCATTTTAAAATGTTTTATAAGTTTATTATTTATTTGCAGCTGTTGTATTATAGTTAGTCTATACAATTGTAGGTGTCATATACTGATTTTAATTGCTTTTTAAAATGATATATATGGCATTTTGATAAAACAACTGCAAGTATGACTTTTGCAATGTTACAATGTACAGATTTTAAGTATTTTTTAAATGAAAATCATCGTAACTACAACTTACAATGGGGTCATGCAAACATTTGAAAGTATATTTCAGCGTATTTAATTGTAACTTATTTTACAATCACGTATTTTACTGACAAAAGGAAAATATTTATTGAATGATATTGTAAGCAACATTACTACGAGTATTAATGTTACATTTGGTTGAAAAAACATGGTAAGTACTATTAAAGAAAATAATAAAAATCAATGTGTAATACATATTTTAACCCTTAATAGGGCAAAGGCCAATTGGTTACCACCGCAGTTTATTGACCAAGGATCATTTTAAGCATGATTTCGTAAATTCATTTTTTGGAAGGTGTAAATAGCGTATAAACTTTTATTAGACCTGGCAATAACGTAACTGAAAAAGTTTATAAACTACAAACATTTAAAAAAAAGTATCGAAACAATTTGAAAATTGGAGGTATGTGGTTGTTAGTCGAGTTGATAGTCATAATTTTGTTCTAACAAGATTCCGGAAAGTAATTTTTGAAATGAAGTTTGTACTATTCAGAAAATCATTGTAAACTCGGTGGTAAAACTTATACCATTGCCTGGTTACACCGACATACTAGTATTTGGTGGTTATATAGTTACCATTACCTATACTCGCAATTGCTTTTTCAGAAAATGTCGAATACTAGCATCAAGAAAAAGAAGCTATCGGACACTGCAATCGAGAGAATTTTAGAAGGAAATCTCTCCGATATTGAAAGCAGCGACGAAAGTATCTCGGAAGAACCACTTTGGGGCACTAGCGTCCAAGATGTCTTGGTATCTTGATAATGATGGGTCTTCACACCTTACCTGATGTCAATCTGTATTGGTCAACTGATAGTTTTTATAGAAATCCGATCAAATCAAATCAATCTTTTATTTTATACCTATTTGATGCCGCTATCATCAACGCCTATAATATAGCCTATGTACTTAAACTCACAAGCAAACGGTTCACACACATCGAGAATTTAGGCTTCGTTTGGCTCGGAATCTAATAGATGGATTCACATACAAAAAAAGAACAACAAGTATAATTTTCAAGAATAAACAAGGTGGGAATTTCGGAGTACCCGCTGAAATCAGATGCTCTTCTGTACCACACTACCCAGAAAACCAGGAAAAATTTACTAGATGTCGATTTTGTAGCACGAAAAGCATTCAAAAACGTTCAAGGATTATTTGTAACAACTGCAAAGTAGCTTTATGTGCTACACCATGCTTCAAAAGCTTTCATATTGCTCCAGAAGAAGGAGAAGCTAGGGACTGTAGCTGCTCTAGTTCTTGTACCTTGACGGGCTAAGGTAGTAGAATAACATGGTAACTTAAATTACGATTTATATTTATAACATTGTATGTGAATTTACAATTACTGTAACACTAAGAAACCCTTGTCACCAAATATTTTGTGTATTGTAACTTCATCTACAATAATATTTCAATGGAAACATTATTAATTTTCAATTACAATGAAATTATATTGCTTCACAAAAATAGTATTAATTGTCATAGAAATATGGTTCAAAGACAGAAAATTAGGTCTGACTTTGCTGAATTCATATGTGCTAAAGTTGTATAAAAGTGTAATTAAAGTTACAATGTTATTCATATTGGGTGTCGATATATAACATAACATTTTCACGAGAATAATAAAGATGTTCACTGAAGAATTTTTAATAACACAGCACGCTGCTTTCTTTGAAAGTACCTATATTAAATTCTAGAATATAATAATAATTCTTAAAGCACACTTTTTTAGATCGGAGGTTATTAAAAGTATCTATACACTGACTTCAAACTCAAACATTTATTTATTTAATTAGACTTCTTCTAGAAGCACTTTTGAATCGTCACGACACATTATTTTTAAAATTTACCACCGATTCGGAAAGCAGTATCTATGGAGAAGAACCGGCAAGAAACACCCTAGTACTCCTTCATTTAGTTTGCATAAAAGGTATGCTTGAAATATATTTAACGATTCATCAAAGGTCGATCTATTAGGGCAAATGTGACCTAATTTACATAGAAATACACTTAAATGTCCCTATACCTATAAAACAGGTCACTGAAGTTTTACAAATACATTTGTTCTATATTAAATACGAGCTTACCGTTTAGGTACGTTTTAACTTTTAACGTTTTCACCTGTATTGTCTAAAACTTATCAATTCATAATCAAAACCTATTCTCTTGAATCACTCTATCTATTAAAAAAAAACCGCATTAAAAGTTGCATAGTTGAAGATCTAAGCATACTTAGGGACAGACAAACAGACAACGGGAAGCGACTTTGTTTATATTTTGCTGCATTATGCATCTCTATTTTATAAGCATTACAGTTAATAAATAAATACTTTTAACTAAAAAAGCTTATATAAATTTATATTTATAATGCATTTGAATGTCATAAAACCAAAAATATCAATTTCAACTAAAAAAGCTTATAAATAATTATTTCGAAATTTATAGTTGATTTAATATATATAAATATATGTATAACCTCGAAGTGACATCCCTAACACTGACTGCGTTTTATGGCTTCATAGATGACAAGTCATATTTATCATAACCAGTAACCACCCCTAGCCTGCATTTGATAGTCTGTGGACGCAGCGTAATGGCGGGAAACATTGACATTTGGATAAAGTTATCTTGCGGATTTTTCGCATTAATTTCTTCCACTGAATGGACAGTGAGTTGTGGATTTGTGATGAATGCTTTTTTTGTTATTTTTCTTTGATTCTCTATGGAGATGGCAATTATGTAACGTTCGTTGTGGACTGTGTTAAATAAATATAAAAAAGTAAAGATATAAAAGGAATAGAGGAGTTGGTTACGTAATTTTAATTTTTATGTGGAAAAGTTATTTTTGTTGGTATTTTTTAGTGTTTGATTTTACGCGAGTTACTTACATCTAGAAATTAAAGATTTTAACGAATTTTAAACGTGATTTATTCGTTTTGTTTTCCGGGAATAATGACTGGATAGGTTACTAATAAAATAAAAGAGAATGATTATTTTAATTATTCGACACCCAGTCCATATATTATATAGGTATAATATACCTATGTTACTTGTAAACTTAAACTAAAGTATCGAAAATCCATCTTATAAGAACCCGGGAAAAAAATCCACTATAATAACACAGACTAATAATAATATACTACGTATACAAATAATAAATAATTATTTTCTTCATAATTTTTCATTGAACACGAATTTATTACAGCGCCGTCTATCCGCAGCAAAAGGCAGACTCAAAGTATTTTAGTTAGTAACGCTCTTTGCCACTAGATTGCGCGCTATTCCTCATTTAAGCTTAACTTAAGCAACTATGAACGCACTTATTGATTTGCTTCTTAAAATAGAACATTGAAGACTATATTATTATATACACGTGTAGTTAGATCATTGTTATGTTTTTACATTTTATGTATTAATTTCTATTACCTATGTATCTCGAAGGCGTCACAAATAAAGGATAGTAATGAGAGAACGCATTTTTATTAACAAGCCTCAAGCCCCAACCAAAACATACCTATATTGCAAGAAAAACATGTAAAATGTTAATGTAATTATTCTCATAGCTGCATTATTTTCTAGTTTTCAGTTTGAACCAACACTTTCTGCTGTCTTTCCCCATATCTGCTTAAAACTTTAAAATTAATCAACGGATTTTGATGCGATTTTAGTAAGTACCTACCTATTTAATTTGTTAAATTTTAGACATAGCGGGCGAACCGAGAAATAGAAAGCTGGAAGTATTACTTTATCTGTGACTAGCGGTCTGCCCCGGCTTCGCCCGTGGTACATATTTCGCATTAAAAGGTAGCCTATGTTCTTTCTCAGGGTCTAAAGATTATCTGTGCCATTATGTGGTCCAGTAGTTTATGCGTGAAAACCATACATACATACACACATACCTACAAACCTTTCCTCTTTATAATATTAGTATAGAAGTATAGATAGTATAGACTAAGGCTCTGCACATTTTAAGTAACAAAATATTATGCTAAAATAAGGGTTTTTAGTGTCGTTTACACTCGGCTAATGATGAATGGCCGTCAGGTGGCACATTGATTGGGACCATTAGCCGATCCGTCGATTTGAATATTTTTCCTATCAAGCACACGTGGTGGTTGAGGGTATATAGAGTATAGACCTTACTGGTTGACCGGCGATGAATTTGAAAAATATACAGACTATATGCTATGTCATAGAGGTAATATGTAAAATGTTTTGGTGAAAGAATTTTCAATTTTCATACTCCGGCTACTTGAGATTACCTACGCTAACAAAAAAATTACATTTTTAAAGTATTATTGTAGACATAGATAATAAATAATAATAAAAATTTAATATCCCCAATTTGCGTATTTATAAAAAATCGTAATAATCGCCATATAAGAGTTCTAACAGACGAACGGCAAGTTGTGAACGGCAGAGGCTACTTTAGCCGTCGCCACATGTCGACGGCAGTCGGCGGCACGTCGGCGGCAGCAGTTAATATGTCGACGGCTGCCGTCGACAGGCAAAAACGGATGCCGTCAAACATTAAACGTTTGCAGTTTGCCGTCAACACAAAACTGCAAGCGTCGCCACTTGTCGACGGCAGCCGTCGACATATTGACTGCTGCCGTCAACGTGTAGCCGACTGCCGTCGACATGTGGCGACGGCTGAAGTAGTCTCTGCCGTTCACAACTTTCCGTTCGTGTGTTAGAACTCTATGACAATTGCTTGATGAAGGTACTACCTATCATGTAAATTCAAAATTGTCACTATGTGATTAAATATTACAATGCAGCTAAAATCCACTCAAATATTTTATATAAAAACACACATTAACAGTAAAAGCACAGTATTACAATATTATTTCCTATTGTGCTATTGTAATACTGTGGTAAAAGATAAGGCATAACAACGTTCCTATAAATTATTTCTCAAAACCACCGGAAGTTTTCCCGCCAAAGCTAATAGTGTAGCGGCTACACTGTAGCCAGTTATCAATACAGAATCAAATCTAAAGTTACGAGCGAACGTGTCACCGCAACACGTACCACAGACTATGCATAGATAATCTGTGGCTTGTAATTTACAAACTACGCATAGATAATAGAATTCATTTCCATAGATAATCAAGTGTTGCCATTTTGTTTGCCGTTTATGGATGATAAAATTGAATTAAAAATTTCGTGAAATAAAAAAAACCCTATAGGTTAATGTGTGATGTCCCGTGCAAGAGGTATATACATTTTTCCCATGGAGCATCATCATCATCATCAGCAGCCCATATACGTTCCCACTGCTGGGACACGGGCCTCCTATGAGGGTACAGGCCATAATCCACCACGCTGGCCAAGTGCGGGTTGGCGTGACAACGTCTTATAATTCGATAGCGCCTGCTGCACGCACGAAAAAACATGACTCATGCGGCGTTACCTCGCTCTGAGGCGTTCCATGTAAGGCTTGAAGTGCAAGCGAGAGCGCGGAACGAGTGACAAAGAAACGCAATCGGACGTTGTTACGTTCAACTATCGTCAGTAAACCGACTTTACAGACAACCAATTTTTTTTTAAATCGACATGTCGGTTTCCTCACGATGTTTTCCTTCACCGTTCGAGCAGTGGTGATGTTACCTACAACATGCGCAGATAAATTGAAAAATCAATTTATTTCCTGCGCGCTCGCCTGGTCTCGAACCCCGGACTTATCGATTCGAAGTCCGAGGTCTCACCACTGAGCCACCACTGCTCATGGAGCATCGGGAAGAATTAAAAAAAATATGTTTTTTTGTTAATGAAAAATAGCAGGGCTCCTATGAGCTAGGCTATCCTAGTATTTTGAGTATTTTTTTCAACAAACTCACGTCTCACATTATGTTAGGCTTCCAGACCATTTACCATTAGAAGTATTTACCTATGTGCTCTCTTTGAAAGACTTGCTACTTTTTAGAGTTCCTTAGTGACAGGTTAAAATCCACATTAAAATCAATTCAAGTCTATTATAGTTACAGACTATCTCCACGTCTAAAAAGTATTACTATGTTTGTACCTATTACATATTAAATTCGTTCTGGCAATGTTATTCGTGGCAAGATTTTTATATTTCACAATATAGATGTAAAATACTCATACCGTCATACGTACACGCATACAGCAACAATGTCTTTAAAAAATTCTTAGGAAAGAGCTGTCTTCACAGAATTTTCCTATAAAGACAAAACTTTTAAATTGTCATCATTATTAAGCTGAAATATTTCTTTTATTTACTGCTGAACCACACTTTCCTGTCGACTCACACTTAGCTGCTAGCTTGTAATCAACCCCTACCTTTGCCACAGAACAATATGCCAATAAACACTCAGACACTGTTCAGCTTTTAATATGAGAATGCCTAGAAAACCTAAAATGAAGGCGTGTGTTCATTTGTGTAGTTTATACTTACAGCAGAAATTACTATGCAAATATGTATACAGACTTTCATTTACCATAAGATCGTTGCTTGTGAAGAAATACGTAAAGAATTGAAAAAATACGTGCTTTTTGTGAAAATTCGTAGATATTGTAAAATAATATCTTTAAATGGTTAGATTTTGTTTGATTCTTAGTAGGTAACGATTTACTGATTTTTTGTTTGTTTCGTAAGTTCAGAAACTACGCGACCGTTTAAAAAAAATACGTTACCATAAGCTGCAGTAAATAAATTTTGTCACGAAAAGAAGCTTACGTTATACATCTATATCTACGTAAAATATTATAAAGCTGCTGAATTTGTTTGTTTGTTTGAACGAGCTAATCTCATGAACTACTGGCCCGATTTGAAAAATTATTTCGGTGTTAATATGAGCCCATTTATCGAGGAAGGCTATAGGCTATATACTAAGGCTATATATCATCACGCTAAGACCAACAGGAGCGGAGCACTGCGGGTAAAACCACAGAGCACAGCTAGTAATAGGCATATAAATATCCAAAAAAAGTTTAGTTACTGCACAGATAATAATACAATATGATATAATCTATATATAGCTATAGTTTACAGCATACCATACACCTACCTCTGCGGCCTGCGCCCAGAGCCCCAATTTATAGCCTAAAACACTAATCAAATAGCGTTTATTGAAACAGCTAAAGCACTTAATTCACACGCATTATGCATCACAACGGCTTTGGGTGGGATAAAGATGTTTATGGGATAGCCCATAGGTGCAGTGGTTATGGGAGGTTGTGGGTTCGATTATTCTGTTGATTTTTTGTGAACATTGTTGGCGATAGACGCGGGTTCAAATCCCGCCTCGTGATGAGTGATTTTTTTCTATTCCTTGAAAATTTATATTGTTTTAATTTGAATTGAAGAAAAAATTGCGAAAGCATTATAAAATATATTAATTCCTCAATCTTAACCCATCCAATCTCTTTTTAACTCTTTCTCATATTCTTACCAATTTCTACTCACAATCCGGCCCTGGTTAGCGCTTACAAAAGGGCATAGGAGTTACAAATAATAAGAAACTGATGTATAATCAATATTAGGGCAGACGGAGAGGCGCCGCGGTTTTTATGAATGCCTACGATTTGGTAAGATAAAAACATACAGGGTCGGACTCGACGCGGATGAGGCTTTTGTAATTTATTTTAATATTTTTGAATTATAGCAAAATGTGTGAACAAGAATTTAATATGTTTATAAGCAAATTATTTTTGGGATAATACTTTACGAACAACTTAACTTCATTCATTGAAATGTTAAAATTATTAATTTTCAATGTACTGTGGATACTACAGCAATATATCAAGCCGTTTTTATTTTTACATAATGTTATTATCACATTTGATAAGATAATGTTCAATAAATTACTATCCATGTCAGATTTCCACATAATTACTTACATGCGTAAATATACAAATGTAATTATATCTAATTAAAACAAGATTATGAAATGTTAAAATTACTATTGTTAATTGTATAATGATTAGAGCAGTTATTTAGTAAGTTACGTATCCTACTAATATTATAAATGCGAAAGTTTGTGAGGATGTGTGTGTGTGTGTGTGTGTGTTTGTTACTCTTTCACGCAAATACTACTGAACCGATTACGATGAAATTTAGCACACTTATAGAGGGTTACTTGGATTAACACATAGGATAGGTTTTATCCCGGAAATCCAACGGGAACGGGAACTATGCGGGTTTTCCTTTGAAAACGCGGGCGAAGCCGCGGGCGGAAATCTAGTTTCTTATAAATCCATAACACGTTACGATAAACATATTTCTGCATACTTATGATAAGTTATAATGCACAGTAATATGTACTTACTAGTAAGTTTTTTACAATCTGCCTTTTTTGTGGGTTTGGGACTACCGGGAATCAAACCCAAGATAAATAAAAAAAATAAAAATCATTTATTGAACCAATATACATTACACAAAAAAGAGGACCACAGACTCCTAATATAGCTTTCGCTGTCTTTCAGGAGCCTGTGCCTTCCCGATACACTATATACAAAAAATCAATCAGTTCTACGCTTACATGTTAACCACTGTACTAAGACACGAGTAAGGTTTTGTAAAGAGACTGTGAATACGTAATTTATAGCCCCCGGGGCCCAATAAATCCTCAATCCGGCCCTGTATTTTATAGGTTGTTCTTATGTGGGCTTGTTATGGCCTCACAAAATATATTCCACTGTCTTGTTTCTGTTCAAATGTACGAGTTTATTCCCCTACATAATGCGAAGTCATTCGTGAATAACTCTTTGGAATTTTTGGTTGAAACACTAAATATTATCTGTAGCTTAAATAAAAATATAATTTCAATATTGGTGACCGTTTTTCTGTGTTAAATAACTTATTTTATGAACTTTTATCTTCATGCTTTATAATATTGTAATAATTTTTAAGCAGTTTTGAATTTTATCACAAAATTATGAAGGTGTAAACTAAGTCCATACTAAGTCCAGTATGGACTTAGTTAAAGTTAAATATTGTAAAGCTGAAGAGTTTTTTATTTGTTTGTTTGAACGCGTTAATCTCAGGAACTACTGGTCCCATTTGAAAAATTCTTTCAGTGTTAGATAGCCCATTTATCGAGGAAGGCTATATTATAATATAGGCTATATAATATCATCACGCTAAGATATAACAGGAGCGGAGCACTGCGGGTAAAACCGCAGGGCACAGCTAGTGTATCATATTTTTAAAGTAATTTCTATCATCTGTTACATAAAAAGAACCAGCTATATATATTGAGGTTTTTTATTAAATCACAAATTGTGAAAAAGCCTTGAAAATCTTCTTTTATATTTGATTAATCTGTTGAAAACGTTTTCATTTAAGGGGAAAATCTGAAAGGCTCGTAAAATATTTGATCTCTAGAGATAAGAAAATAACGAATTTTAAGATGAATTTTCGGTCGATTTGTCTGCCTTTAAAAATAGAATTTAAATTTGATTGAGTATTTGTAAGAATATATTGAAGTGAAACTTCTTTAGGCACGTTGAGAGTAAAACAGATATATTATTTTACTCTATGGAGTAAAATGTCATGGTCGCGTCATGGCAATACCGTTACGTCATGGGAAAGGCGACGATTCTGGTATCTTTGAATCTTGATAGTAAAGTTTCGCTTCAGACACGTGTCGTGCTCGGCATACACGCTTTTTTTTCATAAGATCTTTCTTCAATAACGAACGAACACAAAGAAAAGAATTGACGAGCTCGGTCCAGTCGTTCACGTGTGATGCTGTGGCCAAATATTGAAAAAACCGGCCAAGTGCGAGTCGGACTCGCGCACGAAGGGTTCCGTACTATGAGGGCCCCCCTTAATATTTTACTTTTTTTAATTTTTAGTAATTGTTGTTATAACGGCAACGGAAATACCTACATCATGTGTGAAAGTTTCAGCTTTCTAGCTATCACGGTTTATGAGATACAGCCTGGAGACAGACAGACAGACAACGAACTCTCAGTAATAGGGTCCCGTTTTACCCTTTGGGCACAGATTAGAGAATAGTTACTTCGTAACAGATACATCACTCCCATACAAAAGCTAAAATACCTACGCTATATTTACCTACAAAATGCGCCGCAACTCGGCTGCAGTAAGAAATGTACTCTACGAACACGCACCGAGAAGCGAGTTTCCCGCGCACGCCGCGTGATTGCGTCATCAAACGAAAACTTTAGGGTTGTACCGAGCGCGTAAATTAAACACAGAGTTGCTGAAACACTTAATTTTTTATTGTTAATTATATTTGTTACATTATACAATAAAAAAAATGAAATCTTATTGATAGTAGTTGTTTCCTTCGGTTTCACCCGCGTGGACCCGCTATATGTGTCTCCTGGTTCCTGTTTAGGCAATTGAAAAAAAGACAATTCCTTGTTATTCACTCTTGAACTCCGACACCCGTCCACATCGCAATAACCGGGCATCTTGGTAGCGAGCGCGGGAAACGTGACGCGGGTGCGCAGTCTCGCGTGTGCCAACCAACTGCCGCTTGGGTCGGTACCGACCTACTGTGCGGTAGGCACTTATAGCGCGACCTTGAGCGAGTGACGGAGGCCTGCTTTGGGTACTAAAAAAAGAATAGGGATAGAATAGGAAGGAACGAGCGATTTTAAATTGAAATTATAATCATTCTTAGCTTAGTTCTAATTTTCCTCAACAGATGGCGCTGTTATTAATAAGTAATTTGAATACAAAATCACTGACGGTCTTGCCACTTAACGTATTTAAATTATGTTTTTTGGCGATTCTCATCTCTTAGCTTGTCTTTCTTAGGTAAGTATAAAGTATTCGTCGGAAATTGATCCTTAATTATTTAAAAAAAAAGACGGGTTGCACTCCGGGAGTGCCGGCAGAAGTGAAAACTTGATTATTAACGTTGAGCATGTTTGATATTTTGGAATGGTATCCGTCTTACGCTTTTTCGATCAGGTCACGTGTCCTGACGCGAGTTTAAGATTTTATACCCATTACAGAAAAAGTAAAGAAGAAAAGAAGTTTTCACTTCAAAAAAATTGCCTTTGGATAAATTTCTTATACATATTATTTTCTTGATTAAATCTTTTGCGATGTGTAAGAAAATAATTAGTTACATAGGTACTTATAATTTTTTTTAAGGATAGGTTTCTGATTTTAAATATTCATTATAAAGATGGTGAGAATAAAGACGAAAGGCTTAAAAGCTGTAATAATTCAATGAAGCATTTTACAAAATTAACATACTAAATCAAAATATTATATGTTTATAATAATTTATTAAATTTAATTTAAAAATTTATTACCTACTGAATGTCTTTCTATAACGTTTTTCTATAGCGTATAACTTGACCTTACCAATCCGAACTTCTATCAAATTAAAACTGTTCAATAAGGTATTTTAACGAAGTTTTGCCAAACTTGTGCGCATTGCTGTACCCGTCAAACACGGAATATACCGTGACGTCCCACGGCACGTCAGGTAGCGACGTCTCTGAGTTTATCGATTCCGAATTTTGTGTATTACATGATTGTTTAATGATGATAAATGTGATTATGATGTTGTTCAAATGTAGGGAAATAAAGGCTTTTTGGAAAATTTGTTTATAAAATATGGATAGTAGGATAAAGTCTTGATAATTAAAGGTAATTTCTAGACAAAATCTAAAAGAAATGATTAATACTTATGCCAGAATGTTTACAAAATCTAAGCTTTACAACTTGATTTTTTTTTTAAATTTATTAAATAAGTATGTACCTAACTAATTTTATGGGAAACAATCTCGTTGTATAAAAAATATCAGGACATTAATAATTATTGTAAGTTATAACAAAAATTCAAATTTAAATAGGACATAGGTCTCAATAATTATTGCATAGGTACAAAAATAAAGATAAAACTAGGCGCTTTATTTAATATACCGTTATTTTTTTTTCGTAAAGATTTTGTTCTTATCTCCACAATCCATAGATATAAACTGTCATTTGGACCTAACCATAATATTTATATATACATTCGCATTACATATCCATATTGAGCCCTGTTTCTTTATGTTGATAGAAAGGTAAGCCACTGCGTATGTTTACTGAAAGAATGTGTCATAAAGAGCGTAGGATTTTGAGGTTATCTTTTGTGTTGACACCGCGGGAATAGAATGCCGGGAAATGGAGTGTCTATGGCTGACATTTTGTTTCGAAATGGAACATTGTGTTGCTACCCATTGAAATATGTTATTGTTAAATTAATGAAGATGTTTATTAAAATGAAATATTGAAATTTTGATACTCGTAAACAAACAAGAAAAACAATAGACCTTTTAAAATACAGATCTTGATGATTTCATCTACTTATTTATAAAAATAAAATTCAGTAGTTCATACTTGCTAATTTAAGAAATTAAAAGAGAGACTCAATGATATTTTAAAGGATATGTCTTAAAACGAACATACATCATAAATGATGAATATTAGTGACACAACGCAAATCCAGGTTAAGTGTTGCATTGTTAAACTTGAACTTGACTTCAGCTAACTTACGATGACAACTTTATAAACATAATATGATATATTTCTACTTGTGTGTAACAAAGAGAACATTTGTACGGTAAATTTTAATGATCTTGCAAAGTTTTGACGTATAACCCGGCCGGCTGTATCGATGTGTCAAAGTGACAGATGTCATGACCACAGATTGCTATAAACAAATTGTATGTTGGCCATGTGTGTGTCTATATTACGAGCTATGTTTAGTTTTTTCCTTTGATAACAGAACTATATTTCCGCACGCGGCTTCGCCCGCTTTGTCGAATCCTCCTCTTGAATCACTTATCTATTTAAAAAAACCGCATCAAAATCCATTTTAAATATTTAAAGGTACATAGGAAACAGAAAAAGTGACTTTGTTTTGTACTATGTAGTGATTGTATTAGCTAAAATTTAAAGTTGTTTTTACATTTTAAAATATATTGAATTATAGCCTTTATATAGCATATTATGTCATGCAGAAACCACAGGATGGATAAAGGTTAAGCGTGTTCGCGTTCACCA
Organism: Colias behrii; assembly: GCA_029959065.1. Taxonomy (NCBI): domain Eukaryota; kingdom Metazoa; phylum Arthropoda; class Insecta; order Lepidoptera; family Pieridae; genus Colias; species Colias behrii. The sequence continues at coordinate 755,973 of JARWMC010000022.1, forward strand.
TATCCAACCGCTTCCCATGAAACGGGCCTAATACGAACCGCATCCTCTGAAAGGGGTGTTATACAACTGGTTCATTTAAGGCATTTTTTGCAAGAACTGTAACAACAATGATTAAGTATTAGAAAGCAATAATTAATTGTGTAATTAAATATTTGTATAGAACCTCTTTAGAGGTCCTAATTGTAACCAATTTTTGTGTGAAAATGTGTTTCTGTGTTTCATTTTCTTACAAAACAAGCTCCACATTAAATACATTTTAGACGCCTGTTTTTCAATTATTGTCATTACAAATTTTATCGAACAACATCTCTGAAAACTACACTGCATCACTTTCGTATTTAAAAAAACATAACAATAGTATATTCTAAATGCGAAAGTCTGTCTGTTTGTGTATGTGTTCCTTGAGTATCGGGCCTTCCAACCGCTCCCTGTGCACGCTGCCTTATTTCAAATGTCTTATTGTGTTAACCGAAGTAATATTTCTCACTTTTGTGTCGTCAAATGGATTACACTTTTGAATTTTTAACAAAGGTCTTGCTATCTAGGTCGGTCTGGCTTATTTCTATTTACTATAATAAAATGGAGTCATCAAGTAAATATGACTATTTTATCTTGCTTTTAAATGCGTTTCTGAGGATTGTTACTTATTAACTTAAATGGATTATGTTGGAAGGCACAAAGATCGCGTCATGGCAATGTTGTCACGTCATGGAGTAAGGCGACGATTTTGGTATCTTTGAATCTTGCCAAAGAAGTTTCACATCTGACACGTGTGTTCGGCACACACGCTCTTTTTGACGTGACAACGTCTTAAATTAGGTTGCGACTGGGAGTCACTTATGAAAAAGTGTAACGCTCGGTAACGTTACGATGAGTCACCGAACGAGAGAGAGGCCCGCGGTCTGCCGCGCGCGCAGCACATAAATATTCTACCGAGAAAAAGACGTTGTCACGTAAAATCTTCGCCCGTAAAACCGACTTTACAGGCAACCATTTTTTTGACGTGACAACGTCTTAAATTAGGTTGCGACTGGGAGTCACTTATGAAAAAGTGTAACGCTCGGTAACGTTACGATGAGTCACCGAACGAGAGAGAGGCCCGCGGTCTGCCGCGCGCGCAGCACATAAATATTCTACCGAGAAAAAGACGTTGTCACGTAAAATCTTCGCCCGTAAAACCGACTTTACAGGCAACCATTTTTCTTTTAAATAAGTGCAGCTGTTTATGAGTATTTTTTATAAACGATTATTATACTTACTAGCTTCCGCCCGCGGCTTCGCCCGCGTGGTGTTTTGATAAAAGGTAACCTATGTTCTTTCTCAGGGTCTAAATATTGTCTGTGCCAAATTTCATCAAAATCGGTTGAGAGGTTTAAGCGGGAACTGCGTAACAGACAGACAGACAGACAGACAGAGTTACTTTCGAATTTATAATATTAGTAGGGATAAATTAGCTTGCCTATCATCGAATAGAAATCATCCCCTCTTTTGGACCTAGGTAATCCCCCCTTTTATTACAAACATGTTGAAGTAGTGCAGAAGATCGTTCCCTCTCTGTCTACGTCCATATTTATTGTTGGAGAGTATTGATTTTAGCAATATTTAGCCGGGCCTCGTTTTGACAATAGGGTTGTCACTTGTCAATTATAGGTAAATTATAATAATGATTTTCATGCAAATACCAAACAAAACCTATATTTGTTTTATTTTAACGCTGCAAAAAAATACAGCAATAAGAATAAAAAACTAGAAAATAAGATAAATTTTTAATTTATTTTATCATAATAAATTACGGTTATTATAAAACAAATCTATGTTATGGAAATCTTTGGGGGAGGCCTATGTCCTGCAGTGGACGTCTTAAAACGCTGGGACGGGATTATAAAACAATGCCTGTATTTAAATATTATGCTTTTCTAAAACTTTGAAAAAGACTTTTTTGGGAAAAATATGTACGGAATATGTATGTACCTACAAAGAACACTCTAACTCTAATACGAAAAGACCCATGCGTGTTGGTATAGATGTTATGGACCGAGTGATTTATAAGACCATTTTTCATAATGCTCCGCCATAATACAGTCTTCTTTCTAAATTCTATGTACAAATGCCCAAGCTAATTTATTCAATCCAACCTCATGATTTATTTCAATCAAAATAAGTAACTTGTTTATTCACGGAATCCGAGTATTATCTCTTGTTATTTATTTACATACACATCAAACATTATCTCTACGTAATAAAATAAAAAAAACACTACCCACTGTCTGTCTGTTTATCCCTATATGTTGAGTTTTTGAAAAGTTCGCAAAAATTTTTGATTTAAATACTTGATTTTTTAAAGTTTAAGAATTGTCATGAATTGTCAAAGCGGACAAAGCCGTGGGCGGAAATCTAGTTAATGATATGTATGACTTTATCATTTCATAAAGATGAAAATTAAAGTGTGATTTAAAAAGATTAAAACGAAAAAGCGACAACCCTAACACATCTGAATACTGTTCACTGAATTGGTATTTATTCAGTGTTTTAAATTTAAATTGTACTCGAGTGTTGATAGTTTAGTTGTTATATTGTATTTTTTGTATTGGATTTTTATATCTGACAGTTTAGTGGATGAATACTCCTGCTACTAGAAATTTAGAAAATACGTGTAATGTATATGTGTTGAAAATATCAATAATGTGTATGTAAAAAAAATAATTTAATATTTGTTAAATATTTTATTAATTGCAAGTAGGTAAAATCATCGCTACGAAAATCATCGCTACGAAATACGAATTAATATAAATTAAACGTCACAAAACATTGTGACATGTGTCTATGTTTGTGACTATTGAAATACCACCAACACATAAAAAAAAAACTGAAATTCTTAGAAAGATACATTTTTGTAAGGGCAATATTTCTTTTAGTTTTTATTCCCATTCCAAACATGATTAAACCGTAGAGTATGGTAGGTATACATATCAATACCAATATTACACACTCTCTATATATCTATGTACTCATCCAAATGGAATCAAAAACAAAATAAATAAATAAAAACTCTTCATGTTCAGCCCTACACGCATACGTGGACATGTCGTTGACAAATGCGCGAACCCCTGAACACTGTTGTTGACAGCGACCCCTGAAGCATGGGGGTTATTGATGGTTAGCAGGGGTCAACTGTCAGCTTGCATCGTGTAGCATTTACTGCGAAAGAAGTGGACGTACATAGGTGTATATGAACACGCTTTTTATTAGCTTTAATTCAATGATAATGTTATAAGGTTACCAGACGTTAGACGTAATAATAGCGCTAATAAACCATCATAAATTTTTACGTATGAGTTATACGTAAGTAATAAATAATATGTAATGTTAATAACATATAATATTCAATAGTTCGTAATATAATATAAGTGAGCTATATGTATGTGGTGGATTTGATGACCCCACAAAATGTTTTAAATTGCAAGGCGCAACTTTCACTGAAGTTACCGATTTGAAATCTAATCACACAGAGGCTGATTCAAGAATGTTCATTATGATTAATGTGATGTAAGCCCTGACACCGATATTTTTGTATTAGGCCTTTATTTCTGGCATAAACTTGAAAATATACTCGCCATCTTTGAATGCTCCCCCCACTCCCCCATGCAACTATTTCAGTGTACGAACTATTGAATCGTAAACAATGGACTATTGTTAATTATTTAAAATAATAATTTAAAAAATATATTCATAAGTTTTCAATCTATAGTGGTTTAAAGTTAACTCAAAAATGGAGCATTTTCGTAAATTTTCTAAAAAATCTTAGAGAAAGTGTAAGAAATGTTATAGAATGCTATATATTCGTGATCTACTCAATAAGCTCTTTCATTTGATACCCCACAGGGCATGTTTTGGAAATTTTTATTTTTTTCTTTGTATGCCATATTTAATTACCGGGGTGGGGGGCGGGGGACCACAAAACTGGTTGGCATCATCTGTCTATAGGATGTCTGGGATCTATACAATATATATCAGAAGTCAGATTTAGGTCCGCTATTTTTGCAAACGAACATCTCCTTGGAGCCTGCTCTAGGGAAACTTTGTACAATTACGTATCAAGGGTCGGTGACAATCTAGTTGGTGACAATTCACAATACAATAATTTCATTTATTTTAATAAGGGCCGATCTTTCAATGCTTGGATAAAACTTATCCGTCCAATAAAGTAGGTATTACACGATAATATTAAAATGTCACGTAAACTGTCAAATACGGGCAATTAGAATACGTTTTTAAAATGGTAGTTTTATACATTATTCGACGAATAAGTTTTAACCAAGGATTGAAAAATCAGCCCATATACGTATTTTCTATTTTAATTTAAAGTATTGAATAAAAAATGACAATAAAATAATTTCATGAGATTTTTATTAGTGTGTTTCCTATAAGTTCAATTTTTAGTACAGCAATGTGAACTTGTATATAAAACTAGCTATAGTTATTATTCTGTGTTAAAACGTATTAATTTATAAAATGTGAGTGAAGCCGCGGTATGAATATAGCAAGCTATAAACAAAACACCTGTTACAGATCATAATTTACTAATTATTGTTAATTTCCCTTGCGTGTAATAAATTATGAGTCGTTATTGATTATTCCCTGTGGAACTGATAGATTTTATTCTGGCGTTTTTGGATGGTTATTATGATTTAGTTTATCGGAAGTAAATTTGAATTTATGCTTATATCATTACGATAAAAATTAACGATTTTGGATACATAAAATGAATATTAAACAAAATGAAAGATTTTTTAACGGATCATAAATATAATTAAAGCGATTTAAAAACGCTTTAGCTTTTTATTTGTGTAAAATTAAACAAGTATTTTGGTAGGTAGTTGATAAGCTGTGGGTCATGATTATATCGTTATTGATAAGCAAAAAGGATTTCTAAATAAATCATCATCACTACAAAGTATAAAACAAAGTCGCTTTCTCTGTCCCTATGTCCCTATGTATGCTTAAATCTTTAAAACTACGCAACGGATTTTGAAGCGGTTTTTTTTAATAGATAGAGTGATTCAAGAGGAAGGTTTTAGTATATAATTTATTATGTTTTAGACAAAGCGGGCGAAGCCGCGGGAGGAAAGCTAGTAATTCATAATCATGCCTCACTTTGACGTCTAATCGTGTGTGCGTCAGTAGTGCCGTTTTTGAAGATATAATGTTGGTAACCAATCTACGCCTTGCTTATAACATAATTCTATAAATTGGAAAAATGGAGTTTCTTGCATAGGTACTGCTTTCCGAATCGGTAGTAAATGTTAAAACTGTTGACAATTCAAAAGTGCTTCTAGAAGAAGTCTAATTGAATAAATGTTCATCACCTAGTACATAGTCTTTCAAAGGAGCAGCAACTTCCTCGTGTCGGTTTACCATTGTGCAGGACACGTGACACCCGTCACCCGACCCGCTTCGCAAGGTTCTGTTTATCAACATGGCTGCCATGTGACGTCACTGTTACGCGACTCGGATTTCAGAGCTAGTTGGAGCTGTTACTACTTACTACTATATTATATAACCAGCTATACGACCGCGGCTTCGCCCGCTTTGTCTAAAACCTCATCTATACTAATATTATAAAGCTGAAGAGTTTGTTTGTTTGTTTGAACGCGCTAATCTCAGGAACTACTGGTCCGATTTGAAAAATTCTTTCGGTGTTAGATAGCCCATTTATCGAGAAAGACTCTGGCTATATATCATCTTCAGTCTCTTCAGGGTTCAGTCTCTTCATATTTCGTAAATATTCAAAATGTTTTATCTATCATGGTATATATCAATAGTAGTCCATGGTTAATATGATGACTGAGAAACCCCGGTGCAATTATTGCAATTTCTTCAAGCAGTTTTACTGTTCGCTGATCAGTCAGTTAAAATGTCAGAAATAAATTATCTGATATAATTTATAAGATTGCTGTTAATAATTTCTGACTAATTAAAAAGGCACTTACAAACATGATTGTATGTTAACCTCGTATTTGTTCATGATATGCTTTCCGCCCGCAGCTTCGCCCTTTATATAAAACTTTATTTATTAAAGATATTGCTTCAAAATCCGTTGCGTTGTTTTAGAGATCTAACCAAACATACAGACATCGAGAAGCGTCTTTTTTATTATCTGTACCTAGTAACGAAGCATACTGAACATGTGACTAAATATCACATCAAACAATTTTAAGTCGGTAAAAACATAAAAAGCTATAAGAAGAAACCCAATCTAGCAAGCGATCGTAGACGATGTTATGCGCTACGAAACGTTGGCAGCGTAGCATGTCTACGCATCTGCTACGAGTTACGACGTTGTCACCTCGTAGGGCATGTGTGCGTAATCGGCGTATAATAGCGTATATCGACGTATAAATTATAGTAGGGGAGACCGAAGGGTTTTGAAACAGGTGAGTTGAAACCGTCCCGATTTCTCTTCAGCTTTATAATATTAGTATAGATAATATACATAACACACTATTTTGAAATACATACGAAATATGCATAGACCGAACCCTTATTAAATAACACATTTTAAAGCATTCACAATATGTACATCTAATATTATTCACCGAACCCACGGCCTCTGGGCCTATAACCCCTCAACCATACTATAATCACCTCGACTTAGAAGCCCTATAAGAAACCCGTCAAATGACCACGTAAGTTGTTTCTCTAGACCTAATTTTACTTATCGGAAATTCTTTTTAAAATATGGGTGATAATGCGTCGCCATATTTTATTTTACTTCTCTTTATATTTTTTATTTTATATTGTGTATATTCTATGCTCGTTTTTATAATTTTTTATGCTCAATTTTCAAATTTAACTTATTTGCGGAACATTTGAAGTTTTTTTCAGTGAAATCATTACTGTTAATTACTTCCTATATAACTATATTTTCTTTGTGTAAAATAAATAGTTAAAAAATCGTTTTTATTCAGAAAAAAGTAAGTTATTAGCCGTATGTGTCCCTCCAAAACATTATTTTTTATTTGTTTGTATTTCTTTCAAGTCGCAATTTACATTGGAGCGATTTTCTGACATGTTTTTTGTGTCTGGGGATAGTTAGGAGGCTAGAGAGTGACATAGGCTACTTTTTACCGGCGTGAGACATCTAATTCCCATGGGAATTTCCCCTGACAAAGCCAAGCCAACGCGTGCCAACGCTTTAAGTATATAACTATCACTAAATAGTATAAAACAAAGTAGCTTCCCGCTGTGTTCCTATGTATGCTTAGATTGTTCAAACTACGCAGCGGATCTTGATACTATTTTTAACACGTTTTTTATTAGATTCACCTGTTTGTATGTAAAGGACATGTTGGTATGTAACCGACACCTTTAGACTCGATTTTGACGCTCTTAAAACGGGCAGATTCAATTCAAACTTTTTACACTAATCAGCTGAAAATACAATAATTACGTAAGTTTAAGCGTGTTTTTTAGTTTTTTTTTTACAATATTTAAGATTATTTAATATCTGTCTATTAATTAGTGGTTCTCGAGGAAGATATCAGGGGCCGTATTATGACCTCTTATTCCCAGACAGTTTACGCCGTGCATTGAACTGACTGGCAAATTCATATTATTATATTCATATATTCTTAGTTTTACTTTTAAATTATTATATGTATGTTAGTCTGTAAGGTATTTATTCTATGGGTCTGTACAATTTATTGTCTGTTACCTGAATTAAATATAATAAATAAATAAATATTATGATCGCAATAACCAGTCATGGTTAAATATGGTATTATATGAATTTGCCAGTCAGATCAAAGTAAACTGACAGAGAATAAGAGGTCATAATACGGCCCCAGGTTAAACACGGGTGAAGCGGCTTGTCTATGAATAAAATTCGTCTTATCCTCTTTAATCTATGGCCATTGTAACAAGAGCGGAACTCTCGACATAAGAGGTGTTTGGAATGCACTCGAATATTTTACTTGAAACGTGACGTATCGCAGAATCTATATCAGCTGATGAGTGAATTTTAATGCTGGCAACCCTTGAATTAATTCCTCTAAGATTTACTATGGTTTTACCGACTTGAAAGGGGTTGCCACGTTTCAAAGTATTTATCTGTGATTATGGTAGATTATTGTTGAATGGGAAAAAATAGATTAGAAATTGGAAGTTAAGATTTTGATTGGAAGAAATATTAACTTAAAAGTAAGTTTAGTTTTGTTTATATACTTTTTTGTTGTGTTTTTGTACATTATTACATACTAGCTTCCGCCCGCGGCTTCGCCTGCGTGGTATTTTGATAAAAGGTAGCCTATGTTCTTTCTCAGGGTCTAAAGATTGTCTGTGCCAAATTTCATCAAAATCGGTTGAGAGGTTTAAGCGGGAAAGCGTAACAGACAGACAGACAGAGTTACTTTCGCATTTATAATATTATAGTAAAGATTATAATTATTATGTAAATGGAATTAGGAAACACAAAATGGAAACTGTATGAACACAATCATTTTACATAATATTAATAATATAATTAGAAAGATGTTAGAAACCTCTAAATTAAAAAAAAAATAATAGTTTTTAATCTCCAATCTTCGCGAACCAGCCAAATAGCACACGAGCACCCCATAATAAATGTATTTTACTATAACTTGAAGCTCATAAAGTTGCCATTTTCCTAATCAAGTGTTACCCCCATGTAATTATTTAATTCTCTACATTTGACTCAGTTTATTACCCAAGGTGTATGTTTAATGAAAACGGAGAGACGAAATTACGACTATTCCACCGTGTAATCTAGTTTTATTATTTTTAACCGACTGCGAAAAGGTATGTGTGATATTGAGAGAGGGGGTTAAAAACCCTATATAGGTACTAATAAAAGTGAATTCCCGTGTTTCCTAGTGGGGTAAGGGGCAGATGCATTATACATACATCTGTTTCACTGATCGATTTTCTTTAGGGACAAGTAGGTAATCAGCCTTCTGTGTCCTGCTAGACCAAGACATTTTTTTTCATCCTCTCCACCGGGAATCGAACCCAGGACCCAAGGTTCTACGCTCACGCGTCAACCACTGTACCAAGGAGGCGGTCATGTACATATCTATAGGCTTATTTATTTTTTCAACCGTTAAGTTTCTCTGTTTGACTTTTAGCACAAAATAATGTGCTTTTTACCTTAGAACTTTACACTGACTGTATCGATTTTTAATATTATTTTTTATTTGAACGCTGGTGTCTCCCGAATGGTCGTTATTTGTTACGAATAATTTAGTAACTAAGTACATGAACAGCTTGTTATTTTTGAAGGAAATAATATAATTAAAACCATATTCCCAGAATCTTCTTACAATAACTTGACTCGAGATCTACGTACGCCAAGTTTTTAGAAGTGAAACTTCTTTAGGGTAAAATTTCAAAGTCGCTTCATGGAAATACCGTCATGTCATGGAGTAAGACGATTTTGATATCTTTGAATCTTGCCAAGTTTGATCGCCACATGAGCTCTTTTTTAATCTTATTTGCGATGACATAAAAGAAATTCACGTTTAAGAAGTCATTGTTAAAAGTACTATTAAGTGTGTCTAGGAAATGTGTTTTAAACCCGGCGTTAAATTTCACCAGAATAGTTTGACATGTCATTAATAAAACTATTGTAATTTTGCCAAAACGTCAGTCGGGAGTCAAACCCGAGACAGGGAGTAATTACAATAGAAATGTTCTATTGTTACAAATAAAAATCACGTCAATCTTCGTTGTTAATAATTATAATTTACATTTAAATAATATACGTATACTAATACACATTAAAAAGAAGAAAGAATTTATTTTTTGATTCGCTTGGTTTCGATTTGACTCAAAATCTACTCGATCGATTTTAAAAATTGAAAACTAAAAAGAGCGTGTGTGCTGAGCACACGTGTCAGAAGTGAAACTTCTTTGATAAGATTCAAAGGTATCAAAATCGTCGCCTTACTCCATGACGCGACGGTATTGCCATGACGCGACCTTGAAGTTTTACTCTCAACGCGCCAGAAGTTTCATTTAAAAAACATTGAAAAATTTTTTTAATTGTGTGACATTTTGGCTTATTTTTATTATATCTTTGTTAAATACAGTAATAAAAACTATAATTATATTATACAGTAAATAGTTTTAAATAAAATGTGTCACGTACGTATGTTGAAGTCTTCTTAAACGGCTGAATCAATTTGGAAGATTTTAAACGAATCCACGCCGTTAATTGCTTACCAAAGTCTCATTATTTTTATCAATGTCTCCACTATGTTGTTTGTTACCTGAAAAAGATAGAAAATATTTATTAATACACGATTTACTATTTTTCCTGTATTCAAAAATGTCATTGGCCTTTGCGCCATCAAATACAACAGTTGAAACAATGTTCATTCACGGCAAAATCCACTCGAGCGTGTCGAACCGATAGTGATGTGCCCACACATCAGTATACTTGAATATTATTATCTTTACATCATACCATGTATGGTGTGTAGTGTGTATACTACTGTGTCCCGCGGTTTTATTCAAAACTAGCAGTCCGCCCCGTCTTCGCCCGTGGTACATATTTCGCAATAAAAGGTAGCCTATGTTCTTTCTCAGCGTCTAAATATTGTCTGTGCAAAATTTCATCAAAATCGGTAGAGAGGTTCACGCGTGAAAACCATACATACATACAAACCTTTCCTCTATATAATATCCATACTAATATTATAAATGCGAAAGTAACTCTGTCTGTCTGTCTGTTACTCAATCACGCCTTAACTACTGAACCAATTTGCATGAAATTTTGTATAGAGACATTTTGATACCCGAGAAAGGACATAGGATAGGTTTTATCCCGGAAATCCTACGGGAACGGGTTTTTCTTTGAAAACGCGGGCGAAGCCGCGGGCGGAAAGCTAGTAGATAAATATAAGAACAAATTGTGTTAAATATTCATTTTGTTAATCTTTGATATATTTTTAATAGTTTATGATAAAAAATAGAGGTACATATTACACACTATAAACCTTTTATTTAAATCGAGTAATTTCTCGCTCAATGCAGTGTGAAATTTTATTATACTGATAAGAGATAACATGTTTTGTATCTGTTTGACTAGCTTTTCACACGAATTCGTCTGTGATAAATAATTAATAATATTATAATATTGTCATAGTTTAATTTTAATTTTAATTCAATTGTTTTAAATCTATCAAAAGGGGCCGTTCAAGTATTACGTAAGCACCAAGAGGGGGTGGGGGGGTCTCTGTTTTGCTTATTTTGGATGACATGGGGGGTGGGGGGGTCTAGATGATGATTACGTCATCGTTAGTTATTTAAGTTTTTTCGGGGATTCCCGCAAATAATACATATGCGTAGGCACTCGCTTTGAGAACTGATTAGGGGAATTACCACGCATTATGGCTGGTTCACACTTTGATTAGTGTGAGTGCAGGTGATTAGTGCGAGTGCAGGTGTGTAGTGCGAGTAGTGTCCAATTCAACTGCGAGTGCAGGTGATTTAGAGCAGGCTCCAAGGAGATGTTCGTTTGCAAAAATCGCGGACCTAAATCTGACTTCTGATATATATTGTATAGATCCCAGACATCCTATAGACAGATGTTGCCAACCAGTTTTGTGGTCCCCCTGCCCGCACCCCGGTAATTAAATATGGCATACAAAGAAAAAAATAAAAATTTCCAAAACATGCCGTGTGGGGTATCAAATGAAAGAGCTTATTGAGTAGATCACGAATATATAGCATACTATATACATTTCTTACACTTTCTCTAAGATTTTTTAGAAAATTTACGAAAATGGTCCATTTTTGAGTTAACTTTAAACCACTATAGATTGAAAACTCATGAATATATTTTTTAAATTATTATTTTAAATAATTAACAATAGTCCATTGTTTATGATTCAATAGTTCGTCATATAATATAAGTGAGCTATGTGGTGGATTTGATGAAAATAACTATATACTATATGAACTTGAAAATATACTCGCCATCTTTGAATGCTCCCCCCACTCCCCCATGCAACTATTTCACTGTACGAAATATTGAATCGTAAACAATGGACTATTGTTAATTATTTAAAATAATAATTTAAAAAATATATTCATGAGTTTTCAATCTATAGTGGTTTAAAGTTAACTCAAAAATGGACCATTTTCGTAAATTTTCTAAAAAATCTTAGAGAAAGTGTAAGAAATGTATATAGTATGCTATATATTCGTGATCTACTCAATAAGCTCTTTCATTTGATACCCCACACGGCATGTTTTGGAAATTTTTATTTTTTTCTTTGTATGCCATATTCAATTACCGGGGTGCGGGCAGGGGGACCACAAAACTGGTTGGCAACATCTGTCTATAGGATGTCTGGGATCTATACAATATATATCAGAAGTCAGATTTAGGTCCGCGATTTTTGCAAACGAAACTCCACTGAGAGTCCGGTCTAATTAGTGGGAGTGCAGGTCAATGGTGCAATTCGCGACGCTACACACTACGCTAAACACTAAACACTAAACACTCGTGTCCAGACGTGTTTAGGCAGGCACACTGCGAGTGAGGGGGAAGGGAGGGCGCGCGGGACGTGGCTACTCGCAGTCCACTCGCAAAAAAATAGAACACGCTTCTATTCACTTTACTACACAGCCTACTAAACACTTGCACTAAACAGTCGCTGTCCACACGTAGTTACTAAACACCTGCACTAATCACCTGCACTCGCACTAATCAAAGTGTGAACCAGCCATTAGGGAAATTACCGTGCGCTATTCACTTGTCTAATAATTCACTCTCGTGCCAGCCGGCTGCAAGTGCGCATCTATCAGTATTGTTTTGTTTGGATTCTAAACGTATTGTAAGCATTGAAAGTTAACATTTGTGATGATGTTGATGCAATTAGCCAAAGTTAAACGTTTTAATTATTTAAATTTAAATATCTTATTAGAATGTCATATCATATAGACAAATCCAAGTTATACCAAAAACTGTTCGAAAGTTTTAAAAAATCTCATACTGGGACGAAAGTTTTCTTCCACCACCTGCAAAAGTAAAACAAACAGTTGATGACTTGGTTTTTGGATGAAGGAGGACAATTTCTTGATCTTCCAGTCAATTTAGCTCTACGCTTGAGTACTACCCTCAAAGATTTTTTGCAAATGCCCTACGATTATTTTTGTCCGACGGTAAAATTGAGGCTCTCAAGCCGAACATGCAAAACGTGTGGTCTTTATCATGCTTCCGTCAAATCATTAAATCGTCACATCGAGAAGATCCATAAAAAAGTAAACACGCCCACAGAGGGAAAAGTTAGACCTGTAAGAGTCGCTGCTCGTCGTGCTAATGAATTACTGATGTGCATTATTCAAAATTTAGAGCACCAAGATGTTGAATGGCTCGATGAGAGTGACGTAGACATTCCAAAATCGGATGAAAGTGAGCAGACTCACAACACTGAGCAGCAATCCAATGTCATCGATAACTTAGAATCATGGATTCAGGTTTCATGAACTGAAGACTGTTAATGTGTTCCGAAAATATTCTTTATGTTAGTTATGTTCTTTATTTCTGATTATATTTTTTTGTCATTTACTCTATGTGTATCAGTTAAACCTAATATTTTCATGAATTTTCCTATTTTAAAAATAACAATATAAAAAAACATTTATTACTAAAAATGTTTACGTAAGCATAGGGGGAGGGGGTAAGTGCTTTGCTTACTTTTGATGACAAGGGGGGCGGGGGGGTAAAAAATGGTAAGAAATCTGCTCACGTAATACTTGAACGGCCCCAAATTGGTTGATTCATAATATATTATTTAGATACTAGCAGTGCCCCGCGGTTTTACCCTCATTGCTCTGCTCCTGTTGGTCTTAGCGTGATGATATATAGCCATAGTCTTCCTCGATAAATGGGCTATCTATGGAATTTTTCAAATCGGACTAGTAGTTCCTGAGATTAGCGCGTTCAAACAAACAAACAAACTCTTCGCTTTATAATATTAGTATAGATTATACTACGTGCAAGACTACCGGTTGATTATAATCTACTTGTATTTCTAACATTTTCATGTTTTTCCAAACTTACCGAGGGGTAACGACTTGTCCGATTTTCATGAAATTATGAATATTGGGTAGATCTAACAATAGTATAGTACTTCTTATACCCCTAAGTGATAAGGTAGTCCTAATAGTACAACAAGTCAGTAATAATTATCCTACTAATATTATAAATGCGAAAGTTTGTGAGGACGGATGTATGTTACTATTTCAAGAAAAACCTACTGGAAAGTTTCATCCAAATACGACTAAGTACTACTTAGTCGTATTTGGATGAAACTTTCCAGTTATACAGGGTGTAATCGTTAAGTGTGCACAGGCGATTTTTCCGTAAGTATTACAGATAACAAAAAACTTTAAACTGATATCGAAAGTACTTAACCTAATGAGTAAAATGGCCGTAATAAATTTTTAAAAATAAATCGAGAAATATCAAAAAAAATATCTTTAAACCCTCCCATACATTCAGTATGAAATATGAATATCCCATATACATTTAATATGAAAGATTTTAGCTGTCTTTTTCTTTTTTGGTTTTCTGCTTTAATTACTTCGCAAATTTGAAGTGGCATTTTCCACGCTTTTTCCGGACATTTTCACGCATTTTCCGGATATTTTCCGGGGATTTTCCGAGCATTTCCCTGGCATTTTCCGGGAATTTTCCACGCATTTCCCAGACATTTTCCGGACATTTCTCAGGCATTTTCCGGGGATTTCCAGGCATTTTCCGGATGTTTACCGGACATTTTCACGCATTTTCCGGACATTTTCACGCATTTGCCGGATATTTTCCGGACATTTTCACGCATTTTCCGGATATTTTCCAGGCATTTTCCAGGGATTTTCCACGGTTTTTCCGGAAATTTCCACGCATTTTCCGGATATTTTCCAGACATTTCAGAGCATTTCCCAGGCATTTTGCGGTTATTTTCCGGGAATTTCCCAGGCATTTTCAGGGGATTTTCCGAGCATTTCCCGGGGATTTTCCGGATGTTTTCCAGACATTTTCCGGACATTTCCCTGTATTTTCCGGGGATCTTCCAGGCATTTGTCACGCATGTCCCAACATTTTCCGGACATTTCTCAGGCATTTTTCGGGGATTTTCCAGGCATTTTCCACGCTTCTCCCGGACATTTTCACTCATTTTCCGGATATTTTCCGGACATTTTCACGCATTTTCCGGATATTTTCCAGGCATTTTCCACGGTTTTTCCGGAATTTTCCACGCATTTTCCGGATATTTTCCGGATATTTTCCGGATATTTTCCGGACATTTTCACGCATTTTCCGGATATTTTCCAGGCATTTTCCACGGTTTTTCCAGAATTTTCCACGCATTTTCCGTATATTTTCCAGACATTTTCCAGGTATTTTCCGGTTATTTTCCGGGAATTTCCCGAGAGATTTTCCGAGCATTTTCCACGCTTCTCCCGGACATTTTCAGGATAATCCGGAAAATTCCGGATATTTTCCGGATATTTTCCGGACATTTTCACGCATTTTCCGGATATTTTCCGGACATTTTCACGCATTTTCCGGATATTTTCCAGACATTTTCCAGGTATTTTCCGGTTATTTTCCGGGAATTTCCCAGGCATTTTCACGCATTTTCCGGATATTTTACAGGCATTTTCCACGGTTTTTCCGGAATTTTCCACGCATTTTCCGGATATTTTCCGGACATTTTCACGCATTTTCCGGATATTTTCCAGGCATTTTCCACGGTTTTTCCGGAATTTTCCACGCATTTTCCGGATATTTTCCAGACATTTTCCAGGTATTTTCCGGATATTTTCCGGACATTTTCACGCATTTTCCAGGGATTTTCCAGGCATTTTCCACGGTTTTTCCGGAAATTTCCACGCATTTTCCGGATATTTTCCAGATATTTCCCAGGCATTTACCGGTTATTTTCCGGGAATTTCCCAGGCATTTTCCGGGGATTTTTCGAGCATTTCCCGGGGATTTTCCAGACATTTTCCAGACATTTACAGGCTATGTCAGGCAAATGTCCGGAAAATGCCTGGTAAATATCTGGAAAATACCCGGAAAATGCGTGAAAATGTACGGAAAAAGCGTGGAAATGCCTGGAAAATCCCCGGAAAATGCCTGGGAAATGTCCGGGAAATGTCCGGAAAATTCCCGGAAAATGCGTGAAAATGTCCGGAAAAACGTGGAAAATGTCACTTCAAATTTGCGAAGTAATTAAAGCAGAAAACCAAAAAAAGTAAAAGAAAGCTAAAATCTTTCATATTAAATGTATGTATATGGGATATTCATATTTCATACTTAATGTATGGGAGGGTTTAAAGATAATTTTTTTGATATTTCTCGATTTATTTTTAAAAATTTATTACCGCCATTTTACTCATTAGGTTAAGTACTTTCGATATCAGTTTAAAGTTTTTTGTTATCTGTAATACTTACGGAAAAATCGCCTGTGTACACTTAACGATTGCACCCCTATGATATATAAAATAATAGGTCATTGTTGCACCCTGTATAGGTTACATCAGAATAACACATGAGCTATAGAAATGCTAGATTTTACAGCTATGTAAAATGCTAGACCAATTTTTACAAAGATTCAGCATATTCAGTAGGTTTGAAACTATATACTTTAGTATTTCTTATACTCCCAAGTGATACGGCTGAACAGAAAAACTCGTCATTTCTATGAATGTTTTATTCCAAAGCAATTTGAGTAGAATGCAAGATTGACAATAGTGAATACTGTATTGTTATGACGTTATTGCAACCGTGGGGTATTACAGGGTATGGGGCGTATTGTGACCCCGCATTGATTCTTTTGCAGTTAGGTTATTATATGTTTTTTGTTGTCTTGGGATTATGGTAAACTAGCTTTCCGCCCGCGGCTTCGGCCGCGTTTTCAAAGAAAAACCCGTATAGTTCCCGTTCCGATGGGATTTCCAGGATAAAACCTATGCTATGTGTTAATCCAAATTACCCCCTATATGTGTGCTAAATTTCATTGCAATCTGTTCAGTAGTATTTGCGTGGAAGACTAAAGAGTAACAAACACACACACACACACATCCTCACAAACTTTCGCATTAATTATAATATTAGTAGGATTGGTAAGGATTAAGGATAATCACTACATAGTATAAAACAAAGTCGCTTTCTCAGTCCCTATGTCCCAATGTATGCAAGTTAAAACTACGCAACGGATTTTGATGCGGAGTGATTCAAGAGGAAGGTTTTAGTAAAATTATGTTTTAGACAAAGCGGGCGAGGCCGCGGGCGGAAAGAATAAATAATTTACTTTTTAGCGTTTGGTTTTTCTTTATTTTATATCATAAACTACCAGACCAATTGAAATATTATTTTACTGTTTAAATAAGTGTTACCTAAGTTTTCAAATAGATAAGTTAAGATAGGTAATTATAATACATTTTTTTTCTAAATATAATATTTTTATGGTTCAAACAGTTTCTACAGAGTCCATAGGGTTTACGTACACCTTCCTTCAAACATTAGCTCATAAAACCATTAATAAAGCTCATAAAGACATAACTGGCGTTCCCAACAAATATCAATCTTTGCAAACAATACATTGGACTTCCCATAAATTATGCCATTAATTTCATAAACGGCCGTCTTTTGTCTAGAAACCGTATTCAAATTATAGGAATTTTGGGTGTTTTCGATAATTTATGACAATTAGGGATGTAATTATTATTTCCCTTAGATTCCAGTGTGGAATAACTGTTAGGAATGGAGGTGAACAATTTTAGACTATCTATAGCCTATATATATTATATACATACATAATACTAGCGGTCCGCCCCGGCTTCGCCCGTGGTACATATGAAAAATAGATGTTGGCCGATTCTCAGACTTACCCGATATGCACAGAAAATTTCATGAGAATCGGTCCACCCGTTTCGGAGGAGTATGCAGACTAACATTGTGACACGAGAATTTTATATATAAGAAGATTATAATTATAAAGCTAAAGAGTTTGTGTGTTTGTTTGTTTGAACGCGCTAATCTCGGGAACTACTGGTCTGATTTGAAAAATTCATTCGGTATTAGATAGCACATTTATCGAGGAAGGCTATTGGCTATATTATATTATCATCTCGCTTAGACGAACAGGAGCGGAGGACTGCGGGTAAAACCGCGGAGAGCAGCTAGTACTTAATATGTAGGTAATCAATGTACCTGTGCCTCTTGTAAAAAAGGGTATAAGTTCAAATGTGAAGGAATTTCGTGCAAAGAAATGATAAGAGAAAATTCTCTTAGTAATTTTTTGACCACCAGAAAGCTTTTTAGATATCAAATAACTTTTTTTTTAATTTCGTATTAAAACTAAACATTTATGTATAAAGATAAATCAAAGACTGCTTTACTTCTACAACAAAAAATAATATTTTTAATGTTTTTAAATAATTTATACATTGAGAACGATATCATAAAAATATAGGCTCTTAAGTCGAAAAATGGTATCATAAAATGAAATCTTAACAGCCCCCAATAACATCAACTAAATTGGTCCTTACAAGTGCAAGGAGTAAATAAATCAAGTGTATTAATTTGTACGTGCCGGGAATCGAACCCGGGCGTTATTTACTAGCTTGGAACCGCGCCAAGCAGCTGGCGGTCTTATATATGTGGTTCTCAAAGTATTGTATGATTTCGCCATGGTGTTTAAAATATTAATTACTAGCTTTCCGCCCGCTTTGTCTAAAACATAATAAATTATATACTAAAACCTTCCTCTTGAATCACTCTATCTATTAAAAAAACCGCATCAAAATCCGTTGCGTAGTTTTAAAGATTTAAGCATACATAGGGACAGAGAAAGCGACTTTGTTTTAATGTAGTGATGGTAGTGATTTTTATGATTTTAACGATAATTTTGTAGGATATCTAATAGGATTGTTTTTAAAACCAGCTTTATTTTTTGTGCGATTGTCGTAAATATCTTTTGTCGTAAATAAGTTTTATTTTGAAAACAATTTCATAGGATATTTAAAATAACACTTTAATTTTTGAAACTTTTGTGAGATAAATAATATTTTTTTGTTTTCTTTTTTTTTGTAAAAATTCATTAATTAGCTGTTAATATAATGTAGTAAACAAATTCAAACTCATGAAAATCTGTCTGTTGAGTTTTACATGAACCTTTTCAACTTCGTGTTTATTATTTACTAGCTGTGCTCCGCGGTTTTACTCGCATTGCTCCGTTCCTATTGGTCGTAGCGTGATGATATATAGCCTATAGCCTTCTTCGATAAATGGGCTATCTAACACCGAAATAATTTTTCAAATCGGACCAGTAGTTCCCGAGATTAGCGCGTTCAAACAAACAAACTCTTCAGCTTTATAATATTAGTATAGATTTAGAAAAATATATATGAACGAAAGTTTGAGAACCACTCGCAGGCTCAAAGGCGCTACACTGTCATAAAACCAACTTACAACCTGATTTCATTTATTAAATACTAGAACCTGATTTCATTTATTAAATACTTTGAAAACGAGGGCGAAGCCGCGGGCGGAAACGCCCGCGGCTTCGCCCGCGTTTTCAAAGGAAAACCCGCATAGTTCCCGTTCCCGTGGGATTTCCGGGATAAAACCTATCCTATGTGTTAATCCAAGTTACCCTCTATATGTGTGCTAAATTTCATTGTAATCGGTTCAGTAGTTTTTACGTGAAAGAGTAACAAACATCCATACATCCATATATATATTAAATATTGTTGAGTTTATAGTACTTAAGTTAGTGCCTAGGTCGTACACACGATGGAGTTTGAGTATGACATTAAAATTAAAGTGTTTTATGGCGGGGTAAATAATATTTTTACTTTAAATATAGGCAAATAGCAATTTATTTTGTTTGATAGTGTGTTACCTCTGGAACTATTGAATGAACCAATCATGTTATGATAAAAAATATCATTTTCAGTATTGAAAAAGTAAACACGACCATATTATTTCTATTATTTCGAATTTTATATAATTTAATATCTGTATATTATTACCCAAAAAAGGCTGAACGTATTTCGATAAAATCTATATAGGTACACATAGTCATAGTCAAAGTTTGTACATTTTACACATGTTTCATACTATATTTCATTGAAAATTACCATGCAAAATATCTACTACGTTTCCAGACGAAGCCAGGACAAATGGCTAGTATGTATGTATGTACGTCATTTAGTATTAATCGATGTGGCCAGCAGTGTACCATCAGGCACACCTGCTGACCAGACAGTGAGAGATGCGAAATTAATCAAAATTGATGACATTTTGACAGTATTAAAAATTAATATTGGTGCGTGACGATTTTTTTGGCCAGCTTTGTATATATGTTTAATTTAATATTGATTATTAATAATTTTAATATTAAAGTACATATATCACGATGAATCAAACCTAATTTTTCTCTATACTAAATTTCATTGAAATCCGTTGAGCCGTTTTGATACGCATTATAATTTTATGCCTTATTATTGCTCACTCATAACATATTTGATATATTTCCTCGTATTGTTGGGCTGCCTGGTAGAGATCGCTACCTAGCGATAAGGCCGCCCTTTGTTGTTTCTGTTAAGTCTTGTCTTTGTTTTATGTATTTTCAAAGCAATAAAGCATTTTTATTCATTCATTCATAATGTAGGAATCTTTCCAAAGCTGTGAGATGTTTAAATAGAAGTAACATTCTCTAGCTATCTCCAGGTACAAAACCCATCCCAAAAAATAACTCCGTTGCGACGTAAAAGAAAAAAACACTTTCGCATTTATAATACCTACCTATGGTAAGGTTAAGAATGAAGGTAGATTTTCTCTCTTCCATGCTCAAAATCCCACAAGGTTTGGCCCCGTTGGGCCCCAGTGGGACGACTGTGGGTTCAGACAGCCATATTTAGAAGTATAGAAACTAAAATAACTGTTACAGTGCGAGACATTAAAAACGGGCAATTGAAATAATATATAAATAATGTTATTTTTTGGATTAATTTCTAAGTTTAAGGCTGTTACATGCGCTAATAACCTTGACCATACTTGACGGATCTCAAACCTCTCCCGCTGCACCTTCTTTTTTCCTCGCATTTTGTATTTAAAAAGATACTAATCAGTGAAACAAAATATCCTCGTCAGGGACTGTTGTGTAACTGATAATTTATTAAACATAAAAATTTCAGAGCTCTAAGTCAGCAGGTTACGAAGTTTATAGAGTATTTGCGGAAAAATCGATGACCACGGCACATTTTTTTTCTAGAAATCTATTAACTTTGGAAAAAAGTCCTCGCGAGCAATTAAAGATCAAAGACCATCCTATTTTATATATTTTTTTCGGTATTGTGCTTTATGTTGTACCAGAGTTTATAGAGGTTGAACATAGTCGAAATTGCCGGGTAACGCCTTAACAGCGTTTTATTAAATTTCGCCTGTCTATCCATTTAGTTCTATCTATGCCTATGCTATGTGTCTGCCTTTGTTCTATCTATATTTTTTTAATTAGGTGCTTAAATCGAAATTAGTATATCAAGTCTTACTTTATTTTTCAACAAAAAAAAAACAGTTTGAAATTAACTTTTATAAATAGGGTTTATATGCGGAATATTTCCTTACTTTTCCAACGGAAGTGGAAATCAAAAACCACAGAGAGACATAAAAATGTCCGCTATTTATTTGTATAAATATAATAATATGTCTGGGAAAATTGCGTAAATTAACTTCTGTGAAATTCATATTTTATTATCGAATGCGTGATAGGGCTGCCTATAATACAGTTTTAAGGGGAATATTTTTAAATATTAATTTTAAAATCATACCTGCTTATTTCGAGAAATATTCTAATGACTCAGTAATTAACTACATATTTTACTTATTTCTATATTCAGAAAAAAAAAAACAAATATATTTTGATTACAAGTCAAAGCAGTAACATTAAAAATTCATGAATTTAAATTCTGTTAAATTTTACTGTATGGACTAATTTTCACGATTACGATGACATATCCGTGAATCCGTGATAGATTTAAAATACCATTTATAATTACTTCACATAAATAAACCGACCGCCTCCTTGGTACAGTGGTTGACGCGTGAGCGTAGAACCGAGGGGACCTGGGTTCGATTCCCGGTGGAGACGAAGAAAAAAAAAATGTCTCGTTGTGGCAGGGCACAGAAGGCTGATCACCTACTTGTCCCTAAAGAAAACCGACCAGTGAAACACATGTATAATGCTTCTGCCCCTTACCCCACTAGGAGACATGGGACTTCACTTTTTTTCACATAAATAGAAACTCTATTAGTTTAAGTGTGATAAAGAAGTAGATATTTAAATACAACTGCTACATGAATAAGAATATTAATTATATTTTACTAAAATAACATGAGTGACAACCCTAGCTTTAATTTATAATATAAATCATGCGCTATGACGAGCGCAACGGACAGACAGATTTAGATCTTATATAAGAACCAACATATGTGACGAGCTAGTTTCATACCGCGGCGTTACTTGCTATATTAGTTAAAATAATTTTACTTTATAGAAATAAATGTACATATTCTTTATGATCGTATATTTTACGTATTAATATTATATTATCTGTGATTTTACTATTATTTTAAATGTCAAAAAAATATGGATGTTTGTTACTCTTATACGTAAAAACGGTTCAACCGATTTGTATTAGATTTGATTCGCTATGTTGTAAAAGTCACAAAGCCCCACAAAGTTTTACTAATTTTATTAATAATCTAATAAAAATCAACAAAATCGATTCATAATTATTTAAATACTTATATATTTAAAAAAAAAACATAAGTACAAAAAATCTAATTTTGTATGTTTGTTCCTTTCAAACTGCTAAAACAACGAATCATTTATGATCGAATGTTGCTATAACCTCACATAACTAGTCTATAAGTATCATGAACTAAAAATAATGAAACAGGTCGTCTATATTCATAACTCTTATCTGATTGGCGCCCTTCCTGACGTCTGCAAAAACAAACAAATACTTCAATCGTTTTATTTTATTACTTGCCCATACTTTATTATACTAGTGGTCCGTCCCGGCTTCGCCCGTGGTTACATTTATAACCTACTAGCTTTCCACCCGCAGCTTCGCCCGCGCAGTCAAAGAAAGACCCGCATAGTTCCCGTTCCCGTGGGACTTCCGGGATAAAACCTATCCTCTTTCCCGGGGTAAAAAGTAGCCTATGTCCTTTCTCGGGTATCAAAATATCTCTATACCAAATTTCATGCAAATTGGTTCAGTAGTTAAGGCGTGATTGTGTAACAGACAGACAGACAGAGTTACTTTCGCATTTATAATATTAGTAAGGACTAGTTGTGCTCTGCCGTTATATCCACAGTGCTTCACTCCTGTTGGTCTTAGCGAGATGATATTATATAATATAGCCTATAGCCTTCCTCGATAAATGTGCTATCTAACACCGAAAGAATTTTTCAAATCGTACCAGTAGTTCCCGAGATTAGCGTGTTCAAACAAATAAACAAACACACAAACAAACAAAAAAAACTCTTCAGCTTTATAATATTAGTAAGTATAGATAATGAATAATGATAACGAGACAGACATTTGCGTAAAATCTAGGAAAAATATTATTATGACCTAAAAAATTAACACAGGAAATGAAATATACGTTATAACTATCAAAATATCGTAAGAAATAAGGTTACAGTATAAAATTTAATGATTTGAATTTTATTGATATAAAAAGATTTTTTTTTAGGAAAAATTGTTTAAATAATAAGCTTGTCAAATATAATTATAATTTAAAGGTTGTATGGTTTTCGATGGAATTTGGCCAAAAGATAACTTCCAAAATAAACGAAACAGACTAACAGAGACGATCGGATTTATCGGGCCCTCTGGCTTTGTCCGTGCTATGGAGTTACTTGCCGGTTCTTCTCCATAGATACTGCTTTCCGAATCGGTGGTAAATGTCAAAAATATGTTATGACCACGGCCACAGACTAATAATAATATACTACGTATACAGTTATGACTGTGGTTATGAATATATGTTATGACGATTCGAAAGTGCTTCTAGAAGACGACTAATTATTGAATAAATGAATGTTTGAGTTTGAGTTTACATGTCCAGTAGTTCCTAGATCAAAACTCTTTCACTTGATAAATTAAAAAAATAATTGGCTCCTTAATTGTGATGTGTATCTAGGCAAGCAGGGGCAATTTTGAGAACAGCTGAAATTGTTCCAACCACCGACCAACCGAGATTGTTCCAATATTGCCCCTGCGGCAGGTACGTGAGTAGCCGACATTAATTGGCTCCTTAATTGTGATGCGTATAGGCAAGCAGGGGCAATTTATAGAACAGCTGAAATTGCTCCGACCGCCGTGCAACCGAGATTGTTCCAATATTGCCCCTGCGGCAGGTACGTGAGTAGCCAGCCTTAGTAGAGTCTATGTCTAGCTTAGTCTATGAATACACCATTTGCCTTAGGTCTAAAAAGGTTTCCCAGAGAGCGTTTTGTCCTAAGTGTTGTTCACAATAGACCTTTTAAAATACAGCTTTTAACCTTTGAAACAGGGTTTTTTATTTGTAGGAATATTATAGGTAAGCTAGCTTGTTCCCCGCGGTATTGCTTCTGTAAATTGTAGAAAAAAAACTATAAAAGTTTTCATTTATTGTAGCACAAAATATTTGTCAAAATTTTGTGCAGCAGTGTGGATTTTCATGGTGATAAAAAGCAGTGAAAAAATCGAATCTATCTCTGTTTAACATTTTGTTTTAATCTGTTCAGCCGTTCGTTGTGTTAAAGATTTAAATATATATTTAGGACATACGTTTTTTTACTGATAACCATAGGAAAGAAGCCATGGGCTACGCGTAGTCTTAAAAGAAACATATTTATTATTAAAAAATTTCATTTCATAAATTCGTTAATATGTCAGTCAGTCAGTCAGTCAGTAAGTCAATTTCCTTGATACCTAAACATTTGGAAGATTAAAGTATATTTGAAATAGAATAGAAAAAATATTTATCTTCCCTCAGTATCAGTTTGTACTAAAAAATACACACTTCAATGATTTTGTCGCTCCAATGCGCAAGCGGATGCGTCGGGAATAAACATGGCGGCGATCTATAGATCATTTATAGATCAATGACGTTCTATTGATATGCGTAGGGATTTATAGTTTGACGGGCGCTCGGGAGTTTGAATCGCGAAAATGTAGTATTGGAAAAACAACAAAAGTGAAAATTTTCATTGCAGGAATTTATGCATTGAAAACAAAAAATATCCTGATACGTTTTGGCTATAAAAAAAATATTGTTTTCTTATTTGTAAAAATCATAATTGAATCAATAAAAGCAAAATTACTATAAAAAGTTCTACAAAGAAAACATAACCTAACAGTTTTCGATTTAAGATCCTTAAAAAATTATCTACAATTTTCAAAACTACTTCATCACAACAAGTGTAGGATGTCACCCTCGCGACAAAATTTCCGCTTCCGGCGGAAGCGGCGCCATTTTATCGGCTTGACAAGATGTCGGCGAGATATTTTCATATTAGTTGTATGATTTAAGAGGTGCACTACACCTGCAATATGATTGTAACTATTAATTTACCTATTTAATAGCTGTGCCCCGCGGTTTTCCTCGCGAAAAAAAAAACACGCGTAATAAATAATAACTTAGGTACATGAAATTTACCTATTTAATAGCTGTGCCCCGCGGGAAAAAAAGCACGGTTTCATCCGCGTGGCTCCGCTCCTATTGGTCTTAACGGTATGACATAATATAGCCTTTCTAGATAAATGCCTATATAACACCGAAAGAATTTTCAAATCGGACCAGTAGTTCATGAGTATTATATATTAGTATAGATAGTTAATAGTTTGTACCTATGTGTGAACCTGTGTCTAAACTATTTTCATTCCGAATTTCATCCAAATCGGTGTAATAGTTTACCCGTGAAAGAACAGACATTCCCATTTTTAAACATTATGCTTATATACAAATAAAAACTGAAAAATATCGTCATAATGAGCTACCCTCATAGAAATGAAAGTAGAACGGATGATACAAATTTCCTGTTTCTGGATCGACCTACATCCAATCCAGACTTAACTATAAACTTGTGATATTATGTACGTTAATATT
This sequence comes from Colias behrii, assembly GCA_029959065.1. NCBI lineage: Eukaryota > Metazoa > Arthropoda > Insecta > Lepidoptera > Pieridae > Colias > Colias behrii. The sequence continues at coordinate 782,182 of JARWMC010000022.1, forward strand.
TCTTAAATTTATGATAATATTAATGTCGAGTCAAGTGCTAGTCGGACTCGCGACAATATGGGTTCCGTACAAAAAAGGTACTGCAAAAAAAAATAGTCACCAATCCAATGCATGGCTATGCCAACCGTTGCTTAACGTCGATTTTTAACCGACGACCGAAAGGAGGAGGTTATCAATTCGACCGTATATATTTTTTTATAATAAGTCGATAAATCGGCCATAGAATTAATTCGTCTCTGAAAATTTCTACTATCGCGGTTCGTGTGATGACAGGCTAGTGACAAACAGACCGACAGCGAAGTCTTAAAGCCTATAGGTGCGGAACCCTAAAAACAGTAAACGTGTATATCAATGACATCGACTAACAAAATAGTTAATTTTATTTCATAGATGCGTACGCCGTACATATTATATTACTAGATATAACATTGCGTGTTACAAATTACGCAATTTTAAATATAAAGTAATATTTGTTTTGCTTGACTCAAGATAAATAAGGTCACGGTTTAACAATTCAACCGATTTTTGTGAAATTATTAAAGGATAACCCATGATAATGCGATATTGAGATGATGAAACACATAGGCATATAAAACCGAAAGGGTAGAAGAAATCGATTGCTCTCGCGAGTCGCGGGTCACGGGTAACCGAGATCGAGTGATCAAATTTTGCCTATTTTCTAATTTCTTAACATGAATGAATTATTAAAGCGGTAAAATAGGGACGAAGTTTGCAAGGTCCCGTCATGGCAATACCGTCACGTCATGGAGTAAAGCGAAGAATTTGGTATCTTTGAATCTTGCCACGGAAGTTTCACTTCTGACACGTGTGCTCGGCACACACGCTCTTTTTTGTGTGTACCTACTAGTTTTATTTTGTTTACTATTATAAATTTTAATGAAAATGGCCGTTGGCGAAACCTAGGCATATTTATGAATGTCAAGAATAGGTCACAACTCACAAGTTAGGCGTGGTCTAGATCCATTGTCTAAATGTCTAGATAGGTCTTAAGTTATATTGTCTTGAATCATCTCGTTAAAGAGATTATTTTGTAGTGGGTATGTAATGAGGGTTTTTCAACTGAATGATATTAAATGCTTTTTCTTTCTAACTAATCAATTCTAATAAAGAAAATGTTTGAATCTAGATAGCTGTTTAGGCTTCAAAAAAAAGTTATCTTCCCATTTATAATAATAGTAAGTAGATTTAAAACAAGGTTTTTCTCGTGGTACACAGATAAAAAAGTACGTGTGTGCCGAGCACACGTGTCAGAAGTGAAACTTCTTTTGCAAGATTCAAAAATATGAAATCGTCGACTTACGCCATGACATGACGGTATTTCCATGACGTGACGATATTGCCATGACGCGACCTTGAAATTTTACTCTTAACGCGCCTAAAGAAGTTTCACTACAGTCATTGGTCGATGGTCCATTTATCCAGGAAGGCAACATCACGCTAAGACCTATAGAAGCGGAGTAATGCGGGTAAAACCGCGAGGCACAGCGAGTTAAATATAATAGTAGAATATATTATAATGATAAACATTTATAAATATACGAAACAGTTATAAATAAATCTTATCAAAGTGTGACATTGTTCCATCTGTCAAATTTGGAGAGATGCCACGGCCATATTGGAATTAATGTCATTTTAATTTTCAAAACGACCATGACAGCTATAACTATCTATTATTTACTAACCCAGGTTTTGTTTAGGTTTTAAAACATAATTATTAATATGATTTTTTTTCTTCCTATCTTCTACACCTGTGTCCTGTATCATTGAACTGATTTTGATGAAATTTAGATCAGTTGAAAGGACACTACACTACCTGTGTGGCATAGTGGCAATTTACCTGCTTAAATAAATAAAGAAAAAAAATATTTTTCATGAAGAAGTGTATCAATATGCACATTTGACTTTTCTTAAATTAAATCAGACCACATTTACAAATTAAAGACATACAATAAATAAAAATTTAATCTACGGAACCCACAGGAGTAGATCTCGACACCCCCTTTAACAAAGGTCTCTATTGTCCCTAATCCGAAGACTTATTGCAGTTGATCCTAACACTTCTGATTAAATGGGAGGTATCTTTCCATTCAAAGCTAAGCTATAAATCTTTTATATTTTTAAATCCTACTAATATTATAAATACGAAAGTTTGTGAGGATGGATGGATGGATGGATGTTTGTTACTCTTTCACGCAAATACTACTGAACCGATTACAATTTTATTTGGTACGTAGGTATCTTAAGACCCAGAATAAGACATAGGCTACTTTTTATTCCGGAAATCCCACAGGAACAGGAATTATGGGCGTTTTTTTCTGAAAACAAGGGCGAAGCCGCGGGCGGAAATCTGGTGGTCTATATTTTGAAAAGTCATATTTAGTAGAAACTTTGAAATAATTAATTGCTCGAGAAATCTTTAAATTAAAATAGTTATTTTTATTTATTCCGTTGTAATTTCGTCAGATTAATTTTTAAATAGTATAAAAATGCCTGAACATGCCGCTGACTTCGTCGCGGGCACAAGCTAGCGAGTCAATAAGTTACATTGTTACTGACTCGGCACAATGCTATGCGTTGATTAAATAATATGTGAATCCAGTGGCTGAGCGAAGCGATAAGATTTTATAGTTTAAGGAACTTTACCTTAGCAGGTTCGTTTAATCATACTGAAATGTGCATTTAAATCAGGAAGGGTTCTTTAAGAAGCTTCTTAATCACTATTATATAAAAAATTACGCAGAGAAGATGCGGCAAGATTCAGTATTTTTTTTAATTGTTACCGTTATGGAATAAGAGGAACATTTTTATTATTTTCTTGAATAAATTGTAGCCTTACTACTTTGGACCAAAATAACACAATATTTTTGACCTTCATACATTTCAGATTTTCGAAAATTATATAAAACTAGCGGTCTGCCCCGGCTTCGCCCGTGGTACATATTTCGCAATAAAAGGTAGCCTATGTCCTTTCTCGGGTATCAAAATATCACCATACCAAATTTTATGTAAATTGGTTCAGTAGTTAAGGCGTGATTGAGTAACAGACAGACAGACAGAGTTACTTTCGCATTTATAATATTAGTATTTATTTATTTATTTATTTATTAGACACACCAATAATGACTCAATTAATACAATTTACAGAAATACATTAATAATTATTTCATAAACTGAATTGGCCATAAAGCAGGCGTATACAACAATTATAAAAAAAAAATGTCTTAATATAATACATAATCAAATTTATCATCCATTGACGAAAAAAAAATAAATAAATAAAGTATGGATTTTATTAGTAGCCTTTTTGTAGTAGCATGCATAGCTTCGCTATAGCCTCGCTTGGCATAGCGCACATACCTAATACACGAGTATACGTCTTAAGATATACTTGTAGGTGCGAATTGCATTCTTAGTTAATTAAAAAGTCTAGCCAACTTAATGTTCGATATAAGCACTAACTTAAGCCTACTAATGAGGTAGTTAAGTGAATTATATTAATACTAGTTAATATCGCGGTTTTTATCGTAATTTGGTTACTATAAATTTAATACTTATGTTATGTTATGTTATTTTGGGCTATAATCTATGTGGGGGTTAAATTTTTGCTGAATCGGTTCAGTAGTTTATGTGTAACAGTGGAAAAATCTATATTTTTTTTAATGTCAACGAATTATGTTAATATTATAAAAAGATTGCGCTTTTTGCTAAAAAAAAAGGTTAAAGAGTAGTAAATATATTAGACTAGGCTATAATCTATCTGGATTCTAAATTATAGCCGAATCGGTATAGCGGTTTTCGAGTAGTGAAAAACATTTTCAAAAACATAACATAACTTTATTTTCAGTTAAATCCTAATTACCTGCTTGTATTGGTAATCAGCGTACTTTTGTAGACAAAAATAAGGAAAGTTGTCACCTTGGACAAAACGTATCAAAATTGGAACATCATTTCCCTACATTAGCTACTTCAAACTTATCCCAGCAGATGTACTTCCAATAAAATAAATTAAATCCTTTTGACCCATGCCCCACTGTGGGGGCAAGTGTTACAGGTTACAGGTCGAGTTGGGGACGAAATGTTTGATTCAATTGGTTCTTTTATATATATATTTATTGTCCCTTGGCCCAATTAGGAAATCTACAATTGCTTACTATGTATTTAGGAATAAAAGACTACCTAGGAATTTAAGAAAAATATATGAATACAATATTCGAACTAGATAAACTACCTTATGTAGTTTCCTAAAATATTCAGAAGTTAAAATTCTCATCAAAATCGATTCAGTCGCTTACAACCTTTATATTTTTGTCAAAATGGATGAATTAAAAATTTGTCGATGCATTTAAAAAATTACATCAAAATTAGATACAGTTCATAACAAATACATTTAAATATTCAATTAATGATCTCAAAAAAATATAGTACACGATTTAAAAACCGCATCAAAATCGATAAAGCCCGTGTGAACCTTTAACGTAAATAGCTAACGCAATAATTATAATAGGAATAATAAAAACACAAAAACCGGAACGAACGTGAAGGACTATGACACAGTGTAATGTAATACAGAGACTGTAATATATTTATTTTATAGCTATGACATTTTATTTATTACGAGCAAAAGCTTGTTTTTGTAGTTTTGCTTATGTGTTTCTTGTATATGTATAAGCTTCAAACTTGCTTCAAAAAGCAAAGCTTCATGAAAATTAGCTCAGTAATTTTCAGGTGTATAACTTTATAAGATTTAGTTTGTAAAAATTTCTATTTCGGTTATTGATGTGAACAAAAAAAATTACGTGTGGCACTCGAGGACTGCCGCGGTATAGTATCGCTGTAGCTGTGCCAGTTGGAGTGGGGGGTGTTAGGTTTTTTCGTTACGGAATTTTTACATTCAGTCGCCGAGCTCAAAGTCTGAGAGCTTGTAGCTTTTAGCTACGCAATAGATTAAAAAAATTGTTAAAACAGCTGTAAATAATCGATTCCATGCACGAGGGTTCATAATAGAAAACTGGTCAGTAACAAATTGGTCTGGTTTCGTCATATATAAATAACTAAATAACTACGAAAAATCAAACTCAAACTCAAACATTTATTTATTCAATTAGACTTCTTTTAGAAACACTTTCGAATCGTCATTACATATTTTTAACAATTACCACCGAAAGTACTATTCCTCGTAGAATCATGAATTTGGTGTCATTATTTTACTAGCAATATTGAAAAAATAATTAATTATAATATAACAACAAAGTTATATTACAAATATTCATACTTGAATAAATTCACGACTTTTACGATTTACGATTTCTCCATTTATTATACCAAATCATGAAATTACTGAACTATTTATAATATGAATATATATTTTTAGCGATTATTAAAATATTTTCAATAAAATTCGCGACCTCTACATAAAATTACTCTGCCCAGGTAATGAACCAGCGAGTACATCGACCTTCCATGGACAACCACTGCACATACCTACCTTGTACATAGATCGCAACTTAATCTAACTTAGCCTACTATGTGCGGAGGTTCGAAACGGATGGGCCGGTTTTGATGCAAATTTAAAAAGGATAAGTTAATTTATTTATGACGTAATTTACATTTATTCATTTGTTACTTAATTTTTTATCCGAAAGTGGAAGTTTTCAGGAAATTTAGTTTATGTATGTGTTATTGTATGTCCATTAGGTATCTATTGAACCGCTGAACCGATTCCTACGATTTTCATTGATAATATGAAGATAGCACAGCTTAAAATAATAATATTTAAAATCATTCGGTCATTAAACTCAAACTCAAACATTTATTTTTTAAATAAAACTTCTTGAAGAAGCACTTTTGAATCGTCATAACCTGTGGTCATAACATAGATTTTTTACGTCCTAAAGATTCTTTACGTCCTTGCGCGAACGAAGTCGCGGGTATAAGTTGTACATGGTTCTACTATATTATAATTTTAATAGCATTTACCTACAAGTCATGAGAATTAGCTTCTATAACCATTCCTAAAAATAATAATAAACAACAAAAAAAATGCCAATGTAAATTTATAAAAGTCAACATTTTCATTTTGCTTCTTTCTTCGCTAATGATCTCCGAAACTACTGCACCGATTTCGAAAATTCTTTCACCAGTACAAAGCTACATTATCCCCGCATCATATAGTATATAGTTTATTCCATTTGAATCACAGACAAAGCCAGGCGGGTATAACCTTTCAAAGGTCGATGACCGCACGGCCATGACAGATCGGCCGTGATCGTGCCTCATTGTTAACTTTTTGCTTTGTTTTTATTCTATTATTCAGTTATTTAGTTGGTACAGTGGTTGGATGCTGTGTGAGGATGGTTCTGGGTTCGATTATGATGAGTGGATGCGAAGTTACGAGGTTGATATTTCTTTTGCGGATGACACAATAATGTTATGTCGTCGAGCTTTTGATTCTAAGACATTTCGGTTTCCTCACGATGTTTTCCTTCACCGTTAGAGCAGTGGCGATGTTACAATATGCGCAGATAAATTGAAAAATCAATTTTTTACTGGGCGGTCACTTATCGATATCAAGTCCAAGTTATCACCACTGAGCCACCACTGCTCGACTACTGACACTCATACAAATATGTTATTCGAATGTGTAAACAATGATATTAGTCTGTTATGCCTTGATCAATTTTTTTTATGAATAGATCGTCTTTGACGAAACTATCGATTGTCCACAGAATATGACTTTATTTTACCTTAGATTGTTTATCTTAAAATTATCTGAAAGTAGCCAATAATTAACTTAAGAGAATAATCAGACATACTCACTATATTACTTCTCAATCTTGTAACGATGTAATAATTTTCTACTAACCTGTAACAAAAATAAATAATTAATATTTAAACAACTCAGAGAAAAAAGACAGTTTACAGCATTATTGGTATATTTTCATCATAGAACGAGCATACAACGACACGGCATAACATTAGTATCATCATCATCGGCCCATATAATATGTCCCCACTTTGGGACACAGACCACTATGTGTGTGGCCACAATCCACCACGCTGGCCAAGTGCGGGCAAATGTCACATGGCGAACTATTGATTCTTGGACATGCCGGTTTTTGAAGGATGTTTACAATATAATACGCAGATTAATTGAAAAGTTCTTTTATTTTTTAGTATTAATGCACAGTCTAAACTACTAGGATTTGGAATATAGAAATTTTTCGAGCTTCCTTTTATAAATGACTAGCTGTGCCACACGGTTTGACCCGCATTGCTTTCCGATATTGGTCGTAACTAACATGATATTATAGCCTTCCTCGATAAATGGACTATCTAACAGTGAAAGTATTTTTCAAATCGGACCCGTGGTTCCTGAGATTACCGCGTTCAAACAAACAAACTCTTGAGCTCTCGGGATTTTGAAAATTCATCCCTAGATAGTAAAAAAGGAGATAGTATGAAACTCCATTTATTTAGGTTAAGTGAAATACAGACAAAGCAAGTTTTTTTAAACTCAGATAATAAATCTTGTTATATTCCCGTTAATTTTATTTCGTATTTCTTTGGTAAAGGTATCCTTGAATTAATATGGCCACTTGGATTCTTGAAAACGGGTCAAATGTTCTTTAGGACAGGCCTCGGGAATGAAAAATTCAGATTTTTAACCGACAGCGTCAGGGTTTTTGAGTATCGCTTTGTAGCGTAAATAATTGAGGTGTCGTAGATTTTTAATTGTGACTTTTGACTATGACTATATCACTACATAGTATAAAACAAAGTCGCTTTTTCTGTCCCTAATAAATATGTCCCTTTGTACGCTTAAATCTTTAAAACTACGCAACGGTGTTTGATGCGGCTTTTATAGATAGAGTGATTCAAGAGGAAGGTTTTAGTATATAATTAATTATGTTTTAGACAAAGCGGGCGAAGCCGCGGGCAGTAAGCTAGTCTATCTATACATATGTTAATGTATATGAGAGTGTTAAATCTAGGAATTGTATAATATCCCTAGTCAGTCAGTGCTGGTCCATTTGCACTCTAAAACTATGTCCGTTTGCTATTTAGGAAATTTTCTAGGAAATGTGTCTAGTTGACACTATTCCTAGGAAATCTATATTCGGAAATGACTTTCCGAACGATTTTAAAGGAATTACATACTTAATATATATCCTAGGAATTTTATATATTAGCGGTAATTAACATATTATATGTATTAATAATCAAAATTTTATGATATAAAACGGAAACGGAGGAGTTTGTTTGTTTTTTTTATTTCAACGAAATCTCAGGAACTACTGCAACGATTTCAAAAATTCTTACACCATTGGATATGTACGTAATCCCTGAGTGCTATAGACATGTACCACAGGCGCAACCGGGACGAACCGCCGATTAAAAGAAATATATATATATCACTACATAGTATAAAACAAAGTCACTTTCTCTGTCCCTATGTCCCTTTGTATGCTTTAATCTTTAAAACTACGCAACGGATTTTGATGAGGTTTTTTTTAATAAATAGAGTGATTCAAGAGGAAGGTTTTAGTATATAATTTATTAGGTTTTAGACAAAGCGGGCGAAGCCGCGGGCGGTAAACGGTTTAACTTCATCACAACATAGCAATGTAAGAAGCAAATTTTCCTTATGAGAAAAGTTGCGTAGCTTATCAGCAAATAAAAATCACTTCTATCTATCATTATTAATAGTTTTTTCATTTGGCGTACAGCCAGGAGCCGTCGCCTGTGTATCTAGTTAGAAGATGAATGGATTAGCCATACATACAGAATTAATACTTAGAATTCTAGAGAAGTTAGGGTGTCTATCTATATAGGTTAATGGGATTCTTTGATTTAAATGTATGTTTATTTTTAACTTGATAGATAGATGAGTGTCGATGTTTAATAATAGTTATGTTTCTTTATTGATTACTAGCGGTCCGCCCCGGCTTCGCCCGTGGTACCTACATGTTTACGTTTTTTTTCATAAAAACTATCCTCGTACTTCAAGGAATAGAATCCTCAGCTTTTTTACACCTTGGGTAAAAGGCTTATTAGACCACCCAATTTTTAGGGACCCTAACCCTAACTAAGAGTGGTGTAATAAGACTTAGGGAGTTAGTGTCCCGATTTAGGGCGATCGGGTCTGCCCGATCTGCCTAGCTCCCTAAGCGCCCTGCAGATTGGGTAATGTAATAACGTTTAGGGCGGTTAGGGAGCTCAGTTGCCGCGCAACTAGTGCACAGTATTACAATATTATTTTCCTACAGTAAGGAATCGCCTTTGATGTCGCGCGATGCCGCCGCCAGTGTAGGTACTCACGCTGCCACGTGTAAATATGCTAGGGTTGTCACCAAATGGGAAATAAAACAATTTTTATCATAGCTATTAATATGTAATTATTTATTCACATGTACATTAAAAATAATTGTGATTGTTGAATCTAATGTAATTATTTATACAGAAACATAGTATAATATGTCGCCGCAGTGACATTGTCATTGCCTATTGATTAATTATTAACAACCAAATTTACTTATTCTCAAATTTACTTTATACATTTCCTAATACGATATTGCAATTATATACAATTCCTAGGAAGATTATACATTTCCTAGGATATCTATGCATTAAATAGTTTATTAAACAATATTTTATAAATTTCCTAAATGGTATCGGAATTGTACACATTTCCTAGGATTTGTATACAATTCCTTGATTTCATACATTTCCGGTAACATATACAATTCCATGATTTCATACATTTCCGGTAACATATATTATATGTAATGATTAATGAAATAACATTTCATCATTATTCAAATTTGGCGCGCTTCGCGTGTTCATGTTATCTGTGGCTCGGATTGACGTAGCAGAAAGAAAAAATGGCGAGAAACGATTAAAATTTTTTTTATTCGCGGATTTAATAAGTACATACATGATAATAAAATTATTCCAATAGGTATCTAACCCAATATCCTTGTCAAATGGACTAATAAGAAAGTAAAATAGATCTTATTACAAGTTAGCCTAAAGTACATATTATGTTGTTAAATGATATCGCCGAGGCCTTTGACACAAGCCGCCTTTGTCGCAAGCCGCCTTTACTGCGATTGATGTTTTTGAGAATGTAAATAAACAGAATGGAAGCAACCTTATAACTCAATAAATAAAGTATATTTTTAAATGTAGTTCCGTTTATAGTAAAAGCCGCTTTGCGTGTTTTATTGTTTCGTCTTTCACATTCGTTACAAAAATTGTGATCGAGTAACGTCCACTGCACTCTTCCTAGTTTATAATGTCAACTAAAAAAAATGAGAAACGAGTTTCGAGTCGAAACTCGTCGAAACTTTCGACACGAAAAAAATCTCAATCGTCACCTAGGAACGTATCCCCTATAATCCCATATAAATTACCATTCCGTATTCACGGTTTCTGTATTCGCGGCATATTTATGGAACATATACCCCGCGAATAAGGAACTTTTACTGTAATTGAGGATTTATTATAAGTGGACTTTAAATGTCGTTTCTTTGAATTTACAGGTGAGATTACATATTTTAAGTTGTTGTAGTAACAAACTATTTGTATGTTAACTATTGTGAAAACTTTAAAATAAAAACTTTGAATTAACAGAGAAACAAATTGGTTTTCTTGAAAATCATCAATAATATATTTTATATATATCTTATAGCTACTTAAAATATGTATAGTCAAAAACATCTTCAACATCTTTGAATTGGTACTAAACAGAATTTGAAAAACCTACCTCTCGTCGCGAGGAAATCTATGAAACTTTATGTCCTTGGATTTAAATGTAGATTTGCATCCATAAACACAACAGTTTATGCCCACCATTATAGAATACGTAAGTATAAATTATTACACAAAAAAACTCTGAAGCGTCTGCCCTTCGCGATAGGTAAAGCAATCTCAGCGTGATTGCTTTACGCGGCCCGCGTCGCCCGACCCCCGCCAGTTCCCCTCCGTTTCTCTGCACAAGTACATTCGTCGCACTACTGTAGGAAATATGGTAATACTGTGACTAGTGCGTGGAGTGGCTGCTTTTGTATGTAAGGTGTCACCAAACTTCCCTACTACAGGTTTATATAACTTAAAAGGGAAGTTCCAAATGTTTGTGATCACACCGCCATGTTAACAAATAAATAAATTGTTAAAATCAATTGTTTATTTAATTGTTTTAAAACTCAACAAGTGTTCAAATTGTTCTGCACCTACTCTAATTAATTCATTAAAACTCCCGGTTCAAGCACGCTTAGTATTTGCATATTTGAAAGCTTTTCACGTAACCGCAAATACTCTTTCACCCAGATCTTTCTCTTCTTTTTTTAATATTTGTTATTGCGTCAACGGTTGCCACTGCTACAGCAACTTTTTGAAGTTTCGATACTGACGGCGGCATAATGTAAAATGCAACAATACGTTTATCTCTCTAGACATTCGCGTATAAACTGAGTTAGGGCCCAATTCGCAGAGAAGTGTAATAAGCGCCACACTAACTAGGGAACACGCCCACCCTAGATGCAGGGCCCTTCATATCGGGTAGTGTAATAAGCCTTTTACATTATTGCGTTTTTGGTAAGGATCTCTATTTTTTTTTGAAAATGCAATATAGCCTATGTTGCTCAGTGAAGATGCAGCTTTCTAATGGTGAAAGAATTTTTGAAATCGGTCTAGTAGTTTATGCGTGAAAACCATACATACATACATAATTACAAACCTTTCCTCTTTATAATATTAGTATAGAAAAGAATCGTATATTGACATTTTTTTCAGCCGTTTGGGAGCTTTAGATATAAGTGTAGAAAGAATGTTTTTAACCGGTTTATTATGTTTTGAGTATAACCATTACAAACAAAATTAAAAATTTCTAATGTATGATGTTTCTAATACATGTACATCTCTTCTATATAATAAAAATGAATCGCCAAATATAATATATGGGTAATCGTTGTTAATAAGCGCAAAACTCGAGAACGGCTCAACTGATTTTGTTAATAATTTTTTTATAATAATCCTTGAAGTACGAGGATGGTTCTGATGGAGAGAAAACGTAAACATGTACTACGGAGGTTTAATGCTCTAAGACTACGGACGAAGTCGGGGCGGACCGCCAGTATTTACATATACTTACATAATATGTATTATAGTAAATTTCATATATGCTAATCTGTATGTTTGTTACTGAAACATACATACAAAATAAATATTTTCAAACAAAATCGGAAAAACTATGTATATTTGCATTTTATTACCCAGCCAGAGACTGAGCCACTTGTTATTTAAAAATACTTATTTTATTAAAGAAAGCGAACTTTACGATGTAACGTGAACCCATCCTGATGTTAACCGCACGTAATGTTGGTTTAACCCCATTAATCTCTTAATGGAGACCGAAATAAACGGTTGAAAAAGTCATAATTATTTGATTTATTATTTTTGGATCTATCTGATTTTGAAAGCTAAGCTTTGATTATTTCATTCACAAAAACTAAACTATATATAAACAGAACAGAAAATAAGATATTTTTAACTGCATTTATCTATACTATCATTCTATACTAATTTTATAAAGCTGAAGAGTTTGTTGGTACGTTTGAACGCGCTAATCTCAGGAACTACTGGTCCGATTTGAAAAATTCTTTCGGTGTTAGATAGCCCATTTATCGAGGAAGGTTAGGCTATATATATCATCACGCTAAGAAAAACGGGAGCGGAGCGATGCGGGTAAAACAGCACAGCTTGTATATTATTATAGGATGTTATATTATTTGCACGTGTTTTCTACTGAATTGATTTTGATACTGACACTGTTCCATATCTTTAAATTTAGGGCAATAAATTTTTCATCCATATGACGTCATATTCTACAGCCAAGGCAAGTTCACACTGACCGAGCTGCTTCGCGCAGCAATTGCTTCGCGAGGCTGCTCGCTCTGTGTGAACCTGCCTATTTTTTTTATATTTTAAACCTAAAAAAAACTAATTTTTATTCCATCGACTTTTTTGATATAAGATTATCAATTTAGGAAATATAAATCAAATTTGCAAACGGATGAAACATACTTCGACTAGAAAATATGCTAAAAGCCAGACTATAGTCTATCTCGGTACCGAAATTTAATACAGTTTCGATCAGCTGTTTTTATGTGAAAGAGTTTCAAACATAATTCATCGAAAACTCTCTTTCGAAACATTACTAGTAGGATTAGGTATAGTAGATTAGCGATAGTAGACTGATGAATAACTCTAGTAGGTGTTCATCAATTCCATAGCTTTAAATACACAAACATACATATTCTACCTCATTATAGAAGTAAAATATTATACATATTATAGGAAATATATGCAAAGTGGAGTTCATTTAGCGAGTTAATAAAAACCAATAGATATGCGCGGGCGCATGTTTATATGTATAATACTGAATCTATGAACACGAGTGACCATACTTTTAGTATATAAACGGAATTTATTAATTATTTTTGAAGTGCTACTTCTTTAGGCGCGTTGAGAGTATAATTTCAAGGTCACGTCGTGGCAATACCGTCACGTCATGTAGTAAGGCGACGACTTTGGTATATTTGTATTCTTCTTCTTCTTTTATCCAAAGAAGTTTCAATTCTGACACGTGTGCACGGCACACACGCTCTTTTTTATTAGCTGGATTTTAAAATGAGTATTTTAAAAGATAGCTTCTCTTTTTCAAACGCAATTTCATGTATTAAAATTCAATTTTTGAAAAGTAGGTTATGTCAATACCAAAATCCTTTGTCTGTATGCAAAAATGACGTTATTCATGTATTTCAGAGTGGCGTTCGGTCAAACAAACAAACACGGTGTTGCATATAAATGAATGTATTTTAGTATTCTCCAATATGACACACAATTCATAAAAACTGCTAAATTTTAGTTGCTACTTGTATTTATATAAATTTTTATCCTGAGCCACTATGATTTATTATATATTAGCTATCCGCCCGCGGCTTCGCCCGCTTTGTCTAAAACCTTATAAATTATATCTTGAATCACTCTATCTTTTAAAAATACCGCATTAAAATCCGTTGCGTAGTTTTAAAGATTTAAGCATACCTACAAAGGGACATAGGGACAGAGAAAGTGACTTTGTTTTTAGTGAAGAAATATTCTAAGTAAAAAATAATACGTTTCTTTCAACCGGGTATCAAGAAAAAAACTATTCAACTTCTTTGAAAGCATATTTATATTTAAAATTTTCATAATATACAATTTTCTATACAGATAAACTATTTTATTGAATACTAGCGGTCCGCCCCGGCTTCGCCCGTGGTACATATTTCGCAATAAAAGGTAGTCTATGTTCTTTCTCGGGGTCTAAAGATTGTCTGTGCCAAATTTAATCAAAATCAGTTGAGAGGTTTAAGCGGGAAACCGTAACAGACAGACAGACAGAGTTACTTTCGCATTTATAATATTATATATATACGTAATATATAGTAGGGAAGTAGGGACTAGTAGGAATTTCTATACAAATAAACTATTTTATTGAATATCCAAAAAAATTCGAACGTGTTGTCACCCTACACAACATAAACAGCGCACACATCAGCACCCAATCACTTTCATTGATTTTTATTTATAGTTATATTCACAATAATTTTGAGTGTCTGTTGAAATATTCTTAACTGTTGTAACTTGTACTTGCTTCCTGTTCTTGAACGTTTTGTGAGAAAATTTGATTTATCCTGTCACTATGTAACAATAAATAAAATAAAATAAAGATTTTTATTTAGTGCTTAAAATATATTCCGTAATTATAACTAACTAGCTGTGCCCCGCGGTTTTACCCGCATTGCTCCGCTCCTGTTGGTCTTAGCGAGATGATAATTATTGATATACATATTATAGCCTACAGACTTCCTTAAGCTCAATCAATGGGCTATCTAACACCGAAAGAATTTTTCTAATCAGCAAACGTTGTTCTGTCTCTCCTATCGCCGATTTTCAGACCTACCCGATATGCACACTTTCATGAGAATGGGTCCAGCCGTTTCGGAGGAGTTTATTAACTAAAATTATAACACGAGAGATTTTTAATATATTAATTCAATTCGCGTGTTACTATGCCAATTTCGAATATAATCTATATCTGTGCCAAATTCCATTTAAATCCGATCAGCTGTTTTGAAGAGAAGTAACATCAATCAACATCAACATTCTTAATTTTTATAAAATTTTCATGTTCAGTGACATAATTATTAGGATTTCCTTGAAATCAGGGAATCTAGTTGAAAAAATATATTTGACATAAGTTTGACATATTTCCTTGGGAATTTCCGTTCACTACGAGAAAAGCCGCGGGCGGGAAGTTAGTAATCTATACTAATATTATAAAGCTGAAGAGTTTGTTTGTTTGAACGCGCTAATCTCGGGAACTACTAGTCCGATTTGAAAAATCCTTTCGGTGTTAGATAGCCCAGTTATCGAGGAAGGTTATAGGCTATATATCATCACGCTACGACCAACAGGAGTGGAGCCACGGCTGTGAAACCGCGCGGAGCAGCTAGTGAATAGTACTTTTAATAATTTCTTTGTTTTTCGTGATAATGGTCGAGTTTCGTTGGATAACAGCGCACTGGCGTGGAAACTCGCTTTCTACTTAGTTTTTATCAATGCATATCACTGCGTTTGTATTGATAAATTACATTCATCACACGTAGGAATTGTTTGTCTGTTTGTTTGTAAGGCGGTAGAACTGTTGGGACGTTTTTGATGGGTTTCATGTTGAAGATTTGATGTCAGTATTATAATATCAGATTATTTTTGTACTTTAGATAAATATTATATGTACCTATTGATAAGAAATAATAATAATTTTCATGTATGTCTTATACAACACCGCTTGCAACCGACTTTAAAAATAAAGAGAAGGTTTCTCAATTCGACTGTATTTTTAAAGTGAAACTTCTTTATCGGCGTTGAAAAAAAATTTTGTGTAACATTTTTTCGTTACGCGTGACATTTTTCCGTTACGCGCCATCTTTTTCTTATCCCTACCACGCCTGATTCGACGTATTTCTGTAAAGTTGCGTATAGTAAATTATTTTTTGAAAAATAAGGACATGTAAGTAAAGAAGTTTCACTTCTTACGTGTGTACACTAGTACACGCACACATTTTTTTTTACCTTCAATACTTTCTTCAAAGTGAACTGATTTTGATTAAGTATCTATTCTTATTTATTCGTTAGTATTTTTTAGGAATTGATGGCGGCTTAGTTTTTTGTAAAATAATATTATCAGACGATATTTAAAGTGATTGAGTCTAGTGGTTTATACTAGACTAATTTACTTAACAACAAAATTACAGATTTTAGTCCATTGAGTTACTATGTACTACGTACTAGAGAGGACATCGCTACTACTTGTATACGTAGTATATTATTATTAGTCTGTGCTACTACACTATTTGTAACACGAGTTAGACTCAATCGTCTCAAACAATTTTTTTTTGAAGTGAAACTTCTTTATCGGGGTTGGACAAAAATTTAGTGTAATAATTTTTGCGTTACGCCGTACGCGTGACTTTTTGCGTTACGCCGTACTCGTGACATTTTTGCGTTACGCGCCAACTTTTTCTTATCTCTACCACGCGTGATTCGATGTATACTTTCTCCAGCGGAGTAGGGATAGCGTATCGTTTTAACGTACGTCCTACCACTTTACTTGACCGTTTTTCTATTGCACTCGTATTTATTTCCAACGCTCTATAGTGACGTGATAAATATATACATGTTATATTAAAGTGATCAGCAAAATCAAAGGGTTTGTTTTAATTCTAATTCCAGTAAATTTCTAAAAAAAAGTAAGTAAGTAATCCATACTAATATTATAAATGCGAAAGTAACTCTGTCTGTCTGTCTGTTACTCAATCACGCCTAAACTACTGAACCAATTTGCATGAAATTTGGTATGGAGATATTTTGATACCCGAGAAAGGACATAGGCTACCTTTTATTGCGAAATATGTACCATGGGCGAACCACCTCTAGTTACATCTATTTTTCTAATACTTACTTAGGCGGCGCAACCGTGGCACAACCGTGGCGTGCCGTCTCAACGCCTTTCCAAAGTTCTTTCATACAAAATGTAGAAGAAGGACGTGGTGCAAAACAGATTGAAGAGGTGCGCTTATGGCACGCCCGCGCCCGCGCCGCTTGTGTTTGACCCGCGCCTTAGGTTAACTTTTGAACTACCGCACGAGCCGAGCGAGCGAAGCGAGCGAGTTGCAGCAGTGGCTGGTGTAAATATTTAAATAGGTAGCGAGGAGCGAAGCGACGAGCGTGTTAGACTAACGTATTTCTGTAATATTGTATACAAGCTGTGCCGCGCGGTTTCACCCGCGTGGCTCCGCTCCTGTTGGTCTTAGCGTGATAATATATAGCCTATATTATTCGTGGATAATGTAGCTTTCGAATGGTGAAAGAATTTTTAAAATCGGTCCAGTAGTTTATGAGCCTATTCATTACAATCAAACAAACAAACAAAGTTTTCCTCTTTATAATATTAGTGTAGATAGTAAATTATTTTTTGAAAAATAAGGTCATAAAGAAGTTTCACTTCTTACGTGTGTACTCTAGTACACGCACACATTTTTTTGTTACATTGATTGGTTTTAATTGATAATTTTATTCATATTTTTTAAATAAGATAAACAATATTTATTTGGTACATTGATTGGTTTTAATTTATAAGTAATAAGAGGCAGAATATCTACAAAGTGTATGACTCACTCCCCCCCCTCGCCGCCGCGCGCCACGCACAGATTTTGTTCGTGGTGTCCTCTCTATAATAATACCTCAATGTTTTAGTCCCATATTTATGCCCCAAATCCCCATACCCTACGGGACGCAACTATACTAATACTTCACTTAACCTTTCTAACAATTTAGGATTGCTTTTAAACTAAAAACCACAAACAATTTAAGTAATACTAGCTTTCCGCCCGCGGCTTCGCCCGCGTTTTCAAAGGAAAACCCGCATAGTTCCCGTTCCCGTGGGATTGCCGGGATAAAACCTATCCTATGTGTAAATCCAAGTTACCCTCTATATGTGTGCTAAATTTCATTGTAATCGGTTCAGTAGTATTTGCGTGAAAGAGTAACAAACACACACACACATCCTCACAAACTTTCGCATTTATAATATTAGTAGGATATTAGTAGGACTATAACTACTAGTACCTACTAATAACCAATAAACATCAAAGGAACTTAAAAAGCGGCACAAGGCCATACATTTTTATGATTATCTATTTCAATTGGATTTTGTTTTTATTGGTCCAGCTTTTAAAGAGATTCGAGAGTGTCAATCATAAATCATGTTAGGCTAAACATAGCGTGCATTGCTTTTATTTTTTTTTTATTTTTGCTACAGCAGATTATCAGATTTTTTTAATTAATGAAATTTGGGACAGATATTGCACGCCTCATAAGCGAAGCGTTGAGGTGGGTACTACTGTCACTTCGCGCAAAACATCTGATTTTTCAAACTTAAAATGTCTTTATGTATCATACATTGCACTTGTAAGATAATACATACACACACATATTAAGAAAAAACACTATTTTTAACATTCATGATATTTTTGATGTCATTTTTGTTATTTAAACTTAAAAAACAGTTTAAAAAAGTTCTGTCTTGGACGTCCGTGTGTCTGTATGTGCGGAGGATTTTCTTGTTAACACGATAGCGACCGAAATACTTTACTAATCGAGTCTTTTTTTTTCTCTTACGCTTGAGTATGCTCAGGAATAGAACCCTTTCATTTTTCAGGGTCTGATTCGATGTGGTTTAATTGTTATTAAATAAACAAAAATAATAATTAATAAATAATTATTAAAAAAAAATTATGAGGCGTGCACTTTTGGATTTTCCAAATTATTTATAAATTATAGTCTAGAATAGTAAGTTCATACTTTTTTTTGCAAGCAAAGCCTATTGTTAAGCCTGTCCTGCTATCCTACTAATAATATAATGCGAAAGTGTGTTTTCTTGTTTGTGTGTCTTTCTTTCATGTCGCATTGATCGATTTTGTGATATTATGTTATATTTTGTGCCTGCAGATAGGTGTCTAGAGAGTAGATGGGCTAGTTTTTACCTGGGGAAATATCTCGTTGCTGTGGAAATTTCCTCTACATACGCGAGTAAAACCGTGCTTCCTAAGCTAGTATTAAATACATATAATAATTATTCAAATACGTTTAACGAAATCCCGTACCTTTTTTAGAGTCGGATAAAAGTCGAAAATATATTAAAATGGGTCAACAAATTTAGATATATCGCATGTCGAAGGAGGTCGCGGCGGGATTAACAGTATTAGATAGGATTAGGGAATCGACGAAATTAGATAGCTCAAAATTTGTAAGTGAAGTAATTAGGTTTCTTTAAAAATTTCCTATAGGGGGTTTTATAAACCGATATAAACCTATTTAGTAAATAGTACATCTACATAATATGTAGTAATTAATGTTATTATTATTTTATAACTCTAGAGCAAGAGAATACCATTTCAATTGTTTTTATGTATTTCAAATAATATAAATAAAATTAGACCATATTATAGTTCGATACAACTAACTATACATGCAAAAATTTAATTTAAATTCGTTCAGTCTATAGATATTAATTATTATCGATCTTATCTTAATACATAATATTATATTAATTAATATAATATTATGTATTAAGACAAGATCGCCATTGCGGCGAATGGCGTCTTGATTAATTTTTCAATCGGTTCTTGTTTCATAATAATAATATGATTACTGATTGTAACTTCAAATTGAATAACTCTTATTAATTTAATAACGATTTTTCATGCACTTAATAGTTAATACTAAGACTTAATATCATACTTTGTGTGAAATTGTTTTGATTCTTGTCATCATATTAACAAAACTTTGTTAAAAATTAAAATAGGTATATTTAATAATTTTAAGATTATTTTTAACAGTGCAATTTGTATTAGTCTCCTATTAATATATAAATTATATTTTTTTTATAAATAATTAATTATTGCTTTTTGATATTTTTATTTAAAAACTAGTGGTGCCATCTATTGACAGTTTTGGCAAATTGTACATTTTCAGGGAAATGGCGCCATTAGTGTTTGACATCTGTCATTGTAGAAATATTGTGAACATTTTTTTTTATGTTGGACTCGATGTTGGATTGAAGAATAGACTGTAAGTGAAATAATTAATGTGTAAAAATATTACTTTAATGTTTCATTCCTTTAACTCTTCTGTGTATTTAATATATCTTTGATAACGGTTTCTTTCGTTATCTAGCTTTATTCTGTGTGAAAATTACAAAATCGGTTATTATAGTATTTGTGTTTACATTCATTTAAAGTAGGTAAGTTTTGAATTTAACAAATGATGATAAAACAAAGAAGTGTAATACCAATTTCATCATCATCATCAACACTATGATACTATTTTTTCACAATTCGAATGTGTGTGGCGGCCACAATCCACCACGCTGGCCAAGTGCAGGCAGATGACACAATCACTGAACGATGTTTTCCTTCATCGATTGGAGTAGTGTTGAAATGGATTATATTATGTAGATAATACCATGTAGATAATACCAAAAGAAAACATTTGCAAGGCGCTTGGTTTAGCTAAACTAGCTTTCCGCCCGCGGCTTCGCCCGCGTTTTCAAAGAAAAACCCGCATAGATCCCGTTCCCGTGGTATTTCCGGTATAAAACATATCCTATGTGTTAATCCAAAATATTCTCTATATTTGTGCTAAATTTCATTGTAATCGGTTCAGTAGTATTTGCGTGAAAGATTAACAAACACTGAACGGTTTTTGATGATACTCGGCAGTGATGTAGCTTATGTACCTACCAGAATTATAATGATTATATAGCCTAAAGAATAAAGATATAATATGTACTTGCTTTTGCTCGCGTGAATCCGCGTGGCAAAGCTAGTTTACATATATAAAGATTATCCTCAACAGAAAAACCTTTACCAATCAAAGTCAGAGGTCAACAAGTATTTTAAAGTTTAAAATAATTTCCTGTATAAAAGTAATTCTCTTAAGGCCTTGCATACATCATCACTACATAGTATAAAACAAAGTCGCTTTTTCTGTCCCTTAGTCCCTATGTCCTTATGTCCCTTTGTAAGCTTAAATCTTTAAAACTACGCAAAGGATTTTGATGCGGTTTTTTTTAATAGATAGAATGATTCAAGAGGAAGGTTTTAGTATATATAATTTATTAGGTTTTAGACAAAGCGGGCGAAGCCGCGGGCGTTAAACTAGTAAGACAATATAAGGAAATTGTTCTAAGTGTTTAAATAATGGATTTTAATTGCTTCTACAATACATTTTACGTGTTTTTACACGCTTAGAAGGTTACGTGCTTATAATAAAAGTTACGACATGTAGGCATGTTCTGTTTATCTATACTAATATTATAAGGCTGAAGAGTTTGTTTGTTTGAACGCGCTAATCTCGGGAACTACTGGTCCGATTTGAAAAATTCTTTCGATAGCCCTTTTATCGAGGAAGGCTAAAGCCTATAGGCTATCATCTCGCTAAGACCAACCGGAGCGGAGCACTGCGGGTACAACCGCGGGACACAGCTAGTTGATTATATTTGAAGTCACGTACCTAACATTTCTAATGCAAATTTTTTGTGACAATTTTTTTAAATCCCTCATGGGTTGTTTCACTTAGATAAAAACATAGCTAAAAAAAGTTTGCGAAATAAGTGTTTTTCTTCGTGTTTTTTATATCCGCTTTTCTCTAAGTAAATTCGTAATGCGATGTCAATCAATCCACAGAATAGTCTATTGTTTCATCATATTTAATTTTAGCTTGAACGTTTTGTCTTTAATTATTATTGTTTAAGAAAAACTAGGTTTATAAGAACATCCTACTAATTTTATAAATCCTACTAATATTATGGTTGCCTCGCAGAGATCACTGTATAGTGATAAGGCTGCCCTTTGTGCTTTTTTTTATTATTTATTATTGTAACCTTTATGTATATTTTGTTTCTTGCACAATAATGTGTTAAATAAATAATTAATTAATATTATAAATGCGAAAGTTTGTGAGGACGTGTATGTGTGTGTTTGTTACTCTTTCACGCAAATACTACTGAACCGATTACAATGAAATTTAGCACACACATATAGCGGGTAACTTGGATTAACACATAGGATAGATTTTATCGCGGAAATCTCACGGGAACGGCAACTATGCGGGTTTTTCTTTGAAAACGCGGGCGAAGCCGCGGGCGGAAAGCTAGTCTATAATAATAGAAATTTGTCTGACGGAAAACATTGTTCTACTAGGAAATCTTTATTGCTAAATTGGTTTAATAGTTAATTTAATAAAAAAACTAATCCGAGTTCAAATTATCTGAACCAGACCAAAATGGAAAAAAAATCATCACAATTGGTTTAACCAGTCAAAAGTATTGAGGTAACAAATACGAAAAAGTACAGTTGAATACCTCTTTCTTTTTAAAGTCGGTTGCAAAATAGTTAATGGCTACCAAATTTACAAAAAGCCAACATAGAAATCGGTCAAGCCGTTTTAGAGGTGCTTGGTATAAAAACAGGGATATGAGAATTTGATATATTATACGTATAGCTATGTGTAAAATTGTCTGTTTGTATTCCAAATATATAACGTGTATGAAAGTAACTAACACTCAATAAAAAAAAATATGTTCTATCTGTCTGTTTGTTCCGGTTCCTAAACAGCTGGACCGATTTTTACGGACTTTCACTAGCAGGTAGCTGATGTTATGATATATGAGGATAACTTAAACATTTTGAAAATGTTTGAGTTTCAGTTTGTTTGTTTTACGGTCTTTTTAACGTGAAGGAAGCAATTTAGAGTATACCTACTCCTTAAATTTCAGTCCTAAAATTATAAATAATGAATCGAAATCTAGTTTTTATACTAATAGCTTTCCGCCTGCGGCTTCGCCCGCGTTTTCAAAGAAAAACCCGCATAGTTCCAGTTCCCGTGGGATTTCCGGGATAAAACCTAGCCTATGTTGCTCAGTGAAGATGCAGCTTTCTAATTTTAGAATCTACAAAATCCCTACTTAATATTATAAATGCGAAAGTAACTCTGTCTGTCTGTCTGTCGCTTTCCCGCTTAAACCTCTCAACAGATTTTGATGAAATTTGGCACAGACAATCTTTAGACCCTGAGAAAGAACATAGGCTACCTTTTATTGCGAAATATGTACCACGGGCGAAGCCGGGGCGGACCGCTTGTATCTAATAAATAAAACGAATCTAAAACCCTTTATGCTAAACAGCAGACATTTACATACAATCAAAATACGAAAAACGACCTTCCGCGCAGTCGGTTAAAAACAACTCCAATTAAAAGTTCTTACAACAAAATATGTAACGCTCACGCGGCATCTGCAAAAACTCTTTTGAGAACTCAATTGAGAATATTTTTTGTTAGAAAAAAGCAAAAAACATATTTTACAGCAATTTATTACGCAAAAAGTTCGTTCCGTTTTAAATAAATGAATTCAGTTGCGAGAATACTTTTGTGTAATAAAATTGTATACTCAATAAAGACGCAGAAAATGTAGAACTAGGCAACAGTTTTTAGAATTATTTTCGTCAATCTGTACGTTTGTCATGTGAAAACTATTGTGGAGTTTCTTACCGGTTCTTCTCCATAGATACTGCTTTCCGAATCGGTGGTAAATGTTAAAAAATGTTATGACGATTCAAAAGTGCATTTAGTCTAAATGAATAAAGAAATGTTTGAGTTTGAAGATAAAACAAAAATATTGACTTGCATTAGGTACTAACTTTACGTTTAAAAATTTACCCAAAAAGTTTTTGCAGAATTTTCGTAAGTTATAAAATAGAATTTAGAATTATTATTTATTATCCTAATATAGTTTTTTGCATTAGAATGCGTTAAGTAATTTGTTTATAGAACATTTTTTCGATTTAAATAAAATATTTATAAATACGCCATGTTTTATGTCATTATACAGGGTGATTTATTAAGCAAAATAATAATAGATGATTTTGATATTTTTCATGACACATTTTCGCTGATTCATTATTATGTATGCTATATATATAATAATATTATAAAGCTGAAGAGTTTGTTTGTTTGTTTGAACGCGCTAATCTCAGGAACTACTGGTCCGATTTGAAAAATTCTTTCGGTGTTATCTTTCTTAATACTATTATAAAGGCGAAAGTTTGTAAGTATGGATGTATGGATGTATGGATGTTTGTTACTCTTTCACGTAAAAACTACTGAACCGATTACAATGAAATTTAGCACACATATAGAGGGTAACTTGGATTAACACATAGGATAGGTTTTATCCCGGAAATCCCACGGGAACGGGAACTATGCGGGTTTTCCTTTGAAAACGCGGGTGAAGCCGCGGGCGGAAATCTAGTCTCTATATATATTTGCCCATTTATCGAGGAAGGCTATATATCGTCACGCTAAGACCAACAGGAGCGGAGCAACGCGGGTGAAACCGCTGGGCACAGCTAGTTTGATAATAAGATGTGATTAATTTTTGACATTCGGTACGGGTAATCGAACTGACGACCTTGCTAAGTATTAACAAGGACTCCAAGAGAAATTAGTTTATTCATATCTTATTTGGAATGAGTTCATCTGTTATATTATAACGTTCAAACTGCTGAATGGAATTTGATGAGATTTGTTATTTACATATACCTAGATGATATCTTGTTGAAGGGAAAAAGTTACTTTTTCTTGAAATGAAATGAAATGAAATGAAATGAAATGAAATGAAATGAAATGAAATGAAATGATTTATTTTGCAAGAAATGTGGTACATTTACAGATGTTGCATAATTCATTGTTCAGCACAAATCGCCAATTGATTGGCATGCAAAAATTAACAACAAAAGTTAAAGGTAAATATTTAACTATAGGATGTAAATCTGTAATTGTTTAAATTTCGTGTCAAACGAAGTCACGTGCGGCCTACTAGTCTAGGATAATATATAAGAGAAATTATTTCAGTGTTTGTAGTGCATACGCAAAAATGTGGTATTTTTTTCCTGTCAACTCAGTAATGGTGGGCTTGAATTATAAAACAAATGAACACTAAATACTCCTTTATTTGAACGAACTGAATACATACGCACATAGAAATAGGTTTTTATGTGACAAAAACCCACAACGAAGCCTCAGTTATTCCAACAAAAGTTTAAAAAATGTTACGAACAGCGAATAGCGAGAGGAAAAAATTATTTAAATAATTTTTTTCATCATTACAATAATTACTTCTCATTACTCGGTCTTGTTTTGTATAACAAAACTCCACGAGTGCCAATTCGCATGAGACTAGTAGTTTCATGCTGTTTCACTCGCGATTAATGCGATTAACTATTTAAAATAGATTTATCTAAAAGTTTGGCGTCATCCATTCCCACAAATATTATGATGAACCGTTTGGATTATTCTAATTATGTTTTGACGCTGTTATATTTCCATCCATGATGTAATAGGGAAACTAGGATGGATGGATGTTTAATAATTACGATGGAACAGCTGAACGGATCTGGACAAAACTTGGCACGGAGATAAATTATGAAAGATAAGTTGAGAGAGGTCTGGAATTGCATATAAGAATACACGAGGCAAGTCGTGGGCTGTAGCTACATCTCAACGTTTATGATGAAGAGAAAAAATGATATAATCTTTCGTTTGTCGTAGTATTCTCACAATTGAGTACTTAGATCTTCATTATCTCAAAGCTTTCTTCATTAGCCATAGCAACTAACTTTTAGTTCTATGAAATATCCTAAAATCCATCTAGCAGATTATTTATCAGGCGTTAAAACATCCTCGGCTATTTTAGCAGAATTGTCAATCATGACATCGTCCGTAATTTCATTTACAACGCAAGTTGTCAAGTTTAATTATAACCTGTTAGACCCAGAATCTATAAATATCATGTTCCTGTTTGATTTATCTGTTTGTAAACTAGATTTGTAGTCACATTTGAAGATTGCACTGAATCTTAGCGTTGAAACGCGATAATCGTCGTTAAATGTAGATTTATATGCTTTAAGAGTTCGTTTTGATGTTGCGATAAATACGCAAAGTTTTTCGGGGATGTTATCATTTATTTCGTAACTGCAATTACGTTTTGTAATCATCTGATATAAAAAGAGCTATTACAAGAGTTTCTCGCCGGTTATTTCCTGTAGAAATTTCATGAACCGATCAAACTATTGTTGTAATATTGCGATTCAAAAAAGTGTCTAAAAGTAGCTCGGGTTGATTGTAAAAATGTTGATAAAAAAGAGGCTTAATTGTTAATGCGTTGA
Source organism: Colias behrii (assembly GCA_029959065.1). Lineage (NCBI taxonomy): Eukaryota > Metazoa > Arthropoda > Insecta > Lepidoptera > Pieridae > Colias > Colias behrii. The sequence goes on from JARWMC010000022.1 coordinate 808,596, forward strand.
AATATTTAAAAAAATCGTCACGAACTTGAACATAGTCTCGGATTACTCTCAAATCGCGGTTTGTTTTCGACAGGTACATTTTTATTCTACATCTGTTGCATGAGTCCAGTTTGATTTATTCGAACGATACTGTGATATTACGTTAAATTTATTGCGATTTCGTTTGTTTTGAACATTACTCAACGATAATTGAGCGTGCGTTTAGATGACATCGTTGTTATAGCTTCAAGTTTTTGTCGTCTTTCATGTAGCGCATCATAATTTATCAATATTTTACCTTGCATTAAACTCGACGTATGTGATGTTTATGTTTGTTTTATTGTATTAAAAAAGCTGTAGCAATTTGCGAATTCATAAACATGCCAAACCCCGAGAATTCACGCGTTTCATTATTATGATAATGCTCGCGTTGCAAGCATTGACATATTTTATCCTCCATTTTAAAAAACGTTTACGCTGCACTGGAGACATTGCTTGCATTTCTCAATAATGCGCGTCATTAAAAATATCAATGACACCTACAGATTTCATGGAGCGAGATTAATCTATTATTCTCGACTCAATAACGTTCGTGCATTACAAGCACTTTTCGGTCACGATTTAGCCCAGATACTGAAAGTTTGCCGCAAATATATTAAACTGAGCCGCTTCCAAGCCAGGCTCTATACATAGGTCTCCTAAGTAACCTATCTGTTGCTTGAACGCAGGGGCGGCGGCCTGACTTTAGCAACCGGTAACACCACGACAAAACACGACACGGTCCTCTTTTGTTTACAGCGGAGCCGTCCTTCGAGCCGGTAATGTGGATTATATAAATCATTCGTTTTGACATTGCCGTAGCTAGCTTAGCGTCTTGTCAAACAGACTCTCATGTTAGGGCACATTCACAGGAATGAGAACAAAAATTAAGCGTTGTATTGACGTTCTGTTAGCCGTGTCGCTGTAGCGGCACAATGTGGCGCTGCTCGCTGGTTTCACAGGGATACACTAACACTGGACACAAAACACATGCCGGCTCCTCACCTGAGCCTCACTGGCGGTGGGATGTTGAAAGCTGGGAACAATTTCGCGTTGGGATTCTCAAACAGCATTGCGATTGTTTTGTTCACCGCGCGTGCATCGTGCACCCGTCCGCGCGTTTTAGCGGCCGGCCGTACACTGACTGTGGCGCTGTCACCCTCTCCCCGCCGTGACGTCACCCGATGTTGGTTACAAGCTACCCTGTGCCGTCCTTGTCTGGCCGGTGCAGTAGGAGCGAGAGGTACAAAACCGCAGTCCGTGCTCTGCCGACGTATTCCTTGAGTGCGTACAGCCCCCGTTCATTTTGTAGGGCTTCGTTGCGCCTAAACTAATTCATCGCGTCGATTTTAATTGATGTTATTTTCAAAAACGTATTTGGAACTACTTATTCAATTAACGTATCGGGATAAACGAGAAAGGTTAATGTCTTATTGGTATAAATGTTTACGAACAAGGTAATAAAGATTTTAAGATACGGAAATAAAGTGTTTACTTAAATATATTTTTTAAGTAGAGGCTTGATCAATAAACGGAAGACATCAGCTGTCCTTAAAATTGTTTTGTTCAACCCAGTAAACTGGATGTCAAGTGAATGTGCATTTTTATTAAAACGAAAAAAAATCCAAATACCTATATCCAATGTCAAGGTCGTAAATAGAGCACCCTGTATTTTATGATGAAATAATATTGTTTTATTCCATATTTAAATTTCGCAATAGTTTATAATAAAATATGTAAACGCTTTATTTACAATAACAATATTAATAATAACCAAAACATTTTTATTTATTTTTTAAATTGAATAAATATTAAATAACATTTTGGTCAGCACTGGAAGGACTTTAGGTCTTACATTCGATTACATTAAAAGTAAAAATCAAATATTAATAAGCACTTGTAAGATTTACTCAAAAGGGTTTTGAGTTTATGTTTCCAATAAATCGGTATCGATATTTTAAAATAAGTTCAATGTTCATATTATGTTTTTAATTGTTCCGTCACATTTGTAATTTATTTTTACCAGGTGGTCGAATTTTTCACCTTACCTTTAATAAAACTACACAGTACACACCACGCGCATTGTGATGGGAATCCCCACTAATATTATAAATGCGAAAGTAACTCTGTCTGTCTGTCTGTCTGTTACGCTTTTCCGCTTAAACCTCTCAACCGATTTTGATGAAATTTGGCACAGCCAATCTTTAGACCCTGAGAAAGAACATAGGCTACCTTTTATCAAAACACCACGCGGGCGAAGCCGCAGGCGGAAGCTAGTTAGAAAATATATTCGATAACCCACTGTATGTTAACCCTAGAAAGATAACGTTATTTTATAGTACGGAAAAGATAAACATGCGCTTGAGAGGCGCACAATTTTTAATAGCGATTTATTAACAAACTGAAATCAATATACTTTTTTTTATAACTTAAATTGAATGTATGATTAATAATAAACAAATAAAACGAAAAATCATATTATTATTTGTTTAAAATAAAAAAAAATCATAAAGATACCAGAGACCTAACTATAAATGTATTTTTAGGTCTAAGTGGATTGCTTTAAAAGGAAAAATGTTTTGACTAAGGTAAATGTTCCTGTACTAGTGTACACACGTAAGAGAGAGTGAAACTTCTTTATGAGCTTATTTTTCAAAAAATAATTTACTATACGTGCAACTTAACAGAAGTACGTCGAATCAAAGATGGCGCGTAACGAAAAAATGTTAAGTACACTAAATTTTTTTCCAACCCCGATAAAGAAGTCTCACTTCAAAAAGTAATTGCTTTGCAATGAACTTGTGAATATGAAATTAATTGATTGTTTTTAGAAAGTTATTTAAAAAAAAGAAATAGTAGTTTCTTTATAGATTTTTTGCTAAAATAAATATTTTTCTGTATTCTTTTAATCTTAAAAATGTCATACCTACTGCGAAAGACTATTTCAGAAATAAATATAATCTGTACATAACTAGTGGATTTTTACTCTATTTTTTAATAAATGACAGTGGGTTATGCATAAAGTCTAATTTTGAGTTTTTTATTTAACTTTTAGGGTCTCGTAGACAAAGGGAGCCGGGACCCTTACTAAAGTCATGTTGTCCATCTGCCTGTTTCTCTGTATCGGATGAACCAATTGCAATTGGTTCAGTAGACTTATTTGCGTGAAAAAAAATGGTTGCCTGTAAAGTCGGTTTTACGGGCGAAGATTTTACGTGACAACGTCTTTTTCTCGGTAGAATATTTATGTGCTGCGCGCGCGGCAGACCGCGGGCCTCTCTCTCGTTCGGTGACTCATCGTAACGTTACCGAGCGTTACACTTTTTCATAAGTGACTCCCAGTCGCAACCTAATTTAAGACGTTGTCACGTCAAAAACAAACATACATTCATACACAGACACATGTACATCCATCCTCTCAAACTTTCACATATTATATTTATAGTAGGAGTAGTTAGGATAGGATTATTCTAGAGAGACGGTCTATTTAATACCACCAATCTATATTTAACAAGAAGGCATGCAAAATAATTATCTAGAAAAATATAATATGTCATAAGGTAATATTAAAATATACGAAAATATAGAGTTACACATATCAGCAATTACAATCATAACAACATAATATTATGTACGTGTACGTAAACAAACGTAAATTATTAAAAGTACTAGCTTTCCGCCCGCGGCTTCGCCCGCGTAGTCAAAGAAAAACCCGCATCGTTACCGTTCCCGTGAGATTTCCGGGATAAAACCTATCCTATGTCCTTTCTCAGGTCTCAAGCTATATCTCTAACAAATTTGAATTAAATCCATGCTCTACCTTTTGAGTTTGGCCAGAACATACATAACGACAAACAGACAAAAATTCTAAAAACTATATTTTTGGCTTTAGTATCGATTGTAAATCACGCCCCAAGTATTATTTTGAAAAAATATTCAATAGGTAACATATTGAATTTCCTAGGATTTTATTATTTGTATAGATTACAGTCTAATCATCATCATCATCATCAGCCCATATATTATGTCCCCACTTTGGGACACAAGCTCCTATGAGAATGGCGACCACAATCCAGCACGTTTGCCAAGTGCGGGCAGATGTCACATGGCGTCGAACTTTTAAGTTTTTGGACATTCCGGTTTGTGATGTTTTCATGATATTGAAGTAAATGCTTATGATAATGTTACTTATGTATACTTATACTACAAAAAGTAGACCGTATACTGAGTTTTATTTTATCTGTGCCATAAACAAAGATAATGTTATTTTTTACTCATTTTCTTAGGCCGCCTGTCCATCTGCAAGAAAACTTCCGCACGAAATGTCCGACAGTCTGTCTGACAGCAGCTTGCAAGTCTAAGGCCGCGTTTCCACCTGCAAGTAGACTTGCAAGCGGCTGTGAGACAGACTGTCGGACATTTCTTGCGGAAGTTTTCTTGCAGATGGAAACGCGGCCTTAGTGAATCTATTAGAATTAGAGTAAGATAGCTACTTATTTTCTTTCTTTCTTTTTTCTAAGAAGGTAAGAATATTAAGTTAAACCGCTCAAACCATGTGTATCTTCCCTTTAGTATTAAATGAAAAAAAAAAAAAATATTTTCATATAGGTATTTGAACTTTTTCAATGACAAGTGGTCCACCGTCTACCCCGGCTTCGCTCGTGAAAAAGTGGCCTTTACTCCAATAGTTCCTGAGATAAGTGCGTTCAAAAAAAGAAAAAACTCTTCACTCAATATTCGAACATAGATTTCGTAAGCAAGGTAAACCCATTGACCGTAACCCTCATAAAAAAGTAAAAACTAAATGTTTGATGAAATATCTCATATTGTGGTATTATAAAGGTCGTGACTGTGGTCGTGACTTAGCAGTTTTTTGATTAAAAAAACTATGATTTTCATAATAAGTAAGGTAAGTAAGCATAGTTTTTTTAGCAATAATAACTGTATGTTTTTATTATTCTTTACTAATTTTTCGACAGAAACGAATCTTAAATGGCGGCGCTTATCATTCCCTCTCACTTACACACGGCCGTACGGCATGCAAAAAAATAGGGAAAATTAAAATCACTAAAATGTATTTGATTTTCCCTATAATAGTTTTTATCATAAATTTACAATAACAATTATGTATTTGCGATAGTAAATAATATTTTATTGGAATTTAACAAAATAATATGTTCTTTGGGAAAAGTTGTTCAGTTTTATGGGCTCATTACAAGTATTATGGGGATTTTGTTGCATTCTGTATTTATTACGTAAATATGATACATAATTCATATAAATACACAAGTACCATAACAAAGAAGTTTGTCAATAAACAATTTGAAATAATTAATAAAATGATTATCCATTTAAATTATTTTTATTTTCTTTTTTACTGACCCTACCATATGCATAGTGTCAGCTTTGGCCGCCATTGAAGATTCGTTTCTTTAATGAAACGCGTTATACTCTTGGAGATTCTATATTGCGTTTGAGTTTCTGCAACAATCTGCAAATAGTAAAGCGCGTCACACACGGTGAAGATACTATAAACGAAATTTTGTGTCAGTGTTTCGGGTCATTTGTAACAGGATGGCGGTTCTACAGGGGTCTTAGTACGCAATGACAAAAAGAAAAATGATGGTCAGAACGCTGATACCTTACACCTCTGGGATGGATCTGCCAAATACCAGCTGGAGACACTTGAGGCGATAGAGAGGCGTGCCAAGAGGCTAATAAACGACGATGAGCTAGTAGGCAAAAAACTCCAGAGCCTCGCCCACCGTCGCAGAGTGGCAAGTTTATCGGTTTTTTACCGGATACACTTTGGAGAGTGCGCTGCGGAATTGCACGACCTAATTCCGCCATCCCCATTTTTCCATCGTTCGTCGAGGCGCACAGATTCTAGGCATCGCCACATGGTTGACGTTCCATGTACCCGGACAAAGCGGTTCGGATCGTCATTCTTTATTCGAACCGCTAGGGACTGGAACATGCTTCCTGAATCTGTGTTCCCCGACGAGTACAATTTGGAGGTCTTCAAGAGGAGAGTGAACAGGTACATTTTAGGGAAGCGCGCTCCATCTTAGGCCACATCTCAGCTTACCATCAGGCGAGATTGTGGCCAAGCGCTCCCCTATTGTACAATAAAAAAAAAAAAAAAAAAACCTTAAGATACTGTAATATTTTATAGTAGAGAATCTTAACATAAAATATTATAGTATCTTCACCGTGTGTGACGCGCTTAAGAGTAGGTAGATATTATAGTATTCTTATTTAATATTACATAGTAGGATTGCAGATAATACTATACAGTATACTATACAGTATATATCTACTAGTAGGTATATACACCCACTATATTTATATAATTAGGATAGAAAACATTATAGTTATTGGTTATGAGTATCAGAGAAAAAAAAATGTGTGCATGTACTAGTGTACACACGTAAGAAGTGAAACATTATGACCTTATTTTTCAAAAAATAATTTACTATATGCAACTTTACAGAAATACGTCGAATCACGCCGTCACGCGTGGTAGGGATAAGAAATAGATGGCGCGTAACGGAAAAATGTCACGCGTAACGAAAAAATGTTACACTAAATTTTTTTCCAACCCCGATAAAGAAGTTTCACTTCAAAAAGACATTAGCATTTCTTGCCTTGATAGAAAATTGGTAAGTATGTAAGTACCTACTTGGAATTAAATTACTGAAAAGATATCTACATATTACACAATTTACAAGTTATACAAATTAGATTTGTAACATACTCGATAAATTTTTTGCCCAGTTTTGTTCGAAGAGACCAGCAATAGTTTTCTGCCTAATATTAAATACAATAACCTTCCTCGAGAAGCACGATGCCCATGGGTGGAAACAAATGAAAATTTGTGCAGTTGTTTTTGAGTTTATCGCGAATATTGGGCCGTAGCGAATGACTTTGCTTTATCTATACCTACAAATAATACAATTAGAGTCGTCGTCGTCGTGTCAGCCGTGGAACGTCCACTGCTGGCCTCCCTCAGGGTTTTCTACCACGCCCGGGCACCGCCCAGTACGTGGTCTCCACAGAACATATAAGTGGTCTCCATTCAAGAACCTTTCTGCCTCAACGGCCATCGGTTCTGCGGGCTATGTGCCCCGCCCATTGCCACTTCAGCGTGCTAATCCGGCGAGCTATGTCGATGACACCGGTTCTCCTACGGATCTCCTCATTTCTTATTCGATCTCGTAGGGAAACTCCGAGCATAGCCTTTTCCATAGCACGTTGAGCGACGCTGAGTTTGTGCACAAGGCCCAGGGTTAGAGACCACGTTTCTGTACCGTATGTCATCACTGGCAACACACATTACTCGAAGACTTTTGTCTTCAGGCACTGAGGGATTTGGACGAAAAGATGTTATGTAACTTCCCGAACGCTGCCCATCCGAGTCGGATTCGACGAGTACATACAATTAGAGTGTCTGTTTTTAATATTGAAATAACCGATTTTTACTTAATACTTACTTATGCATTTATACACTGTATAAATAGGTATATCAAAATAGTAATTTTTACAATTTTTGTCGGTCTGTTTGTTTCTTTCACTAACAGATAGCTGTTTTAGGGAGTAACTTTGTTTTTTTACGTCGATATTCCTACAGGAACATAAGGATTAAAAAGAAAAACTCATTCAATAATTTGGAATCGCTTGGTCCTTTTACAGATAATCTAAAATCTATGTTGATGTTTTTAATATTTGCCGCTTGGCCAGTGTTGCCAGGGTTGACCCGGGTAAATGTTAAAAATATGATATGACAATTCAAAAGTGCTTTTAGAAGAAGTCTAATTGAATAAATAAAAGTTTGGGTTGAGTTAAAACGAAAAAATATCTAGCGTACCTACCTATACCAATCAAAAATGATATACTGGTGAAATAATTATTAAAAACGTATCTTTTGAGTTCCTTTGTTACAAAAATACAAATGATTTTTCTTAAAATAAGTAGGTAACTACTAAATCAGGGTTTAAATAAAACAAGATTTAAGTAAAATTATTTATTGAGCCCATACTACATGTTAACATAATTAATATTTAATACAGTGTGTATTTATCGACAGAAATACATAAAACTCAAACAATTTGAAATCTTAATTATAAATACTTTACGTACATAAAATGACTATCTGTCATTTTATGTACGTAATACGTATAAGTAAGAAGGTTTATCAATTATAATTATTGATATTTATAATTTAATAAAAAGTACAGTATACAGTAATTAGTAAATCAAATAGATACAATAGGTAATCAATTTTTACAACAATACGAGAAAAATCTGTAATTTTTTTGTGAAAACTATAATAATTAATTTTAAAAATCACTATTTAAGAATTTTAAATCAATCAGTTCATAGTTTTAAATCAAACTTTTATTTTAATAAAATTTTACCAGACAATAAAAAGGCGACAAATAAAATGCACATTTTGCACTAAACTTATTTATTGTATGAGTAATGTGACATCACATATTTCTGCCAACTTACAAAATAGAACACATTTTCGATATGAATTTTTTTATCAAGTAGCCTACATTATAAATATAAAAAAGGTACGTATATTAGGGCGGCCGTACACGGACTGCTTCAAGCAGTTCAGACTGACGGCTTGAAGCCGCGACCGCGCGGTGAACTATAGACATTCATTCACTGCCGTACACGGACTGCTCGAACAGTCGCGACCGCTTCAAGCCGTAAACTGCGCGGTTTGTAGCGACAGCTCGAGCAGTCCATGTACGGCCGGTCTAAATGTTTATTTCCCACAGCCCCCTTTAGAACAGGCGGATCTTTTTGGTGGCTTGTATGAAGACGTTGCCCCCCCACCACTTAACGGGAGGTAACCTGAAAAATTAGAGAATATATTTAAATAAATAAATAAATATTTGAGAACAATTTTCACACTCGGCACGATCTGATCATACTAAGCTTTCGCTTGTGTTCTGGAAACCAGATGGCTGATAATTTACACCCAGACACAGAGCAAACATCGCACACAAATATTTGCCCCGGGTGGGAATCGAACCCACGACCAGTGTCTTGGAAGGCAGGGCCACTATCAACCAAGCCAACTGGCCAGTCAATATAATATTAAACATGTATAATTATAAATTATAAATTATAAAATATGACTTTAAAATTATATTTAGAAGCTAGCGGTCAAAAACTGAGAAATGTGGAAAAATAAGTACGAATTGATGTAAAAATTAATATAAACTCAAACAAAAACTAAAAAATATAACAAAAATGATGATTTTAAACGCATCTCTCGAAAACGTATTGACTGATTTCGTTATCAAAAAAATTGTAATTTAGAAAAACATTAAATTAGTCTTGAAGCAAATTTTTTTTAACTAGCGGTCCACCCCGGCTTCACCCGTGGTACATGTTTGCGTTTTCTCTCCATAAGAACCATCCTCGTACTTCAAGGAATATTATAAAAAAAATTATCGAAATCAGTCCACCCGTACATGCGTGATGACGTGACCAAGGGAAATAGGGATTCATTTTTATATATAGAGATTTCAAAAATAAGTAATTTTTTTAATCTATCCTTTTGTCGAAACCTCACCATCATCGGGCGTGCCCAGTTTCTTTCCGCCCGCAGCTGTGCCGTACTTCTCCAATTTTTCCTTCAACTCTTCGCGTTTCTTTCTCTCCTTCTGTAAAAATCGAATAATTTCCTCTTTGAATTTGATATTTTTGGTTTTATGGCATTATAAATATAAATTTATAAAGAGTCACGCCTCGTGATCGAATTTTGACGTGATAACGTTTTTAAAATCGTTTTAGTCGGGTGACATGTTCAGAAACTTGTGTCACACCAAAACCTCACGAGCGCGATCGCAGGTATAACGAGAGAGAGACGGACCGATCTCCCGTCTCATCTCGAGCGCTGCCACTGCATTATGTTATCACGTAAACATCTCGATCGTAAACCTACTTTACAAACAACCAATTTTTTTCTCTATTCTTTTTAAATTTAAATTTCCTCTTTTTTATAAAAAAATAAATAAATATAATTATCTATAATTTATAATACATCATACTTAAATGAAATAAATATCTTTATTTGCTTGTACATGGTTGATAAAAGTCTATCATAGAAAAAAAAATCATTAAAAAAAACACCAAATTCTCGAAAAATGTAGTAGGGTACCCTTAAAAATAAACGAAAAGATCTATTACATTATATTTAAAAAAATAATCAGTAAAAATTACTAAGCAAAAAATGTTTATTTAACACATTGAGCCCCGAACGGCTCGATCGGTCCACGACACAATAGATTTTCTATTGTGTCTGTGATTCCGGGGCCTGAGTTATTAAGACAGAACACAATTTTAGTACATTAAAAAAATATTGAAATCAATGTCTCTGGAGTAGAATACAGAGGAGGCAAGACACATCCTAACGGTGCATTTACATCAAACGAACATAGACCTAGAGCAAGAGCGTTCTCAATACGAAAACTCGTATTCAGTGTTGTTCAGTATTAGAACGTTGCATAGAATCTTGGCGAATGCACAAAGAATGCTCTACGCCTGTTTACACTAAAATAATTTGACATAGTGGGGTAATAAGCATTTGCTCGTTTGATGTAAATGCACCGTTAGATGGCGGGTTATAAGAAAAAAGAAACCCTCACCTCCTCCTGTTCCTCCTTCTTCTTCCTGGAAGCCTCCAACCACTCGCGCTGTTGTCTCTCACGTGTCTCTCGCACCGCAGCCATCCGAACCTTATGCACCTCGGGGTCTGAACAATACTTTTGTCACATTAATTTTTATCATTTATAGTGTTACTAGCTTACCGCCCGCGGCTTCGCCCGCTTTGTCTAAAACCTAATAAATTATATACTAAAACATTCCTCTTGAATCACTCTATCTATTAAAAAAACCGCATCAAAATCCGTTGCGTAGTTTTAAAGATTTAAGCATACAAAGGGACATAGGGACAGAGAAAGCGACTTTGTTTTATACTATGTAGTGATTTGTGTTTTTAGGGATGTAGATCACAGGCGAAATTGCGGAAATATTATTAATAGTTCATAGAACAGAGATATGTAATTTGATAAATACTCGCTGCGCTCCGCGGTTTCACCCGCGTGGCTCCGCTCCTGTTGGTCTTAGCGTGATGATGTATAGCCTATAGCCTTCCTCGATAAACGGGCTAAATATAATTAAAAAGCTAACGGGATAATCCAACACCGAGAGAATTTTTCAAATCGAACTACTGGTCCGATTTGAAAAATTCTGGTTTGGTCAGGGATCCGCCCCGGAATGGCGCGAAAGGATGCGGGTTCGAGTCCCGCCTCGTGATCGAATTTTTTCTATTCTTTATAAATTTATAAGTACTTATTTACTTAATAAACATCCTATACAATTTTTTAGTTCTATGGTACAGAGGTATAGAAAAACAAACAAACATACCAATCTCTGGGCCTTGGACCAGCGTCTTCTTCTTTTGCATCCACTTGTGCGTGAGGAAGATGGTGAGCAGCGTGAGGAGCATCATCGCTGGCCCCGACCTCATTATTATTTGATACACTGAAATATTTGTTTAATTTTGATGTATTAACTGTAAATTGTGTGTTGTTTTGCATATGAATATAGGTTTTAATTAAAACTGATCCTTTTCATAGTGTAATTCTAAGTTTTAATGTTGCATGATCTATAAAATCCTACTTCCTACTAATATTATAAATGTGAAAGTTTGTGAGGATGTGTGTGTGTGTTTGTTACTCTTTCACGCCAATACTACTGAACCGATTACAATGAAATTTAGCACACATATAGAGGGTAAGTTGGATTAACACATAGGATAGGTTTTATCCAGTAAATCCCAAGGGAAGGGGAACTATGCGGGTTTTTTCTTTGAAAACGCGGGCGAAGCCGCGGGCAGAAAGCTAGTATCTTTATATTGCATCATCAGGCCCATAGTTAAACATACTTGGATGTTAACTCTGTTTCAATTATGTAACATACAGCTTATTCTGGAAATGCCCAAGCTTATTTTAAAAAGGAATAAATAATAATATGATACCTATAAACTGATAGCAAAATTAGTTATGTATGTAATTCTTATGTTTATTCATTGTACCATGTAGATACTTCTACATAATATAGGTAAGAGTATGAATCCCTACTTAATAATATTGTAAATGCGAAAGTAACTCTGTCTGTCTGTCTGTTATGCTTTCCCGCTTAAACCTCTCAACCGATTTAGATGAAATTTGGCACAGACAATCTTTAGACCCTGAGAAAGAACATAGGCTACCTTTTATCAAAACACCACACGGGCGAAGCCGTGGGCGGAAGCTAGTAAAAAATAATTGTAGAAATGTTGTGTGTTGAAGGTTACAAAGGAAAGTGGGTATTTATATTTTTTTATGATGAAATGTGTGCTCTATTGTGAAAACGGGTCACCAATCCTTGTAGTAACTTATTTTTCTTATTATATTTGACTTTAATAATGTTTATATACACTCACCGGCACGGAATCTTGGCCACTTACAAATTTGCCGATAAAAAAAGTTTGAAGTGTTTTTCACGATTTTTTTGTATGCAGATATGTTAACATATTATTTGTTTAATTTTATGGTAAGAAATCATTAAGTTTGAGAATAATCTTTTACCACTTTTTAAGAGTTACTCGAAATTTGTGATTTGTGCGGTTAAGCCGAAGTTACGAATTGTTCGTTTTAAACTTTTTTCGATATCGTTTATGCCGTTTTAAGATATTGTTATTGTTGTACTGTAGTCAATGATCATAACAAACAATAAAAAAATCCGTTAACATCTGAACAACCTGCTCAGGCCATCACAATGTTAGACCAATGACTGCCGCAACGTAAAGTACCTAATGTACAGTACGTACCACGTTCAGCGATGCACTATGCATGGAGAAGATACCAGGAGACTGGCACCTACACGCGCAGACCAGGAAATGAAGGCGTGAGGTGCTCATCAGCTCGAGAAGACCCGTTTATTGTTCAAGAGATACTCAGAAATGGCTTTCTGACAGTTTTTGAGATACGCCACCGGCTCTAAAACACCAGGATAATAAATGTGAGTGAGCAATCGGTGGGAAGACTAATGAACGAAGTTAATTTGAAGGTTTGCAGACCAGCACGCCGTCCAGAACTCCTCAGACATCATAGAGAAGCACGTCTTCGTTTTGCACGAGAACATAAAAACTGGACCCTTAGCCAGTGCGCTCGTGAGGTGTTCACAGATGACTGCTAAGGCACTTTACGAGCTTCTGATAGCCAAGAGTCAGTATAGAGGAGACGAGAAGAGAGGTTTTCACCCATGACCACACTCAAACTGCGATTTTTCATGGAGGGTCAATAATGGTATGGGGAGGTATAAGTTCCGATGCTCGCACGGAGTTAGTTATCGTAGATAATGCCTTAAATTTGATCAGGTACATCGAGGAAATTCTCCAGGAACATGTTCAGCCCTAATACAGGTTTATCAGTGAAGGAAATTTGCTACTAATACACTATAACGCACATCCGCGTGTCGTACGATGCGTATAAGAGTACCTTCAAGAGGTTATTATTGAAAAATTGGAGTGGCCAGCTCGTAGCCCGGATCTTAATCCAATATAACACATCTGGGACATGCTTAAAAGAAACATAAAGTTAGATTCCAACCCAGCACCAATGTTAGATGAGCTTAGAAATACAGCTGGGGCCGTTTGGTACACTATAGCTCAAGTGGACATCAAAAATGTCTTCTGGAGTATGCCAGACTGGATGCAAACAGTGTTTTAGGCAAGAGAAGGAAATACCCTATATTAAAAGGTTCAATTTTTTTTTATGAAAACGTTCTTTCTAATTTTTGTGCATTTTTTAAGAAATCATTTAAATTTCACAGGAAAAGCGTTAATTCTTGTTTAATTCATATCTACGCGGTAGTACTTCTTATAAACTTCCAATTATTACTAAAAGTTAGTAAAAACATTAAAGTAACTAGTTTTGATTAAATTTTTATTGAATTTTGTAGTAGAAAAGAAATAGTGTTATTTTACGCAAAAATTTGCAGTGGCCAAGATTCCGTGCCGGTGAGTGTATTATGTTGATAGCAATAAAAATAAAATCATACCTGACATTGACTCCGACGTCATATTCTCTTGTGTTTCCTCTACCAGTGGGTCCATTTTAATTATTTGTAATAATTTGATAAAAACACCCACGCTGAAAGTTCCACAGTTGAAGGTCGTTAAACTTTTAAAATGAACATGTATATTCAATAAATATACAAAATAGGTATGTTAATAAGCCATTGTTTAGTATAAAATCGATTGAAATGAATACTTTTAACGTTAAATTACCAAAACAAGTATTCTTTTGCAACAGTCGCGAAGTATTATGCAAAAATGTTATACTTACCAGAGAATAACAAATAATGGTATTAAATATGAATTACTTGTATATATTTCAAATTTAATGGAAAATCAATACTGCCTATATATCAAAGTAGCAAGGGGGTATTCAAAGAAACAAAGTTCAACATTAATTTGAAAACATGACGTGTTTTTATTTCAGACAGACTGGATTGTGTTGACAGGTTTGACAATTGACATTATAACAATGACAGTGATAGTTCTGATTTTTTAAAGGATACATTGATAATGGAAACTTGTATTTAGAGAATGGTACATAACTTTATTGTAATAAATAAATTCACAATTATAACTCCAATTCTTAGATACCTATTTGTTAAAGAAAAAACTATCTACGAAAACAAAAAACGACAAAAATCGGTTCGTGGTAACCTGAAATAATTATATACTAATCTTTGGTTCTCAGCCTGCCCATAACTCCGAAAGCTCCGCTATTTATATAGTTATTGATATATTTTATTAAAAATAAATCTTTTTTCTAGATTATTTCTTGAATTTTGTTAGAAAGAGGAAATTATTCAAGCTGGTTGTCTCCCGAGACTTTGCTCGTGTGGACAGTTCTAATATAACGCCATCTACCGAAATTTATAAATTTCGAAGTGATTCTAATCCGAATTGTAATCTATTTTTCAGTATGAAAGAGTTGTTTGAATGCGGTAAAAAGTAGTCTAAATCACTCTGCTCTTCTTACATCTTCAGCCATCCATATTTAGTTTAGCTTCTAGAAGCAATTTTTTAAATAATTATAGGATAATGCTAGTGTAACAACTAGTACAGATAATAAAACACCAAATAATTTACAAAATATTTATTCGTTCATTTTGGTTCGGTTGCCAGAGGCATATTATATATTTACAAACTCGCCGATATAACACTTAGAGCTAGCAACACATTTATATACATTCGAGTGTAAGACGCGGCACGTAAGTCTAGCGGTGACCTTCAATGTTTTACGGCAAGTTCGCCTTTATTTCGATCAAATAGATCCCCTCCACTTCAAGGTGAGCGCTAAACTTACGTGCCGCGTAGCATAAGTACCTATACAAAGAAAATGACGGAAAATTTCATAATGTCGTTTTTAGGGTTCCTTATTCATTATTTTGACATTATGAACTCGACTTATGTTTTGGAGCTGTTTTTTTACAATAAATATAGAAAAAAAAACATCACTTTACATGTGTTAAATCTAACACAAGATAAATAAAAACCCAAAAGAAATACGATATATTTACAAGTACGGAACCTATCCTGTCAGAGACCGACTCACACTTGGCCGGTTTTGTATTACTTGTCAAAGTTTTCATGCTTTCACTGGGCTATACAGTAACTTTGAAGTAATCATACTAACTTCACCATAAATTATTGCATACAAAATTGACAAGATGTATATAAAATCAAATTCTAAGTATCAACATTTCGTCAGAACAGTTAATAATTTAAACAACGTTCAGTTCATAAAATAAAAAAAAAATGTGTGTGTGTACTAGTGTACACACGTAAGAAGTGAAACTTCTTTATAACCTTATTTTTCAAAAAATAATGTACTATATGCAACTTTACAGAAATACGTCGAATCACGCGTGGTAGGGATAACAAAAAGATGGCGCGTAACGGAAAAATGTCACTAAATTTTTTTCCAACCCCGATAAAGAAGTTTCACTTCAATAATTCCACGACAATTAAATTTAATAGAAATTCTTAAAAATAACACCAGATGGCGCCAAATAAGTAAAAAAGGTGTAGATAGGTTACCAACACAACATTCGATCTTCAAACGGCACACTAACGCACACACGATTAGACGTTAAAGTGAGATGGCATGATTCAACTATCGTGAGCGAAAAAGAGACGACTGAAGTAAAAAGAGCAACTGGAGTTTCTTGCCGGTTCTTCTCCATAGATACTGCTTTCCAAATCGGTGGTAATTGTTAAAAATATGTAATGACGTTTCAAAAGTGCTTCTAGAAGAAGTCTAATTGAATAAATAAATGTTTGAGTTTGAAATGTGGCCAATTAGCCACTCCTGGAGCGCTAATAACCTATCTACACCTTTTAACTTATAAAATGGTGCCATGTTCAATCTTTAGTGTGTATGCCGAGCACACGTGTCAGAAGTAAAAGTTCTTTAGCAAAATTAAAAGATACCAAAATCGTGACGACGCGACGTGACGGTTTTGCCATGACGCGACCTTGAAATTTTACTCTCAACGCGCCTAAAGAAGTTTCTCTTCAAAAACATTTACCATGAATTTAAATTGCACACAAATATTTACGGATTTTAAAAAATCACTTTCATTTTTTAATGGCAGTGTTTCTTGTACAATCATTATTTGACATTGACAAGTTCAATTTTTCAAAAAATCGATTTTATATCATTGAGGTATTATTACATGTAACTCAATGTTTTATATATACTTACATTTCTATGTATGTGTTTTTCATGAAACCACATTGTTATAAGTTTTATAAATATAACTACAATTTACTTAATGAATGTTTGTTTGTTGCTCAGAAACAGCTGGACCGGTTTCGATATAATTTCTTATATAGATAGGTAGTTTGGATTTATGTTATTATACAGTAAAAAATAGCAATAGCAAGTGTAGTTATATTTAAAGCAATATTTACTAACATTATATGTATACAATTGAACTACTGTATTCAAAATATCATTCAAATTTATACAAATTGTGCGTATGTCATTAATTCATGAATTATTATAACAATTCTCATTAAAAAACATCATTAATTATTATTGATCAAAGAATTTTTATCAACCATGTCATAATGTAGAAAAAAAAATGTGTGCGTGTATTAGTGTACACACGTAAGAAGTGAAACTCCTTTATGACCTTATTTTTCAAAAAATAATTTACTATAATATGCAACTTTACAGAAATACGTCAATCACGCGTGGTAGGGATAAGAAAAAGATGGCGCGTAACGGAAAAATGTCACGCGTAACGAAAAAATGTTACACTAAATTTTTTTCCAACCCCGATAAAGAAGTTTCACTTCAAAAACCATGTCAAAATGTAGAAAAAAAAACTTGCAGAAATATTCTTCCTGTCATAAAAAATAAAAAAAATCTCATAATTTTCTCTGTATCTATTTAAAAAGACAAACGAATTGATAAAAACAGTTTTCTTTCTTAAATACAACAAAAAAATGAATTTCATACAGTTTTTGTTTCACACATTGCAGTCTATTATATTTTCGAGTTTTTTTTTGGTTTTTGTGCATTCCATTTATTTTCATCAATTAATTTAATTAAGTGAAGTCCCATGTCCCCTAGTGGGGTAAGGGGCAGATACATTATCCATACATCTGTTTCACTGATCGATTTTCTTTGGGGACAAGTAGGTGATCAGCCTTCTGTGTCCTGCCTGACCGAGAAATTTTTTTTCTTCGTCTCCACCGGGAATCGAACCCAAGGCCCCTCGGTGCTACGCTCACGCGTCAACCACTGTACCAAGGAGGCGGTCAATTAATTTAATTACCAAATCCTTAATATATTTTAAATGAAACATTTTTCATAATACATTATAGAATAATTATTAATTTGACAGGGAACACCCTGTACATGCCGGTATTTACAAGTCCATAGAAAAAAAGCTTGAGCACAGAAATCAAAGTCTAATCTAAATACATTTCGTGACTATCACTGCTCTAAGTTTCACCAAAAACACTACAACCGTTAGGGACATAAAACAGTGCCATACATATTATAATTAAATTGAGACGATTTATTACGTTATTCTTATTAATAAACATCACAATTAACTTAATATTATTATAATACAATTTATTACAAATTTTAGTCAGTCCCTATTTTCCAACGAGGGGTCATTAGATTTGAAAAAAAAAAAAAAATGTGTGTGTACTATAGTCCTTTTCAACTAGGATGATTCCTGTGACACTTCATCGTGTTCCGAATTACGTATTTTATGTTTAAAACGCCAAAATAATTTTAGTGCATAATATCATATTTTATGGCGGCATTATTACCAAAAATATAAAAATGAAACATCTTAAGCTTATAAATCAAAAACAGTATTGTTTAGTTTAATATAATGAAAAATAAAATAAAATAACACAAAAATATAATATCTACGCAATTCGTGTACATGAAATGGATCGTTGAAAAATCATAGAGTTGGAAAATCATATAATCGGCGCCCATCTTGTGATCGTTTGTCAATCGAGTCAATCGTCTGTACGAGTGCGTCAGCCTTGTATACAAGTTGCATTTTTGTATTGATACTTTACGTGGTATTCTGTTATTGTTACTAATTGTTATTGTTGACTTTTTGTTGCTGTTGTTTGCTAAGTTTCCTTAGTTAATTGTTGGCGAAATGCCGAAAAAACTAATTTTGGTACTTTATTCAAATCGATTTCATTTCCATATAAAATATTATCGATTATCGGAAAAAATTGATATGATTTCAGTAAAGACATCTCTACACGTGTCAAAAATCGATGTGTCACAGAAATCATCTTAGGTGGAAAGGACTATAGTGTACACACATAAGAAGTGAAATTTCTTTATGACCTTATTTTTCAAAAAATAATTAATAACTTTACAGAAATACGTCGAATCACGCGTGGTAGGGATAAGAAAAAGATGGCGCGTAACGGAAAAATGTCACGCGTAACGAAAAAATGTTACACTAAATTTTTTTCCAACCCCGACAAAGAAGTTTCACTTCAAAAAACAACTAATTTTGACGTAAAATTAAAAAAAAAACATGCTCAAATTATTAAGCATAATTACTAAATTTAATAAAAATAATTCCAAATAGAAATATGCACAGAATTTTTTTATCAGTCTTTTTGACACCAATCTATGGTCAAATAATATGCAATTGAACTATAATGTCGATAAGATAATACAAATAACCATAATAAGAAATTGCAAAGAAATAATGTCAAATTTAAACACAAAATTGAGAAAAAATATTGTCCCTTTATCATAATGCTCGACGCTAAGGAAAAAATAATAATTAACATTTTACATAATAAATTCTCAAATTTTTTATAGAAAAGGTCCCACAACCCCTCACAGGGCCACTCGACCCCCGACCCCTATTCTGGCATATCACAATTGTACAATAAATAACTATTAGTGTAAATCGATACACAACAATCGCTTAATTTAGTGGACGACACCTATACAATACCAAATTACTTAGGGCCTACACTTTGTACACATAATAAAAAAAAACATATCTACACAGAAAGGAAAAAAATAAGTATTTCATCAAAATTATATCCCCTATTGTTAAAAATAGCAATTAATTCCTTTATTTATAGTGTACAAAGTGCAAACACTAATATTATACATTATAATATGAGCAATCGAGTTTATAGGCGGTCCAGTGGACCCCTCACAACACCTTTACGGGGGTCAGTGTCAAACTATATTACTACTTAATACAATAATAAACAGAAATATCTACATTTTAAACAAATAATTTACTACACTATTCAATTGGTACATCTAGGAGTTCTATTTGACAAATAACTCCCAACCCCCATACACAGACACTAAGCAAACAATCAGTTAGGGGTTCCAAGCCCCTAATCCTGAAGTCAAAATCATTTTATACAATAACTCAGGGGTTTAAAACTTCTTAATTCTATCTATTAGTCTTTCTAGCCGTAAACGTCCAGAACACGACATCGTACTACTGAACACAATCATTTAGGGGTTCCAAACCTGTACCACCGATATCAATCACTTAACAATTCCAAGCCCCACGCATTGCACACAATTACTTAGCGGTTTCGACCCTTTTATTTTGTATAATCACTACCTAATCGTCACGTTCCGAACACAATTACTTTAAGGGGTTCCAACATCACGCTGTACACTTTAGTGATTCCTTCCGACTTCAAACACCAGATCTTATACACTTTACGACTTCCACGCCCTATGATTTTACACTTTTGGGTTACCCCGTAAACTTAGGGATTCTGAACCCATACTTTACACAATCACTTTTAACCCCCATTTCACACACTTATAGTTTCAACCCCTACTTAAGACACTTTAACACTACGGGGTCAATTTCATGACGAGTCACAATCACGGGGCTGCGCGATTTTCTTAACCCTGCCCCTGTACGAAATAAACAGGGGGCTGGCTAACCCGCGCAGGCCCCGCTCGAAGGCCCTGTATTATTCGCGCAGGAGGCCCCTGGCCTTGGCGGTCAGCCGGCGGACCCTGCCCCGCGAGGAGATGGACACAGGGCCCGCCGGCCCGGGGCCTGCCGCAGGGCCCGTCGCAGGGCCCGCCGAGCCCCCGGAGCCCGGGGAACCCCCTGCGAACAGAAGCATCAGCCTGCTGGTCAATGGGGGCGTATTTAAATGGTGTGTCATAATTATGAAATACATCCAATTCAATAAGGATGTGCGTTGTGACGTCATTGCTATGTTATTTAACTTCTAAACTTCTATTATGTTATGTCCATAATAAAAATGTACGAGACGATAAAGTTGATCTTGTTATAGTACAAAAATATTAACGTAATTTATCATTTTCTTATTCACAAATTATAAGGAAAGTATATGTGCTGTTTTAATGATGCTTACAAGTGCCTATTATTTTTGATTTATCAGCCATGACGTCACAATATTGCACAGATTCATCATATTATATGAACATTCTCCTTTAAAAATACCTTATAAATAATTTTTAAAAACATTTCAACCCTGTTACAATTGTTATATTTTAATTTATGCTTTGGACCAATTTTCTCTTGCTTTTCAACATTAAACCATCAAAAGCATTCAACAAAAATATAATTTACCGTACAATCTCTCAAGTTAAAAATAAACATATTTTAATACATGTTTTTATTATATTTACATTAGCTTTCCGCCCGCGGCTTCGCCCGCGCAAAGAAAATCCCGCATAGTTCCCGTTCCCGCGGGATTTCCGGGATAAAACCTATCCTATGTGTTAATCTAAGTTACCCTCTATATGTGTGCTAAATTTAATTGTAATCGGTTCAGTAGTATTTGCGTGAAAGAGTAACAAACATACACACATACACATACTTCCATCCTCATAACCTTTCGCATTTATAATATTAGTAGGATACTAGCTTTCCGCCCGCGGCTTCGCCCGCTTTGTCTAAAACATAATAAATCATATACTAAAACCTTCCTCTTGAATCACTCTATCTATTAAAAAAAACCGCATCAAAATCCGTTGCGTAGTTTTAAAGATTTAAGCATACATAGGGACAGAGAAAGCGACTTTGTTTTATACTATGTAGTGATAACGTACCGTTATGATGCGGCGCGTGGCCATTGAAGTAATTGTGATCGTTCGTGTGTGGAGCTGAACGTGCGTGCGCTATACTCGGACCCTGTTAAAAGATAACATAAAAGATAGTATTAAAGATAGATAGATAGAAATTTCAAACACGAAATTATAACAAATAAAAAAAAGACGGGTTGCACTCCGGGAGTGCCGGCAGAAGAGAAAACTTGATTATTAACGTTGAGCATGTTTGATATCCATCCGTCTTACGCTTTTTCGATCAGGTCACGTGTCCTGACGCGAGTTTAAGATTTTATACCCAACGCCGCTAAAGAAGTTTTCACTTCAAAAATAATAAGCGACGTGAAATCCCTAAAGATGTTATATAAGAAGAAAAAATTTCAGAATATCTTGTAACATCGTTTAAACTGTCAAAACTGTCAAAACTGTCATGTCAAATATAACATTACAATTTTTTATAGCAATGTTATATAATACTTAAGCATTATAGTATAGTAAAGCTATATCGTACAAATTAAATACAGTGCCCAAACCTCCCTACAGGGGTGCCCAAATCTCCCGACCACCGGGAGGTTTGGGCACTTTGGACATGTGTTCGAAAATCTATCGTAACTTTGAGACTAATTATAATACCAAAACTTTTCTTAGCAATAATTACTGCCAAATATGTGTGCTCGATATATTTGGAATAAAATTTTGATTATGATAAAAAATAACAGTTTTATTAACATTTATGTAAAAAAGTGCCCAATGCTCCCCTACCTCCCCTAAATTAAAAGTAAGGTTAGTATTATAGCGCCATAGGAAGCCTTCCTTGCCACCCGCACGTGAGGTATCGTTTAAGATTATGTTTTCATAGACAAAATGCTCACATTAGCGAAGCGGTATATGCCGGCTGCGCGAAGTTAGAGAAGAAAACATGGATTTTCAGGAAAAATTTAGCAAAAAATTTTTGACGTAATTTTGTTGTTTATAAGTATTTTTTACGTGATCAGTGTATGCAAAACTACAAGTCCCTTCGTGCTTAGTATACCGATAGTGGGACACCCTGTATATTAAAATGCTTATAATCACCGGTGGATGATGTCTCCTCTGTTGCCGTTTACTGATGGCCGCTATAGAATCGTCTTCACTATCTTCGTTGTAACGTCGGGGACTTCTGCGCTTGCGCAGGCTTACCCCGCCACTCTGTAAAATATACATATTTATATGAAAAGGGAGAATAAATATATTTTAAAGCAAGCAAAATCTATACTTAACATTATAAAGCTGAAGAGTTTGTTTGTTTGAACGCGCTAATCTCCGAAACTATTGGTCCGATTTGAAAAATTCTTTCGGTGTTAGATAGCCCATTTATCGCGGCTATATATCATCACGCTAAGACCAACAGGAACGGAGCACTGCGGGTGAAACCGCGGGACACATCTAGTGTATTATAAAACTATATAATACCAATATAAAATATATGTAATACTTATATAAATAAAAAGGTAGTCGCATGTTTATTTTTCATGATTTCTGTTCCCTTTTTTTAATAAACTAGCGGTCCGCCCCGACTTCGTCCGTGGTACATATTTACGTTTTCTCTACATAAGAACCATCCTCGTACTTCAAGGAATATTATAAAAAAGAATTATCGAAATTGGTCCACCCGTTCACGCGTGATGCCTTGACCAAGGAAAACGGGTTTCATTTTTATACATATAGATATAAATATATAAGTTACCAATGATTTTAAACATCTATTTAAAAAACAATAATATTAAAGAACTGCTCAACAAACAATAATTGGTATGAAAAATATTAAATAAACTGACCCGGTGCAGTTGCGGCCGTCTCGAAGGACCTGCCTCCACCTCGCCTTCTTGTCTTTGCCTGGAATTATATACGCACATATACAGGGTGTCCCACTATCGGTATACTAAGCGTGAAGGGACTTGTAGTTTTGCATACACTGATCACGTAAAAAATATTTAAACAACAAAATTACATCGAAAAATTTTTGCCTGAAAATCCATGTTTTCTTCTCTAGGTTTCACCGCTTCTCTAATGTGAGCATTTTGTCTATGAAAACATAATATGTTTTCAAGATATTATCTTAAACGATAGCTCACGCTCATATATTTAAGATATTATCTTAAACGATAGCTCACGTGCTGCTAGAAAAGCTAGGCGGGTTGCTTGTTATGGGTGTACACATAGTTTTAAGAATTCATTTATTTGAAAAAAAAAAAACTGCGTCTGGAATTTAATAAGTATTTTTTATGTACTCAGCGTATGCAAAACTATAACCTCCTTTGAGCTTAGTATACCAACAGTGGGACACCCTGTATATTTTCATTTTTACGTAACCATTTAATAATTCAGTTTTATAATTCTCTTAGGGCCGATTTTTCAATGCTTGGATAAAATTTATCCGTCCAATAAAGTATTACACGATAATATTAAAATGTCACGTAAACTGTCAAATACGGGCAATTAGAATACGTTTTTAAAATGGTAGTTTTATACATTATTCCACGAATAAGTTTTATCCAAGCATTGAAAAATCGGCCCTTAGTAATATATTAGTTTTTTGTGCAAAAGAAATTAATAAAATGAGTAAAATGACAACGTATTTTAAATATGATATGCTGTGGTTTTACCAAACTCAGTCGATATTGTCCGATAATTATACTGCGCGTATATGCCATGTGTCTGATTACAACATAATTTTGCACATTCTGTCTACATTTCAATGGAATCACACCTACTTTCTGGTAAATTGTACTATATCTATACGGTCTGGTCACTGCACAGTATGTCTGCCTTATCGTAAGTGCTCAAGCCGCCTTCTGTATGATTTTTGTATAAGTCTTATTGTACCTACCTATAATAGTTATGATGTCAGTACAATAAAATGTTATGTCGACATGGTCTGGTCGCTAATCGCTTCATTACCTGCACTGATATTACATTATAGCATGTATTAATAAATTATTATATTTTATTTCAAGTATCTAGTTGTTAAGTTAACATGCGGCAATAAATATTTTTTCTTTATTTCTTTTTCTTTACACAAAGACATACGGTCTGATCACTACATACTACATCTATACGGTCTGGTCCCACCCCAACCGTCTGACCATCCCACCACACACTTACCTATATAACAACAGCGGCGTTTCATCATCAGTCGAATACCCGGGATGATACGAACGGTCCGACTCGTATCTCCCGCCAGACCGCCAGCCAGACTGCCAGCCAGACGACGAAGATGATAGAGAGCCGTCCGTGAAGCGTTCGCGCGTTCTAGAATACAATATATATTACTGTTAATATTTGGTAATTTATCACGGTCACTAATAAATTAATTTTTTAGCCAAGCCATTAAAAAATAGCCTAGCGCTGCCAATTTATTAAAGTGTCGATCACCAAGCTATGCAAACAATAATCGTAGTGTGTAGTTTATTTATGTATTAAACTTTAGTTAAACTGTAATCATCAAATTAATTATAATTGCGAAAATAACTAACTTTTTGAACAACAATAAAAAATCAGCATTGGCTCAAAAAAAATCGACGTTACAACCGTCAACCAAGTCAAGTTAATAAAAAAAATGTGTGCGTGTACACACGTAAGAAGTGAAACTTCTTTATGACCTTATTTTTCAAAAAATAATTTTCTATATGCAACTTTACAGAAATACGTCGAATCACGCGTGGTAGGGATAAGAAAAAGATGGCGCGTAACGGAAAAATGTAACGCGTAACGAAAAAATGTGACACTAAATTTTTTTCCAACAACGATAAAGAAGTTTCACTTCAAAAATAAAAATTACGAGTATGATTGTATACCATTTAGGATAATGAAAACACCCCAATTTTTCACTTTACGCATGAGTCCAGTCGTTTATTATAGTCCTACTAAAAATATTATAAATGCCAAAATTTATGAGGATGTGTATGTGTGTTTGTTACTCTTTGACGCAAATACTACTGAACCGATTACAATAAAATTTAGCACACATATAGAGGGTAACTTGGATTAACACATAGGATAGGTGATATACCGGAAACCCCACGGGAACGAGAACTATGTGGTATTTTCTTTTAAAACGCGGGCGAAGCCGCGGGCGGAAAGCTAGTACGTCAATATTTTGAGTGACAATTTAATTATGTACTTTTTTTCACAGAAGACCAACTAAGCACGTATTATAAATATAAAACATAACTCACCGTTTGTGCGGTCGGTTAACAGCTCTGTGTTCGCCCGAACTGCCCGAACTGCGGACGCGTCGACGTTTTCGCGAATTGCTCTATGGACAGATATACATACAGATTTTATATGATACTAGCGGCCCGCCCCGGCTTCGCCCGTGGTACATATGAAAAATAGATGTTGGCCGATTCTCAGACTTACCCGATATGCACAGAAAATTTCATGAGAATCGGTCCACCCGTTTCGGAGGAGTATGCAGACTAACATTGTGACACGAGAATTTTATATATAAGATATAATAATGTTCTGCGATTGGACAAATGTACCGCATTAATATGATTATATAAACAGACACATATTGTTGCGGCAATAAAGCTCGAATTTGCATAAACTGTGTTTTCGTGTTGAAATGAAACATCTTTCCTCTATAGAATTTGTTTATAAAAAGACTAATGATATATTGAGTATTAAATTGCTATGTAGGCAGACAAACATACAGATTTAATGTGATAGAATGCATCTAATAATGCTTTACGAATAGACAGATGTACTTTTTGTTGTCTTATTTCTCTTAACAAGAGTAAAAAATGTTTAAACAGAGACCAGATTGCTAAATTAATTTATATTTAGGATTTTTCGATCAATGTCTGTACACACCATACATATTTATTCAATTTACTTTGACAAGTAGTAAAAACTAACGGTCTTACTAATAAAATGTTACCCATTCGCTATGCAATGGATTAGTTATTGCAATAAGCTGTCTTGTTTTTATGATTGACGTTTCATGTGAGCAAGAGCAGGACACAGCTATGGTAGAAAATGGTAGAAATTTATCCATTGTTTAACTTTTTATTAGTAAGGCCGTTAAAATCAAAACCTTATTAATGCTATCTGATATCTCTATGCAAACAAAATAATTTACTATACACTACTTTTACTACGCACAAATAATTATATATTTATTCAATTTAAATCGAAAGTAACTAATCGACACATAAATAGTAATCTATACTTATATTATAAAGCTGAAGAGTTTGTTTGTTTGAACGCGCCAATCTCGGGAACTACTGGTCCGATTTGAAAATTTATTTCGGTGTTAGATAGCCCATTTATCGGGGAAGGCTAAAGGCTATAATCATCACGCTAAGACCAACAGGAGCGGAGCAATGCGGGTGAAACCGCGGGGCACAGATAGTTGTAAATATAAATACCTGATCATGTCTATGCCGTCTTGTTCGTGTTGGTGGAGGCTCATAAGTCACTTCTACTTCGTCTTCCGCTAATTCTTCTTCCACCACCTGTAGAGGGGGGGTTTTAGTTTGTATGTTTGTTTGGCGGAAGGTACGTAATGGATGTATTTGTTTGGTATGTAAGTTGACTATGTTCATATGTGATGTTGCTTTTTGTCTTTTTATTCCTTGGAAAATACCAATGAGTACAATTAAACAGAATTTAAATGTAATAGGCATTTTGTATATTTTTACATCAAGATAATCATTTATTACGTTGTAGGCTCTACTACACACATAATATGAAACATTAAAAAAAAAACAAAAACCTTTCGTTTCTTTTTTCATTTGCAGCTTACGTAATTACTAATTAGAAATTATCTCTATCAAAATATATCCCTACATAGATCTTAATACTATTATAAAGGCGAAAGTTTGTATGGATGTATGGATGTATGGATGTATGGATGTTTGTTACTCTTTCACGTAAAAACTACTGAACCGATTACAATGAAATTTAGCACACATATAGAGGGTAACTTGGATTAACACATAGGATAGGTTTTATCCCGGAAATCCCACGGGAACGGGAACTATGCGGGTTTTCCTTTGAAAACGCGGGCGAAGCCGCGGGCGGAAATCTAGTAATATTATAAATGCGAAAGTAATTACTCTGTCTGTCTGTCTGTTACGCTTTCCCGCTTAAACCTCTCAACCGATTTAGATGAAATTTGGCACAGACAATCTTTAGACCCTGAGAAAGAACATAGGCTACCTTTTATCAAACCCAACAAATTAAGTGAAATAAAACATTTCCTATAATACCCAGAATATAAATATTTAAACAATAGAAAATAATCGATCACGATTCGGGATTCGAACCCGCGTCTTGCGCCCGAACATTTTAATGCTATAAAACTAAAATATCAAATTTAAACCTAAAATAAATAATTATAAATACATTTATACAATATTTCCACGTCACCTGTATTCTGGAATACGCGCTGGAATCGGAACTGCTCCCGTCCGGAATTTCCGCGAGCCTCAGTTCGTTTTCCGATTCCGTGTCTATTCCGTTCGTCGCTACGAACGCTGGAAGAGGAAAATATTATTTTACTAATATAATATGTACTAATAATAAAATTTGAGTATCTTTTTATAATATTGTATATTTCATAAAACTAATCTTATCCAAAGGTTGCCTGGCAGAGATCGCTTGAAAGCGATAAGGCCGTCTATTAACATGTTGTACCTATCTTATATGTTTTTCTCTTTTCTTTTTCTTTTCTTCTTTATGTGTGTGTTAAATAAAGAATTTTGTATTGTATTGTATTGTATTATCTATAATAATCAATTCCAATAATAAAATTGGAGTGTCTGTTTGTAAAAAGTAACCACTGTTTACTAAATACGTAATACAGGACTTTCATTGAAAAATAGTTGATGTCATAAGGGGGTTAAGGCGAGGTATTTCAACGCGCCGTTTGCGCGAGTCGCTCCTCGCGTCGGCTTGTCAAGAAAACGCGTGGCAACGTTAAGTTCTGAGATATAATATGTATTTAATAATTACAGAGCTTCAGTTGAAAACCAAAATTTAGCACGTTTTCAGCAGTACATCAAAATACAATCCTTATATAAAAATTATTTGCAAAATCAGAAATTTCATTATTAAATAATTCGTTCTCGATTTTTATTTTAGCTTATTTTTATGATTTTATATGATCGAGCAAAATACACGTTACGGTTGTGTAACAAATTAGCACACTTTTTAGGCAATATCTTGAAGTGTATTGATTATTTTTTCTAAAAGCGTCATATAATTGCAAATACATGAAAAATTTGATCTTGCAAACCAATTTTACTCCGCTTCACTGATGGGACTGCCCTTAAGATACTTACTTTTCATACTAATTTTGTATTCTTTAAAAATTTCACAAAATTTCTCATTATTAAAGCATTTGAATGCTATAAAACTAAATATCAAACTATAATTAATATAAATATATCTCACTTGGCGGTACGCGGCTCGACGTACTCGCCACGGGACCGTTTTTGCTCTTCTTTCCCACTCCTTTGCCTGTAAACAAAAAATTAAATGAATTTATCGCTTTCTGTTCCTATAGCCCTATTTAAATATTTAAAACTACGCAACGCTACGATATTGATGCGGTTTTTTTATTTAGTAATTATCGAAGAAGGTTTTAGTATACTACTAGCTCTGCCGAGCGGTTTCACCCGCGTGGCTCCGCTCCTGTTGGTCTTAGCGTGATGATATATAGCCTATAGCCTTTCTCGATGATGAAATGTGAACGCATTCGTTGTCTGTCAATGTCGTATTGTGAACGCATCTTTTAATCCGTAACCACAGAATACATAATAGTAGCTAAACGCTACAGAACGGACACTCCGCCTCCCGCCAAAATTAAACACTTACCTCACCCCGCACGATCAGGCTAAAAATGGTCCATATTTTTCTACAGGGACGATACGCAACGAAGATTGACAACATTAATCAAATTGACTTAAAGTAATTTTATTATTTTGGATTTGTGATTATCGTATTTCGTAGAAAATGGTTAGATATTGTGCTGTTTACGGATGTATTTCATCAGAAAAACGCGAATTTTTTTTTTACGCTAGTCACAAATGTGCCAACCATAAAGCGTTAACACACACATTTGCAGTCTCTACAGTGTGACTGTCAAAACGATAATTTTGTATGGAGTGTCCGGGGTGTGCCGTAACCTCTCTCTCTCTCTAATATACGATCTGTCATGTAGAACGCTCCGTGTTTTATTTAAAAACTAAATCCTAATATTAGCTATCCATCCGCTATTTTACACACAAGTTTTTATCACTCGATACATGTGCTATCCAACAACGAAAGAATTTTTCAAATCGGACCAGTAGTTCCTGAGATTAGCGCGTTCAAACAAACGAACAAACTCTTCAGCTTTATAATATTAGTATAGATTACCTTTAGTATGCGCATTGAGCGGCGCATCACTATCCCACGAGTCGTCCCGCCTTCGCTCCGCTCGCGCCGCGCGACGCGAAGCGACCGCGAGCGTTTCGCACTCCGAACTGGAGGATGCGTTCTTGTTCGCTATATCGCCGTTCGTTTCCACTGCAATTGAGAAAAATTATTATATTATAGTCTGTCCACTATAAGAATTGCTTTTTGACAGCTCGACGGGCGATACCAGAAGTGATGTCCAAAAGATTATCGATTGTGATACCATTTCAATTATAAATTCAAAATATTATCATAAATCAAATCAGGTAAGTAAATAATAATAACAACGTAAACGTACTAATAAGATATGTAATAATAAGACCACATATCTATGCATTTTGTGTTAAAACTAAACTAAACTAATATTTTATTATTTATTGGTTTCTATCTTACAATTTGGTTGTCTTTATGTTTAAATTATATAACATAATAGAAGAGTTTTTCTGTATCGGATCTTATATTTTACAGAGTATTTCTATCGATTATTATAATCTATCGACCCATCATTGAATAATTCTGTGTAGACATCACTAAGTGGGCGGGGCCTGTCCATGAAGTACAATATTATTTGTACGACATTTTAACCTAAACAATACAAAACTTCATAGGCGTGAAGCTGTCAAAAAGCAAATAATATAATGGACAGAGTATAGTCTTTAATTCTATATCTACATCGAGTTGCTTGGAAGAAATCGCTGACGAGCGATAAAGCCGCTCTTTGTACATCTCTATTATAGACTATCTTAACTATGTGACAAATTTTATTACTGTGTATATTATTTTTTCATATTTGTAAAATATGTTTGCACATAGCAATGATATAACTCACTATAGTCGAGCCAATTTAATAGGCAACATTTGACGTCTATCAATTTTATCTTCGAAGAGATGTAACCTGCTTAAAAACATTGGTTAAAGTAAATTAATCGATACGGACTTGAAACATTTGTCAATCGAACTTGAAACACATGTCAATTTTAAAAT
This sequence comes from Colias behrii, assembly GCA_029959065.1. NCBI lineage: Eukaryota > Metazoa > Arthropoda > Insecta > Lepidoptera > Pieridae > Colias > Colias behrii. The sequence continues at coordinate 839,765 of JARWMC010000022.1, forward strand.
TCATCAGGCGAATCCCTGTCCCAGTAATATACTTTGTTTCGTAAATTTAAGGAGCAAAATGAAAAGACATATCTACATAATTAAAAAACAGAACGCATATATTAATTTATGATGGTTTTTATTCACAAGTGATCGATGTATTTGATTCTAGACGTCAGATTTCGATTTTTAGAGTAACGTCTCTGGTATTTAAAAAGAAAAAAGGTTTATTAACACAAAATTGTAGCGACGTCAGTTCTTTAAATCAGAAATTGTTTATTATGTTTAGAATGGTTTATCAGTAAAATCAAATCTTAAAATTACTTGTATCGGTCATTATTATTATAAATATGTAATCGTTATTGAAAAAAGTTAAGCAAATGTGCAGTTCTAACAAAACGAAATATCATGTTATTCTATGTCGTCGTTACTAGGTTACGTTGTTGAATTTTGTTGAACTGTCAAATGTGCCTATTATACTACGTCCACACTACCGTGATATGCCAATAATTATTGCCACAACTTTAACAACACCTAGGTGTAACCACGACTTATGGCCATAATTCTACAATGCCAATCAATATGACAAATGGCGGTAGGCAATAGCTCCGGCGGCGGTATTCTTTCGCACATCAAAGAAGATTACCGCGGTAATTATTGCGTATGCGGCCACACTACCGTTTGTCCAGTGTGCAATATGAGCTCACCGGCGACGCACGTATCGACATGGAGTGGTCAAATGAAAAAGCGCTCGATGGCGCTCGAATTTTTGGAATTATATTCTAATCCGAACCGTCTCTTTGGGATACCCGACAGAAGAACTATAAAAATCGCAGTGTACCTACTACACATCGATTTTTATGTCGGATCAAACAAAATTTATCATTTCCAAGTTTAATAGATGATTTGAAAAAGAAAAAAGAATCCTTGATGAATTATTACAGAAACCATATTATATATTAATTAACTAATATTTTTTGCTGCGGTAAATGCCAATAATTACCGGCATATCTAGGTAAACTCTAGTGTAACCACACCAGTTCATGCAGTAATTTAGACGGTAATTTAATGCCATAATTATTGCGGTAACAGCCCGGTAGACGGTAAGGTAGTGTGGCCGTAGCATTAAAATGGCTCTACTATAAGTTTTGTAATACTTAGGGCGAAGCTGGTGCCTGTATAACCAGACTAGTTCTTTGAACTGAGCCTAAAACGGGTGCCACTTATACTTTTTTTTGTCCATAAACCTATGATGTATAAGTATATGGATAAGCATCCCTACTAATCCCTAATAATATTGTAAATGCGAAAGTAACTCTGTCTGTCTGTCTGTTACGCTTTCCCGCTTAAACCTCTCAAACGATTTTGATGAAATTTGGCACAGACAATCTTTAGACCCTGAGAAAGAACATAGGCTACCTTTTATTGCGAAATATGTACTACGGGCGAAGCCGGGGCGGACCGCTAGTAAGAAAAAAAACATCAAGGAAATTTACATTCACATGACCAAATAGATAAATAAATTAAAAAAATGTGTGCGTGTACACACACACGTAAGAAGTGAAACTTCTTTATGACCTTATTTTTCAAAAAATACATAATTTACTTTAAGCAACTTTACAGAAATACGTCGAATCACGCGTGGTAGGGATAAGAAAATGATGGCGCGTAACGGAAAAATGTCACGCGTAACGAAAAAAATGTTACACTAAATTCTTTTCCAACCCCGATAAAAGAAGTTTCACTTCAAAAAGATTGATACTCATTCACAGATTAAAATAAAATTTCTCCACACAATCTCACCGGTATCCTTCCTCCTGCGCGTACGTCGCACATGTCGATCCCGTCTCGTGGAGCGTCTAGTGCTTCTAGTGTCTATGGGCATGCGCGACCATAGAGCTTCGAATAGGGACGATAGACGCACCGTCATTGAGTATATCTATGAAAAAATAATGTTAGTGTTGTTGTTTTATTGGTATTTGTTTTTTGTTATTTTTTTAATTTAGTGTAGGTAAATACGGGATTTTTTATGTGGTAATATGAAATTTAAAGTATGTGTCGGGTCTTGTAATAATAGGGGCGTGATAAAAGAAGAAATAACTATGTAAAGGTTTTTCATCCCTACCAATATTATTATTGCGAAAGTAACTCTGTCCGTCTGTCTGTTACGCTTTCCCGCAAACCTCTCAACCGATTTTGATGAAATTTAGCACAGACAATCTTTAGACCCTGAGAAAGAACATAGGCTACCTTTTATTGCGAAATATGTACCACGGGCGAAGCCGGGGCGGACCGCTAGTATTCAATAATTACACAATTATTATTTTTAACGTTATGATATATTTATTTGACTATAATTTGACACTATAATTTGATAATAAGTAATTTGGCTTGTCCTCACTACATATGTAAATATGGGGTTTGTAAATATGGGAAAATGTAAATGTATAAATAATAACAAAATGTAGAAAGACAAGGAAAATGAGTTAAATTGACGATAATTATTACATTTTTGGGATTGTGTGTAAAGCTTTAAAAATTCGGATGGAGTTCATGAAAAATGGGATTCGGTGTATATGGGATTGTGTTGCTATGGGTTGTTATATGGGATTCACATACCCGGCTCCGCTCATTAGTGTTATACAATCTGCTATTCGCGAACACGAATCGAACATCAGCGGCCACTTCGCTAGCACTGTTGTAGTCGCCATTTTCTAGTTTCTACTGTATTATGTTTAAACTAGTGTATTTTTTCGACATTGTATGGGATTCTATAGTAGGATGGGATGACTAAGTGTATGATTGTTCTTTAAAACGTTGATGGCGTTCATGAAATATAGAATTGTGTGTATATGGAATGACATCTTACTTGTTTTTCAACATATATCGTTTATGTAGGAATGTGTAGAATAACTAAGGTATCTAGATGGAATTGTATGGCCAATATGGGATTCTATATGGGATTTACGTACCCGGCTCCGCTTATTAGTGTTATACAGTCTGCTATTCGCGAACACGAGTCTAACATCAGCGGCCACTTCACTAGCACTGTTGTAGTCACCATTTTCTAATTTTTGCTGTACTGTGCCTAGGTCCATCGGCGTTGAGATCACTGATAGGTAATCTGTGGAGAAATACATGTAGTTATTTTTAAATCTATACTAATAAAGCTGAAGAGTTTCTTTGTTTGATCGCGCTAATCTCAGGAACTACTGGTCCGATTTGAAAAAATTCTTTCGGTGTTAAATAGTCCATTTATCGAGGAAGGTTATAGGCTATATGTCATCACGCTAAGACCAACAGGAGCGGAGCTACGGGAGTGAATCCACGGAGCGCACCTAGTTATCTATATAAGTATTTATTTAAAATTATATATGTATGTTTATCAGCCATCTGGTTTCCATAACACAAGCGAAAGCTTAGTATGGGATCGGATCGTGCCGTGTGTGAAAATTGTCCTGAAATATTTATTTATTATTTATTTCCAAGGGGGGGGCTTTATTTAATTCCCCCCACTCACCAGGTGCCTGGCTGGGCTCCACGGGGTGTCTAAACGGCTCAGCATCAGCAGCAGCAGCCAATTCCCTCACTAACGCGGTAACACGCTCCCGCCACGCGCCCGCTTCGCTTTCGCTTCGCCGCCTGTTCGCACTGCGCACGCGTTTCTGTGTACGTTATAGAATATATCAATACGTGTTAAAAATTTTAAAAATTTATACTATGTATGTGATGTATTTTAATTTTTAAGTTTTGCAGTGTTGAAATGCTTTTAAATATTTGAAAAAAAAAAAAACTAAGAATAAAAATCCATGCCTCATATAAATTCGAAAGCGGGTTAACCAGCAGGCTTTACTAAAAGTTTAAAATCAATAAAATCTTAGTGACTCTTGAGGAATCTTGACATATTTTTTACATTCTTTTGATTTTTCGATTAAAACTATTCACTTTTTCTTACAACAACAAAAAGGAAATTTATACTAAAAACTTCAATATTTTTTCTAAATCTAAATTTCCTATCTATCATTTTCCATAAACTCATCACAAAAAGCTCACCTTATCGTGCAGTGGTTCATCATCAGACGAGTGGTAGGACGCGGCTAGCTCGTGGTACTTGCTTACCACGTCTATTGACTGCCAATTACTGAAAAATGTATATTGTTATTATTGTAAATTCGACTTTAATACATGCAAGTAAGGTTGAATTTATTTAATAACTAGATTTCCGCCCGCGGCTTTGCCCGCGTTTTCAGAGGAAAACCCGCATAGTTCCCGTTCCCGTGGGATTTCCGGGATGAAACATATCCTATGTCCCGGGGTAAAAAGTAGCCTATGTCCTTTCTCGGGTATCAAAATATCTCTATACCAAATTTCATGCAAATTGGTTCAGTAGTTAAGGCGTGATTGAGTAACAGACAGACAGACAGAGTTACTTTCGTATTTATAATATTAGTATGGAAGTAGGACTTGATGTAATGTCAATAAGTTTGATTTTGCTTTGACCAGCGCATCGGCCAAGTTCGAGCATGCAGCAGAGACATGTCATCGAACTTTTTATTTATTTATTTTAAACACTTTATTGTGCTGCCAATATAACAATAGTAGGTACAATAAAATAATAAAATTTTATGTGTATTATTGATTTTTGTGTATGTATTGTGTTTAAAATGGGTCTTTGTTACTCTAAAATAAAGAATTTATTATTATTTATTATTATTAAAAACTTAAGCTAGGACATCTTAGGACAACTTTTTGTTTCTTTGACGTGTCGTATTCCTCACAAGCTTTTCCTTTACCGTTTGCACGTTCATCTGGTCTCGGAAATCGTACCTTTCGAATGGAGCTACAGCTGTGCCTTTGTTTGAACGCACTAATCTCGGGAACTACTGGTCCGATTTGAAAAATTTTTTCGGTGTTAGAATGCGGTCTTCCCGTATTTCTACTCCAGCTGTTCCCACATGGTGGGTCTACCTGGTGTCGAGGGTACCTGATGATGGAGAGCAGCAGGTCGGTGACGAGCCGCGCCTGCCGCACGATCGGCGTGTGCGGCTCGTTGAACTGCTCCGCGTTGCTGGCCAAATATCGCGCGTCGAATTGCGCTGCTGCTGGACGACGGTAGAACTGGAAAAGTATTAAGAGAATGGAGAAATGATTCACACTGCACCACAGAATACATAATAGTAGCTAAACGCTACAGAACGGACACTCCGCCTCCCGCCAAAATTAAACACTTACCTCACCCCGCACGATCAGGCTAAAAATGGTCCACATTTTTCTACAGGGACGATACGCAACGAAGATTGACAACATTAAAGTAATTTTATTATTTTGGATTTGTGATTATCGTTTTTCGTAGAAAATGGTTAGATATTGTGCTGTTTACGGATGTATTTCATCAGAAAAACGCGAATTTCTTTACGCTAGTCACAAATGTGCGAACCCTAAAGCGTTAACACACACATTCGCACTCTCTACAGTGTGACTGTCAAAACGATAATTTTATATGGAGTGTCCGGGGTGTGACTGCACTGTGATGGAGACGAGAAACAAATGAAACAATATTCACTGGCATTTTAACGCCGTTCCCCGGCCGCAGCTGTCTGTGTGCAGCCGAGCCACGGTCAGGTTCGTACGACGGCGTGCGTACTTGACGTACATTTTTGAAAGAGCAGCTACGGAAAAACTGCTTTCCGAATCGGTACTATATAAATTTATAAAGAATAGAAAAAATTCGATCACGAGGCGGAATGGCGGAATGGCGCTAAAGGATGCGGGTTCGAGTCCCGCCTCGTGATCGAATTCGAATCTATATATATAAAAATGAATTGCTGTTCGTTAGTCTCGCTAAAACCCGAGAACGGCTGGGCCGATTGAGCTGATTTTGGTTTTAAAATGTTTGTCGTAGTCCAGGGTAGGTCTAAACGGTGATAAAATAAGGAAAAATTGCGAGTAAGATAGAGTAAGACGACAATTCCATTTTCCCATATAAAAGTTGAGCACTTCTTTCTGTCAAACATTTGACTGTATTTGTACTCTCAGTTCCACTCGAATTGAAGAACGCAATAAATAAAGACTTTTGAATCGACATAAGTCACGAAAATTTCTATACGTCAGGAAAATTTATATAAGCCAGGAAAATTTCTATACGCCAGGAAAAATTTCTATAAGTCAGGAAAATTTCCATAAGTCGGGAAAATTTCTATAAGGTAGAAAATTTTCCATACGAAAGGAAAATTTCTATAAGACAGGAAAATTTTCATAAGTCCGGAAAATTTCTATAAGCCAGGAAAATTTCCATACGTCAGGAAAAATTTCTATAAGTCAGGAAAATTTCCATAAGTCGGGAAAATTTCTATGAGGTGGAAAATTTCCATGAGAAAGGAAAATTTTCATAAGTCCGGAAAATTTCTATACGCCAGGAAAATTTCTTAGATAAGTCAGGAAAATTTCTATAAGTCAGGAAAATTTCTATAAGTAAGGAAAATTTCCATAAGTCGGGAAAATTTCTATGAGGTGGAAAATTTCCATATGAAAGGAAAATTTTCATAAGTCCGGAAATTTTCTATACGCCAGGAAAATTTCTTAGATAAGTCAGGAAAATTTCTATAAGTCAGGAAAATTTCTATACGTCGGGAAAATTTATATAGATGAGGAAAATTCGTATAAGTCAGGAAAATTTTCTAAGTCCGGAAAATTTCCATACGAAAGGAATATTTCTATACGCCAGGAAAATTTCGATAAGCCAGGAAAATTTCTATACATCCGGAAAAATACTACTGAACCAATTACAGTGAAATTTAGCACACATATAGAAGGTAACTTGGATTAACACATAGGGTAGGTTTTATCCAGGAAATCCCACGGGAACGGGAACTATGCGGGTTTTCCTTTGAAAACGCGGGCGAAGCCGCGGGCGGAAATCTAGTTCTTTATAAATTTATAAGCCATTTGAATGCCATAAAGCAATAAATATCAATTTCAGCTATATACTATGTTATGACGATTCAAAAGTGCTTCTAGAAGGGGTCGTTCATAAAATACGTTCGCATACAAGGGGGGGGGGGAGGGGTTTTCGCAAGTGTGACAAGATGTGACAAGGGGGTACAGGGGGTCTACGGCAGCGTGACGTTCGCCGTTCATTAAAAATGTTTACTAAGTATTCGTTCTCTCGACTTTTTTTTTCAATTTTGTAATGATAGAAGTCATTTATTTCGTATTAGCAAATATACAGATATTGAAATGTTATTTTTTTCAACATGAGCGCTAATATTTAAATATTATTACAAAAATAAAAAAAAAATTTCTAATATCAAAATTTGTGTATTATCAATCAAAATTTATCATGTTTAGGGGGGAGGGGTCTTAGTTTTTGTGACGATTTATTTCCAGGGGGGTCCACAGAAAGTGTGACACAGCGTGACAACCGGGGGGGAGGGGGTCAAAAAACGTTAATTTTAGTGTGACGTATTTTATGAACGGCCCCGAAGATGTTTTTCCAAAAAATGTTACAGTTTGTTTTGATTGATAGATTTATCTATATTTTTGTTAAAATTCCCTATCTTTCTCGCAAAACTCACCAAATTCTCGAACCTCGCCCGTATAGTCGCCAAGTCGACCGGGTACGGTACGACCATCGCGTACGACGGGTACAGCTGCAGGTCAACCGGCGCCACGAACGGCTCCGCTACTGACAGCGACATCACCTGGAAAAAGGGAATTTTAAATAGCTAGTCATATTGTTAATTAAGAAATATTTTTTAAGCTATTGCATAGCTTGGGGACCGAATCGAGAAATTCCGTAACGAAAAAACCTCACGCTCCCCACTCCGACGGGCGCGGAGGTGTGGCTTGAAGGCATAGCATGCAATAGCTTTACCGCGGCAGTCCCCGAGTGACACACGTCTTTTTTTTTATACTTATCAAAATAAATAGAAAACAAAATTAAGATTTTCAGTCAGTTCACTGGACTGTCAGAGTAGCTGTGTTTAAAAACAATTCTGTCGGTTCAACTGTGTCTATACACCATTTAGTCGGATCAGTTGTGTCCATACGCAAGTCTGTCGGTACAGCTGTGTCTATACACCAGTCTGTCGGTTCAGCTGTGTATATACACCATTTTGTCGGATCAGTTGTGTCCATACGCAAGTCTGTCGGTACAGCTGCGTCTATACACCAGTCTGTCGGTTCAGCTGTGTCCATACGCAAGTCTGTCGGTTCAGCTGTGTCTATACGCAAGTCTGTCGGTACAGCTGTGTCTATACACCAGTCTGTCGGTTCAGCTGTGTCTATACGCAAGTCTGTCGGTTCAGCTGTGTCCATACGCCAGTCTGTCGGTTCAGCTGTGTCCATACGCGAGTCAGTCAGTTCAGCTGTGTCTATACGCAAGTCTGTCGGTTAAGCTGTGTTCATACGCGAGTCTGTCGGTTCAGCCGCCGATCTATCATTTCAGCTGTGTCTATACGCCATTCTGTCAGTTCAGCTGTGTTCAACGAAAGACGGACAGACAGTCAGTTTGACAGTTGGTCAAACCGACTTAAGTCAACCTCATTTATTTTAGCTTTTTGGCACAATTAACCTTGTTCAAGCTGTGTCTACACATCAGTCAGTAAATTCAGTTGTGTCTACACACTGTGCGTGTCGTGTGAATCAGTCAGTCAGTACCTGCGACCGATCAATCATTCATTTCAGTCATGTTTACAGTCTACACAGAGTTCGTATTGTGTCAGTTTGTCAGTTTGTCAGTCAGTCAGTCCACCATCTAAGTGTTCGTATCGTGTCAGTTTGTCAGTCAGTCAGTCAGTCAGTCCACTATCTAAGTGTTCGTATTGTGTCAGTTTGTCAGTAATTCAGTCAGTCAGTCAGTCCACCATCTAAGTGTTCGTATCGTGTCAGTTTGTCAGTCAGTCAGTCCACCATCTAAGTGTTCGTATCGTGTCAGTCAGTCAGTCAGCGTGTACCTGCGAGATGTGCGCGGCGATCGCGCGGCACGCGTGCGGCGGCCACTCGTGCGCGCCCGCACGGCACAGCACTGCCTCTAGCTCGTGCGGTAGTACGGCCACCGCACCGCCGGGCTCCGCTGGCAACCTGTACACGAAATAATCAAATTTAATATAACTAGCTTACCGCCCGCGGCTTCGCCAGCTTTGTCTAAAACTTAATAAATTATATACTAAAACCTTCTTGAATCACTCTATCTATTAAAAAAAAAACCGCATCAAAATCCGTTGCGTAGTTTTAAAGATTTAAGCATACAAAGGGACATAGGGACAGAGAAAGCGACTTTGTTTTATACTATGTAGTGATAAAAAATTCAATTTTTATGATACAGGCGCAATCAGCAGAAAGATCATTTGTCCTACAAGAGAAGATAAGACCAATACAGAAGGACTATTTTCTGAATACGACAATCAAATGCAAAAAAAAAAACCCTGCCCTATGTAACAATCAAGTTTATAGTCAGTACCCTATGTGACAATCAAATTTATAGTCAGTATCCTATGTAACAATCGAGTTTAAAGTCAATGTCCTATGTAACAATCGACTTTATAGTTAGTGCCTTGTGTAACAATCGACTTTATAGTTAGTGCCCTGTGTAACAATCGACTTTATAGTTAGTGCCCTGCGTTGTTACGCATAGAGATAGAGTTTTAAGTATATACTATGCTAAAATCAAGTAAATCTAATTTTAACAATTACACCGTGAATGTAACAAAAATTTATTTAAGTCGATAAAAATAAGAAAACCTCACCTATCCGGGTCGAGCGGTTCCAGATCCCAGGGGGATAATCTTTCCACTTCACCGTTGTCCCACTGTACTCGTAATGATAGGAAATGGGCTGTAAGGGAAAACACATACTTTATATTATTTTAAATTATTTAGGTACTTAAATTAATTGCATCAAACGATTATTAACAACAAGATGTACAATAAAAATGTCCGCACCAAAAGTCTGCCCAACTTGAAGTCTTAAATCCGACTTTAATTCATTCTCAGTTTTCAGGTTGAATTTCTTTTGATTAAAGTTTTGTGAATACACCATTTAATACATTTTTAACAAACATTTGAGGACAGATTAATATTCGTATATGTACAGATTGTGTATATAGACATTTTTAAAACCTTCTTTTGCATGGAAAACTTAAAAAAAGATAATAATGGGCATGAAATCAACATTTTAAAATATCTCAAGCCAACTCACAAGCCGCTCCAGTGGCCCACTCGTTACTATTCGATGTATGGGGTTGCGAGTTCGATTCCGGCCCTGCAAAGACTGGACTGACTCGCTCGAGCACTATCCCCGTCCACCAGGAGTCGTCTATCATGCAGCGGAACCTGGATAGTGTGAAAAATAATGTTTGCAATAAAAACTTTCAAATCTATTACGTAATTCTAACCTAGGATAGCAAAAAAACAACAATTGAAAAAATAGATTTTTTTTTGCTGCATCTAGATTCTAGACATTTATACCTACAAGGAGAAATTTAGGTACCAATGTTATTGCATAAAAAATTTGGAAAAACACGTATAAATTGTTTTTTGTGACCTTAAAGACACTTCATCTCTATTCTAAAGATAAGTTATAGATAAAACATATTTCGAATATAACGACAAATCAACACATGTGACTAAAATTGTAACACATTTGACTGGCCGGTTGGCTTGGCTGGTAGTGGCCCTGCCTTCCAAGCCAGAGATCGTGGGTTCGATCCGCACCCGGGGCAAATATTTGTGTGATGAACATAGATGTTTGCTCTGTGTCTGGGTGTAAATTATCTATATAAGTATTTATTTAAAATTATATATGTATGTTTATCAGCCATCTGGTTTCCATAACACAAGCGAAAGCTTAGTATGGGATCAGATCGTGCCGTGTGTGAAAATTGTCCCGAAAAAAAAAAAATATTAAAAAGTGATAATTTATTAATTCTAAAGCACAAATAAACGATATTTTTGTCTAATTTGCCTCTTGTTATCTATACTAATATTATAAAGCTGAAGAGTTTGTTTCTTTGTTTGTTTGAACGCGCGAATATCAGGCGTGAATCTCAGGAACTACTACTCCGATTTGAAAAATTCTTTCGGTGTTAGATAGCCCATTTATCGAGGAAGGCTATAGGCTATGTATCATCACGCTAAGACCAACACCCCGCCCCCCGCCCCCGCTCACCTGTCCCCCTGCCCCCAGCTGCGCGCCACGGCCGCGTCGTACTGCTGCCGCAGCACGAGGAAGTCGATCACGTCGGGCATGTCGTGGTACCGCACAGTGAAGCTGCCCCATGCCCCCTGCCCCCCGCTCACCTGTCCCCCTGCCCCCAGCTGCGCGCCACGGCCGCGTCGTACTGCTGCCGCAGCACGAGGAAGTCGATCACGTCGGGCATGTCGTGGTACCGCACAGTGAAGCTGCCCCATGCCCCCTGCCCCCCGCTCACCTGTCCCCCTGCCCCCAGCTGCGCGCCACGGCCGCGTCGTACTGCTGCCGCAGCACGAGGAAGTCGATCACGTCGGGCATGTCGTGGTACCGCACAGTGAAGCTGCCCCATGCCCCCTGCCCCCCGCTCACCTGTCCCCCTGCCCCCAGCTGCGCGCCACGGCCGCGTCGTACTGCTGCCGCAGCACGAGGAAGTCGATCACGTCGGGCATGTCGTGGTACCGCACAGTGAAGCTGCCCCATGCCCCCTGCCCCCCGCTCACCTGTCCCCCTGCCCCCAGCTGCGCGCCACGGCCGCGTCGTACTGCTGCCGCAGCACGAGGAAGTCGATCACGTCGGGCATGTCGTGGTACCGCACAGTGAAGCTGCCCCATGCCCCCTGCCCCCCGCTCACCTGTCCCCCTGCCCCCAGCTGCGCGCCACGGCCGCGTCGTACTGCTGCCGCAGCACGAGGAAGTCGATCACGTCGGGCATGTCGTGGTACCGCACAGTGAAGCTGCCCCATGCCCCCTGCCCCCCGCTCACCTGTCCCCCTGCCCCCAGCTGCGCGCCACGGCCGCGTCGTACTGCTGCCGCAGCACGAGGAAGTCGATCACGTCGGGCATGTCGTGGTATCGCACAGTGAAGCTGCCGCGTTCCATTTCACGCGCCAGCTTCAGGCAGACAACGCGAGGCGGTTTTATAGCGTACTTCATGCCGACCACTTTGACCGCTTCGCAGTCCTGGCGATCCAACAATACAATATTTGGATCACAAAATTTCAAGAAAATAAACCATTTACAAATTTCATCTAAATGAATACGCAAAAATGTGTCTTTTACACGTTCTAAGTTCAAAACTGATTAATAATTCGATTGAATTATTTTGATTCCGTCAAAAATTTACACGTATGTTTCTTATGTCGTTAATATACATAAGAAACAGAAACGGACCGAGAATACTGCCTTGGTGCACTCCGAAGCCTTTCTACTGGGTATTTATCTAATTTTATTTGATAAACATGTATATTAATTGAACATATGGCTCTCTTTATTTTAAATACTTTTCAATCTATTCATTTTTTTTTCTTTTGACTCTTTATTCTCTAGTTTATGTAAGAGTAAGTTAATTAACGAAATCAAACGCTTTACTGATATCTAAGAAAATAGCGATCAATTCGAATGCGAATTCAATAGATATAATAACCAAGAGAGATTCATAGTGATAAAATTGTAACACAAAAGTCAAGACGAAATAAAAAATTTCAATAGTCTGTGCCATCTCAAGACAAACAAAGCTACTTGAACGTAAAAAAAAAATATTTATTTTAGGAGAATCTACAGCTGTATTCTTAAAAAATAATTTGGAAAATCCAAAAGTGCACGCCTCATAATTTTTTTTTTTTTAATATTTATTAATTATTATTTTTGTTTATTTAATAACAATTAAACCACATCGAATCAGACCCTGAAAAATGAAAGGGTTCTATTCCTGAGCATACTCAAGCGTAAGAGAAAAAAAAAGACTCGATTAGTAAAGTATTTCGGTCGCTATCGTGTTAACAAGAAAAAGGATCCGCACATACAGACACACGGACGTCCAAGACAGAACTTTTTTAAACTGTTTTTTAACTAGTTTAAATAACAAAAATGACATCAAAAATATCATGAACGTTAAAAATAGTGTTTTTTCTTAATATGTGTGTGTATGTATTATCTTACAAGTGCAATGTATGATACATAAAGACATTTTAAGTTTGAAAAATCAGATGTTTTGCGCGAAGTGACAGTAGTACCCACCTCAACGCTTCGCTTATGAGGCGTGCAAAAATAGTCACATAATATAATAATCACAATAAGCCATTTACAGGTTCTCACGGCTAGAATAACATTAATATATGTATAACAATTACAAATGTGAGCGATTACGCACACGAATCAAATGCCTAAAAACCAATACTATTGTAAGACTTGTTAAATTACTGAAAGTTTATATTCAGTAAGGAAGTACATCAATTCATTAACGAAAATCTATAAAATAACTTCAGTCAGTAAGACAATATTACACATACACATACACATACAAGACAATATTACAATATTACAATTAAATGTCTCTAAAAATATTAAAGAAAAAGCTATAAAATATCAAAAAACTCACATTTATATGCATCCGTTCCCACGGTTTGTCTCTCGGGTGTATTTTGTACAAGTCCTTCTCAGCCACCGCTTCGAAATACCTTTGGTGTCCCTGCAAGAAATATACTTGCTATTTGTAGTTTATTCAAAAATTATTGTGTCTAGGTTATGATTAACCCGTTAATAAGGGTCCAGATGCGATACTAAAAAAATTGTATTTTCTTGTCAGGGTTGTAAACCGTATGAAAATGGCTTCGAATTTTATAGTTTTTTATAAATTTCCCTACTTTCCATTTCATCAAATTTAAATTCTCAAGTCAACTTTTTTGTTTTTGTTTGTGCAGCTGTAGGTTTTTGTTATTTTTTTGTAAAAAAAAACTTACAGCTTGTTAATCAAAAACATAAACAGTTGATTACTTAAAAAACGCTTATCTCGACTACGATAAGTCTCCCCCCCTCCCCCCACTCACCAGCCGGAAGTAAACAGCCCGGTCGCCCATCTGCGGGTGGTAGGGCGCTTTGCGCGGCGCGACCGCCGTGAGCCACTCGCCCACGCGGTACTGTTCCGGCAGTTCGGTGCCCGCCCGCTTGGCGGCTGTCGTGCTGGGGCTGTATCTGAGGGAAAATGATTATTATAGAAAAAAAAATTGGTTGTTTGTAAAGTAAAGAGATGTTTACGTGATAACGTCTTATTGGTGGCAGCGCTCGTGAGGTTTTGGTGTGACACAAGTTTCTGAACATGTCACCCGACTAAAACGATTTTAAAAACGTTATCACGTTAAAAACGCCGAAAATAACACTAAACTGGGGATGAACCTATCATGAAAAGGAAAATAAAAAAGCAATAGTAGCGATACAAATGCACGTAGCACGACCACACTAGGGCTATAATATTTTACGAAAAAACGATGCACAACGCCAGCCCGCTTGGCGGCTGTCGTGCTCGGGCTGTATCTAAGGGAAAAGAGATGATTATTATAGAAAAAAAGTGTGTGCGTGTAACCTTTACGCGCGATTGAAGTAAAACGCACATGTCAATATAACCTTGTTATTGAATATTATAAAATGTCGCAATTGTCAGAAAAATTTATTTTTAATTTACTTATTTTAAAAGTAATAAATAGTATATTTAGAGATTTTAAAAAAATTTTGCAATTTAAAATAATGTTTTTAAAACTGTTGAATTTTTCATTCACTTTGCTATTCACAATTGATCCGTTTGAAAATTTGAAAATAAATAATCCTAATTGATTATGTTATTTGCCACTAGCTGGCGTATAAGTCAAGAAGCGTGTAGTATATGACATATACTTACAACCAATCAGAATTATTATTTTTAAATGGCGGAAACTACACAGCGTTACTTCCGTCAGAAAAAAAATCTGAGTTACTCCCTAGTCGCGCCTAAAGAAGTTTTACTTCAAAAAAAAATGTGTGTGTGTACTAGTGTACACACGTAAGAAGTGAAACTTCTTTATAACCTTAAAAATGTCACGAGTATGGTGTAACGCAAAAATGTCACGCGTACGGCGTAACGAAAAAATGTTACACTACATTTTTGTCCAACCCCGATAAAGAAGTTTCACTTAAAAAAAATTGGTTATCTGTAAAGTCGGTTTACTGACGATAGTTGAACGTGACAACGTCTTCAAACTTCTTTATCGGGGTTGGAAAAAAATTTAGTGTAACATTTTTTCGTTACGCGTGACATTTTTCCGTTACGCGCCATCTTTTTCTTATCCCTACCACGCGTGATTCGACGTATTTCTGTAAAGTTGCATACAAGTAGTAAATTATTTTTTGCAAATTAAGGTCATAAAGAAGTTTCACTTCTTACGTGTGTACACTAGTACACGCACACATTTTTTTAAGTAGTAAATCACATACCTGGTGGTGGGCACAGGTTTCCGTCTCGCTCTAGCGGGCGGCGCTAACGCAGTACCAGCCTCCCAGTCAGAATACTGAGATGATGTTGACGAACTGAAATACAGTATTTTTGTACTACCCGCACTTGATTTATATTTCTTATTAGCTCACAAATATTAAGAAGATTTTATGAAAACTTTTTTTTTATCATATTTGTATCAAAATTTAGGAAATTTTACGGAAATATTATTATTTTATAGATATTGTTGTTTGTTTTAACTTGATGGCTCACCTGTCACTTTTACTGGGTGAATGTGAAGAATCGCTGAAACACAAAATAGTTAAAGTTAAGTTTTATATTTTGCAAGCTGTATCATATAATTCATAATCTTCTTTTAATCTGTCACTTAATTTTTGTTGCTATTACTTAAACTTTTTTTTCTACCGTATTTTACTTAAACTTAATAAAAATACTGTCCACGAGTTTCTTGCCGGTTCTTCTCCATAGATACTCAAACATTTATTTATTCAATTGGACTTCTTCTAGAAGCACTTTTGAATCGTCATTACATATTTTTTTACATTTAGCACCGATTCGGAAAGCAGTATCGACGACTCAAAAGTGCTCCTAGAAGGAGTCCCCCCCCCCTCACCTCCTCGGTCGCGCCCTTGAAGCCCTAGCCCTGCGCGCACGTGTCGGCGCGGGGGAACTGCGCGAGCTGCGCGACGACAGCCGCACGGACTCGTCCGACGTGCTGCTGTCCGACGCGGACTGTTCGGACGAGCGGTCCTCCGCGTCCGGGTCACCGTCCGGATCGACGTCGCCGTCAGCTTCGGAGCGCTCCTCCTGTAAGAAACGGCGATATACAGGGTGTCCCACCGTCGGTATTCTAAGCTCAATGGAGGTTATAGTTTTGCATACGCTGAGTACGTAAAAAATACTTATAAACTTCCAGATGCATTTTTTTTCAAATAGATGAATTCTTAAAACTCTTTGTGTACACTCATAACAAGCGACCGGCCCTACTTTGCCAAACGCACGTGAGCTATCGTTTAAGATTATGTTTTCATAGACAAAATGCTCACACAAGCGAAGCATTATATGCCGGCGGCGCGAAGCTAGAGAAGAAAACGTGAATTTTAATTAAAAATTTAGCAAAAAATTTTTGGAGTAATTTTGTTGTTTAGGTATTTTTTACGTGATCAGTGCATATGCAAAACTACAAGTCCCTTCGCGCTTAGTATACCAATAGTGGGACACCCTGTGTAAGCACGTAATAGTGCTGCGAACGTAAAATACAATTCCACCAAAAACATAAATGTAAAAATGGGAGCCAAGTTCAGTTCACTTTGCCGATAAAAGAATTGAGATCTAAATGTGTGCCAAGTTCTGTGGACAGTCCAGAAATTTATTTACAAATTTAGAAAGATGAGTAAAATTCTTAGGTGAACTGAAAAATATGGCTTTTTTAATTTGAATAATAGAATTATTTGTCTAATGACCTATTGAACCTCATAATTTGACTTGGCTAGTTTTAGATCTTGTAAATGTCACTAACTACCAAATTATTACATTATGCTTTTACCGAAAAAATCAATATTTTAACGTGCAAAAATATCAAATATTAATCTACCCACACATAATCACAATTTTTTGAGTCCCATACCTACAACACACTATGCTAATATCCGTAGAGAAAAAAACTGTTTCCAAACAAAATGCTCAAAAAACTTACCGTATGCGCCGGCTGCGGCGGCTGAGGCCTCGCCCTCGGCGCGGGAGCCCTGGGCCTTCGCCCCGGCTTCCGCCGCGCAGCCCCATCCCCACCAGCCGTGGATATCATGAGGGGTCTGCGCCTCATCTCCCGGCGGTACCACGCCATTTCTAGGCTGTTCAGTTCTGCACTGCAAGAGGAATTGGGGAATTGCTGTTATTTATTGAAGCGAAACTTGTATAGGCGCCTTGAGAGTAAAATTTCAAGGTCGAGTCATGGCAATACCGTTTCTTCATGGAGTAAGTCGACGATTTTAATATCTTTGAATCTTTTCAAAGAACTTTCACTTCTGACACGTGTGCTCGGCACACACGCTCTTTTGCTTACGTCACAAATTGATAGGCAGGCAGGGGCGGGCTTTATGACCGCGTGGTAAAAGAAAATTTACACTTCTTCACATTTGTAATAAGATCGTCGCCTTACTCCATGACGTGACGATATTGTCATGACGCGACTTCAAAAAAGTAGCCTTCATCACTCTGTAGCCTCCCAGCCATCTCCAGACGCAAATCGTATCACCAAATCCGCTCCATTTCCACGTGACTTCTAGACAATCATACGGCTGTGTGTACCTGCACGAGCTGCACCGACCGTCCAACGTGTTGCTGTCCTATCCCTATCTCCCACATCCCCAATCATCGTGTCGCACGCCCTCCCCCCCACACCCCCCCCCCACCCCTTACCCCCCACTCACCTGGCGCGCTCGATCCGCTCGCGGTGCGCTAGCGGCAGCGGCAGCACGACGGGCCGCGTGCTGAGCGGCACGTCCAGCGGCTGCCACGTGCCGGCCGTGTGCCGCACGCCTTCACCGCGCCACACACCTACACACATACAAACATACACGCGATCAGTACATAGATAAGATCTCCAAATAACAATAACGCGCAACACACGCGAAAAGTATTTAGATTCGGCTCGAAGGACCAGTCTAACGGGATCATAGTAAGTACGTAGATAGCAACCCAAAGGACCCCGTAATAATAACACACAAACATACACGCGATCAGTACATAGATAAGATCCCAAACAACCAATGTCGCGCAAACACGTGGTATGTACAGTCAGAAGCATAAATATATTACTATTTGCAGATTAGCAAAAATATCTGTCACAAGAACGAGTTCAATAATATCTGTCTGCCCGTATACAGCAAAAATATCTGACATTAGTAGGCAGCATAATAAAGTGGCATCAAAATTATGTGACGAAAATGTACAGCAAATAATTGTGACAACCTCTCACAGCATAAATATGTGACGTCACCTAGGAGGCAATAATATCTGACACAATTTTATCCATACTAATATATATAATATTATAAATGCGAAAGTAACTCTGTCCGTCTGTCTGTTACTCAATCACGCCTAAACTACTGAACCAATTTTCATGAAATTTGGTATGAAAATATTT
Source organism: Colias behrii (assembly GCA_029959065.1). Taxonomy (NCBI): domain Eukaryota; kingdom Metazoa; phylum Arthropoda; class Insecta; order Lepidoptera; family Pieridae; genus Colias; species Colias behrii. The sequence continues at coordinate 858,339 of JARWMC010000022.1, forward strand.
TTATACCCGAGAAAGGACATAGGCTACTTTTTATCCCGGGAAAATGACGCAATCCCGGAAATCCCACGGGAACGGGAACTATGCGGGTTTTTCTTTGACTGAGCGGGCGAAGCCGCGGGCGGAAACCTAGTATATCTATATTTCGATGTGATTCCTCATATAAAGCATAAATATGTGACATCAACTAGGTGGCATTAATATCTGACACAATTTTATATTTTTGCATTTTGCATTGATTCTTCACAAAAATCATAAATATGTGACATCAACTAGGAAGCAATAATATCTGACATCAACTAGGAGGCAATAATATCTGACAAAATTTCATATTTTAGTATTTTGCATTGATTCCTCACAAAAAGCATAAATATTTGACATCAACTAGGAAGCAATAACATCTGACATCAACTAGGAGGCAATAATATCTAACACAATTGCATATTTCTGTATTTTGCCTTGATTCCTCATAAAGAGCATAAATATGTGACATCAACTAGGTGGCAATAATATCTGACGTCCATGACATGTTTGATATATTATAACATAGAGCGCCGTTATATATCTAACGCGATCATTGAATGACGACATTCAATTGAATGACTAGGCCGAACGTTGATTTTACAACCGTCACTCAACGTCCAACTAGTTAGCGGATTATAACATAGCCCTTAACGGATATAAGGCTCGGCATATTGTTGAATGACTAGTGCGTTCATTGAATAACAAAAGTTGCTGAGAATTTACACTATCCACAAGAAGACGTTTGCGAGCACCGCTGGCGCCTATTTTTGTGTAGTTAAAAATTATAACGAACTCAACCACACCACCATATCCAGACCAACGACTACTGTGCTTAATGACGTTTAGAAATTGACGAGTTGTCCTTTAGTCATTAAATAAATGTCGCCATTCAATGAACGCGCTAGTCATTCAATCAAATAGCACATTCAACCAGATGACTGCGACATAGGTATATATTTATTATGTCAAACGCCGCCTAACGTCAAACACAACAAAAGAAATTCTAAATGTGACATGTTAGCCGCGGATAAAAAATATCCACCCACTTAGTGAATATTTCAATTTGATCATGATATAATATCATATATCTAGACATAAATGTAGTATGCATACAATAAATAACGTAAAATAATATTTATTTGTTTTGTATTAATTTTACATTAAACTGAAAATATAATCGTGTCAGATATTATTGCCTCCTAGGTGACGTCACATATTTATGCTGTGAGAGGTTGTCACAATTATTTGCTGTACATTTTCGTCACATAATTTTGATGCCACTTTATTATGCTGCCTACTAATGTCAGATATTTTTGCTGTATACGGGCAGACAGATATTATTGAATTTGTTCTAGTGACAGATATTTTTGCACATCGCCCCCTAGGCATATATTATTGCTCGTGACTGTACGTAGATAACATCCCGAAAGAACTATAACGCGCAAACATACGTGGTTAGTACGTAGATAGCAACCCAAAGGACCAATAACACACAAACACACGCGATCAGTACATAGATATCATCCCGAAGGTCCAATAATGCGTAAACACACGTGGTAATTACGTAAATCCGGCTCGAAGGACCAATATCGCGCAAATACACGTAGTATGTACGTAGATAACATCCCGAAAGAAGAATAACACGTAAACACAGGTGGTAATTACGTAAATCCGGCTCGAAGGACCAGTCTAACGGGATCATAGTAAATACGTAGATAACATCAAAGAACTATAACGCGTAAACATATGTGGTTAGTACGTAGATAATATCCCGGAGGTGCAATGTCGCGTAAACACACGCGATAAGTATACATAGATAAGATCCCAAACAACCAATGTCGCGCAAACACGTGGTATGTACGTAGATAACATCCTGAAGTATATAAAGTAAATGTAGCATTAATGTTATAATATTATATTATGTTATATTTTGTGTACCTAATGTAATGTTCGTAAGTCAGTCTTGAATACAACTTATAACTAAACGGTTGTGTTGTGTTTCATTTTAACTCCAAGCCTCTACCCATACTTCAATCCCGAAAGAACAATAACGCGTAAACACACGTGGTAAGTACGTAAGTCCAAACATAAAACAAGACAATTCATTGAAGGTAATTTTTTTTTGTAGTAAAGTAATTCGCGCATCTGTCTCGAAGGACCGAAACTAGTAAATTGTGAATGAGTACATTAAAAATTTAACATTTTAATTGTAAAAGAAGAAATTCACACATCCATCTCGATAGACCAATTCGGAATACAGTTAAACATGCTCATTTACTGAACATTTAAATCACATAAACAATTTGTATACTGGAACAAACATATTAGTTTTTGTTTTTATATTTCAGAACAATTTTCACACACGGCACGATCTGATCCCATACTAAGCTTTCGTTTGTGTTATGGAAACCAGATGGCTGATAAACACACATATTATATATTTTAAATAAATACATACAGGGTGTAATCGTTAAGTGTGCACAGGCGATTTTTCCGTAAGTATTACAGATAACAAAAAACTTTAAACTGATATCGAAAGTACTTAACCTAATGAGTAAAATGGCGGTAATAAATTTTTAAAAATAAATCGAGAAATATCAAAAAAATTATCTTTAAACCCTCCCATACATTAAGTATGAAATATGAATATCCCATATACTAAATAATATGAAAGATTTTAGCTTTCTTTTTCTTTTTTTGGTTTTCTGCTGTAATTACTTCGCAAATCTGAAGTGGCATTTTCCACGCTTTTTCCGGACATTTTCACGCATTTTCCGGATATTTTCCGGGCATTTCCGGGCATTTTCCGGAGATTTTCCAGGCATTTTCCACGCTCTTCCCGGACATTTTCACGCATTTTCCGGATATTTTCCGGAAATCCGGGGCATTTTCCGGCAATATCCGGAAAATGCCTGTAAAATATCCGGAAAATCCCCGGGAAATGCGTGGAAAATGCCTAGAAAATTCCCGGAAAATGCCTGGAAAATATCTGGAAAATATCCGGAAAATGTGTGAAAATGTCCGGAAAAAGCGTGGAAAATACCTAAAAAAATGCTTGGAAAATCCCCGGAAAATGCCAGGGAAATATCCGGAAAATGCGTGAAAATGTCCGGAAAAAGCGTGGAAAATGCCTGGGAAATGTCTGGAAAATATCCGGAAAATGCGTGGAACTGTTCGGAAAAAGCGTGGAAAATCCCCGGAAAATGTCCGGAAAAAGCGTGGAAAATGCCTGGAAAATCCCCGGAGAATGCATGGGAAATGCCTGGGAAATGTCTGGAAAATATCCGGAAAATGCGTGGAACTGTCCGGAAAAAGCGTGGAAAATCCCCGGAAAATGTCCGGAAAATGCGTGGAAAATGCCTGGAAAATCCCCGGAAAATGCCTGGAAAATATCTGGAAAATATCCGGAAAATGCGTGAAAATGTCCGGGAAAAGCGTGGAAAATGCCTGGGAAATGTCTGGAAAATATCCGGAAAATGCGTGGAACTGTCCGGAAAAAGCGTGGCAAAGCGGGGCAAATATTTGTGTGATGAACATAGATGTTTGCTCTGTGTCTGGGTGTAAATTATCTACAGGGTGTAATCGTTAAGTGTGCACAGGCGATTTTTCCGTAAGTATTTCAGATAACAAAAAACTTTAAACTGATATCGAAAGTACTTAACCTAATGAGTAAAATGGCCCTAATAAATTTTTAAAAATAAATCGAGAATATCCCATATACTAAATAATATGAAAGATTTTAGCTTTCTTTTTCTTTTTTTGGTTTTCTGCTTTAATTACTTCGCAAATTTGAAGTGGCATTTTCCACGCTTTTTCCGGACATTTTCACGCATTTTCCAGATATTTTCCGGCAATATTCCGGGCATTTTCCGGGCATTTCCCAGGCATTCTCCGGGGATTTTCCAGGCATTTTCCACGCTTTTTCCGGACATTTTCACGCATTTTCCGGATATTTTCCAGGCATTTTCCGGACATTTTCCGAGGATTTTCCAGGCATTTTCCACGCTTTTTCCGGGGATTTCCCAAGCATTTCCCAGGCATTTTCACGCATTTTCCGGATATTTTCCGGGCATTTTCCACGCTTTTTCCGGACATTTTCACGCATTTTCCGGATATTTTCCAGGCATTTTCCTTCCTTTTTTCCGGGGATTTCCCAAGCATTTCCCAGATATTTTCCAGGCATGTCCGGAAAATGCGTGGAAAATGCCTGGAAAATCCCCGGAAAATGCCTGGAAAATATCTGGAAAATATCCGGAAAATGCGTGAAAATGTCCGGGAAAAGCGTGGAAAATGCTTGGTAAAATCCCCGGAAAATGCCAGGGAAATATCCGGAAAATGCGTGAAAATGTCCGGAAAAAGCGTGGAAAATGCCTGGAAAATCCCCGGAGAATGCCTGGGAAATGTCTGGAAAATGTCTGGAAAATATCCGGAAAATGCGTGGAACTGTCCGGAAAAAGCGTGAAAATGCCTGGAAAATCCCCGGAAAATGTCAGGGAAATGTCCGGAAAATGCCTGGGAAATGCCTGGAAAATGTCTGGAAAATGTCAGGGAAATGTCAGGAAAATGCCTGGAAAATCCCCGGAAAATGCCTGGGTAATGCCCGGAAATGCCCGGAAAATATCCGGAAAATGCCTGGAAAATCCCCGGAAAATGTCAGGGAAATGTCCGGAAAATGCCTGGAAAATGCCTGTGAAATGCCTGGGAAATGCCTGGAAAATATCTGGAAATATCCGGAAAATGAGTGAAAATGTCCGGAAAAAGCGTGGAAAATGCCCGGAAAATATCCGGAAAATGCGTGAAAATGTCCGGGAAAAGCGTGGAAAATGGAAATGTCCGGAAATTGACTGGAAATGCCTGGAAAATATCCGGAAAATGCCTGGGAAATGCTTGGGAAATATCCGGAAAATGCGTGAAAATGTCCGGAAAAAGCGTGGAAAATGCCCGGAAAATATCCGGAAAATGCGTGAAAATGCCTGGGAAATGCTTGGGAAATCCCCGGAAAAAGCGTGGAAAATGCCTGGAAAATCCTCGGAAAATGTCCGGAAAATGCCTGGAAAATATCCGGAAAATGCGTGAAAATGTCCGGAAAAAGTGTGGAAAATGCCTGGAAAATCCCCGGAGAATGCCTGGGAAATGCCCGGAAAATGCCCGGAATATTGCCGGAAAATATCCGGAAAATGCGTGACAATGTCCGGAAAAAGCGTGGAAAATGCCACTTCAAATTTGCGAAGTAATTAAAGCAGAAAACCAAAAAAAGAAAAAGAAAGCTAAAATCTTTCATATTATTTAGTATATGGGATATTCTCGATTTATTTTTAAAAATTTATTACGGCCATTTTACTCATTAGGTTAAGTACTTTCGATATCAGTTTAAAGTTTTTTGTTATCTGTAATACTTACGGAAAAATCGCCTGTGCACACTTAACGATTACACCCTGTAGATAATTTACACCCAGACACAGAGCAAACATCTATGTTCATCACACAAATATTTGCCCCGGGTGGGAATCGAACCCACGACCTCTGGCTTGGAAGGCAGGGCCACTACCAACCAAGCCAACTGGTCAGTCTAAGTCAGTTGCATTAATATGTATCGTGTATAGTATCTTTTTTCTCCCCACCCCTCTTACCAGCAGGCTGCGGTGCCGGATGTGCGGGCGGCGTTGCCGGATCGGCAGCCAACGCTTCAATCATTGCATCCAATCTACTCCTTGCTGCATCAGCGTGTGGGATCAACTGGGATAGCGCCAGGTTCTCCCTCCCGGGCACGAGCCGTTGGTACTGGGGCTCGTGGGGTGCTCCCTCAACGTCCACCAGGAACGGTGGTGGCATTAAATGTGGTGGGATTTCTGTCTGTTCGTCTAGCGCACCGCCTAGCGCGTCGCGTACTGGAATTTAAAATGATTTAGAAATTTAGTAATGAAGTAGATGCAATCAATGGAGATACTAGACCAGAATAAACTGTTGTGTCAATTAAAATAAATACGATAAAATTAAAAGGAACCGATTTTTTTTACAAATAGAGTTACAAAATAAAAATGAACGATATGTTTACGAGCATTTTTCTCAAATACAATTAAAACTAAAAGTGAATGAAAGTTACTAAATATCTTGCGAATTAGCAAGTTACATAAAATTTGGTACAGGGTGATCTTGTGGCTGTTAATGAGTAAAAAGAAGTATCACGTATATTATTAATATGTAACATGATTTTTAGGCAAATAAAAATATGTTTAATATTAACAACAATCATCTAATCACATAGGTCATGTCAAAAGTCTACCTCGCAAATTTTGGAAAAACAACCTATCCCTTATCTAACCTCCCCCCTTTTGCGCAGTCGGTCAACTCACCCAGCGGCCTATAATCCGTGTGAAAGAACAGCTCCGTGGGCAGTTGGGCCAGCAGTCTGTGCCCCTTGCCCAGCCCCAGCAAGAGCACGTGGCCGTGGGAATCGGACGCGGCTATCGTGTCCCCTCCCCCCCACTTCGCGTCGAATATCGCCCCCTCCCCTTGCCCCTCTATTACGTTGTGGAACTGGGCTAGAACCTGGAATAAAATCACGACATAGTATAAAACAAAGTGGCTTTCTCTGTCTATATATTATGTTAAATTCTTTAAAACTACGCAACGGATTTTGATGCGGTTTTTTTAATAGATAGAATGATTCTGTCTGGGCGGTGACATAGCTTGTAGGGTAGGATGTAGGCGGTGTCATAGCGGTGACACAGCGTGTGGGATGTGACATAGCGTGTAGGATGGAATGTAACCCAGCGTGTAGGATGGAATGTAACACAGCGTGTAGGATGGAATGTAACACAGCGTGTAGGATGGAATGTAACACAGCGTGTAGGATGGAATGTAACACAGCGTGTAGGATGAAATGTAACACAGCGTGTAGGATGGAATGTAACACAGCGTGTAGGATGGAATGTGACACAGCGTGTAGGATGAAATGTAACACAGCGTGTAGGATGGAATGTAACACAGCGTGTAGGATGGAATGTAACACAGCGTGTAGGATGAAATGTAACACAGCGTGTAGGATGGAATGTAACACAGCGTGTAGGATGAAATGTAACACAGCGTGTAGGATGGAATGTAACACAGCGTGTAGGATGGAATGTAACACAGCGTTTAGGATGGAATGTAGGATGTGGGCGGTGACATAGCGTGTAGGATGGTATTTATTTTATTTATTTATATACTCTTTATTGCACACACAAAGTTTGACAAAATCAGGATATTATAGGAAGCAATTGGCAGCTTTATTGCTTAAAAGCAATTTCTTCCAAGCAACCAAAAAAAAAAAGAAAAGCAGAAAGTTAATACAATTACAAAATTGGGAAGTTAGTGTACACAGAAACAAAAAAAAATATAAGATGGGATGTAACAGCTTATAGGGTGGGATGTAAGCGGTGTAACAGCGTGTAGGATAGGACGTGGGACATAGAAAATAGGACGTCGGATTTGGGACATGGGACTTGGGACGTGAGACATGAGACATGGGACGTGGGACATTAGACGTGGGACGTGGGACAACTCACCTCGCCGGCAGCCGCGTCCCACACGAACAGCTGTCCGTCGTGGCCGGCGGACAGCAGCACGGCCGGCACGAACGGGTGCGCCTCCAGCACGTACGCTTCGTCCCTGTGCCCGCACAGCGAGCGTACTTGCGTGCACGTACGTGCGCACCATACCTGTGGGGTGACCATGCGACATGAATTATTGCCTATTACAGTATTAAGGAATATATGGACGATAAAAACCCATGGAGGGTTGTCGCGTAAAAACCACAGGACAGTTCTTTGGCATATTACGATAATATAAATGATGTTACATAATATGTATTTTGTAAAATTAAATTGTAAAACTGACATGATTAAAAAGAGCAACTATGGAGTTTCTTGCCGGTTCTTCTCCGTAGATACTGCTTTCCAAATCGGTGGTAAATGTTAAAAATATGTAATGACGTTTCAAAAGTGCTTCTAGAAGAAGTCTAATTGAATAAATAAAAAATAAGAAAAAAATGTTTGAGTTTGAGTTAAAATTTAGAGAAACATTAAGCAAGCACTTAGGAGCACCACATTTGTAAAGTATAAGTAAAATTAAAGAAAAAAAAAAGACACCGATGCAAGGTAAATCATATGACATTTGAAATAGAAATAATTTAGTATTTACTTGTATGATTTCAAAGATCCATAATATAATAAAAAAATAATCGAAATCGGTTAAGCCGTTCACACGTGATGCCGAGATAACGCGGAACGGGTTATAAAAATGAATTATATATATAGATTTTTCTGCAAGCTGGAGATTTAACATTTGCATAAACATTACATTATTAAAAAAGTGTCGAGCAGCAAAATCCTGTACTTAACATTCAAGGCACTGTCATCGAGCGTGTACGTGAGGCTCGTAACTTAGGAGTCATATTCGACGAACCACTTAGATTCGAAAAACATATTAATTCAATAATTTCAAACTGCTTTAGACCCATATATCACCCATCCTTAAGTCCAACAAAATTTTAAATATGGAGGAGGCGACTGCACCTAGCCTCCCTACTATTCAACGTGGTCATGACCAAGGCACCCGCCTACCTCTACAGTAAACTCACATGGATGAATGATGGCAATCGCTTGTATGATACATGGGCGTCCATGTATAAACTTTCAACCCCCAGAAACTATACAGCGGCTTTCAGGGGAAGCTTTATGTACAGCGCTACTAGGTGCTGGAATAACTTACCTCCGCCAATAAGAAATTGCAAAACACTGCACAGTTTTAAACATCAGTACAAAAAAGTTATACTTGCTGAATTTCTTAGCCAGCCCTAATAGCGTTGAATGTATAGCCTTATCTATTTTATTTTATTATGTATATATTCATTCTTGTACTTATCTATACGTATAAATTACTTCATTACATCTTATTCCTTAACCTTTATATTTAAATATCAAGTATGTACAAGTAAGTCTATATTATGTATTGACAATTTTATTTAACCACTTCAATATTTTATATATTGAAGTTTATTTATATTCTCCTATTTTTAAATTTGAAATATTTATTTTATTAGCTTTTTATTTTACAACACAAAAGACCGTTCTGGTGCTCCAAGCGTAGCAAGTCGAGGGGACTACTGAAAACCGGCGCCTCTCCTCTAACACGGAGATGCAAATGCTGAGTAGTCCACCTAATCACGAATACCGACTAATATTTGAATATATTTATTGTATTTTAAGGTTTAAAATTTACTAATGTGTATTGTTCTCAAAAGTGTATTAGTTATAAGTGAAAAATTGTAATTAAGTATTTGTGATTAAATGTATTTTCTTTCTTTCTTTCTTTCAAAAAAATCATACTCACTCTAACAGTATTATCCGAGACAGCGGTCATAACATATTCGTCGCTACAGTCCCAGCAAACCATGGTCACCTGAAAACAACGTTTTGAAATTTTTGTTTAGTTTTACAACAGATAATCGATTCGATTTCCGCTGCGAAATGGATTTTTTAGCTATTTTTAAGCTAGAAATTTAGTAACGAAAAACCTCACGCTCCTCACTCCGACGGGCTCGGAGGTGTGGCTTGAAGGCATAGCATGCAATAGCTTTACCGCGGCAGACCCCGAGTGACACACGTTTTTTGTATTCATGAAAAAAAAACATCTTCAAGTTTTGAAGTATTATTGTTAGACGCAACTTTTGATTTAATAATTTTGTCGATGAATAGCTGTCACTATTTCCTGTCAAAACATGCTGAGCTGTCGAATACTATAAATTGCCGCTTTCCTTTGACTCGTGGCGCATTCGTACGAATCGTGCCTAGGGGCTCGGACGTTGTTTATACGACGTTCGACCCAACTACCTTCACTTTGCTAATAGTCGTTGACTTGCTGCGATTTGTTATCAACTACCTACATCAATTAGGTAGCTGTGTAGAATCGCAGTACATTCTTATTACATTCAAACTAATATTTAACCCGACCTCGCGTGTTAATTCTTACAGTATAGTGTACAATGACATTTTTACACGTCGATAGGCACACATTAAAAAGACTTATTAAATTTTTTTTTTAAAGTCGACAACTGACGTCCGATCATGGGTTTATGGCTGTTTTGTTTGTTCATGGAATATCTTGAAATTAATGAATTCATTATTCACTAGCGGTCCGCCCCGGCTTCACCTGTGGTACCTACATGTTTTATAGCCTATGTTGCTCAGTGAAGATGCAGCTTTCTAATGGTGAAAGAATTTTTGAAATCGGTCCAAGAGTTTATGCGTGAAAACCATACATACATACAAACATAATTACAGACCTTTCCTCTGTATAATATTAGTATAGATAATTATTTTTTATTCTCAATCCTACGAACAAAATGTATATGATTAAAAACTTATTTTAACTAAATTACACTCACTTTCAATTTCTTCTGCTCATCCGGCGCGCAGGTACGCAACAACGAATGTCTCCACTGCGTCGCGTATAGCGTCCATAGTGCCGCCGTGCCATCTTTGCTGCCAGAGACAAATCTAAAGGATGGATGGGTTTATTTTAGTTTTTTTGAAGTGAAACTTCTTTATCGGGGTTGGAAAAAAATTTAGTGTAACATTTTTTCGTTACGCGTGACATTTTTCCGTTACGCGCCATCTTTTTCTTATCCCTACCACGCGTGATTCGATGTATTTCTGTAAAGTTGCATATAGTAGACTAGATTTCCGCCCGCGGCTTCGCCCGCGTTTTCAAAGGAAAACCCGCATAGTTCCTGTTCCCGTGGGATTTCCGGGATAAAACCTATCCTATGTGTTAATCCAAGTTACCCTCTATATGTGTGCTAAATTTCATTGTAATCGGTTCAGTAGTTTTTACGTGAAAGAGTAACAAACATCCATACATCCATACATCCTTACAAACTTTCGCCTTTATAATATATATTAGAATATTAGATATTAGATATTAGATTATTTTTTTGAAAAATAAGGTCATAAAGAAGTTTCACTTCTTACGTGTGCACACTAGTACACGCACACATTTTTCTTTTTACTTTGATATCATGTACCTGATATTGAGTTTTTATAAGTGACACATTTTTGAAAGAATATTTTTGTTAGAGTTCGACATTGTGTTATATTTTATAAATCGTGTTATACTGAAAGTGTTATAGTGCGTGTTGACGGGTGTTATAGTACGTGTTGTAGTGCACGTTGGGGCGTGTTATAGTGCGTTCTGGCACGTCTTGTAGGTTGAAGTGCGTATTGTAGTGTGTGTTGTAGAGTGTGTTGTAGTGCGTGTTGTAGTGTGTGTTGTATTTCCTGTTATAGTGTATGTTGTAGTGTGTTTTAGTGCGTTTTGTCCCGTGATGTGTCTTGCAGTGCGTGTCTACCATCGAGTGTCTGTTTATAGTGTTTTTTGAAGTGTGTGCTTGAATTTCGTGTATTTTGTGGTGTGTTATATCTCACCGCAACCCTCTGTGCGCCCACGCGATGCTGTCCACCGCATCCAAGTGAACAGCTGTCTCGAGCACTCGTCTCGGGCCGCCGGTACACACGGAGTATATACGCACGTGGTGGTCCGCGCTGCCGCACGCTAGAAACGCACCTGTGACGTGATAATTTATTAGTAAAGTAAAGTGTCAGAAGTGAAACTTCTTTGGCAAGTTTCAAAGATAGCAAAATCATCGCCTTACTACGTCGTGATGGTATTAACATGACGCGATCTTGAAATTTTACTCTCAACGCGCCTAAAGTTTCATTTCGAAATAAAAAATAAAATGGACGAGTCAGTGTGACACAAAAGTAGATCGTAGTGAAGAAGGATAGGAAATACAAATTACATTTAAAAATGTCATAAAAAATTATTAATGTAGCACATGGCAGTGGTCGCGTATTGGTCGTAATTCGACCATGACATGAACCCTAAATAAAAGCAAATATTTGTGTATGTGTCAAATGTATCGTAGTATATGGAATGTATAGAGGAACTGCCCGTCCACGGAGCGGTCCTGTGCGCCAAGTGTGGGGGGGATAGCGCCGTACACTCACCGCCCGAGGACCAAGCGGCGCATATCATGTGGCACGCGCCCGGCCGCATGCGCTCCACGTACTGCACCGGCTGCGAGAGGAACTGCCCGTCCACGGAGCGGTCCTGTGCGCCAAGTGTGGGGGGGATAGCGCCGTACACTCACCGCCCGAGGACCAAGCGGCGCATATCATGTGGCACGCGCCCGGCCGCATGCGCTCCACGTACTGCACCGGCTGCGAGAGGAACTGCCCGTCCACGGAGCGGTCCTGTGCGCCAAGTGTGGGGGGGATAGCGCCGTACACTCACCGCCCGAGGACCAAGCGGCGCATATCATGTGGCACGCGCCCGGCCGCATGCGCTCCACGTACTGCACCGGCTGCGAGAGGAACTGCCCGTCCACGGAGCGGTCCTGTGCGCCAAGTGTGGGGGGGATAGCGCCGTACACTCACCGCCCGAGGACCAAGCGGCGCATATCATGTGGCACGCGCCCGGCCGCATGCGCTCCACGTACTGCACCGGCTGCGAGAGGAACTGCCCGTCCACGGAGCGGTCCTGTGCGCCAAGTGTGGGGGGGATAGCGCCGTACACTCACCGCCCGAGGACCAAGCGGCGCATATCATGTGGCACGCGCCCGGCCGCATGCGCTCCACGTACTGCACCGGCTGCGAGAGGAACTGCCCGTCCACGGAGCGGTCCTGTGCGCCAAGTGTGGGGGGGATAGCGCCGTACACTCACCGCCCGAGGACCAAGCGGCGCATATCATGTGGCACGCGCCCGGCCGCATGCGCTCCACGTACTGCACCGGCTGCGAGAGGAACTGCCCGTCCACGGAGCGGTCCTGTGCGCCAAGTGTGGGGGGGATAGCGCCGTACACTCACCGCCCGAGGACCAAGCGGCGCATATCATGTGGCACGCGCCCGGCCGCATGCGCTCCACGTACTGCACCGGCTGCGAGAGGAACTGCCCGTCCACGGAGCGGTCCTGTGCGCCAAGTGTGGGGGGGATAGCGCCGTACACTCACCGCCCGAGGACCAAGCGGCGCATATCATGTGGCACGCGCCCGGCCGCATGCGCTCCACGTACTGCACCGGCTGCGAGAGGAACTGCCCGTCCACGGAGCGGTCCTGTGCGCCAAGTGTGGGGGGGATAGCGCCGTACACTCACCGCCCGAGGACCAAGCGGCGCATATCATGTGGCACGCGCCCGGCCGCATGCGCTCCACGTACTGCACCGGCTGCGAGAGGAACTGCCCGTCCACGGAGCGGTCCTGTGCGCCAAGTGTGGGGGGGATAGCGCCGTACACTCACCGCCCGAGGACCAAGCGGCGCATATCATGTGGCACGCGCCCGGCCGCATGCGCTCCACGTACTGCACCGGCTGCGAGAGGAACTGCCCGTCCACGGAGCGGTCCTGTGCGCCAAGTGTGGGGGGGATAGCGCCGTACACTCACCGCCCGAGGACCAAGCGGCGCATATCATGTGGCACGCGCCCGGCCGCATGCGCTCCACGTACTGCACCGGCTGCGAGAGGAACTGCCCGTCCACGGAGCGGTCCTGTGCGCCAAGTGTGGGGGGGATAGCGCCGTACACTCACCGCCCGAGGACCAAGCGGCGCATATCATGTGGCACGCGCCCGGCCGCATGCGCTCCACGTACTGCACCGGCTGCGAGAGGAACTGCCCGTCCACGGAGCGGTCCTGTGCGCCAAGTGTGGGGGGGATAGCGCCGTACACTCACCGCCCGAGGACCAAGCGGCGCATATCATGTGGCACGCGCCCGGCCGCATGCGCTCCACGTACTGCACCGGCTGCGAGAGGAACTGCCCGTCCACGGAGCACGTCCAGAACGCGACCGAGCCGTCCGTGGACGTGGACGCGAGCCAGCGGACGTCCGAGTGCGCGGGCGGTGCCCAGTGGACCTGTACACGCGAATACATATACTATACTATAGCCACTGCCACTGGCTCCTGAGACAAAGTATTTTACTAATTCAGGAGCTTTATTTCAATAAAGTTTTTTTTTTTTTATAGACGACAATATTACAGTTGTTACAGTCACATTAAACCGTCTTGTATCTAATATAGTCATCATATGCTACCCTAGTCACTTAAGTCACTGTTCGAAAGGAACGTTTCAAACTCAAACTCAAACATTTATTTATTCAATTAGACTTCTTCGAGTAGCACTTTTGAAACGTCAATACATATTTTTAACATTTTCATTTCACAAAACAAAAATGACACAAATATAAATAATTGTTAACCCCTAGTCACTCAAATAGGAAAAGATAAAGAGATCTCATCGCTGTTAATTCCCAATTCACTGTTATCGACCACTTAGTCATTGCCTAGTCACTTAAGTTCCCTAGTCACTTTAGTCGCCGTTACCCACTCCCTAGTCACTCTAGCCACCACTAACCGAAGTAATAGTGCCGGCATGTGCATGTAACACAGCCCTCGGCGCGCCAGTAACTAAACACCACACTCGCACGAGCCGCTCGACCGAGCCACAGGCCAGTAGCGCTCCATCACTGGATATAGACACGTCTGTTATCTCTGCGCCAGCGCCTCGGAGTGTTGCTAACAAGCGACCGTCTATGGCGCTCCACACTTTGACTAGCAGGTCGTCGGCGCCCTGAAAGTTATGTGTGTTAAAGATATAGTCTAAAAGTCAAACTTTTCTAAGAAAGAACAAGCAAAATAATTATGTGAGAAGTTTTTCAATACTGAAATGTGTATATGCATGTTTAATAAATAAGAGAGTCGTATTCACAACACACACTAAAACGAATTTTTACACGTTTTATGTGTTTCATGTTCGTACTAACAAAACATAAAACACATTAAAAAATAGGTCGTAATCACAGTCAAAAATACTAAAAAAATTATACCTGATAGAAAACCAGTTGTAATTTTTGTAAATCGCATCAATTTAAAAATTAAATTAAAAGTAATTGAAACTAGGGCAAAACAAGTGAGGGCTTTTTATTTTGAAATCTAATCTAAAAGAAAAACGAAAGAAACTTACAGTAACAACATATTTCCCCGTCGAGTCAAACACCAAACAATACACGGCTGACAAATGGCCAAGCGTGCGCCGCTGTAACTGGAGGCCCCGTAGCAAACGTGCAGGGAACGGGCCCCCGTGCCCTGTGGGGCACACGGGGCCCGCGCCGTTCGCAGGGCCCCGGGGCCCGCCGCCTAACTCGCGGCATATTAGCCGACGGACTGCAATAGATATTATATTTAATTTCTAATTAAAACATTTTTGTCAAAATAACCATTATATTTGATGACCAAGAAATATTATTTTGTCAATTTAGGCTAGGTAAACGCAAAAAGACATTTGTATTCTTAAATACAAGCAAAAATTAAAAATTTACATGTTTCTTGAAAGATTTTAATTGAGTTCTATCCATAAACAAATCTCTAGCTCCGTGTTGTCTATGTCACACCACACACCACACCACAGACAATCTCACCCAGCGTGTGGTCCTGCTTGTGCGACGCGTACTTCGGCCGGCCGCGCACCAGCGACTCGCTGAGCAGAGACAAGCGCGCGCTGATCACTTGCTCCGTGTTGTCTATGCGCGGCGGGGCGGAGCGCGCGAGGCGGAGCGCCCGCTCGCACACAGCGGCCAGGCGACGCCATGACACTTCTGAGTATTGGGAGTTCTGTGGAATTTAATAAAAAAATTGTATAACAATCAAACATATTAGCAAATATGTTAAAAAATCATTATTTTCCTGGCGAGTTAGATATTGAATGTTAATAATGGGTCAATTTTACAGTGAACTAATTTAGTATACTTAATAAAACAAGTCAACAGCTATCTGTTCCTAAGTGTGCTCTTTTCTCTTTTAAATAATTTTAATTGTTAATTTTTTTTATAGATAAAATGATTGTCAAGGATGGTTTTTGTATTTAAAGTATAATTTATTACATCTTAGACATAGTTGGCAAAGTCACAGCCAGTTTTGATAGAATGAACATAATTATATTTCAAGTTAATGAAACTTTTTAAATTATTATTGGTAAAAACTTTAAAGCGATGAGATGCAAGTTACTTTTGTTTTATTATAATCAAAATAGTGAATAGGGATTGTTTTATATGACTTATATAGAAAGCTATTATAATAACTTTATCATCATCGTCATTATCAGCCTACATTTGCTGGACATAGGCCTCAGTCAGAAAATAATTAATTGTCATACTATCTCTCGAAAAAGATAACCAATCTGATATAAGTTTTTTAAAAACTGGCGCCATTCAAGTGTTAACAATATTACGCGAAAACTTGCTCGGAACCGGCCAATCACGTTATAGCAACAGCTGTCATATGTGGGAGTGAAACAAAAGATCGAGTATCGTGAATTTCACCCACGCTAGAGAGAGATAAATGCCGACGAAGTTGCGCGATCATGTGAAAAGAATGGATGATTAGCGAGAATTTTCATAAAATACACAATTACACAAAAATAATAACAGAAATGCGACAAAAACATTTTTCTCGATTTTCCACCGTATTTTAAGGATCGTTTTCGTGTATTGCACAATTTAAGAAATTTTACTATTTTTACGAAATTTATTATTTCCCAGTCGCTAATTCACGCAAAAAACGTAAATAAACATTGATTCTGATGTAAAAACATGTAAACTTACCAATTCATTGAAAGATTGGGGATGCTCGCTGCCCTCCCAGTCGAGCCGTCGAGGTAGGACCTACAACAGAAAAAATTGCACAAAAACTTTTTCAGAAGTTTCAGCGAGTTTGACAGCGACGGCCACGTGCGTTTGCAATCAAAACAACAATAAGCTCTAACTCTAGTACTACGAAAAGCTCAAACTTACGTCTACGCTCTGCAACTCTTTCAACAGTGTCTGTAAAAAAACGGGACACTTGTTAGCATTTTTGTCACATTAATAATAAAATTCATTAATAGTTTGATCTATTTTACCTTCGCAGTCTCTTTAAGCGGGCCGCCGGAGAGAAATTTCGCTATCAGAAAGTAGAGTTCTGAAACCGGGCAATACATCTTAGTCAACCTTGCACATAGGACACACGCAATATCACACACGATTTTCTAACACTAAACTCACCTGGGACGACATTGACGTCCTCGTTGGACTCCTCCATAATCCTAGTTGTATCACCGTGTCTCAAAACTGGTCAAAACATCACAAACATACACAAAAACCATCAAACATTTCACTCGAAACATTACATTGTTGACGAAAGATAATGCGACCACTGTAATAACAGCAAAATGGCGTTTGCTCTACAATCTACAGTCACAGAGTCTGAAACTGTCGGAAAAGCAGTTTTGCATGTAGTTTGACAGTAAATGAATAGATGGCGTTGGATGTTATTAAATTTTATTTTATTTACTACATCTTTTCGAAATTTTATTTTATTTTCAGGATTATTAAATAAATTCCATTAATCGGGAATATCTTAGTACCGGCGTTTTGTTTTATTTAAATTAAATTGTTTAATTTATGGTTATAAATCATATCTTAACAGGGTA
Source organism: Colias behrii (assembly GCA_029959065.1). Lineage (NCBI taxonomy): Eukaryota > Metazoa > Arthropoda > Insecta > Lepidoptera > Pieridae > Colias > Colias behrii. The sequence goes on from JARWMC010000022.1 coordinate 875,914, forward strand.
ACATTTTTTCATCACTGTCAATTGTCAAGATTATAAAAAATGAAAAAGCAATGAATGGCACCGCTCGTACTATGGTTGCTGCAAAAATGAAACGATAAATAATAAAGTAATGTGTTTTTGTGAAAAAACTCAAGACTGCAGTGTTGTTTACACTCTGTACAAAACGGCGCTTGCTTTGTTTAATTTGTGTTATAAGTACGCTGTCTGAAAAAGGGCGGAGTCCATATCAATAAAGTTGCTTGGATGTGATACGTATAGAAATGTGTTAAAATTAAGAAAGTCTCAGTTACATTCAGCTATGATATAATTCCTTCAAAACTAACAAAGAAAATTCTTAAAAGCTGTAAGTATCTAACAAACACTTGTAATACATTACTTTTTATTATAGTCAAACAACCTTTTATCAGGCCTTTCCCGCGTTATACTCTTTAATCAAAGTTATTTATTTTTAATGACTTGCTTTATAGAAAATATTGCGTTAAATATAGCCACATTAGCTAAAGATACCAGCTTAAAAGTAGATAACTATAATTAACAATTCATAGTCTAATTACCAATTATGAAATGACCTGAAAAATTCTTGCCGAGGGATGGCATTGAATTCCCCTTTACAGGTATGTTTATCTTTACAAATAGTACTTACACAGCATTTTCTGGTGAGTATACTATACTACTATAATGATCAATTATTATATTTTACATAACATATGAGGCAAGTTTATATGTAATAATGATAGGATATAATAAAACATTTGTTAATTGCTAACTTTTTACTTACAAGTATTTTTTTAAAAATGCATCACATACCTATAATAATTATACAATGAACACTCAATTATCCGTCTTTCTGTCTGAATTCACCACTTACAGAACAAACATGTTTCAACCAAAATAATCAAACATTGGAATAATTTGCATAGATTCAACTTATATTTCATAAATGCAGCAAATATTAAAAATTTATGTTTCATTAATGAATAAAATGGTTTTATTTAGTTCATATTATATTTAGTAGACCCCGTTACTCAGGCCCCTGGCTTATCCACCGCCCCCTGTAATCCGACATGTCTACAACTATTAAATACCTATTTTTTTTTATAATCTTCAAGTCAATAATGCATGATTGAACAGTGTACACAATCTATACAAAAAAAAGGCACTCGAGGACTGCCGCGGTAAAGCTATTGCATAGCATCGCATCGCTGTGCCGGTTGGAGTGGGGGGTGTTAGGTTTTTTCGTTACGGAATTTTTACATTTGGTCGCCGCGCTCAAAGTCCGAGATAAAAGCTATGCAATAGCTTAAAAACGTGCCAGCAATATTGCATTCTAGCCAAAGATATTGTTTTATTTCCAACTGCTTAGATACTTTAATTTGACTTCATATAATTTAATGAATTTTATAAAATAGAATAAACTTTTGTGTTATTTTATTTAATCAATTAGACGAACAGAATGAAGCATGATTTGCAATCCTTTCTGAGACAGAACTACAGTACGATTCTTACTTAATGGCGGCTCGGAACATAAAATTGTTTTCTGCACACACACAATTTTAGATATTAGCGGGACGGACGTTAAGGGACGGATCTGCGTGCACATGCCTTCGCAGCTAACTTCCGAACCGCCATTAAGTTTTAATCAAACTGTAACTATAAATCTTCTTTTATTATGTCTACAATTTGTTGGTACTATTTTGTAAAACATTATATAATTCGACAAATTCAGTACTCCGACACTGCCTTGTAAAACGGAAAGATAAAAAAATACTGTAGTTCTATTGTATCTAAGTGTCGCCGCACACGAGCCACGGGCCACAGCCACAAACGCCGCCACGAGAAGCTAGAAGCGTGTAGCGTGTGGCTGCCACAGGCGTCAACCGTGTGCGGCGAGTCCATATAAAATGTATGAAAAGTGCAGGAAATATGCCGGTGGCGGCGTTTTGTGGCCGGTGGCCGGTGGCCCTAAACTGTATCATAGTATGGATAAGCTAATATCCACACTACTAACTTCACTTTGTAGTTTACAACTACAAACCCTTATTTGAAAATAGCTGACCTAGTGAAGTTCATATAGCCATCATTTTTATGTAAATATTTTGCTTGACGTTGGCCACTGCTAGTTTAACAACAAGACATCATTCTATGTGTTTTCGTTATCAATTTTTACCGAAAACTTGCAGGCTTCTTGTAGAGGAGCCCTTTTAAATATTTTCTTGTTTTTGTTAGTATTTGTTGTTTATAGTGGTAACAGAAAATTCATTTTCTCTCAAAATTTTGAAACATTTTACTGTCATGGCTCATGAGATACAGTCTGGTGTCAGACTGACACCAAAGTCGTAGTAATAGCTTCCCATTTTACACTCTCAGTACGGCACGCTACAAATTACGAGAATTTAAAGATTATTTTATTCCATAGAAACATTGAGACTATTGTACGAGAAAATATGTACTGATGATGCATTAAAATGAATCATCTAAATACTACATGCTTTTTAAGCTATTGCATAGCTGCTATCGCGGGCCTTGAGCGCGGGGACCGAATCCAGAAATTCCGTAACGAAAAAACCTCACGCTCCCCACTCCGACGGGCACGGAGGTGTGGCTTGAAGGCATAGCATGCAATATATAGCTTTACCGCGGCAGTCCCCGAGTGCCACACGTCTTTTTTATTTACAGTATTATCTATTACAGAACCATGTCAGGAGCAGCCACAAACTCTGGTGCCAGTACATCGGTAACGGCCCTTGGAGGGCTCGGGGGCTCCCTAGAAGACAAGGACTGCGATCTCCTCTGTCCAGTTTGCTTTGAGTTGATAGATGAGGCGTATGTGACGAGATGCGGGCACTCGTTTTGTTACGCGTGTATTGCTAAATCCGTGGAGTTGCATAGACGGTGGGTAATAATTTTGTTTTATACATGATTTTTATTAAGAACTAGCGGTCCGCCCCGGCTTTGCCCGTGGTACATATTTACGCTTTCTCTACATAAGAACCATCCTCGTACTTCAAGGAATATTATAAAAAAAGAATTAACGAAATCGGTCCACCCGTTCACATGTGTCAACGCGAAACGGGTTTCATTTTTATATATATAGACTAGCAGTCCGACTCGGTTTGCCCGTGGTACATGTTTACGTTTTCTCTGCATAAGAACGATCCTCGAACTTCAAGGAATATTATAAAAAAAGAATTAACGAAATTGGTTCAGCCGTTCTCAAGTTATGCGCTTACCAACACATTTTGGTATTCATTTTTATATTATAGATTTAGTGTTATGAGATTTCATGAGATATGATAGAATAGAATTAACAGTAGATCTTTGGAAACAGTTATTTTTATTTATTTATTTATTTATTTTGCGTTTTTATTATTTTAATTTTTGTTTGACTACCAGCTTTCCGGTTGCAGCTGTTTCTGCGTAATGAAAAGAAAACTTCCATAGTTCTTGGTCTCGTGAGATCTCTGCCATATTTCCTTCTTATATTTCTTAGATCTTAAACTATCTTTGTACCAAATTACATCAATATCGGTTCAGTGGTTTAGGCATGCGGAAGGAAAGACAGACATCAACAGAAACTTCTCTTAAATTTTACAGTTGGTAAATCATAAAAGTGTAAAATAAACGTTCAGTACTCAGATTATTTCTCATTTTATTTTTTTTGACGTGACAACGTCTTATAATTCGATAGAGCCGGCTGCACGCACCAAGCACGAAAAAACATTAATCATGCGGCGTTACCTCGCTCTGAGGCGTTCCATGTAAGACTTGAAGTGCAAGCGAGAGCGCAGAACGAGCGACAAAGAAGCACAATCGGACGTTGTCACGTTCAACTATAGTCAGTAAACCGACATTACAGACAACCAATTTTGTTTTTTATATGTAAAGTGTGTTTCATGTGAATGTGTGTCAATTTCTCTGCTTAAGTTTTTTTTATGTATTGTTTCTCTCTCCACCAGGTGTCCAAAATGCGGTGCCCAGTTAACAGGCAGAGACCACTACTTCCCCAACTTCCTGCTGAACGAGCTGGTGGCCCGCAGGCGGCTGCGAGCGAAGCCGAGTGCAGCACCTGTGCCGTCCCCGGGGGATGCTGAGCGGCTGCGGGCTCTGGTCGCTGCGGAGGCTAGGCATTTGGGTATGGGGTAGAATAGATGTGTTAATTTTAGGAAAAAAAGTGTTATGTATGTGAGAGAATTATAACAGAGTAGTTGTTATGTGGCTATACCTTCCTATTACAATGTGCTCTATGGTGTACAACATAATGTCGATATTGAATTGATATGAAATGCATGGGGTTACGGGCCATGCTATGGTTTATATTCCTTGAGTCAGTAGCTCGATGATATAGTCCCGGTACTACCATCGACCGCGCAAGGTGTGCGCACTGAGTCATTATTTAATATTATTTCACATATCTACCTAATTATTAAGAGTTTAAGAGTTTGAGAGTTATTTAAATTCTCCGACATGTATTTAAGCCAATGTATTAAGCAAGGTGGTTTTATTAGTCCATGATGAGTTTCATTTAAGTTACTGGTTGGGTTTATTGAATGTTCATTGCAAAAGTTTAAGGGTCATGAACCCAGTTTTTTTTTCGATTACCAGCTGACTCAGGAAAAGAAATTGCCTAAAGAACGCAGTAAAGATGTGGGTAGTATTGATTTTTAAAAAAAACATTGACTATGTCTTTTTTGTTCAATTGTAGCAAACACAGCAACTCTTCAGATTAAATTTTTTATTATTTTAAAAGAGCAACTAAGGACTGTCTTGCCTATTCTTTTCTGTAGAAATTTTTATGAACCGATAATAAATATTTACGGTCTTACTAATAAAATGTTACCCATTCGTTTTGCAATGGATTAGTTATTGCAATAAGCTGTCTTGTTTTTATGATTGACGTTTCATGTGAGCAAGAGCAGGACACAGCTATGGTAGAAAATGGTAGAAATTTATCCATTGTTTAACTTTTTATTAGTAAGGCCGTTATTTTTTTGTATTTTGACAATTCAAAAGCGTTTCTAAGCGAAGTTTAGTTGAATAAGTAAATGTTTTAGTTTAAAATATGTATAAACAAATCTGCAGGTCTATCAGACGTGGACGGCATGCTGGACGTGCTGACCCGCCGCAAGCGGCTGCTCGAAGCAGAGTCCGCAGCAGCGCACCACCGGCTGCTCTACGAGTTCCTGTCGCAGCTGCTGCGGCACCGCACGCACCAGCTGGAGCAGCTCGCGAGGGAAGCAGCGCTCGTGAGGAAGGTATACCACCCCAACTCAAACTCAAACATTTAAGCTCAAACTCAAGCATTTAAACTTAAACTCAATTATTTAAACGCTGAACAAGCGTAGAGTGAACAGGTACCTTCTAGGGAAGCGCGTTCCATCTTAGACCACATCTCAGCTTAACATCAGGCGAGATTGTGGTCTAGGGCTTCCCAATTACCAATAAAAAAAAATGTTGTGTGGTTTTATGAAACCACGGTATAAGTGAAACTGTTCGAACGGTTCCGAACACTGCTTTGTGTAGCGCATGTCGCGTGACGGTCGGCTGCCGAGTAGGTATACCTACTCGGCAGCCGCGATACACGCGACATGCGCTACACAGACCAAACAGTTTGAGACGATGTAATAAAAGTTTCACTTTAAAAACTTAAACTCATAAAATTCAAATTTAAATAGAAATAATAGAAATAAAAACACATTTATTCCCAAAAAAAATAATAATTAAATCCTTAAAAAATAATTAATTCCTTCATTTGTCATCATTCATTTATTCAATTAGATTTCTTTTCTTTCGAATCGTCTTTACATATTTTAAACATTTACCACCGATTCGGAAAGCAGTATCTATGGAGAAGAACCGGCAAGAAACTCCATAGTTGCTCTTTTTAATCATGTCAGTCGTGCCAGTTTTTATGTTTTAAACCCAAAAATCGTACCATCATACTCCATTGCAAGGTAAAAGAGAAACAAACAAACAAATAAACATAGAAAAACGCTATAATATTATTAAGTATCATTTTTTTAATGTTAATTTATAATTTCCCAGGACATGGAACACGTAGGCCAAGTGCTGCGGACCCTCAAGGGTGGTTTGGACGATGGAAGGTTGACACCAGACCAGGCTTTAAGCCAGGAACCACCAAGATTGAAGCGGGATATCAGCGAACTGGACGCTTCCGGTGAGTGGGGAAAACGGAGCACACGTGTCAAAAGTGAAACTTCTTTGACAAAATTGACCCATAATCGTCGATTTACTCAATGACGTGATGGTACTGCCATGACGCGATCTTGAAATTTTACTCTAAAGAAGTTTCACTTCAAAAAATAGATGGTCAATGTCATTTTTTATGATTAAAGTTTGCATAATCGCTATTTATAAAGCATTTGAATGCCATAAAACCAAAAATATCAAATATCTCTACATCTCTATTTATAGAGCACTAATGGTCCGCCCCGGCTTCGCCCGTGGTACATATTTACGTTTTCTCTACATAAGAACCATCCTCGTACTTCAAGAAATACTATAAAAAAGAATTATCGAAATCGGTCCACCCGTTCACGCGTGATGCTGTGACCTAGGAAAACAGGTTTCATTTTTATATATATACAGGGTGTCCCACTGTTGGTATACTAAACTTACAGGAGCTTATAGTTTTGCATACGCTGAGTACGTAAGAAATAGTTATAAAATTCCAGACGCAGTTTTTTTTCAAATAGATGAATTCTTAAAACTCTATATTGTGTACACCCATAACAAGCAACCCGCCCAACTTTGATACCAGCTCGTGAGCTATCGTTTAAGATTATGTTTTCATAGACAAAATGCTCACATTAGCAAAGTGGTATATGCCGGTATAATTTTTTCGTGATCAGTGTATGCAAAACTACAAGTCCCTTCGCGCTTAGTATACCAATGGTGGGACACCCTGTATATATATATTGTATATATAGATTTGAATGCCATAAAACCAAAAATATCTCTATCTCTATCTCTCTCTCAGCAACGTGTGCGGAAGAAGAAGAGAGTTTCATCTCAGGCTGTGGCGCGTGGGGCGGCGGAGATGCGCTCGCGCAGCGTTGGAGACGGTTAGCCGCACACTTTGATGATTTCGTACAGGTATACATACATACATAAATAAAAATTATGCGTGTACTAGAGTACACAAGTAAGAAGTGAAACTTCTTTATGACCTTAAAAATGTCACGAGTATGGCGTAACGCAAAAATGTCACGCGTACGGCGTAACGCAAAAATGTCACGCGTACGGCGTAACGCAAAAATGTTACACAAAATTTTTGTCCAACCCCAATAAAGAAGTTTCACTTCAATAAATACAAAGTAAAGCGTAAGGGGTAAGGGGCAGATGCATTATGTATATGTCGCAAGCAAATTGTAATATTTCGCCGTTTACAAACAGTCGGCATTTTGTAATATGCCGAAAATTCGTAATCAGAAATTTTTGGTTTGGATAAAGGGGTGGGTTAGTTTTAAAAACAAGAACCTAACCTAAATGTCGACATATAACAAAATGCCTAGCGTTTGTAAAATGACAGACGCCGTTTGTAAACAGGAAATTGTACAATTTGCCTGCGACATATATATATTTTGTTTCGCTGATCGATTTTCGTTAGGGAGACAAAAAATAACCAATATTCGATGGCACAGATGAACAATATCATGAATTTAAAGAATAGAGAAACCACGGTATTTTTTTTTAAATAAATAATGGTTGTTTGTTGCAGTATGTGCACTGTGCTAGTTTTTACACAATATAAATACGGTAGGTTGGCTGATAAAAAATATAACTTGACCTACAAGACATAAGTTAGTACGTTAAATAATGAAAATGATTTTACAGCAAGGCAAATATATAAAAATATCGTTATCGCTAGACCGCCTCCTTGGTACAGTGGTTGAGCGTAACACCGAAGGGGTCCTGGGTTCGATTCCCGGTGGAGACGAAGAAAAAAATGTCTCGGTCTGGCAGGACACAGAAGGCTGATCACCTACTTGTCCCTAAAGAAATCAGTGAAACAGATGTATAATGCATCTGCCCCTTACCCCACTAGGGAACATGGGACTTTTTTTATAAAGCTATATTCGTTCGTTTAGTGCTATTTCGCGCACCGCGCGGACGAGCTCTACTTCCCCGGCTCGGGCTCCGACGGGGCCACGCCCGCGGGGCTCCAGCCGGTGCCCCCGGGGCCCCACACAGGGCCCCACACGCCGGGGCCCCACAGCGTGGCCTCTGTGGCCACGGACGATATAGTGCCGCAGCAGATGCCGGAGAGCAGGGCTAGTAGTGCGGCCGGTGAGTTGAAAGTGTTTTTATGAAGCAAAAATGGTATGCAAAAAGAGAATTAAAAATAAATAGTATCGAAAATTATACAGAAATACAAAATTCAAGTAGAAAGCAATAATTTTGTAACAATTTAAGCATTGAAAGTTATATACTTTTAGAAACTCGTCATATCATCAATTTTTTAACAAAAACGTACGATCGTTAAAGATATTATACATCGTTCTGTATTGGTTAAACAAATTTTAAATCGATAGAGTAGTGTCAAATCGTGACAAACTAACAAAAATCTCTATAATATATAATTTATATTTGCAGGCGGGGACCAACGGGCCCCAGATGGTGAGGGCCCGGTGGCCTCGCACTCCGCGTGCGGGGCCCCGAGTGTCCCTGAGGGGTCCGCGGACGTCGGGGCCCTCGGGGGCCTTGAGGCCTTCCGCGAGGACCTGGCGGCCTTCACGCGGTATAGGGCCCTGAGGCCCCTGGCGACCCTCTCGTACTGTTCCGACGCGATTAACTATTCAACTATAGTGTCGACGATAGAATTTGATAAGGACGATGAGTTTTTTGCGATTGCTGGCGTTACTAAGAGGATAAAGGTGGGTTTTTAACGTGAATCTTACTAATATTATAAATGCGAAAGTGTGTGTGTGTGTTTGTTATAGGCCATCCACACGTCTGCCGAACAACTTGACAAACAACGAACACATAGGGACAGCACTATGGTCGCGGAAGAATTCTTAACAAATACCCGCGGCCCCATCATTAAAGCGGCTCGACGGAACACAGTGGGGTTTTAGTCGGTAAGAATCCGACATAACCCACGGCTCCTTCCCCGGGAGCCGTGGGTATCTTTGGAAGATTTCCCCACTATAATAAAAAAAAAAAACAGGGACAGCACTATAGGAAGAAAAGAGATGTACTTATTTCCTTCTCGCTTCTCTGTGTAGCGCCGTCCCTATGTGTTCGTTGTTTGTCACGTTGTTCGTCAGACGTGTGGATGGCCTATTACTCTTTCACGCAAATACTACTGAACCGATTACAATGAAATTTAGCACACATATAGAGGGTAACTTGGATTAACACATAGGATAGGTTTTATCCCGGAAATCCCACGGGAACGGGAACTATGCGGGTTTTCCTTTGAAAACGCGGGCGAAGCCGCGGGCGGAAATCTAGTTACAAAATACTACATAACGATGCCTATAACTAAAAATAAATAAATATTTCAGGACAATTTTCACACACGGCACGATCTGATCCCATACTAAGCTTTCGCTTGTGTTATAAACCAGATTGCTGATAAACATACATAATATATACTTTTAAATAATTACTTATATAGATAATAAACACCCATACACAGAGCAAACATCTATATTCATCACACAAATATTTGCCTCGGATGGGAATAGAACCCACGACCTCTGGCTTGGAAGGCAGGGCCACTACCAACCAAGCCAACCGGCCAGTAAAAAAGGCAGGATGTTCACGATTTTACATAATTACTAGCGGTCCGCCCCGGCTTCGCCCGTGGTACCTACATGTTTAAACTATCCTATCTCTCAAGTTGGATCGAACTGCACATGGTGTGCGTATTTTATTATTATCGGTTAAGTGGTTTAGGAGTCCATTGAGGACAAACATTGTGACATGAGATTTATATAATTACTAGTGGTCCGCCCCGGCTTCGCCCGTGGTACATATTTAATATCCTATGTCCTTCTCCTGGCTCTAAACTACCTCCCTGTCAATTTTCAGCTAAATCAGTTCAGCCGTTCTTGAGTTATAAGTGGAGTAACTAACACGACTTTCTTTTATATATAATATAGGTATTAAGACGAGATTTATATTATATATTAAGATGGAGTAATATTCCAAATAAACAATTATTAATTTATATATTTTTACAGGTGTTCGAATTCGAGTCCGTAGTACGTGACGCAGTTGACGTGCACTACCCGTGCGCCGAGATGCAATGCTCGCACAAGATATCCTGCGTCTCTTGGAACGCGTACCACAAGAATGTGTTGGCGTCCAGTGATTATGAGGGCACAGTGGCTGTGTGGGATGCTGCTACTGGGATGAGGACACGGGCGTTACAGGTGAGTGAAGAAAATGTCGGGATCCTGCAGGATCCCGTGGAAAAAGTCGGGATCCTGCAGGATCCGGTCGAAATATGTATAATATCCTGTAGGTTTGGGAGGTGTAGAAGGTGCAGGTTGGTATGTAAGGTGCGTAGGCTGGCAAATAAATGCGGGATCCTGTAGGTTCCTGAAGTGTGGATGAAACAGGGTGGTGTGGAGAGTACGTAGGTATGAGAAATTTTGATATATGCCTATTGTGAGAGCCGAAAAGTGATTTAGTAAGTAAATAAGTGTAATAAAGATAGTGTGTGTCATAAAATGCTCCTACAAGATATCCTGCGTCTCTTGGAACGCGTACCACAAGAATGTGTTGGCTTCGAGTGATTATGAGGGCACAGTGGCTGTGTGGGATGCTGCCACTGGGATGAGGACACGGGCGTTACAGGTGAGTGTAGAAAATGTCGGGATCCTGCAGGATCCCGTGGAAAAAGTCGGGATCCTGCAGGATCCGGTCGAAATATGTATAATATCCTGTAGGTTTGGGAGGTGTAGAAGGTGCAGGTTGGTATGTAAGGTGCGTAGGCTGGCAAATAAATGCGGGATCCTGTAGGTTCCTGAAGTGTGGATGAAACAGGGTGGTGTGGAGAGTACGTAGGTATGAGAAATTTTGATATATGCCTATTGTGAGAGCCGAAAAGTGATTTAGTAAGTAAATAAGTGTAATAAAGATAGTGTGTGTCATAAAATGCTCCTACAAGATATCCTGCGTCTCTTGGAACGCGTACCACAAGAATGTGTTGGCTTCGAGTGATTATGAGGGCACAGTGGCTGTGTGGGATGCTGCCACTGGGATGAGGACACGGGCGTTACAGGTGAGTGTAGAAAATGTCGGGATCCTGCAGGATCCCGTGGAAAAAGTCGGGATCCTGCAGGATCCGGTCGAAATATGTATAATATCCTGTAGGTTTGGGAGGTGTAGAAGGTGCAGGTTGGTATGTAAGGTGCGTAGGCTGGCAAATAAATGCGGGATCCTGTAGGTTCCTGAAGTGTGGATGAAACAGGGTGGTGTGGAGAGTACGTAGGTATGAGAAATTTTGATATATGCCTATTGTGAGAGCCGAAAAGTGATTTAGTAAGTAAATAAGTGTAATAAAGATAGTGTGTGTCATAAAATGCTCCTACAAGATATCCTGCGTCTCTTGGAACGCGTACCACAAGAATGTGTTGGCTTCGAGTGATTATGAGGGCACAGTGGCTGTGTGGGATGCTGCCACTGGGATGAGGACACGGGCGTTACAGGTGAGTGTAGAAAATGTCGGGATCCTGCAGGATCCCGTGGAAAAAGTCGGGATCCTGCAGGATCCGGTCGAAATATGTATAATATCCTGTAGGTTTGGGAGGTGTAGAAGGTGCAGGTTGGTATGTAAGGTGCGTAGGCTGGCAAATAAATGCGGGATCCTGTAGGTTCCTGAAGTGTGGATGAAACAGGGTGGTGTGGAGAGTACGTAGGTATGAGAAATTTTGATATATGCCTATTGTGAGAGCCGAAAAGTGATTTAGTAAGTAAATAAGTGTAATAAAGATAGTGTGTGTCATAAAATGCTCCTACAAGATATCCTGCGTCTCTTGGAACGCGTACCACAAGAATGTGTTGGCGTCCAGTGATTATGAGGGCACAGTGGCTGTGTGGGATGCTGCTACTGGGATGAGGACTAGAGCATTACAGGTAGGTGTGGGATTCAAACTCAAAACTCAAACTCAAACATTTATTTATTCAATCAGACTTCTTCTAAAATTTTGATACGTCATTACATATTTTTAACATTTACCACCGATTCGAAAAGTAGTATCTATGGAGAAGAACCGGCAAGAAACTCCATAGTTGCTCTTTTTAATCATGTCAGTTTTACAATTTACTTTTACAAAATACATATGTAACATCATACATTATAATAATAAGAAAAGAACTGTCCTGTGGTTTTTACGCGACAACCCTCCATGGGTTTTTATCGTCCATATATTCCTGAATACTGTAGTACGCTCTCTGAACTAGTACATTTTTTATATATGTACCCGGACTAAGCGGTTCGATTCCACATTCTTCATCCGAACCGCGAGGGACTGGAACGCGCTTCCTGAATCTGTGTTCCCCGACGAGTACAATATGGGGGTCTTCAAGCGAAGAGTGAACCGGTACCTACTAGGGAAGCGCGTACCATCTTAGACCGCATCTAGCTTTCCATCAGGCGAGATTGTGGTCAAGCGCTTCCCTATCTAGAGTAAAAAAAAAAAATAAAAAAATATAAGTTTTAAATTTAGAACTACTAAACTCTTTCGTTAGGATAAGGGATCCTGCAGATTCCGGTGGGAAAAGGTGGGATTTCGAGGTGTGGAAAGGTCAGGGTGGTGTGTAGAGTGTGTAGGTGTTCGTTCTGTTACGGGAGGTGAAATAAACCTCTTTTTAAAAAAATATTTTATTATTAAAACTTAGTTTAAAACAAAATAATTGATTTTAGAGAATTAATACACACACTTATATGGATTTGCCGGCAACCGTACCCTTAGGATGTTGGAAGTAGACTGAATGGAAAGGAATGGATAAGCGATGCGTAGGGAACATGGCGGGAAAGGAATGTGCTGACGGGATAGTTAGAGGGATGGCTGTATGCATTAATAAATAAATAATAAAGGACATTATTACACAAATCGACCTAGTCCCAAAGTAAGCTCAATTAAGGCTTGTGTTGTGGGTACTAGGCGACGATAAATATAATATTTAATAAATACATATATAGATAACACCCAACCAAAGAACAAATAATTGATAATATTTGCCCTGACCGGGAATCGAACCCGGGACCGTCGGCTCAGTAGGTAGGCAGTTACTTTACCACTGCGCCAACCGCGTCGTCAAATTTGCATACAGTCTTGGGATGTAACAGTTCGGGTCTCTTGGAAATCACATTTTGATGTTTATTAGATAAATAAGTTTTAATGTGAGATGTAAACAAACAGATAAAAATTCTTAAAACGACATTTTTATTTTTTTGGATTACATATCGATCACGACATGTAATGTAATATCAACCTTATAAGCTGTGAATCACCAATAAATTATTTTGAATTTGAACGCCCCACTTCCTTAAAAAAAATGTCATGTTTATGACTTTCCTACGATTGTATTATATGTTTAAATAATATTTCTATAATTTATTTATTATTTATTTACAGGAGCACGACAAACGCTGTTGGTCGGTACATTTCAACCGCGCTGACGTGCGACTTTTAGCCTCAGGGTCCGACGACGCCAGGGTCAAACTGTGGTCCCTCAACGCGGAACGATCTGTGGCCACACTTGAAGCGAAATTCAATGTGTGCTGTGTCCGATTCAATCCGAGCTCGTCTTGTCACTTAGCGTTTGGGTCAGCGGATCATTGTGTGCATTATTACGACTTAAGGGCCCCTAGATCGCCCCTGGCTGTGTTAAGGGATCACAGGAAGGCGGTGTCCTATGTGCAATTCTTGGATGATAAGACCCTAGTGTCGGCGTCTACGGATTCTATGCTGAAGTTGTGGAAGGTTAGTAAATAATAATAGTTAAAAAAAACTAAAAAACACGCTTTTTATAGAAAACCGAACTGAAAAATAGAAAATTTTAATCAAATTAGTGTATTGTCATCGGTCCTCAATAAATCTACAAAGTTTGAACGAAATCTGGCCGTTTAAAGTGGGTCAAAATCGTGCCCAAAGAAGTCGGTTACAAACATACAGGTGAAGCTAATATAAAGCGTGTAAAAAAGGGGGGTTGGTGAGATTTTCACAGGTAGATAGTTTTGTTCAGTGTAATGATGGTCTAAGATCCGGGAGAAATATACCGTCATCTGTTGATTAGATGAAACAATTTTTTCATAAGCTAATTTATTAAAACAATATTAGTGGAAGACATTACGCGAGCGAAGCCGCGGGAAAAAGCTAGTTCTATTATATTACTTATTGTATGTAAATAAATTTGTGAAATTTCAAAATGACAAGAAGATATTATAATTGGTTTGCGGGTTGAGTCGTGGGCAAAGAGCTAGTCTTACTAATATTATAAATGCGAAAGTTTGTGAGGATGGATGTATGTGTATGTATGTATGTTACTCTTTCAGGCAATTACTACTGAACCGATTACGATGAAATTTAGCGCACATATAGAGGGTAACTTGGATTATATTAAATAGTATGCAGAAAATTTCCAATTTCAAAGACTCACCCTGAACTTTGGTTCTAAAATGCATTCGTTTTAACTGTAAGAAAGAAGAAAGAAAGAAAGAAAGAAATATATATATATATATATATATATATATATGTATATATATATATATATATATATATATATGTATATATATATATTTCTTTCTTTCTTTATATATTAGTATATTTAGTAATTTAAATTGTGAAACAATTTTTTTCTTATTTTGTAATGTCAGTGTATTTATGATTTCTTTTTCTCTTTGATTTTTAACTGTAAAAAGCTTTATTATCCTTTATAAGCTATTATAGTTTATGCGTTTGTCTATCTATATCTATACTAATATTATAAAGAGGAAAGGTTTGTATGTATGTATGTGTGTATGGTTTTCACGCATAAACTACTGGACCGATTTTGATGAAAATTGGCACAGATAATCTTTTGACCCTGAGAAAGAACATAAGCTACCTTTTATTACGAAATATGTATTTGTTATACTATTTTTTTTCTCATCTAAAACAATTTACTCCCACAGGTGGATTCCCCGCGCTGTGTCCGTTCGTTCACGGGTCACGCGAACGAAAAGAACTTCGTCGGTCTGGCCACGGACGGCAAATATGTGGCTTGTGGCTCAGAGAATAACGCTCTATATGTGTACTATGGGGGGGTTTCCAGACCTTTACTAGCGTACAGGTTCGATGCTTTGCGAGGGTTTCTAGAGAGGGAAAGAAGGGACGAAGAGCCTAGTGAGTTTGTTTCGGCTGTGTGCTGGCGTAGGCACCCGGCTCGCCCTGCATTGTTGGCTGCTAACTCGCAGGGTACTATTAAAGTGTTGGAATTGCTGTAGGGTGTACTGTATTGGAGTGTTTGGTACAGTACTGTATGGGTAGTGTACTGTATGGTATTGTACTGTATTGTATAGTACTGTATGGTACAGTACTGTATGGTATTGTACTGTATTGTACGGTACTGTATTGTAGCAGCTGATAACTCGTAGGGCACCATTAAGGCTGGAACTGTTATAAGATCTCTTGTGTACTGTACTATAACAGCCCATATTTCGCAGGGCATTATTAAGGTGTTCGATCTGTTGTAGGGCTGTGCACTGTACTGTGTACTGTAATGTACGGTACTGTACTGTGCAGTACTCCGCTGTACTGTACTGTATATTGCACTGTACTGTACTGTGCTGAACTGTGTAATGCACTGTACTGTATAATAGCAGTAACGTACAGGGCATTTAAGTACTGAAACTGTTGTAAGACCCTTGTGTACTGTATTGTACTGTAAAGGTGCTAGAACTCGTTTACTTACATCATTGTACCGTATTAAATAGCAGCTGATAACTCACAGTATACATATAATAGACGCTCCTTATGTACTGTAAATTGTGAGTCGAATAGCGCCACTTGTAAAAAGAATAGGATCGAGCGCCATTTTGTGACGTCATAGCTGTTAATTCAAACGATTTTTTATAATATTGAAATTACAATAAACTGCTAAAGTCGCGTTCAAAAATGGTCTGAATCAAAACTCTGCATACACGACTATTGGGCAGAGTTTCTATCTAATTTAAAATAAAACTACTGCTTTACTTGTATCATTATTTGATGCGAATTGACAGCTATGACGTCACATAGTCTTTCTTATTCTAAGTTGGATAGCATAACACTTAAATGATGTTTAAATTTGTCCGAAATTTAGTCTATAATTGTATGTATGTAATGATGACGTCATATTAATACAGTGTGACAAGATTATTTTGGTATTTAGCGTTTAAATTGTATGAAAAAGTGAAAATTTGATCTCAACCTCCTATGGTTTTCCATTTTGTCTTTTTGTAACGTTTTTTTTTCTGATTTTAATGTATTTTTGTTACGAAAATAGGAAATGTAAGAAAAAATATAGGTATGGATGTGCCATGTATGTAACTATATGTAGAATTATTATTATTATTGCATACTATATACTGTGTACTGTGGCTCCGCTCCTGTTGGTGTTAGCGTGATGATATATAGCCTATAGCCTTCCTCGATAAATGGGCTATCTAACACCGAAAGAATTTTTCAAATAGGACCAGTAGTTCCTGAGATTATCGCGTTCAAACAAACAGACTCTTTATAATATTAGTATAGATGCCCAAATAGCCTTGTCACAACTATATTGCAATTTTGTATATAAATACTACAGAATCCTAAAAATTACCGCGCTTTACGTATATATAAGAACTAGATTACTAGTGGATGTAAAAATGTTATTTTTTTTAAATAAAATATTAACCGGAAGTCCATAAAATATTATTTCTTGTATAAATTTACTATATTTCCAGAAAATGGTTCTTACTGTAAGTTTTACCAAATTCTACCATGAAATTTAAAATTCTGTGGCATTATTTCTACCAAATTCTACCATGAAATTTCAAATTTGGTAGCATTTTGTGCTAAAAAGTAATTGTAGCTCTTAAAACAAATTGTGTATTTACAATTATTATTTTTAAGGTTATATTGTATAAGTTATGTAAATGTGTAAATAGAAACGATTTTTTTATTTTGTTTGTTTTTTTTTTACGATTTATCCCGTCCAAGGTTTTTTTTATGACTATTACTAGAGAATTTGTCGAACCATAGGGGTTTGACGCATTTGGTGCACTTCTCAACTAATTAATGAATGCCACATACTGGGTAATTTTATCTTTCTTGTCATTTTTTTTTATTCCATTCAAAGATGTAACGATAGTAAATTTTGCCATACTGAATTGGCCTATCTTTTAGCTTAGCACACAAAAAAAAATCAAGCATCTAGCGCAATAATTGACGTCACCATGAGTAAAAATCTCATCGTACTCGGCGATAGCCGATAGGTGAAAAATTGAAAAAATTCCTAACTCCGAAACTACGAAAAATCGCATAACATACATGGGGGTGATTCAGATAGCCCTCTAGGTCATCTACCTCCTGGCTTCAGTATATCCATGCTTCTTGGGACACCCTGTATTATAATTAAACTAGCTTACCGCCCGCGGCTTCGCCCGCTTTGTCTAAAACCTAATAAATTATATACTAAAACCTTCCTCTTGAATCACTCGTTCTATTAAAAAAAATCGCATCCAAATCCGTTGCGTAGTTTTAAAGATTTAAGCATACATAGGGACAGAGAAAGCGACTTTGTTTTATACTATGTAAACGCTTAAAATATACTAGTATAATTATGTAAGTATTGGAGAAACATGATATTTATTAAAAAAAATAATAATTACTATAACTAAACGCTGATTTTATTATAACTTTCGTGTGACTTTTTATTTTATAATTATTGAAAACTAGATTTCCGCCCGCGGCTTCGGCCGCGTTTTCAAAGGAAAACCCGTATAGTTCCGGATTTCCGGGATAAAACCTATCCTATGTGTTAATCCAAGTTACCCTCTATATGTGTGCTAAATTTCATTGTAATCGGTTCAGTAGTTTTTACGTGAAAGAGTAACAAACATCCATACATCAATACATCCATACTTACAAACTTTCGCCTTTATAATAGTATATAGCTTTCCGCCTGCGGCTTCGCCCGCGTTTTCAAAGAAAAACCCGCATAGTTCCCGTTCCCGTGGGATTTCCGGGATAAAACCTAGCCTATGTTACTCGTGGATAATGTAGCTTTCGAATGGTGAAAGAATTTTTAAAATCGGTCCAGTAGTTTATGAGCCTATTCATTACAATCAAACAAACAAACAAACAAAGTTTTCCTCTTTATAATATTAGTGTAGATTAAGATTGTTTGAGTAAAAAACCTACTTAAAAGGTTGATTGTATTTACTTATAAGAAAATTACTTGCGCAAAACCATATATTCTTTCATTTTAATTTTTCCAATCATCTTAAAAAGTGCTCCATTTGCGAAGTGCACCAGTTGCTAAGTTCACCATTTGAGCATGGTGTACAAGTTGAGAAGTGCACCAAATGCGTCAAACCCTTTTTAAATAATAGATTATTTTATGAAAGCTTTTAGTAGTCTTGTAATATGTCCATACGCTGATATTCCGACTGAAAAACATTTTGTGCCAAAAAAGTTTTTTGGCAAAAAACTACTATTTAAGCTTTTTAAGTTAAGTACCTTTATGTAAATAAATCGCCTCTTGAGTATAGGCACAGACTAATAATAATATACTACGTATACAAGTATAGGTATAAGAAAAAAAATGTCATGTTTTTCAATGCAATTTTTATTTCAACAATTATGCTGTCAACATTAATACATTATGTACTTACTTATATCAAAGTAATTATTAAATATTTTTATTGTTACAGTAGGTATCTATACTACAAGAATGATTACAATCTCTCCTCCAAGTACCCCGGTTGTGATGTTTCTTAATAAAATATAAATAATAAAAAAATGGCGGGTTTTTGGCGCCAATTATGTGATTACAGATAATCGTAAATTTTAACAATTCAATATCTCACGTCAGATTTTTTCTAAGTACTTAAATAATAATAGTTTTAAAAAGGGGTGATTTTAGTCCGTAAATAATAAAAAAATTCTAGCGCTTCTAAAGATGAGGAAATACCAAGTTATCGTCGGAATATCTTATAGAAGTAGATTTAGTTGTTAGATAGAAAATAAATACTTAGATATTAGAGAGAGAGATATGTAAATAATAAATTGAAATCTTATGTGATCCCACTGTGTTCCCAAATAAACTATTGAATAAGTACAATACTTGTTTTATTTATATCTTACGTAAGTCTAGTATTTATATCCCGGTGAAATAGGTATCCTACATATTATATTTTTTTCTAGTGATCCAGCCTGATTTCGCTCGCTGTAAATTTTTATTTTTTTATTTGTCAATCAGAGATAAATTACATAAACTCAAGCATTCAATTATTTAATTAGCTTTCTTAATAGCACTTTTGAATCGTCATTAGTCATTACATATTTTAACATTTACCACCGATTCGGAAAGCAGTATAGCCTATGTTGCTCAGTAAAGACTAAAGATGCAGCTTTCTAATGGTGAAAGGATTTTTGAAATCGGTCCAGTAGTTTATGCATGAAAGCCATACATACATAGGCATAATTACAAACCTTTCCTCTTTATAATATTAGTATGGATAGTGATTTTTTGAAATTGGTCGGAGTTCCTGCGATTAACATGTTCAAACAAACTAAGTTTTATGTTATTAAGCCCAGATTTGTGTTTATTATTTTGAATTATTTATGTTTCCCTTAATTTAAAATTAATTCAGAATATATCTCAAGTATGTAACTTGCAAGCTGTATTTTTTAATGTAAGAGGAAGCAACAGAGTAGACGCATCACTGTATAAAATTAAAATTACCATTATCCTCAATAATAAAGTGTGATTGTTTAAAAATTTGTTTGTTTTCATTATCGCAACGAAGCTATTTAAAAAACAACACAGTAAAACATGTCATTCTTATGGGAAGATTCATTATGATGATATTGAATCACTCAGAAATTTATAAATTCCGATAGATGGCGCTATATTAAAAAATGTGATATGTTTGAAAATTACTGTAAATTTTCTTTGACCACGTGAGAAAACCGCGGGCGGAAGGCCAGTCATAAATACATATTTGTATTCTATTTGTTCTAAACAGGCCATTTTAAGTTGCTGTACACGAGGATAGAGGTATTAGTTTTACCAGCATTTTCAAAATTTATCTCAGCAGCAAATGAAACTAGGCATTTCGAATAAAACAAGAAAACACTTTGATTTTAGAAGTAGCTAATACACAAATGACATCCTTTTTTATTTAATTTGTTTCATTTAGTCTACAGAGCGATCGCGATACTGGTATCGATATACTTAATATTATGTTGTATTTTTCTTCTCCATCTTGATATTTATCCCACTACTGTTATAAAAAAACCTACAACCTGTGCTACAACTGTGTATTTTTAAAAGTTATTTATCTGATTTTCCAGATCAATTCATTTTATCTAATAGGTTACAAGTAGATTCTTATTAGAGCGAATGTTTTCATTAAGTATGGAGTTCATCAAGGTAAATTATTGTATATTATACTCTCATTCTAATCTATATGTTTAGTGTATACGTAAGTAATTTCCTTTTAATAAAGCTGCAAAAACCTAGAATCCATAATAATATTATAATATATAAAAGTAGTCCCATGTCCCCTAGTGGGGTTAAGGGCAAATGCATTGTGCGTACATCTGTTTCACTGATAGATTTTTTAAGGGATTAGATAGATTGGATTTTTTTTTGTCTTCTGTGTCCTGCCAGACATTTTTTTTCTTGGTCTCCACCGGGAATCGAACCCAGGACCCCTCGGTTCTACGCTCACGCTTTAACCACTGTACCGAGGAGGCGGTAGTATGTATAGGTGTCCATATTTTACAAGTCGATTTAAAAAGGTATCACAAATAAAACAACAAATTACGAAAAAGATTTATTCAACATAATTTCATAAAAATACTTTCAATTTATATACAATACTATTTTTACAAAAACCTTTGTCTTACACAAGAATAAATTTGCCATGCGCATTAGCGACTTGAAGGAAAACACAAAAGAACAGAAACGGCTATTCTAATCCTAAAAAATATCTATTCTATACGATATGTGTGTCTAAGTCGACAAAATAACAAAAAGTATTTATTTAAATGAAATAAGGTTTTTTTTCTAGTGGAAGTAGTTTATTTGAAGCTCGGAGGTAGGACAGGCTTAGATCAAAAATTCGAAACTAAAAATCAATAAATAATATTTATTTTTCCTTTTTTCCAAACATTATCCACACCACCACTGCTCGGAATAATGAAGAAATTACAATATAATACATTGACAACAAATTGTCACTAATATATGACATTTTACGCATATATCATATATACTAGCGGTCCGCCCCGGCTTCGCTCGTACATGTTTACGTTTTAATCCCCATAAGAACCATCCTTGTACTTCATGGAATATTATAAAAAAATAATAAACGAATTCGGTTTAGCCGTTCTCGAGTTATGCGCTTACCAAAATATTTAAAAATATTAAAAACACAATAAAAACAAAATATATTTGCTGAAAAATAAGTAGGAAAAAGAGAAGAATATGTAAAGAACCTTATTATGAAAATTTAATAAGACTTAATATTGCTGTTTGTTGGTGAAATAAGTGAAATGTGCTGAATTCATTTTGATAAAAATTTTCGACATAATAAAGAAAACTATACAAATTATATAGGTATTTATACGGATAATATTATTTTTAGCTCTTCTATATAGCAAAATAATACAGTTCGTTCGAGCATCACACAAAAAATACTCCCCCCATTGCGAAACAAAATATAATTCTTAAAACATAAATAAATTTATACAGTGGACTTGCCACACCACACAAAACATAAAAATTAAATAAAAAAAGAGCGTGTGAACACACGTGTCAGAAGTGAAACTTCTTTGGCAAGATTCAAAATCGTCGCCTTACTCCGTTTCGTGACGGTATTTTATTTTTTATTTTATTTTATTAGTTTCCAAACAGCTTATACAACAATATAACAAACAAATTATTCAAGTACAATTAATAACGTTCTATGTATAAGCCTATTCTATGGATACACAAATGTTTAGACTTTAGAGTGTGAAAGATGTAAAAACAATTAAAAATACTGTTACCACAACAATAAAAAAAAAAATACAATAAAAGATATACTTAGGCTAACAAGATTCGACATAAATCCGTATGCCGTCCGTATCCGTATCCGTATTGCCATGCCATATGACGGTTTCACTTCAACAAATATTCATATAGAAATATTATGCCGTCTCTTAAATAGAATTTCTCATATAGGCGCGTTTGGATTATACAAGCGCCTAGTCCGTTTTTGTCGGTCAGTTTTGTCGGCTACCTTCGATCTCGTCTGTCGGTCAGTCGGTCTATTCAAAATGACACTCTCTACAGAACTAGATGAGTCTTCTTCAAACTTGAGTCTATTAAAACTTCGACTCTTATGTGTCATTAATGTGCTCGAACTTTCCGGACTTTTCCTCTTTTGTAGAACTGGGTCTTTTATAAAATCACTGCTTTCGTCACTTATTTGTATTTCGTATTCTATACGCGGTTTCTTAGCTTGTCGGTCACTTTGTCGGTCAGTGTCGGTGCTATGTTTTCTTGCTTTTCGACTTTTATTAACGTGGTTTTCTTTGATTTTTGGTATTTCTTCGCTGATAGAACTTTGCGTTTCTCTGCCTTTTATTTTAGTGTGTCGGTCAGTATCAGAACTACTTATGCTTATACTTCGTTTCGTTTGTGCCCTCTTTGCTTGTCGGTCAATTTGCCGGTCAGTTTGTCGGTCATTACTTTCATCGTCTGAAGATTCTCTGGCCCTATTTTTATTTAGTTTCTCTTTACTATCGTTCTGAAACCGTGTCGGTCTTATACTTGGTTGGTTCTTAGTTTTAATTTTCAATTTTTGTTCGTTGTTTTTTTGGTTCTCTTTCGTACTACTTTCTCTTTTGGAACTATTTGATTTTTCTTTATGTTTCTCAGATCTAACTACTGTACTGGTATCTTGCACTGGTTTTTCTGGGCTTTTAACTGGAACACTATGTCTGCTCGATTTTCGACTAGCAATCGGTCTATCTTTGGATATAATATTAGTTTTACGTTTCTCATCTAGTCTAGTCGATTGACTACGTGTTCTCGATCTTTCATTTTCAGATGAACTGTCTCTTATCTTACGCGAATCGCGTTTTTGACGTTTAACTTTTATGTTTTCACTAATTTCCTGTTCGTTGTCACCACTTTCATTTTCATTGAGCGCCTTTTTGTCAATTTTACTCAGCTTCAAAAACTGTCCGTTCACTGAGCGCCGTAATTTCTTCCAAACACTCTCACTTGCTTTATTGACAATGTTTTCATCTTGTAAATTAGTATTTTGATCTTTGTCTTTGTGTTTACGAGAATTCTTATCTTTTTTAGTTTCTTTAATTTGTGAAGTAGAGCTAGTAGATTGACTTTCAATGTATTTTTTAATATTAGTATCTGTCAAAAGGTTGTTTATAATTTGCTTTCGAAGTGAATTTCTGACACTATCTGCTTCACTATCTTTAATCATAATATTGGTCTCTATCTTATCTTTTTTGCTTTCATTAGACCTTTTTTTACGATTAGATCTATCTTTATCTTTTTTATAATTAGAATCTTCGTTATCTTTAGATCTATCTCTATTTAGAGTTTTATCTTTTTTATGTTCATTAGTTATATTACGACTTGGTCTATCTTCCTTATTTTCTGTTCTAGAATTAGATTTATCTAATTCTTCATCACTGCTAGACTTACTAAGGCGTCTACTACTACGTCTTATGTCTCTAGCGTGTCGACTATGCCTAACTACATGACGGCTTTTTTTGAAAACATCACTTTCAGAATCGTAATCATTGTAGTCAATGGTAGTTATTTGTTTATTCTTTCTTTTTTCGGTGTGTCGGTCAGTTAGGTCGGACTGTCGGTCAGTTTTGTCGGACTGCCGGTCAACCTTGTCAGTTCGTCTGTAATTTTTTTCAGTCTGTCCGCCAATTTTTTCGGAATGTCGGTCACTTTTATCCGTACGTCGGTCAGTTTTGTCTCCCTGTCGGTCAATTTTATCGGTCTTTTCTTGTTGATTATGATGATTTAATTTTGCGTTAATTTTGCCATCATGATTTGTAGTTTTTGTCTGTTTGTCTGATTCAGTAGAATTAGGTGTGGAGCGATGGCGCATCGCGAATCGTCTCGTTATTTCCGAGTAGGTCGGCAGTTTGTTCCCGGGCGGGGAAATAATCGTGTTCGAACGAAGAGGTCTTGGTGTTGAAGGTTCTTCTGCAAAAAGAATAGATTTTTTTTAATTAGCACATCAAGTATTGATTGTTTTTTTGAGTATGGAAAAAAAATTACTGTATCATGACAATTATTATTGATTTAGAGTTGATTTGCATTAACTAAGACTGATCTAGGAAGGAAAAGTTCCAAAAATAATTTCTTAGGTAAAAATAAGCTACATTATTAAAAAAGGCACAATAACAATACTACTTGGTTTAAGTAAAAAAATAATAATACTAGTTGTTGTTCTATGTATGCTTCCGACCAGTGCCCGTGCCCATTAACAGTCATAAAGTTAAAAAAAGGGCGTGAGCGCCGAGCACACGTGTCAGAAGTGAAACTTGGCAAGATTCGAAGATACCAAAATCGTCGCCTTACTCCGTGACGTGAATGTATTGCCATGACGCGACCTTGAAATTTTACTCTCAACGCGCCTAATGAAGTTTCATGTCAAAAACAACAATCCTGTTAAAAACCTTTTTAATTTTCTCAACCTACCCTCACTTTGTGGCTTTTCCTTCGGCTTCGCGGTCCAAGCGCTGCGAACTCGAGACGTTTTGAAAATTGAATTATTTCGTGAATCTTTACGCCCTTTTATCTCCCCTGTAAGTGAATTATATTGAATTTATATTCAAAATGAACAATTTAAAATTTTTGCAGAATAGGAAAATAATATATTCTTCTTCAATAAACGACCAGTTTAATTTTTAGCAAAAAAATTCAAATATATCAAAATTTTTCGACAATAATTCAACGAAGTTAACCATAAATGATGTGGGAGTCGATATTTTTTTTCATTCCTTAAAATTGTTAAAGTATACCTACAGAAGATGTAGGTAAAACTAATTCATTTTTTTTTTAATTTCACGTTTACCCTTATCATTACCATAATCATACCACAGGTTTTTTTATGCATAACTAGCAAACCGGGCGAACTCCGTTTCGACACCAGAGACACCTTTTCTTTGCTATAAACCTCACGGAGCCCGAGACCTTTCCAACGAATGCAAAACCGTGGAAATCGGTTCGTGCGTTCTGGAGTTATAGCGTCAGGAAGGAAAAGCCGACTTATTTTTATGTATAGTAGATGTAATAATGTTTGTAAACTCCCCTTACAATATTTTTACAGGAATAAATCAGTAAAAAAAGACGGGTTGCACTCCGGGAGTGCCGGCAGAAGTGAAAACTTGATTATTAACGTTGAGCATGTTTGATATCCATCCGTCTTACGCTTTTTCGATCAGGTCACGTGTCCTGACGCGAGTTTAAGATTTTATACCCATTACAGAAAAAGTGCTCAACGCCGCTAAAGAAGTTTTCACTTCAAAAAATCATTACTACAAGAAAAATGCTCTTTAACAAAATAATACCTAAAAAATACATTACTATAAAAAAGCCCACTCACCAGCAGAAGCGGCAGCTCGTAGACTGGACACTATAGCCGTTGGAATGGCCATCGAGCCCAGGGACGGTAGAATGTATCGAAGGTATCGATTGCGAAGGGAATGCCAGGATCTGACTGGAATTATGTATAAAAAAATGTTTTAATGCATTATTAACAGTTTTATAGAAATCTGTGATAAAAGGACGGACAAGTGAAAAAAAATTATAAATGGGATTTGAATTGTAATTATTTGAGTTTATAACCAGCGGTCCGCCCCGGCTTCGCCCGTGGTACATATTTACTCTTTTTTCTACATAAGAAGCATCCTCGTACTTCAAGGAATATAATAAAAATTTAAAAAAGAATTATCGAAATCGGTTCAGCCGTTCACACGTGACGCCGTGACAACGCGAAACGGGTTTTGTTTTTATATATATAGATTTGGGATAAATCAAATATCTTCATAATTAATATGTTAAACGTTTATCAGGAAATTATTAAATAGAAACTGCTCGCCCCGGCAGACCTTTTTAACTTTTTAAAGTACAGGTCAAAGTCATACGATTCAAACAGAGCAAATATTATTAAAATATGTTCAGCCACTCTTGATCAATAAGTGGTGTAACTTACATTAAAATCATTTCATAGTTTCAGTAGTTTTTTTTGTAAAAGCGTAACAAACATACACATCTACACACACACATACATCCATCCTCACAAACTTTCGCATTAATAGTAGTAGGATCTAAAGACACATTTAAATAACGCTCATCAACTCACAATGCCCAGTATTCTGATGATGTACAGGCTGCATGATCTGCCAGATCCTGTTCCCGTTCACCAAGTTCGCTTTCTCGTTCTTTACTATCCACGTGACTATGGCATCGTCTTCGAGTCTTGAATATTCGCGAATTTTTGGACTACATAAAATATATATTTATTTAAAACCATTACGTTTGTATACATAATCTATACTAATATTATAAAGCTGAAGAGTTTGTTTGTTTGTTTGTTTGAACGCGCTAATCTTGGGCTACGACCAACAGGAGCGGAGCCACGGGGGTGAAACCGCGGGGAGCAGCTAGTGATACATATGGGTTAGGGCGACTCAAGCAGTTGAGACCGACGGCTTGAAGCTGCAACTGAACTATAGATATTCATTCACTGCCGTACACGGACTGCTCGAGCAGTCGCGACTGCTTCAAGCCGTCAACTGCGCGATTGGTAGCGACAGCTCGAGCAGTCAACGACCGATCGCTCGAGCAGTCAACGACCGATCGCTCGAGCAGTCCGGGTACGTCGTTCAGCCGTTAACTGCTCGAGCTGCTCGTGTACGGCTGTATCGTAGGCACTGAGATGATTATATAAAAACAAAATTGGATATCCTTGGTTTAATCAACGCTTGTAACAACACATACAAAAGTATAATTGTTTGAATAACTAGCTTATAAGGCAAATGTTGATATGCGAATGAAGTCTCGTGTCCCCAAGTGGAGATAGGGGCAGATGCATTATACATCTGTTTCACTGATCGATTTTCTTTAGGGACAAGTAGGTGATCAGCCTTCTGTGTCCTGCCAGACCGAGACTTTTTTTCCTTCGCGCGCTCTCGCGTCAACCACTGTACCAAGGAGGTGGTTATCTTATTTCAGAGATGTAGTTAAAATCGTAATAAATATAATGAAGTATTATTACATATATGCTTACCTCTTGCCACTCAATTTCTTAACAACTTTCTTCCTCACTTTCGAACTACCCTCACTATCTTTATTAACACTATTCAACACTTCTTTCATTTTCGAACTACCCTCACTATCTTTATTTACACTATTCAACACTTCTTTCACTTTCGAACTACCCTCACTATCTTTAACACTATTCAACACTTCCTTCACTTTCCCAACACTAGCACTATCTTTTTCACTATCATTGACAACTATCTTGTCATTTACACTATCCTCCTGTTTATTCATATTTTCTTTATTCTCAGTTCGTCTTCTCTTGCTATATTTATGATTAACGGGTTCGTTAACAGATCGTAAGCCGAGTACTTGAGTGAAATGTTTCTTCTTTATTTTGCTGTTCGCGTCCACAATACGTTGTATTCGTCTATCGCGTTCCACATTGACTAACGGGTTGATTTTGTAGAACACTTGCCGTTTGTAATCGTCATTTTCGTCATATAATAACAGATCGACATTGAAGATGTTATGTGGATCGTTTAGAACAAAGTTACGGAACAATTCTATATCTGTTTCGTCTATTAATAATTCTTTGCAGACATTCTGCTTTGCTTGTGTATTTTGACTTAACCCTTTGGATGTTGTTGGACTATTAATAATAATTTCTTGTGGTTTATCTATGTGTATGTTCTGTGAAGGGGCTTGTGTAGCGATCTCGATCGTTGGATTGCATTGTACCGCTATAGAGTGTGTCATCGGTTTGAGCAGTTTGTTGAAGTTTGCGTCAATTTCGCAGCTGAAAATGAAATTTTTTTAATTTTTTTTTACTGTACACTTTATTGTGCATGATAAAGTGAAACTTCTTTATCGGGGTTGGAAAAAAATTTAGTGTAACATTTTTTCGTTACGCGTGACATTTTTCCGTTACGCGCCATCTTTTTCTTATCCCTACCACGCGTGATTCGACGTATTTCTGTAAAGTTGTATATTATAGTAAATTATTTTTTGAAAAATAAGGTCATAAAGGAGTTTCACTTCTTACGTGTGTACACTAGTAGACTCACACATTTTTATTTAGAACTTTATCATACCATTTAGCACTCTTATGCATACAACAGTGGCAAGCCTCTGATATTTTCTTGGAGTCCTCATCCTTTGTTGTTTTGAGGTCTTCATTTCTGAAATATAACAAGAATATCAATAATTGAATCAATAGTTAAATTGTTTACGGAATCAATACTAATATTATAAAGCTGAAGAGTTTGTTTGTTTCACCGCGCTAATCTCAGGAACAACTGGTCCAACTTGAAAAATTTTTTCGGTTAGATAGCCCATTTATCCAGGAAGGCTATATAATATCTAAGACCAACAGGAGTGGAGCCACGCAGGTGAAATAGTGAAGCCCAGCTAGTTAATAAATAAAAAGTGGCCACTTATTCCTTCTAAGAAGCATTTCCTATCAACTAAAATTGGCAATCTGTTCGCAGAGGCCTTACGTCTTATGCCATATAAGCAATAGGTGCAGTCCCATGTCCCCTAGTGGGGTAAGGGGCAGATGCATTATACATCTGTTTCACTGATCGATTTTCTTTAGGGACAAGTACGTGATCAGCCTTCTGTGTCCTACCAGACCGAGACATGTTTTTTCTTCGTCTCCACCGGGAATCGAACCCAGGACCCCTCGGTACTACGCACACGCGCCAACTACTGTACCAAGGAGGTGGTCAAACATAGATCCACGCTCCTGACATTGAATACTAGTTAATAACTTCTTAATATTTGCATATTTTTCAACTTATAAATAAGATTCATACTTGATTCATAGCCAGTGAAGCCACCGGCACCTTTGTGAACTTTCACATAGAATAATCAAATGGTTATAAACATCTTAATATCTTAATACTATTATAAAGGCGAAAGTTTGTATGGATGTATGGATGTATGGATGTTTGTTACTCTTTCACGTAAAAACTACTGAACCGATTACAATGAAATTTAGCACACATATAGAGGGTAACTTGGATTAACACATAGGATAGGTTTTATCCCGGAAATCCCACGGGAACGGGAACTATGCGGGTTTTCCTTTGAAAATGCGGGCAAAGCTGTGGACGGAAATCTAGTGCATTAATAAGATTAACTCATGAATTAATTGTATTGGCACCAATCCTTGATAAGTGTACAAAGTTTGAATTAGATTTGTCCATTTAAAGTGGCTCAAGTTTGAGTTTAAAGAAAGAAAACTTACAGGTGAAAGTATAAGCGTGTTAAGTAATAATATAAGGAGAGAATGTTGTTCGCTCTGCTTCAATGTTGAAAAATGGCTTCATATTTCCTGCTAACTTTTAGTATGTAAGCAAATTGTTTATAAAGCACTATTTATGCTATTTCTTTTCATACTATTTGATTCAAACAATGACTTGCTTTTAATTTGCTTAATCGGCATATATGCATTGTAAAAGAGAAATACTATGTTATAAATTACTAAAACTTTTTTACACAATTATATGAGGAAGAAGAAATATTTCAATTAAACGAAAGTAAGGATTCCACACTGTTATTAGTACTTATACGGAACACACAAAATCTTATTGAAAAAAACTCACCTAATTTGAGGCAACGGTAAACCAACTTTGACCGAACTAGGCTTCCCAGCAGCTAACCGATTGAGCCCTCGTACCACTGCTTTACGATTAGCCACGCACAATTTACCGCGTTTCAAGTAAACAAAACGAGCCCCAGCCCAGCCAGAGACGCGGCCGGTATCGTCCAATTCCCGCCATCTGCCGCCGCCATAAATAAAGAACTTTGCTTTTGACATTTCACGTAACAATCGATATAGAATATCGTTACAATTAAAGTATTTTAAGTTTTATCTACATGACGCTGAAATTATGGACTTTTTGAAATAAATTTTAATTCAAAAATCTTGTTTTGATATGGGTTTAGTTGACGCGTACATGTAAAATGCGATTAGCGTTGTCATTGTGACTTTGACATCTGACAATTATTATTCTACAGATTAAATAGGTAATACATAGTCTGCGCGATAGAAAAAGAAATAGGCACATAGGATTTAGAGAAATTTCTTACGAAGCTTTTATATTTGCCTTATAAATAACTAGAGGTCCGCCCCGGCTTCTCCCGTGGTACATATTTCGCAATAAAAGGTAGCCTATGTCCTTTCTCGGGTATCAAAACATCTCCATACCAAATTTCATGCAAATTGGTTCAGTAGTTTAGGCGTGATTGAGTAACAGACAGACAAACAGAGTTACTTTCGCATTTATAATATTAGTATGGATTAGCACCATTTGTTGTCGCATTTTTCATTCATGGATTATATTAAATATTTGGATTTTTGGCTCAATAAAACATTACTCTATTATTTTAAAACATAAAATTAACGTTTTACATGACAATGTATTATCATGAACACAGAACATCATGAACTAAGAAGCTACGTTAAATTCAAGAATAGATGTATAGAGTACAATTATAGGACTAAAACTCTGTCAGTAAGATTTATAATGTTACTATTACGGTCCGCCCCGGCTTCGCCCGTGGTACATAATATTTACGTTTTCTCTACATAAGAACCATCCTCGTGCTTCAAGGAATATAATAAAAAAATAATTATCGAAATCGGTTCAGCCGTTCTCGAGTTATGCGTTTACCAACACATTTTGCGATTCATTTTTATATATAAGATAAGATATTATTGTTATCTAATAATTATGCATTAATTTCTTTTAAAATTTGAATTTTTACATCAATTCCTCAATGTACACTGGACCACAGAATAACCAGTAACTAGCACTGGACCGATTATCTTATAAGTCGTGAGTTGTTTTAATATTAAATGAGTTAACTTCACTCAAATTCACTTAAGCGAAAGGGAAGGTTATTGAAAAATAAGAAACACTATTTATTGTTTTCATTTTTAATGTTATTGTAATAATGCTTGCAGTAATGCGTATTTTATTTTTACATCGCTATAAACACGTCTTTTATATTGTGTTTATAACCAATTAATTTATTTTTTTATTTTTATTTCAACAGTAATAAATACATTTCTTAGAAAAAAATTTCACAGGTTATTAAAAAATTATTTCAAAGGTTTTTAATTTTATAAAAATACCAAAATAAACAGCCTTAAGTTGAAAAAATATTTTATTACAAAAAAATCTCAATTAATCTTATAAAATAGTCACTCCCGTCACAAATACCGTGTAACCGCAGCATTACATCACCATACACTAGAGCTCCGTCCACACAACACTAAAGCTCCAGCCACCCAGCACTAAAGCTCCCACCCTAAAGCTACGGCCACACAACACTCTCGATCCACGGCACATACGCCGACACTCGCGTGTACACTCCCGGCTCACCGATGTAACCACACGCGCGACCGAATGACGTCACACCTATGATTGTGTACATGCAGTTTATTTGGCGGTGTTTTATCTGTAGCGGACCGCCGCTGTCGCCCTGTGGATAAAATAAATAAATAAATACTTCAGGATAATTTTCACACACGGCACGATCTGATCTCATACTAAGCTTTCGCTTGTGTTCTGGAAATCAGATGGATGATAAACATAGTTACATATATAATTTTTAAATAAATACTTATACTATAGATAATTGATAAATAAATCCTACTATAATATTATAAATGCGATAGTTTGTGAGGAAGGATGCATGTTTGTTATTCTTTCACGTAACTACTGAACCGATTACAATGAAATTTGGTATGTAGGTAGATGAATCCCACAGGAACGGGAACTATTTTTTTTTTTATGTCAGAGCAAGCAAAGGGGCAGGTGAAATTAATCCATAAATTAATCTATACTTAATATTATAAATGCGAAAGTAACTCTGTCTGTCTGTCTGTTACTCAATCACGCCTTAACTACTGAACCGATTTGCATGAAATTTGGTATAGAGATATTTTGATACCCGAGAAAGGATAAATGATAGGTTTTATCCCGGAAATCCCACGGGAACGGGAACTATGCGGGTTTTTCTTGCGCGGGCGATGCCGCGGGTGGAAAGCTAGTGTTTATATAAATGACAAAGTTTTTGAAAATGAGAAAAAAATGACATATAGATAAAAATTCAAATTCAAAATTTCAAACTCCCTTTAATCATCTCAAACTATCAAATCATCAAATTATTAATTATTTATTCAATTAGACTTCTTCTAGAAGCACTTTACCTGACAAGTATCCTTAGATTGCAGCTTATCACCATAACATATTTGTGTGTTGATGTCGAAGCCGTTCTTCATTAGACGATTTGGCGGGAAAAGCTTGACGCATTCGTCGTTCTCGAATTTTGTGAGGATCACCTGAAAATATATTAATTGAATATAGATACCAAATAATAAGACAACCTGAATTTAGTTTATCTGTGTTCAAGATTTATTTATTTTTTTTTATTTAGGTTTTCCTAACATAAAATAGGATTAGCATTTATGATGCAATCAAAAACATAATCAAGTCTTTCTGCGCACCATACTTCACACACTTATTGTAAAGCAGCAAGAAAAAAAAGCTGTTTCTTACGGCCTCTACATTTTAATTTCATCAAATACAGAACACTCACGACTTCTATCACCTTTCAAAAAAATATTTCAAACAGAAAACATGACATTTCAACTTTTTAAATCCATAGACAACAATTTTTTTTCTAATTTCATTAACAAAACTGACGTTTCAATTTTTTTAACCATAAACAATACCTTCTGCAACATATCAGCACTAGCGCCTCTATTCTCTGTGGCCCCCCAGCCGGTGGCGAGGGCCCTGTTGTAGTTGTTTGGGGCCCCGATGTCTAAACACGCGGGGACTGCTGATATACCTAGTTTCATACTGGGAAGTGGAATATTATGATATTTTAATACTGATATTTACAGAAGAAAAAACGTGTTTATAAGGAGTTGATGCTTAGAAATTATAGACTGTCGGATTTTAAACTAGGGCAGTCTCCCCGTGACCATGCTCACTAGTCACTGCAAAGTGTAGATAATAATATCTATATCTCTATACTAATATTTATAATTATATAAAGCTGAAGTTTGTTTGTTTGTTTGAACGCGCTAATCTCAGGAACTACTGGTCCGATTAGAAAAATTATTTCGGTGTTAGATAGCTCATTTATCGAGGAAGGCTAATTATGTTATTACGCTAATAGGCTATAGGTATTATGTTATTACGCTAAGACCAACAGGAGCGAAGCCACGCGGGTTAAACCGAGGAGCGCAGCTAGTAATGTATAAATCGCGTTCAAAATCCATAACTCTTTAATTTTAAGTAATACTCACATCATGCGCAAAAAATAGTAAGTGGATGTTATTGGAAGTGATAGCTAAATGAAAAGACTACAACCGTTGTAAAGATATCCAACAGTGAAAGAATTTTGAAGTCGGTTCAGTAGCTACTTAGAATAGAACTAACAAAGTACTTTTCAACTGTATGTTACGAGTATAAAAGTGTAGTTAATTACCTATATTGGACATACTTTAAACAGTAAAATAGAATAATGCAACATTTATTCTGTAAAATCTTAATTTATTCGTCAATCCTTCTGAGCACCACAATACAGATAAAAAAAATGTGTGCGTGTACTAGTGTACACACGTAAGAAGTAAAACTTCTTTATGACCTTATTTTTCAAAAAATAATTTACTATAATATGCAACTTTACAGAAATATACGTCGAATCACGCGTGGTAGGGATGAGAAAAAGATGGCGCGTAACGGAAAAATGTCACGCGAAACGAAAAAATGTTACACTAAATTTTTTTCCAACCCCGATAAAGAAGGTTTACTTCAAATACTTAAATCTTATATATAAAATTCTCGTGTCACAATGTTAGTCTGCATACTCCTCCGAAACGGGTGGACCGATTCTCATGAAATTTTCTGTGCATATCGGGTAAGTCTGAGAATCGGCCAACATCTATTTTTCATATGTACCACGGGCGAGGCCGGGGCGGACCGCTAGTAAATAAATATAAATACTCACACTCTATCCGTTTCAAGTAAGGCAATATCGTTATATTTCCTCGGCGGATCGAACTGTGGATGTTTCACAATATTTTTTATCCTGTACAAGTTGTTGCTATCAAATTGGTCTGTTCGTTTTAGTACGCCGAGGAGAGCGAATTTTGTTGGTCCACTGAAAGAAAATAGTTTGAATGAAAGTGTTGATTTGAATTGAATTTGAATGAGTAGGTATATGAACTAAAATTTGAATAATTTCAATCTGAACATGAATTTTGGATTTCCATTTCTCCTTCTTAGGAACATACATAAATTGAGTGTAAGTTTTTGCACCATTCAAAATATTTGCATCGATTATTTTCAAATACTTACGTCAATCCCTTCAAATAAATTCCCAAAACAAAAATTTTAAACAAAGCTTTGAGGGTACTTAGCTTAGGTACTTAGGTATGTAAAAAAAAACTAGTGAATCCCTTTCTTAATTTTATTATTTCAAAAAAAAATTTTGAAGAAAGGGAAAAAATTTGTACTTATCAAAAGTAACAACAACGTAACGTAAAAAAGTAACAACAAGTGTTTCACTATCCCATAACCTTCTTATTTCAAAGTCAGTCAACTCCTCTCTTGGTCGCATTTCATGAAATGTGAATGTGTGGCTTGTATACTTTTTCGTTTGTTATCAATAAATGTTTTATTTATTTATTTATTTTATTTAAATGGCTGAATGTCTATAGTTGGCGACATCATGATGTGGTTTGAATAGATCAATGATAAGAAATCGTTTATCGATAGGTATAGGCAACTAAACGCGCGGTTATTTCATGAAATGATCAATCATTTCATGAAATGAGCAAATCTACGATATGGCCACGACATATTGTATATAACCAAGAAGAGCAATTCAGGGTACCAAGAAGTATTTCACTTAGTTTGAGACGCACTGTCGTATATTAATAATTGTAAAACATAAATGGACAAATAAATTTATTTCATTTCATTTAAAAACTCAAAACTCACTTCTCTCTGCTATAAGTACAATGACCAGCGGTCAATATAAACTTGTCACTAATGAGACTCCCGCCGCAGGACCATTCTGCGGAATTCGGATCATCCCCGAAACCGAGCAAAACCTGGGGAAAAAGTAGCATTTGTTACAGTGAATATGTTTAATTTGCAGTTTACTTATTTATATTGCTCAGAACTAGTTTAAATAAATATAGACTCTATCTTTTTTGAAGTGAAAACTTCTGTAGCGGCATTGAGCACTTTTTCTGTAATGGGTATAAAATCTTAAACTCGCGTCAGGGCACGTGACCTGATCGAAAAAGCGTAAGACCGATGGATATCAAACATGCTCAACGTTAATAATCAAGTTTTCACTTCTGCCGGCACTCCCGGAGTGCAACCCGTCTTTTTTTTTAATAGATAGAGTGATTCAAGAGGAAGGTTTTAGTATATAATTTATTAGGTTTTAGACAAAGCGGGCGAAGCCGCGGGCGGTAAGCTAGTAAGTAATATGATGACGACATTTAAATAATAAGAATTAGCTGTGCCCCGCGGTTTTACCCACATTGCTCCGCTCTTAGCGTGATGATATTATAATATTATAAGTTATAACCTATATATAGCCTTCCTCGATAAATGGGCTATCTAACACAGAAATAATTTTTCACATCGGACCTGTAGTTCCTGAGATTAGCGCGCTCAAACAAACAATCAAAACTTTGATAATGATTATGATGATGATGATGATGATCAAGATGATGATGATGATGATGTTCAAACTCACCATATGAGGGAATTCATCTTTCGCAGCCTTCACACCCCCCACGATGAGATCAGCGACACTATGCTTACAGTTGTTAACCCGGGCCATGTCCCCGATAAGGGCCACACCCCGTTCGCAAGGGTATACCAGGGTCTGCTGGTATTCTATGCATTCTGGGGGTTAAAGAAGTATTTTCTGTTATTTTCTTGAGAATAATATATAGAACAAAATTATGGCGATATATATTAAGAGGTGTCAAGGGGCATCCGGATAGAACGAAGTTACTAATCTTATATATAAAATTCTCGTGTCACAATGTTAGTCTGCATACTCCTCCGAAACGGGTGGACCGATTCTCATGAAATTTTCTGTGCATATCGGGTAAGTATGAGAATCGGCCAACATCTATTTTTCATATGTACCACGGGCGAAGCCGGGGCGGACCGCTAGTATATTATGTATTTTTTATAGTCTATACAATTTACATTAGATATTCCCAAATTGAGAAGGATAAAACTAAATTATAGCAAAGTAAATTCAATCAATTAAATATTTTTAGGAATTTATTGAAGTGAAAACTTCTTTAGCGGCGGTGGGTATAAAATCAGGACACGTGACCTGATCGAAAAAGCGTAAGACGGATTTTTTTTAGCTCTTATATTCCATGCGTAAGACGGATACCATTCCAAAATATCAAACATGCTGAACGTTAATAATCAAGTTTTCACTTCTGCCGGCACTCCCGGAGTGCAACCCGTCTTTTTTATTTACTAGCTTATTTTATCTTTGACACTTCTCTCGCATCTTGTTTATTGAAATTATTTTTAACTAGCGGTCCGCCCCGGCTTCGCCCGTGGTACATACTTCGCAATAAAAAGTAGCCTATGTCCTTTCTCGGGTATCAACATATCTCCATACCAAATTTCATGCAAATTGGTTCAGTAGTTTAGACGTGATTGAGTAACAGACAGACAGACAGAGTTACTTTCGCATTTATAATATTAGTATGGATTCCAATTGAAACTTCAGTTTGAATTTAAATTTGAATTTGAATGTACTTAAAGAATTGAATGAATATATTATACTTACTATCCCAAGCCTTCTGTCCAGTTTTCGTGGCTGTCAAATTCGGGGGTAGATTTTCACAACTACCCCCCGAGTCATCGTTGTCCCTATAGTCGACAGGGGCTGGTATATATTCTGTAGTTGTCGTGAATGGCCTGTAACGAATATGACTTTAAACTCACTAAAACTCAAACATTTATTTATTCAATTAGACCTCTTCTAGAAGCACTTTTGAAACGTCATTACATATTTTAAACATTTACCACCGATTCGGAAAGCAGTATCTATGGAGAAGAACCGGCAAGAAACTCCATACTTAGTTGCTCTTTTAAATCATGTCAGTTTTATCATATGTATACTAATATTATAAAGCTGAAGAGTTTGTTTGTTTGTTTGTTTGAACGCGCTAATCTCGGGAACTACTGGTCCGATTTGAAAAATTCTTTCGATGTTAGATAGCCCATTTATCGAGGAAGGCTATAGGCTATAATATGTCATCACGCTAAGACCAATAGGAGCGAGCAATGCGGGTGAAACCGCGGGGAACAACTTATAGTATTATATAAGTACTGTTATTAAAATATTCATAATTTGCGTTTTGAAAGTCCACTAATTAGGACACATATAATAAAATAATAGTTTAAAAAAACTAAAAAACACGCTTTTAGTTCGGTTTTCTATAAAAAGCGTGTTTTTTATTTTTTTAAACTATTATTTATTTTATCAAATTAGTGTATTATCATCGGTCCTCAATAAATCTACAAATTTTGAACGAAATCTGGCCGTTTAAAGTGGGTCAAAATCGCGCCCAAAGAAGTCGGTTACAAACATACAAACATACAGGTGAAGCTAATATAAAGCGTGTAAAAAGCCAGGAATTTCAATGATTTTTCCAAACACCTGAAATACGACGTATTCCGTATTTAGCTCAAGGAAGACAGTGCGTTCCAATAATTAAATATTTATACCTACTATTGTTTTTACTAAGGAGGAAATATTATTTTTCTGTTTGTTGATTTAAAACTACTTGACCGATTTTAAAATGGTTTTACTATATATTTACTAGACCGCCTCCTCGGTACAGTGGTTGACGCGTGATCGTAGAACCGAGGGGTCCTGGGTTCGATTCCCGGTGGAGACGAAAAAAAAAAAATGTCTCGGTCTGGCAGGACACAGAAGGCTGATCACCTACTTGTCCCTAAAGAAAAATCGATCAGTGAAACAGATGT
This sequence comes from Colias behrii, assembly GCA_029959065.1. Lineage (NCBI taxonomy): Eukaryota > Metazoa > Arthropoda > Insecta > Lepidoptera > Pieridae > Colias > Colias behrii. The sequence goes on from JARWMC010000022.1 coordinate 914,499, forward strand.
ATGAATAATGCATCTGCCCCCTACCCCACTACGGGGACACGGGACTTCACTTATATATTTACTAAGCAACATAAGCTACTTTTCTACCCTGGCTCAACGGATGAAGCAGGGACAAGCAGTTAGTTTATGTCGTCAGATTACATAAGGATAATTCAGTTTTAGAATGTTAAAACAGGATATTTAGGTTAAACAGGAAAATGCGTATGAAGTCTACAAGGATATTGATTATTGTTTTAAGTTTTGTTACGTCTAGCACTGTATTTAATTCCTGACTAAGAATTGAGTATGAGTTACTGAGTACATAGGTCTATATATCACGTAAACAAGAGTAAAATTATTTGAAATTGATATTTTTGGTTTAATGGCATTCAAATGCTTTATAAAATATAATTTATAAAGAATAGAAAAAAAAAGATCCTGTGTGTCCCTTAGACTCATAAAACTGAAAGAATGAAAGAATAGAATGAATTCGATCGCTCTGGCGGGTCACGAATTGGTCAGCTGTATCCGCCCCGGAATGGCGTAAAATTATTTGTTAAGGGAATAAATAACCTTTATATGATACCTAGTACCTACCTAATATTATAATTGATCAATACTTAATAAATAAAATTTAAATAAATAAATAAAATACATTTTATTGCACACACATAAAACAAAATCAAAAAATATATATATATAGGTATACATATATTTTATACCAGGAAATACGAAGCGGTACAAATAGGCGGCCTTATTGCTAAGAAGCGATATCTTCCAGGCAACTTTTTGATATTTTGAACTAATTTAATGTAACTAACTTGTTATTAAGGTAATAAATTGGATATTATTCTGTATACACATTGATCTATACTAATATTATAAAGAGGAAAGGTGTGTAATTATGTATGTATGTATGGTTTTCACGCATAAACTACTGGACCGATTTCAATGAAATTTAGTACACATATAGAAGGTAACTTGGATTAACACATAGGCTAGGTTTTATCCAGGAAATCCTATGGGAACGGGAGATACGCAGGTTTTTCTTTGAAAACGCGGGCGAAGCCGTGGGCGGAAAGCTAGTAACTTATTTATTTATTTAACACTTTATTGTGCAATAAACCAGATACATAAAATAACAGTTTACAATAAACAAAAGCACAAAGGGCGGCCTTATCACTATGCAGTGATTTCTGCCATTTCTGCCACTTAATGAAGTTCTAGTTACCTACTTTTGATATTAATAATAATATGTAATTATTACCTCTTAGTAGTAGTGGCGACTGGAACAGCCTCGACACAGCACACGATTGGATCTGTACCCACGAATGAGCATATCTGTAAAATATATTGAAAATTATTAGAAACTAGGTTTCCGCCCGCGGCTTCGCCCGCGCAGTCAAAGAAAAACCCGCATAGTTCCCGTTCCCGTGGGATTTCCGGGATTGCGTCATTTTCCCGGGTTAAAAAGTAGCCTATGTCCTTTCTCAGGTATCAAAATATCTCCATACCAAATTTCATGAAAATTGGTTCAGTAGTTTAGGCGTGATTGAGTAACAGACAGACAGAGTTACTTTCGCATTTATAATATTATATATATATATATATATGTGATTTTTGATTCATCCATACTATATATACAGGGTGTCCCACTATTGGTATACTAAGCGCGATGGGACTTGTAGTTTTGCATACACTGATCACGTAATAAATACTTAAACAAAAAAATTACGTCAAAAATTTTTTGCTAAATTTTTCCTGAAAATCCATGTTTTCTTCTCTAGCTTCGCGCAGCCGGCATATACCGCTTGTCTAATGTGAACATTTCATCTATGAAAACATAACCTTAAACGATAGCTTACTTGCTGGTGGCAAAGTTAGGCGGGTTGCTTGTTAGGGGTGTACACATAGAGTTTTAAGAATTCATCTATTTGAAAAAAAAAATGCGTCTGGAATTTTATAAGTATTTTTTACGTACTCAGCGTATGCAAAACTATAACCTCCTTTGAGCTTAGTATACCAACAGTGGGACACCCTGTATATATAGTATGGATGAATCAAAAATGAATCTTATTTATAAGTTGAAAAATATGCAAATATTAAGAAGTTATTAACTAGTATTCAATGTCAGGAGCGTGGATCTATGTTTGACCACCTCCTTGGTACAGTAGTTGGCGCGTGTGCGTAGTACCGAGGGGTCCTGGGTTCGATTCCCGGTGGAGACGAAGAAAAAAAAAGGTCTCGGTCTGTTAGGACACAGAACTCAGAAGGCTGATAACCTACTTGTCCCTAATGGAAATCGATCAGTGAAACAGATGTATAATGCATCTGCCCCTTACCCCACTAGGGGACATGGGACTTCACTTACAATGTCAGGAAAATCGTGACTATAAACTTAGTGAACTATAAATAGATATTGTGTATGCATCTGTAAATCCTCTTTTCAATATAATGATAAAAATGTATTTGTTTGTTTATCATATCATAGTAATCTCATTATCTTAAATAAGTTCACGTTCCAATAATATGTAATATGTATTTTTGACCGGCTCCTCGGTACAGTGGTTGACACGTGAGCGTAGAAACGAGGGGTCCTGGGTTCGATTCCCGGTGGAGACGAAAAAAAAAATGTCTCGGTCTGGCAGGACACAGAAGGCTGATCACCTACTTGTCCCCAAAGAAAAATCGATCAGTGAAACAGATGTATGAATAATGCATCTGCCCCCTACCCCACTACGGGGACACGGGACTTCACTATTAACGAAGTATTAAGAGTTGACCTCAAGATAAAAAATATTGTAATTATCTCTGGACTAGCTGCGCCTCGCGGTTTCACGGTTCACCCGCTTGGCTCCACTACTGTTGGTCGTAGCGATTTATTATTTTTAAGCTATTGCATAGCTTCTATCGCGGGCCTTGAGCGCGGGGACCGAATCGAGAAATTCCGTAACGAAAAACCTCACGCTCCCCACTCCGACGGACACGTAGGTGTGGCTTCAAGGCATGCTATGCAATAGCTTTACCGCGGCAGTCCCCGAGTGCCACACGTCTTTTTTTTTATGTCAGAGCAAGCAAAGGGGCAGGTGGGCCACCTGATGTTAAGTGGTCACCACCGCCCATAGACACTTGTAACACTAGAAGTGTTGCTTTGCCGGCCTTTTATCCTCCTGGGGTATTCTGCCTGATAATGCCGCGTTCCCATTTGGGAGTTGTTGTTTTTGGGCCGATAATAACAGGAAAAATGTGATAATGCCACGTTCCTATTTGGGAGTTGTTGTTTTTGGGCCGATAATAACAGGAAAAATGTGATAATGCCGCGTTCCTATTTGGGAGTTGTTGTTTTTGGGCCGATAATAACAGGAAAAATGTGATAATGCCGCGTTCCTATTTGGGAGTTGTTGTTTTTGGGCCGATAATAACAGGAAAAATGTGATAATGCATGCCGCGTTCCTATTTGGGAGTTGTTGTTTTTGGGCCGATAATAACAGGAAAAATGTGATAATGCCGCGTTCCTATTTGGGAGTTGTTGTTTTTGGGCCGATAATAACAGGAAAAATGTGATAATGCCGCGTTCCTATTTGGGAGTTAAGATAAGATAAGAAGATAAGAATATCTTTATTGAAAAAGTAAAATAATACATTTAAAATTTTTGGGCCGATAATAACAGGAAAAATGTGATAATGCCGCGTTCCTATTTGGGAGTTGTTGTTTTTGGGCCAATAATAACAGGAAAAATGTATCTCAAAGTTAAATGACAAAGCTGGGGATTTACCGTTGTAAGCTAATAATAATATTGTTATCCATACTTAATATTATAAATGCGAAAGTAACTCTGTCTGTCTGTCTGTTACTCAATCACGCCTAAACTACTGAACCAATTTTCATGAAATTTGGTATCGAGATATTTTGATACCGGACATAGGCATAAAGGACATAGGCTACTTTTTATCCCGGGAAAATGACGCAATCCCGGAAATCCCACGGGAACGGGAACTATGCGGGTTTTTCTTTGACTGCGCGGGCGAAGCCGCGGGCGGAAACCTAGTCTACTATATAAAAATAAGTCGGGTTTTCCTTCCTGACGCTATCTACTATATAAAAATAAGTCGGGTTTTCCTTCCTGACGCTATAACTCCAGAACGCACGAACCGATTTCCACGGTTTTGCATTCGTTGGAAAGGTCTCGGGCTCCGTGAGGTTTATAGCAAAGAAAAGGTGTCTCTGGTGGCGAAACGGAGTCCGCCGGGTTTGCTAGTGCTTAATAAAATAAGTTATTATTAGAATCTTAGTTTTTTTAAGAACTAGCAGGCCCACGCAGCTTTGTATGGCATCATCCTTTCGATATGTAGAATTTTTGCCTGTTTGCCTATATGTATGTCCGGGGTAAACTCAAAAAGTACTGCATGGATTTACCTACTTCAAATTTGGTACAGAGATAGCTTGTATCCCGGAAATCCCACAAACGGCAATTACGCGGGTTTTTCTTTAACTACGCGGGCGAAGCCGTTAGCGGAAAGCTAGTAATTATAATAAGTCCTACTAATAATGTTATTAATGCGAAAGTTTGCGAGGATGTGTGTATGTGTGTGTGTTTGTTACTCTTTCACGCAAATACTACTGAACCGATTACAATGAAATTTAGTACCTACACATATAGAGGGTACCTACTTGGATTAACACATAAGATAGGTTTCATCCCGGAAATCCCACGAGAACGGGAACAGATTTTGTTTGAACGCGATAATCTCAGGTTGAAGAAAAATATGTCCTGTGAGTGTTATAGGCTATACTTTTATCCGGGGTCAATCCGGACGAGCGGTTAGTCGTCAGTAAATTAACTAATGACATTATTTACATACGTGACGTATTTTGTATATTGGGGTTTTTGATGAAAATTGCGGGGATTGTAAATTTGGAATCTTTAGAAAGATTGCAGAATATTACCTACATATATTTTTTTAAAATATAATGCCTAATAAATAAATCAAATTACGAACATGCAGTTGATACACACACGCACACATATAATGTGCGGATGATTAAATGGTCGATTTTTGTCAACAAATCCTTGTCAATAAACTTGTATTTCTTGTTTTCTGTATGTTTAAAATAATCCTAACAATAACGGTTTATGAGGTTACTGACCTATTCTTGATGTTTTGGTTTCGTTTTAAAGTTATTTTTGTTTGGGTTTCATGACATGATATACAGTCAAAATCATTAATTTGGAAAAATCCACACTTCTGTCAATAATAATTATAAATTATAAGATAATACGACTTTCTTCATATTATTATGATTTCACTAAAAAGGCAAAAATATTTTGTCGGCCTAAAATGCTTTCTTGGCTAAACTGCAGCACCGTTTTGAATGTAATTTGGTTTGCAAATATGTAGTCAAACATTCAGAATCAAACATAGGCAACATTTTTTTTCATAAAAAGTCGTTATTTTCTATTGTCTGTACAGAGCGTCACAGACTAAGGTCACAGATGTAGATTTAAACTATAATCAATGGAGCGTTTGGCATTTTTTAAGCCGATTACGTAAAAAATATTTATAACAGCCCTGAAGCTATTTTTTCTGTGTGTTTGTTCTTCTTTTTTCAAAGATTTTTCCATAAAAAACTATACAAGTTAGATTTTAGAAGATTTACCTGTGGTTGTTTCCGTCTCTTAATATCGTTGATAGCTGGTTGGCAGACAACTAGATTTTTGCAGGTACCCTGTACGCCATTTTTGATACAGGGCTGTCCTAAAAAGCAAAACATGAAATTTAATATCGGAAGCAAAAAAATAATGAATTAATAGGAACTTAAATTAATTCACATTTTCTGTATACTGTGAAATCAATATGAAGTGCTGAAAATATTTTATTTAGTAGCAGATGTCCCGACGAGGATAATATTAGGTATGTGAAATTGGCACACAATTTTATGAAAATAATATTTTTTTCAAGTCGAGTTTCGCAATCGTTATAAGTAGGTAAGTAGTAATTAGTTAGTACTAAAGGTGCACTTTACAGGAATTTTGCGATATGGATCTTTTGCCTCAACACGTTGAGAGCAATTTTTTTGCAATGATATTTTTATGATTTTGAGCAATCTTAATCTTAATATCTTAATACTATTATAAAGGCGAAAGTTTGTATGGATGTATGGATGTTTGTTACTCTTTCACGTAAAAACTACTGAACCGATTACAATGAAATTTAGCACACATATAGAGGGTAACTTGGATTAACACATAGGATAGGTTTTATCCCGGAAATCCCACGGGAACGGGAACTATGCGGGTTTTCCTTTGAAAATGCGGGCGAAGCCGCGGGCGGAAATCTAGTTCTAATATATTATACAATTTTAGCATTTATGTAATAAAATAGGGAAGCGTTACGCGATTTCAAGGGCAAAAAAACATAACAAAATATTGTCGCGATGACAACCTCTTCCATATTTGAAGTTGGTAAAAAATAATCACCAGAGTTTATTTCGCTAATAAAATATGTATCGGAACTTCATGTTCTGACCGTGTTCACAAATGTCACACGAAGTGATGACTGTGGATGATATTATGTGGTACTTACATCCTTACTTACATCATTCTATATTTCACATTTTAATTGTAATCCACATTTAAAATAAAAATTCCACATAGGTAAGTACGCAAAAAAATAGGTACGTATACTAATTATAAATTTATAAAATATAGCTGTTAACTACCTATTTATTATTTTTCTATGAAAAACCATCGCAAAATTTTCCGTCTAATTAATTTTAATGTCTTAAGGCCGCTGCATACGTGACGGGAAAATACCTCGGACGGGACGTGAGCGGGACGGGCACGTGATTGCCTCGTTCACAACGGGAACGTGGTGCAAACGCATACGCACCGTGACGTGATTCTGATCTAACGTGCTAGTGTTGTGACCAACGAAAGATGGATTTTTCAATTGAAGAATTGGCTTTAATTGCTATTCCGTTATATAACCAAATATTCGACCGAATTATTTGTTTGTGAAAATTTATAATAGCTGCTATAATTTTGTAATGGGATCTAGTTTTGTGTAATATAAAATTATTTATTGTAATTTACAATATATTTGTATGCTCAATTACGAGCCAGAATGTTTAAGAGTCTATGTAATATGTACCTGCCTAACATCTTTGTAATCTACATTCTGCAAATAAAATTATTTTGGCATTTTAAACATAAAATACGTAATTCAGAACACGATGAAGTGTCACAGGAATCATCATAGGTGAAAAGGACTATAGTTAGGAATACCACAATATATTGATTAAAATAACACTAACCGTTTTCACTGAATGATAATTCCACAGCAACTTTACGCCATAAATAATTTTTATATTTTGTTTCTAAATATTGTGGGTTCGCTAAATTATACAAAGCTGGATATGAGCGTACACATTCGATCAGTTTTTCATCGTCCATTTTCGATAGGAGTTGGAAGGCGTCACTATTATCTCTCCGGCACGAACGGAGCGACTGTGCATACGTAGCGAAATCACGGGCGGGACGGGGCACGCACGGGGCGGGACGGGACGGGGACGTGCTAAACATCGTCGGTGACGATATTTTTCCCGTCCACGTTCCCGGCCCGTCGATGTTCCCGTGACATATACGTTTTTGGATACATTTTGTATTCAACGATGTTTCCAAAACTTCCCGTCCCGTCCCGTCCGGAAAAAATCCCGTCACGTATGCAGCGGCCTTTAGTCAGAGCAATTACCTACCTGTAATAACTCGAATTATACAGATACAAATCTTATATAATTACTATATGTATATATACACGTAAATATGAGTAATATAATAATATATTGTACCTATAATATCTGTATGTTTGCCTATGCACACTGCTAATTGGATTTTGATGCAGTTCACTGATACAGGCATAGCTTAAGTAATAACAAATATATTTTTTTCCTTCTATCTATGCAGATAAATCCGCGGACAAAAGCTACATCAATATGAAGTAAACAATTTAAAATTCTGACCTATAAAAACGTGTAACTGTTCCATAAATTAAAATAATAGCGCCATAGTTTATAAAAAAAAACAACCTTCACAGCTAATTAATAAACCATTTAACTACTTATAAAATAAAAAAAAAAAAACAGTTTTGCGTCGTACCTACCTTCATATTGTCCATTCGACGCACATATTAGAGCGAAAAACACAAACACCAACATTGTCACAACACTAGCACACTTTTTAACACTAATTTATTTATAAATTATTATTTTACGAGTTAATCATCCATGTTGTCTTTATAAAAGCTACGAAGCGACTGGCATTATAATAATTACTCTGTGGTCTCGACTGTCAACTTTTTGCGTTTGACATTTGATATGGCGGGAAAAATCTTGTTTATTCTTCTCACGTACAGATAAAACATGAATCATGCGTGCGAATTTGTTTACGTCACGATCATGGTCACGATGATGCGTAGGTAATTTCTACTTTACTTCCCTACTAATATTATAAATGTGAATGTAAGTTTGTATGCCATAATATTAGGCATTAGGATAGTTTTATGCAGTGTGAACACTTTGCGATGGGCCCCGGAGGGAAAGTATTTTTGAATGCAGTTCTATTTCTTTTGAGGAATTCGGGAAATTTTTGTGAGTATCGACACAGAATAATAACTAATTAACTAGTAACTAGCTAGTAGGTATATCTATATTTAATAATAATAGCATTAATTATATTTTGCTAGACAATCACGGGCTTCGATTTAATTTTATATTGTTGGATTTACCCCGACATTCCCTACCCAATGCATCGTTTTTTTAAAGTCCACCCCGGCTTCGCCCGTGGTACATATTTACGTTTTCTCTACATAAAAACCATCCTCGTACTTCAAGGAATATAATAAAAAAAGAATTATCGAAATCGGTTCAGCCGTTCTCGAGTTATGCGCTTATCGTCTCAAACTGTTTGGTCTGTGTAGCGCATGTCGCTGTATCGCGGCTGCCGAGTAGGTATACCTACTCGGCAGCCGACCGTCACGCGACATGCGCTACACAAAGCAGTGTTCGGAACCGTTCGAACAGTTTCACTTTTACCGTGGTTTCATAAAACCACATATTTTAATTTTGTATTTTTCAATATTTCTAGTATTTTATATGTTGTGTAGGTATAATAAGAGCACATTTTGTCACTTGCAGGCATTATCTATACTAATATTATAAAGCTGAGGAGTTTGTTTGTTTGTTTGAACGCGCTAATCTCGGGAACTACTGGTCCTATTTGAAAAATAATTTGGAAAATCCAAAAGTGCACGCCTCATAATTTTTTTTAATAATTATTTATTAATTATTATTTTTGTTTATTTAATAACAATTAAACCACATCGAATCAGACCCTGAAAAATGAAAGGGTTCTATTCCTGAGCATACTCAAGCGTAAGAGAAAAAAAAAAGACTCGATTAGTAAAGTATTTCGGTCGCTATCGTGTTAACAAGAAAATCCTCCGCACATACAGACACACGGACGTCCAAGATAGAACTTTTTTAAACTGTTTTTTAACTAGTTTAAATAACAAAAATGACATCAAAAATATCATGAATGTTAAAAATAGTGTTTTTTCTTAATATGTGTGTGTATGTATTATCTTACAAGTGCAATGTATGATACATAAAGACATTTTAAGTTTGAAAAATCAGATGTTTTGCGCGAAGTGACAGTAGTACCCACCTCAACGCTTCGCTTATGAGGCGTGCAATTATTTCGGTGTTAGATAGCCCATTTATCGAGGAAGGCTATAGGCTATATATTATTACGCTTATAACAGGAGCGGAGCCACGCGGGTGATCCCACGAAGCCCAGCTTACTTACTAAAACCTCCTCTTGAATCACTCCATCAATTTAAAAAACCGTATCAAAATCCATTATGCAAGATTTAGGGATATAGGGACAGAGAAAGCGACTTTGTTTTATACATAGGTAGGTACTAATACTTACTACAAGGTACAATTACTAGGTATAATAGTAGGGGAGCCCAGGATGCTAAATGTGGATTTACTCGAGCGTCACGGGAACCTATTAGAATTGGTAGATTAGACCATAGCGAGAAAAAAAGGTCCTATAATGTTTTCACTTTTAGCGGTGGGGAAGGGTTTTTTGATTTTTTTTAATTTAAAAAAGAAAAAAATTGGCTTGGAAATACTCAAGCGCATTAGATATTGATATTTTGCATGCTCCAGGACGTCACTGAAAAAAAGTATACGTTAATCTGACGATTTAAGTGGCGATTTAATCGCTATGAAGAAAGGGTAAAAAATTAAAGTAATATTATTCGAGCGCGTCAGATTAATATATGGGGGGGTTAATTACAATATAAGAAGTCCCCATTTCGCTAATCTGACGATTCGAGCTCAACCTTAGGGAATTATGGATTATTCAAATTTTCCAGCGGGGCCCCTGAGCGCACCCACCAACCATAACTGCTCATATTGACTAGAGGTACTAATGAATAGCTAAGGTACCGTCCCTTATAGTAATCTGACGCGCTCGAGTAAATCCCAAAATCCCCTCTTGGCCTCCCCTACTATAATTACTAATTAGCTATTATTACTACGTAAACTCAAACTCAAACATTTCTGTATTCAATTAGACTTCTTAGAAGCACTTTTGAAACGTCATTACATATTTTTAACATATTATTATTTATTACCGATTCGGAAAGCAGTATCTATGGAGAAGAACCGACAAACTCCATAGTTGCTGTGTAATTGTAGCTCAATGTTATGTCCTACACTTTTTTTCTTACTAGTAACCAACTTTAAAAAAAAAAACGATTTCCGTTTTATTTTCGCCAATCGGTTTTATCGATAAATAATAATCAAACGTGGACAAAGCCGCGGAATACTAGTTAAAGCATATAATAACGTTTTCCGGGTTTTGTAGTATTTGTAAATAAAATCTATTTTTATCCGACTTCCAAAAAGGAGGAGGTTAACAATTCGGCCGGTATTTTTTATTCCAAAATAGATAACCTTGAAGTACGAGGATGGTTCTTACGTAGAGAAAACGTAAATATGTACCACGAGCGAAGCCGGGGCGGACTGCTAGTTTGTAAATAAAATCTATTTTTATCCGATTTCCAAAAAGGAGGAGGTTAACTATTCAGCCGGTATTTTTTATTCCAAAATAGATTACCTATGTAGATAATGTATGTATGATATTTTCGCAATTGCGTATATAACTAGTAGGTAGCTGTAGCTGATATTTTATCTAAAAACGTGGACGAAGTCGCAGTATTATTATTAAACAAAACTACTATGAAATGTATTATAATTTATACATAATTATTTATCCATTAATATCCAACCTTAATTACAAATAAATCACTTCATTAATTATTAGATCAATATATATAATAAATGGTTGGATTATCTATACTAATATTAAACTGCGCCAAAAGGTTTGCAATCAAAATTCCAAACATGATTCAGCACTATGACGTCACTTGTAAGCTGTCTTGTCTGAATTCTCATCTGCACTCAAGTGTGAGTGCAGATGAGAATTCGAAAGTACAGGTAGAGATTTTTTCCATAAATTTAACTCAATTTGATTGACATTTGAGTGCTATAGCTCTATTATAATATGTACCACGGGCGAAGCCGCGGCGGACCGCTAGTCTATACTAATATTATATAGAGGAAAGGTTTGTAATTATATATGTATGTATAGTTTTCACGCATAAACTACCGGCTCGATTTTGATGAAATTTGGCACAGATAATCTACCCTGAGAAAGAACATAGGCTACCATTTATAGCGAAATATGTACCTCGGGCGAAGCCGGGGCGGACTGCTAGTTGAATATGTTGTATATGGATTGTAGATGCGTAGTTGCGCCTATTTTAGTTCTTACTTAGATTCTACGCCAATTTTAAAACAAATACACCTTTCTTGTATCATAAAAATAATTAATTTATAGTTTATTAGAAACTCAGACCGGCTTGAAACAATATTAGTCGTGTTTTTTCCTTGTAGCGTCATTGAATACGATTTGTAAAGGTTCTTCATACGACAAGCGGTTATATGGGCTAGCATGGTGGATTATGGCAACTAGATCTAAGGCAAATTACTGCAATAAATGAAAAAGACGTGTGGCACTCGGGGACTGCCGCGGTAAAGCTATTGCATAGCATGCCTTCAAGCCACACCTCCGCGGTGCCCGTCGGAGTGGGGAGCGTGAGGTCTTTTCGTTACGGAATTTCTCGATTCGGTCCCCGCGCTCAAGGCCCGCGATAGAAGCTATGCAATAGGCAATAGCTTAATAAGGAGCTGAAGAAAATGACTTGATTGTGATATTTTGCACTAAATTGCATTCTTAAAAAGAGTGAAGTCCCGTGTCCCTTTGTGGGGTAAGGAGCAGATGCGTACATCTGTTTCTGTGGTTTCACTGATCGATTTTCTTTAGAGACAATTAGGTGATCAGCCTTCTGTGTCCTTCCAGACCAAGATATTCATTAAAAATAAATCCTTATTTTATAAATTTGAAAGTGTGCAAGTTTTTTGCCTTTTGCACGCCTCATAAGCGAAGCGTTGAGGTGGGTACTACTGTCACTTCGCGCAAAACATCTGATTTTTCAAACTTAAAATGTCTTTATGTATCATACATTGCACTTGTAAGATAATACATACACACACATATTAAGAAAAAACACTATTTTTAACATTCATGATATTTTTGATGTCATTTTTGTTATTTAAACTAGTTAAAAAACAGTTTAAAAAAGTTCTGTCTTGGACGTCCGTGTGTCTGTATGTGCGGAGGATTTTCTTGTTAACACGATAGCGACCGAAATACTTTACTAATCGAGTCTTTTTTTTTCTCTTACGCTTGAGTATGCTCAGGAATAGAACCCTTTCATTTTTCAGGGTCTGATTCGATGTGGTTTAATTGTTATTAAATAAACAAAAATAATAATTAATAAATAATTATTAAAAAAAAATTATGAGGCGTGCACTTTTGGATTTTCCAAACTTTTTTTTAAAGTGGCAACGGAGCGATTTTATGCTTGATTGTATAATTTATGAATCATCTGCGGATTTATATGGATTATAATAATATGATTTTTGTATCTGAAGAATTGAACATAGTTAGGAGTTCTAAAGATTGAGAATAAGCTAAGAGTTAATATATGTATAGTTAACTAGCGGTCCGCCCCGGCTTCGCCCGTGGTACATATTTACGTTTTCTCTACATAAAAACCATCCTCGTACTTCAAGGAATATAATAAAAAAAGAATTATCGAAATCGGTTCAGCCGTTCTCGAGTTATGCGCTTACCAACACATTTTGCGATTCATTTTTATATATAAGATTATAAAAATAGCTCCTATTCAATGTTTTCTGCTGCCCGTATGAAATGTCATTATGAAAAAGTAATTGTGTTTTTTTACTCAAACACGTTTACTGAGCCACAGGCTGCCTGTTTAGATAATAAATAAGGCTCAAAGGTATCTTTATTATTTACTTTTATAAAACTTATACCATATATTATGTCGCAGGCAAATTGTATTATTTCGCAGTTTACAAAAGCTCGGCATTTTGTAAAATGCTTGGAATGGGAGCGTTTCATGTAACATTGGAGTACTTTCAATATCAGTTTAAAGTTTTTTGATATCTGTAATAGTTACCATTGACCGCCTCCTTGGTACAGTGGTTGACGCGTGAGCGTAGAACCGAGGGGTCTGGGTTCGATTCCCGGTGGAGATGAAGAAAAAAAAATGTCTCGGTCTGGCAGGACACAGAAGGCTGATCACCTACTTGTCCCTAAAGAAAATCGATCAGTGAAACAGATGTATGAATAATGCATCTGCCCCTTACCCCACTGGGGGACACGGGACTTCAGTCACTTCACTACTAATAGTTACGAAATAATCGCCTGTGCACACGTCTAAACGAAATATTTTGTTTGTTTCAAACATCGCAGCCTAATTTTTTTTTCAGCTATACACATAGGCTTCATATTTTCAGCCTGGGTCAACACGGGCGAAGCCGAGAGAACCGGCTAGTAAATAAAACGAATGAATGCTTGAAATATGACTTTATTTTTTTATTAAGACTTATAACTAGTCACATACACGTTTAACAATAAAACATACATGCTATAAAAAAAAATAAAAAAATACGTGTGGCACTCGAGGACTGCCGCGGTAAAGCTATTGCATAGCATCGCATCGCTGTGCCGGTTGGAGTGGGCGCTGTTAGGTTTCTTCGTTACGGAATTTTTACATTCGGTCGCCGCGCTCAAAGTCTGAGATAAAAGCTATGCAATAGCTTAATATGTATTAAATTCGGAATAGTTATTTATTTAAAAATTACATCGAATTCAGCTTTTATTTAACAGCAAACTAACACATGGCTTTGTATTTTATTGTGTTTGATTTTACACGAGTAGGTATATAATATATTTAGAAATTAAAGATTTTAACGTAGTATCTACCTCTATACTAATACATATTATAAAGCTGAATTTGTTTGTTTGAACGCGCTAATCTCGGGAACTACTCCGAGTTGAAAAATTATTTCAGTGTTAGATAGCCCATTTATCGAGGAAGGCTATAAGCTATATAACATCACGCTAAGACCAACAGGAGCGGAGCAATGCGGGTGAAACCGCGGGGAACAGCAAGTAATGAATAAATCGCGTTTAAAATCCGTTAAAATCTTTAATTTCTACATGGCTTTTTCTTTCTAATTCTTCTTTTTCATTATCTAATCAAGATGATCTATTTCCACCGCTTATAGTCATCATCTGGCCACACGGTGTCCACGATCCAATCTATATACGGCGCTACTTTAGTATACGTCGCTGGGACTCCCTTCCCACAAGTGGGCCCAAAGGACACCACGGCTACAACTACGTACGTACAGTTGAGATTCTTGGCTTTTGCCATTACTGGACCACCGCTGTCGCCCTGTAAGCCATTATTAACACTTATTAATCTAGAAGACGTCCAATATACTAATATTATAATAAATCTATATAAGTAAGTATATAAAACTCAAAGGTGACTGATATAGTGATCTATCAACGCACAGCCCAAACCACTGGACGTTTCGGGCTGAAATTTGGCATGCAGGTAGATGTTAGGACGTCCGACGTAGGCATCCGCTAAGAAAGGATTTCCCGAAATTCTTGCGGGAACGGGGAAAAACGAGGATGCACGTACAAAGTCGTGGGCGGAAGCTAGTAAATAAATAAAGCTGAAGAGTTTGTTTGTTTGAACATGCTAATCTCAGGAACTAGGTACTGGTCCGATTTGAAAAATTATTTCTTATTTTGATGTGTTCGTTATTGCCAGGAGAAGGCAATAAAGAAATCAAAGGAAATCAAATTCTTATGAAAGAAAATCTCGAGAAAGCCACAAAATACGAAAATATTACTGCCATGTAAACTTCACGGGTTTGGCAATTTGCGCGAAGACAACGACAACGTCGAGTCAGCTAAAACTCAGGTCATAACTTTTGATTTCATATTTTTGTGGATGAATAGTTGTCAATATACGTGGGCCACACTGAAAGTTTTGCGTAACTAATAAATAAAACAATTTATTTGTCTGATATTATATTTACTACTTTTTAAAGTATTCTCCGTTACATTTAAAACACTTTTTCATCCGTTCAAACCATTTCTTGAAACATGAGGACCATTGGTCCGAGGGTATGTTTTCTGCGTGCTGTTTGAAAGCAACCACGGCCTCTTCTGGCCACGTAAATGTCGAACCACTCATTGAATCATAGATTTTTGGGAAAAGGAAGAAATCGCAAGGTGCTAGGTTGGGATTGCGTGCGGCATGAGTCACGTGCTCTATGTTTTCAGAAGCCAAAAATGACTTTGTTTTGTTCGCGGTGTGCGCCGAAGCACTGTCGTGGTGCAACAAGATGCGACTTCTAGGTCGCTTTTCTCTTATTTTTTCTAAGACATTGGGCAAACGCGCGTCGCGTTATATCGTCGTATGATCTATAAGTTTATTATAACTCCTTTATTTATTTATTTTTATATATTTATGTATATAATATGTAGTCATAAGTAACTCCTTTCGTCCCAACTCGAAGCCTTTATTATAAAGGGGGCACTGAAAAACAGCGCTGCCAATGTTCCTGGACGTTGCAGCATATGCTGAGCTGCCTCCTTTTTGTCAGGGTCGTATGACACACCTTAATAAATGTAGTTATCATTCTATTTTTTTTTGTACGTGTTTTTCATGTTATTAATTTAAGTATTTGCTTCTTTTATTGTATTGATTTCTTGTGTTGATTTCTTATTGCGATGTTTTCTTATTTTACTTGTACGGTTTTATGTTTTATGTCTATGTATGTGTGTGTGTTGTGCTGTCTCTGATAAATAAATGTTTCTTTCTTTCTTTCTTTCTTTCTTTCAAACAAATAGTGGTGTACCACTCGGCATTAACAGTCTTTTGTTACTCAAGTGGATAGTGCAGACAGGATTCGTCTTAGAGAAAAATAATGCAATCATTTGTTTGCCGACCCTTCTCGCCTGCCTCAATTTGGTTGGTTTGCTGTCACTTTCAAACACCCACAAAGAATATTGGTGTTTTCTTTCTGGAATAAAACCATGTATTCATATTTTATATCCTGTCACGATATTATACACGGCATTAGAATGTGCGTAATTGTACTTTAATAGCATTTCTTAACACCAATCCTCTCGATGTCGTTTTTGTTCTGGAGTGAGTTGGGAGCGATCCACCGGCAACCAAGCTTCCTAACTTTGAAATGTTCATGTAAAATTTTCTGAATTTGGCTCATACCAATCCCCAAATGTCCTCGAATCTCCTAATAAGTGATATGGCAATTTTCTTAAATTAGTCGTCTGACGGTAGCCATATTTTCCTCCGTGATCGCAGTTGAGGGTCGACCTTCACGAATTTCATCATGGAGAGAAACACGGCCGCGATGAAATTCAGCATATCAATGCCTCACAGTGCTCAAATGAGGTGCTTCCCTCCCAAAAGTATTTTGAAGGCGAGCAGTGCAAGCTTTCGGAGAAAGCGAACTTCTAAAATCATCAAAAATCATCGCCCTAAAATTGTTTCGTGTTAGTTTCGTTTTTGCTAGGGACAACGAACTTCAACTTGAGATAAAAAAAATTGACAAGCTCTTCCCGCCAAATTTTTTTTTTCCTCAATTTATGAGACTTCATATGTTAAAAAAATATAACATTCGAAATTCAAACATTTATGGGTGGCCAGAAACGCAAAACTTTTAGTGTGCACTAGGTAGTTGTCACTTGTCACTGTTTCCTGTCCGAGCATGCTTAGCTGTCGCATTTAAATGCCGCGTTCCTTTGAATCGTGGCGCATTCGTACGAATCGTGCCTAGGGGCTCTGACGTTGTTTATACGACGTTTGACACAACTACCTTCACTTTGTTAATAGTCGTTGACTTGCGGTGATTTGTTATCAACTGTCTACACCAATTAGGCAGTTGTGTAGAATCGCAGTACATTTTTATTACATTAAAATATTGAACCCGGCCTCCCGTGTACATTTCTAAAAAAAATAAAAAATAGTCACCTTGCAAGTATCCGTGAACTTATCTTGTGGATTTTTGCCCATGCCCGTGATGCCCTGCCCGCAGACCATAGTCGCTTCGTTCCATTTGAAGTGCTTCTTCTTGAACTGATCTATGCATATTTTGTTCGGCACTATTTTTATCTGTGTCTGTGGAATAGAGAAAGAAAGAAAACTGAATCCACTGCGGGTAACGCAACGTGTGTTCGCGGTTCTACAGAATAACGTCTATGGATAAAACTGAAAAATTAAGATTAATTTATCGATATTATACGTATTTTTCCAGGATAAAAAGTATCCTATTTAATGCCCAGGATAATAAGGTATAATTATACCTAGTTTCATCGAAATCGAACCGTTAATTTTCACGTGATGTCAGCATATACAGACAGACAGACAAACAATTTTTTAATCACATATTTGGGTTTGGTATCGATCCAGTAACACCCCCTGCTATTTATTTTTTCAATATTTTCAATGTACAGAGTTGACTCTTCTACAGATTTATTATACATAGTATATGTAATAGATTATTTTGCTGTTTTTTGACGATTCAAAAGTGCTTCTAAACGAAGTCTACCTAGTTACAGAAATAAATATTTGAATTTGAGTTTGTGATAAAAATATTGTAAGGTACAACAATATACGTAAAAAAAAGCTATTAATTGATTTCATTTAGATACCTTCAAGAGTGTGTCTGAGGTGTTTCCCGCCTGCGCGGTCTGGCCCCACCCGGCTACAATGCGTGGAGTGTCTAGCTCAATGTCTGGCAGCGGCAGACAGGCTGGACGAATGAACTCGGAGAAAACTACTCTGCAGGGTTTCATGAAAACACAAAGGTAAATTCAAATATGCGCAATGACATGTACTATACTTAATACATAGCTAGGTAATTATGATAAATTTCTAGTTTAATTTAATATTCAAGCATTTTAATTATTGAACATAAAATCATCCAAAAATGTTACTATTATAGCTTTATTTATTAAAGTACTTTTGTAGCTATTGTTAAAAAAAATGATTTTTATTTTAACTAAACTTGAAAATGAAATAACATTTCTTTTTTTACTAATTTGTGTAAGTTTTGGGTAAAATTGGCATATAAATTATAAAATTAGTAGGTACTAGGAAGTAAACTAGCAAGAACTTGCTTACCAGACCCTTACCTTCTATCCAACTCGACAAGCCCGATGTCATTGGTCTGATTGGCGAGAGAGTACAGACTATGGGGATACCACTTAATTATGTTGTACAGGATACCATCCCGAACGTCTGTCTTTTTAATTGTCCCAAGTAGTGCGTATTTTATGAGTTTACTAGAATAAAAAAAAACATTTAGCGACAATCATCACTTTACACGTTAACTATACCCCAGCTATGTCCAAATAGTCAATTTATTTGTTTTATTTATTTTGACGTGACAACGTCTTATAATTCGATAGAGCCGGCTGCACGCACGAAAAACATGACTCATGCGGCGTTACCTCGCACTGAGGCGTTCCATGTACCTAAGGCTTGAAGTGCGAGCGAGAGCGCGGAACGAGCGACAAAGAAGCACAATCGGACGTTGTCACGTTCAACTATCGTCAGTAAACCGACTTTACAGACAACCAATTTTTTTTTAATTATAAAAATTCAACATGACTTACTAACTAGCGTGCAACTGTCTATACAGGGTATCCCACTATTGGTATACTAAGCGCGAAGGGATTTGTAGTTTTGCATACACTGATCACGTAAAAAATACTTAAACAACAAAATTACGCCAAAAATTTTTTGCTTAATTTTTCCTTAAAATCCATGTTTTCGTCTCTAGCTTCGCGCAGCCGGCATATACCGCTTCGCTAATGTGAGCATTTTGTCTATGACAACACAATCTTAAACGATAGCTCACGTGTGGGTGGAAAAGTTGAGCAGGTTGCTTGTTAGGGGTATACACATAGAGTTTTGAGAATTCGTCTATTTGTCAAAAAAATTCGTCTGGAATTTTATAAGTATTTTTTACGTACTCAGCGTATGCAAAACTATAACCTCCTTGGGGCTTAGTATACCGTTGCTGGGACACCCTGTATAGCTCATGTGTTATTCAGATGTATAACCTTTATTCCTGTAAAGTTATATCCAAATCAACATATTATAACAACAGACATGAGTAAAATCATCCATTCATACTTACAAACTTTCGCTTTTATAATAATTCTAGCTTTCCGCCCGCAGCTTCGCCCGCGTTTTCAAAGAAAAACCCGTTCCCGTAGGATTTCTGGGATAAAACCTATCCTATGTCCTTTCTCGGGTATCAAAATATTCCTATACCAAATTTCATGCAAATTGGTTCAGTAGTTAAGGCGTGATTGAGTAACAGACAGACAGACAGAGTTACTTTCGCATTTATAATATTAAGTTTGGATGAAATGTATTATTATGTAAATTGTAAGTTAATAAAAGAATGTGCGTAACGAGCGTGTCACTTCTTTGGCAAGATTCAAATATTCCAAAATCGTCGCCTTACTCCATGACGTGCTGTATTGTCATGTCGTGACCTTGAAGTTTTACTCTCAACGCGCCTTCAAAAGCTTTTAAATACATCGCAAGTTATTATAAAACTTGTAAAAAGGAAAACAAAAAAATGTTGTGTGGTTTTATGAAACCACGGTAAAAGTGAAACAGGCACAAAATTATCGTATTTGTACGGACGGTTCGACCGTCACGCGACATGCGCTACACAGACCAAAAAATTTGAGACGATGTAATAAAAGTTTCACTTTAAAAACTTACTGAAATGGTTCTTGTAATACGTGAGCAGCTGTCAAAATGAACTTATCACTGATGAGAGACCCTGCGCCGATCCAAATGATATCGTTTGTGTCGTTTTCAGTCATTGAGTGACAGCCTAGCGATGCCTGTAAGTACAATTTATAAGTGAAAAACTTTTTAAACAAAAAAAAAATAGCCCTGCGTATTTCGTCGTTCCACGGTTACGCTTGACTAATTGTGAAAATATAATAAAACCGGTACAAGTGTCATAATGGTTATAGGTTATATCGCTAAACTAATGTACTTAGAAAAATTTTCTTCGTCTCTACCGGGAATCGAACCCAGGACTGTACCAAAGAGGCAGTCATATAAAAATAAGCGGTTGTAAAAGTCTTACCATATGTGGAAACTCTCTTGCTACAG
The DNA here is from genome assembly GCA_029959065.1 of Colias behrii. Classification (NCBI taxonomy): domain Eukaryota; kingdom Metazoa; phylum Arthropoda; class Insecta; order Lepidoptera; family Pieridae; genus Colias; species Colias behrii. Next base: position 935,234 of record JARWMC010000022.1, read on the forward strand.
CATCTGTACCACCAATGATACGATACACATCTCCTGCTTCTGGGCAAGTACTGACGCGCTCGTACTCGTCTGGGTTGTCCTTGGCCGACACACACTTGTCCGTGTAGCGCTGGTTCTCGAGGCATTCTGCAAAGCATTTTATCAATGAAGACAATGTATATATATCTATTTCATAGATACACTACAAGAAAAATCATATACACAAACAAATACACTTTGACATCCATACTAATATTATAAATGCGAAAGTAACTCTGTCTGTCTGTCTGTTACTCAATCACGCCTAAACTACTGAACCAATTTTCATGAAATTTGGTTTGGAGATATTTTGATACCCGAGAAAGGACATAGGCTACTTTTTATCCCGGGAAAATGACACAATCCCGGAAATCCCACGGGAACAGGAACTATGCGAGTTTTTCTTTGACTGCGCGGGCGAAGCCGCGGGCGGAAACCTAGTATTTTATAAAATTACTAAGAACTAGCTGCGCAGTGCGCTCCGCGGTTTCACCCGCGTAGCTCCGCTCCTCTTCGCGTGATGATATATTATAGCCTATAACCTTCCTTGATAAATGAGCTATCTAACACCGAAATAATTATTCAAATCGGCCCAGTAGTTCCTGAGATTAGCGCGTTCAAACAAACAGACAAATTTTTCAGCTTTATAATATTAGTATAGATTTACCAACTTTTCTACAAACAGAAAAATCGTATAAAAATCATATACACAAACAAATACACTTTGACATTTAAAAAATTAGTACTAGGCCATTTGATTATAAAACCAGTCGTTCCAGAGGTTATAAGGACAAACAAACATCGTATAAAATGCTTTTTGATGTATTATTATTGGTATTAGTCTCTATACTAAGAATAACTCTATGTACTCAAATTCAAATTACATTTATTTGTAAGAATGTAGTTACCAATTATAGATGTTATGATTACAATATTATAATATGTGGCTTATACATTCTTTTCATTGATTGGGTGTGCGAGTATTACAACAAATAATTAATCTGTTTACCTAAGGGCTGATTCTTCAATCCTTGGTTAAAACTTATTCGTCGAATAATGTATAAAACTACCATTTTAAAAACCTATTCTAATTGCCCGTAGGTATTTGACAGTTTACGTGACAATTTAATATTATCGTGTAATAGGTTTATTGGACGGATAAGTTTTAACCAAGCATTGAAAAATCGGCCCTAAATGTACACAAAACTAGATTTCCGCCCGCGGCTTAGCCCGCGTTTCCAAAGAAAACCCCGCATAGTTTCCGATCCTGTGGGATTTCTGGGATAAAAAGTAGCCTATGTTTTAATCTGGGTCTTCAGTTACCTACACACCAAAGGACATCGGCCACTGCCCATACATACCAAGACCTGACTATGAAATGTCGCGACCATGATTAATATAGGGCTTAAATGGTTCGCCTAACCACCCTTAGCAATCCCACATTGCAAATATATTATTTGAAAGTGGTGGAGCTTAGAATTTTTACATAATTTGCCATTTTTGAGGTTATGGCTACGTATATAATGAATATGGTTTAGAGTTATACCTACAGCCATAACTAAATTCTAAGGGTGGACGACGTAGCCTATGTTATTTATTTGATTGATATATAAGCCAATACAACACAAATAATAAACAAAATCATGTTTTTCAGCTACGCGTCAGTCATGTCATGTGTCATCTAACCTTTGTGACTTGTGTCTATTATGCCGGTAAAAAATACGTTCCGTTTTACATATTTTAGGTATATTATTAAATGTATTTATGGCAAAAAATATTTTTTAAATCTATAAATTATATCTTTCTTACTGTTTTTGCTATTAAATATGATAGGTGAAATAAAACAAAGAAATATATATTATTATTCTAGTATTTTTTTAAACGTAATCGCTAATTAACTCCCGCTGCGCTGTGAAAACGAAACGCATGACACAGGTAAAAATGAAAGACGTTTGGATGCGTTCAAACAATGTTATGAATTTGAGTTTATTTATTAATAATACATAACATTTTCCCGGCCCGAAAAAAATAAGTTAGACCCCGTTAGTAAAAGCACGCATAAATTACTATTTTTTGATACACCGATGATTAATGTTCGCATTCAGGTCATATGTGGCCATCCTCCTTTCATTGTAATTACTTTAACGTGAAATAATAACAAACATCCATCCACTTTCGCATTTATAATATTAAGTAGGATTAATTAATCACTCTATGCTATACAGGGTGTCCCACTGTTAGTATACTAGTCTCAAAGGAGGTTATAGTTTTGCATACGCTGAGTACGTAAAAAATACACCCATAACAAGCAACCCGCCCAACTTTGCCATCCGCACGTGAGCTTTCTTTTAAGATTATGTTTTCATTGATAAAATGCTCACATTAGCCATGCGGTATATGCCGGCTACGCGAAGTTAGAGAAGAAAACATGAATTTTAAGGAAAAGATTCGCAAAAAAATTTTGACGTAATTTTTTTGTTTAAGTATTTTTTACGTGATCAGTGTATCCAAAACTACAAGTCCCTTCGCGCTTAGTATACCGATAGTGGGACACCCTGTATAGTACACTAGTAACTTACTTCTCCAAGCAACATGACTATCCTGTTTTCCCCGTAAGTAAACACGCGGTAAGGGGGGGCACCCCCTCGGCTCCTCCCGTACCGGTGGGGAGGGAGTGTTTCGGCAGCACACTATGGGCTCTCTACCATCGTATCGACATATCTGTGAAGGGGGGATTTGTGTTGTGTCTATACGTCGATAATTATAATAATAGGTGCGTGCTGTTTCACGCGCGTAAATGAGTTTTTCCTTACCTTATATTCTGTGAGAATATCACTATAAAAATTATATCAGTTATCTGTCAGCAGCGGAACTAAATTTCATAAAAAGCACACGTGATTTATTTTCGCATTTTAGTAAATAGATAAAGTAGGTATGGGATTTATCTAAGACTAGCTGTGCCCCGCGGTTTTACCCACATTGCTCAGTTCCTGTTTGTTTTAGCGTGATGATAATATAGCCTTCGATAAATGGGCGCAAAACACTAACACTGAAAGAATTTTTCAAATTGCGTTCAAACAAACAAACTCTTAAGCTTTATAATAAGTATACATCGCATAGTAGAAATACTTTTTATACTATTTAGTATTTACCATGTCTTTAGAGCGCTTGATACCTTCCACGGAACTTAAGAAGAGGTCCCGAAAAGTGCCCGTTCTATGCATGACAAAGTTATTAGGGCAACATGCTATTAACTGCTTTTGTTCATAGAAGCACGACTGAAAGAAACAAAACACTATTAGAAATAAATAAAGAAAAGCGTATGTGCCGAGCAAACATATAGTTAAGTCTACACTAAATTACTATTTACACTAAATTTTTAAATAAACTTAACTACAATTAATATTTATTTTAGTTCATGCAATCCACAATCAGTAAAAAAGTTTAAAATTTCACTGACGTATTTAAACAACGAGACTCACAAAGTCACAATCACTCACAATCGACTATTTAAAGGCCAATAATTTCCGAGGGCGTTGTGAAAAACATTCAGTGAAATTAGCACCTTATTTCGTGTCAGTAATGTTCAAAGTCGTATAGCATAATAGAAAAACTATGCCTAATTCATGCGTGGGTAGAGTTTTATTACGGACAATATTTGAGCGTGATTGTGAGTCTTGTTGTTTATTGTGAGTCAATCATTTCAACTGTACATATTTCACTCCCTCCCGAGATTATTTTTTAGACAAAAAAGTAGTTTTTTTTTATGTTAATAGCAGGCAAACGAGCAGACGGGTCACCTGATGTTAAGTGAACATCGTCGCCCACTTGCACCCACAATACCAGGGGTATGGCGAGTGTGTTGCCGGCCTTTAAGGTAAGTGTACGCTCTTTTCTTGAAGGTCCCCAAATCGTAACTCATTGGAAACACTGCCCGCGGGAGCAGATTCCAAATTTCCGTAGCACGAGGCAAAAAGCTTCTTTTAAAGCGAACTGTTGTTGATCGCCAGCTGTCCAGATGGTATGGATGGAATTTGAGCTTGTGACGTGCTGTACGGTGGTGGAATTCAGCCGCAGGCAGTGTTCCAAACAGTTCTTCAGAGCACTCCCCATGATAAATTTATTTATTTATTTATTTAAATAGGTACACATCACAGCTGACAATTTTGACTAATAATTATTCACAAATTTAATCACATGTTGCGGTAAAATGCCAGCCAAATTGTATGTACACAGCACAATTGAGGTTAAAAAAAAAATTATTAAAAATTACATTATTTAGCACAATTCATAGATCAAGTAAAATATTTTTTTTAAATACATGTCATAAAATAAATTGAATCTAAATCATAGTACAGATAATTAATATCACATCACTATAGCTACAATACATTAAATTACATAAAATACAGTTAAATCAATAAATACCTATATTACATTCAATCACATAAAATAAAATTCATTACTAGACTGGGGTAGAAGCCTTTGAAAATAATGAAGAGATAAAAAAAATCGCAGTCGGATGAAACCCATTAGAAAAGGAGGGGAATATGATAAAAATGTAAGGAAAAATAAATTACGGTCAATCCGAGTTCGGGAAGCGGGAGGGGGGAGCTTTTAAGAGAAAAAAATGGTTTCTCTCGATTTCCGACAAAACTACAAGTACCGGAAGGAAGTTAGCGCGGAAAGTTTTTTTTTTTAATTATTAATATCTCAAAAAATTGCTCCTTAAATGCTCCATCAGAAACTGTAATTGCTCCACTTCTATAATTATTAGTTTATTTACAATTAATTTTTAAAAAAATCCAAATACTGAAAACTTGATTTCCCTATAGAATGAAAAATATTCACTTTTCATAAAAAATTTTTTTACAAAAAAATTGCTCCCGATTTGCTCTATCAATTACAAAAAAAAATTATTTAATTTTGATAATTTTTACAATAATTAACTGAAAAACTATGTTTGCATAGTTAACTACCTACTGCGCTGTGACGTCATCAATTGTCGTTGTGATGCATAAAGGCCATATTTACATGTATCAGCACTGCAGCGATATCTATAGACCTATAGACATATATGTTTATGTTTTCTTATTTATATTATTTACTAGATTTCCGCCCGCGGCTTCGGCCGCGTTTTCAAAGGAAAACCCGCATAGTTCCCGCTAACGCAAACGATAGCAACTTGACACCGAAACATGAAACAAGCGACTGAAACACAAATTAATTAAATATAAATATTTCAGGACAGTTTTCACACACGGCACAATCTGATCCCATACTTAGCTTTCGCTTGTGTTATGGAAACCAGATGGCTGATAAACATACATATATAATTTTAAATAAATACTTATTTAGATAATTAACACCCAGACACAGAGCAAACATCTATGTTCATCACACAAATATTTGCCCCGGGTGGGAATCGAACCCACAACCTCTGGCTTGGAAGGCAGGGCCACTACCAACGCCAACCGGTCAGTCAAAGTAATTAAAAAAAATTACTTGAAGTTTTAATATTACGAATAAACGTGATATGCGAGTTTAGGGATGGGTAGGGAAATGTTTATAAACATACCTATAATAAGAATGATTTTAAATACATACATAATAATATCTGTTCCTTTCAACATTTGCTAGATGAAACTAAATAATTAAAATATTATGTCGCATAGATATTATTAGCCTTTTAAAAATACGGTTCCGTTGTTTATTTAATATTCTATTTTACTTATCTTTCTAATATAAAAATAAATAATTAAATAAAACACAATCATATTACAATTTAATATAAAAGTACCATGAAATGACATTAATAAGTTTTATCATTTAATGCTGGGAATAATATTATTATTTAAAATTTACCTTATGTTGCTATTTATACTCTATATCCATGCGACATATTTTAATTATTTAGTTTCATCTAGCAAATGTTGAAAGGAACAGATATTATTATGTATTTAAAATCATTCTTATTATAGGTATGTTTATAAACATTTCCCTACCCATCCCTAAACTCGCATATTACCTACGTTTATTCGTATTATTAAAACTTCAAGTAATTTATCAATTTGTGTTTCAGTCGCTTGTTTCATGTTTCGGTGTCAAGTTGCTATCGTTTGCGTTAGCGGGAACTATGCGGGTTTTCCTTTGAAAACGCGGGCGAAGCTGCGGGCGGAAATCTAGTAAATAATATAAATAAGAAAACATAAACATTAAGGTCTATAGATATCGCTGCAGTGCTGATACATGTAAATATGGCCCTTATGCATCGCAACGACAATTGATGACGTCACAGCGCAGTAGGTAGTTAACTATGCAAACATAGTTTTTCAGTTAATTATTGTAAAAATTATCAAAATTAAATAATTTTTTTTTGTAATTGATAGAGCAAATCGGGAGCAATTTTTTTGTAAAAAATTTTTTTATGAAAAGTGAATATTTTTCATTCTATAGGGAAATCAAGTTTTCAGTATTTGGATTTTTTTAAAAATTAATTATAAATAAACTAATAATTATAGAAGTGGAGCAATTACAGATTCTGATGGAGCATTTAAGGAGCAATTTTTTAAGATATTAATAATTAAAAAAAAAAAACTTTCCGCGCCAACTTCCTTCCGGTACTACAAGTCCTATAGAAAAATGTTGAATGGCAAAGTTGTAGGTAATTAAAAGTTCTACAACTTTTGTATTCACAATTTTTTCACATAACCTAAAAATTTAGGTGAAAAATTCAAAAAACCAAGTTTTTGGTCTTTTATTTCTATCTACTTCAAAATTTATTTTTTTTCTACGAAATTTGGTGAAAACTTACTTTATTATGTTCCAAATACACTGTAATTTATTTGATTGAAAATATTTATTTTTTCGCCTTATTTTGAATTAATACCAAAAAAACAACCTAATTTTCAATCGAAAAGTCACCCGTCAAAATATCAGCTTTTTTCAAAAACTTGCGGTGCCTTTTATTCATTGAAATCTCTACTTTCATATGGTGTAAAAAAAATAAACACCACCATAGTAAATGTTCTCAGGAAATGCATACAAACAGTCTGAAAATTAGCTTTTACTAAATCAGGCACACTTCTCGAACTACCTGAAATGTTTTTATCGACATCATTTTGCTTTTGAATATGCTGTAAAATATTAAACTTAGAACAGATAATTATTTTTCTTTTGAAATATTACCGAAAAGCCGATACAAGAGAAGATATAGAGTTCAAGAAGTGTGCCTGATTTAGTAAAAGCGCATTATCACACTGTTTGTATGCATTTCCTGAGAACATTTACTATGGTGGTGTTTATTTTTTTTACACCATATGAAAGTAGAGATTTCAATGAATAAAAAGCACCGCAAGTTTTTGAAAAAAGCTGATATTTTGACGGGTGACTTTTCGATTGAAAATTAGGTTGTTTTTTTGGTATTAATTCAAAATAAGGCGAAAAAATAAATATTTTCAATCAAATAAATTACAGTGTATTTGGAACATAATAAAGTAAGTTTTCATCAAATTTCGTAGAAAAAAAATAAATTTTGAAGTAGATAGAAATAAAAGACCAAAAACTTGGTTTTTTGAATTTTTCACCTAAATTTTTAGGTTATGTGAAAAAATTGTAAATACAAAAGTTGTAGAACTTTTAATCACCTACAACTTTGCCATTCAACATTTTTCTATAGGACTTGTAGTTTTGTCGGAAATCGAGAGAAACCATTTTTTTCTCTTAAAAGCTCCCCCCTCCCGCTTCCCGAACTCGGATTGACCGTAATTTATTTTTCCTTACATTTTTATCATATTCCCCTCCTTTTCTAATGGGTTTCATCCGACTGCGATTTTTTTTTTGTTTCAAAAATTATCTACTCTAGTCTATACGGAGTTTGATAGTTTATCCTTTCTCGGCGGGCTCCAATGATATTATAAAGCAGTATATTATTTCTCAAAGTTTATACCTCAAGCTTGTAACAAATGATAATTGTTGAAGTCGGTTGAAAAATGTAAAAGTTGAAATATGTATATTAATCTAAAAATTAAATATGTACGTATATGTATATACTTAATATGTTTATTATAAAATGCTTAAATAAATACCGGTGCATTAATTTCATCTTGGTAAATAAGTTGTCGGGCGTAGGGACACTCGTTCACACTCTTACATGTGCCGATACTATTGTCGACGTCACACACCTGGCCCTCTGAAAATAAATACTCTAATTGAAATTGAAATTATAAACTCACAATTCTACAGTCTAAACTTTAAACTCTAAACTCACAAAAAATTGGAAGTATTATTTACATATTATTAAATACTAGTTGTGCTTCGCGGTTTCACCCGCGTGGCTCCGCTCCTGTTAACCTTAGCGTAATGATATAATTATAGTCTATAGCCTTCCTGGATAAATGGGCTATCTAACACCGAAAGAATTTTTCAAATTGGACCAAGTAGTTCCCGAGATTAGCGCGATCAAACAAACCATTTGATAACAAACAAACTCTTCAGCAATTATAATATAAGTATAGATTTGGAAAATGCAAACCTTTAACGCTCATCCAAATGTTTTGAATGATCAACTGACTTTCAATAATTAATTAATCGAAAAGCATATTTCGTTTGAAGTTACAAAAAATAAACGGGGCGGTTTACGATACTGAAAATTTACAATATAAATAGGCTTCCTAAGGGTATAATCTATACTAATCTACTTTTTTTTTTTTTTTTTTTTTTTTTTATCGCCTAAGCAGGCACACGAGCTGGCGGGTCACCTGATGGAAAGTGATGCCCGCCGCCCATAAGCATTCACGATGTTAGGTCCACCGCGAATGTGATGCCGGCCTTTTAGGTATAAATATGCCCTTTTCTTAAGGGGCCCTGCTCCGAAATGTATGTTTCTAAATCATGGTTTTTGGATAGAAATCATCATATTTAAAATCCTAAAAAAATATATAGCACAGATGAACGTTTGATCTAGTGACTTTTTTGGATAAAAACACAATATTAAACATTTGACTCGATCAAAAAAAAATCAGAAGTAACATCGATTTTAAAAGCATAATCAGTTTTATGAGAATTAGGGGAACGCTATGTTTATGAAAATTTGACATTTCATTTACTAATCAGGTTTTACAGGGAAATTTTTGGATAGATTTTTAATTTAGCCCTTATTTTTTTCTATATAAAATATAATACGTAAAATGCGACTCGCGCGCACCACGTCAGTGCCGCCAGAGTCCAGCCGGACGTCATCGAAGGAGGACCTGTGCTAGTTTTGCTCCCGACCACGTTGCAGTCGCCGCTCGCGTATTAGAACCGAGCGGCGAGTAAAACGGCGAGCATGTCACGGTATAAATAAATCAGTAGTTTGATTTTGTTAGTAATTATCCTAGGATTATTGTTGTAAATATAAATTAACTTCTTATTCTATACTATTAAACGAACAATATTTGCATATTAATATATTTGTTTGTAAATACAGTGTGGAAATTTTCGATGGGCCCTGGGTGAAAGTACTAGAAATACTGGAGATAGCAAATATCCTTTATTTTTAAAAAGAAATAGAACTGCATTCAAAGATTTTCAAAAATTCATTTTCTTCGACCGGGAATCGAAAGAACTATTAAAACCGCATCAAAATCCGTTGCGTAGTTTCAAAGATTTAAGCGTACAAAGGGACATAGGGACAGTGAAAGCGACTTTGTTTTATACTATGTAGTGATTTAAAATTATGTTTTAAAAATTACCTTGCCTGAGATCCTCTTTTTTATGGGTTATTGAATAGGAATAGCGGCAAAGTTTTGAAGTACTAGTAGAAAGACTATTATGATGTTGGTTGATCTGTATTCAATGAGTATGACAAATATTATTTTTATGAAACAACAATCCAAGATGGCGCCGACGAAAATTTGACTTTTTTCGTGATGGGTGTCATTTTCATGGTTTTTGGGGTAGCAATTAACGAATATGAGGTCAAAACTATAATCCAAGATGGCGCCGACGAAAATTTTACATCTTTTCGTCATGGGTGTCATTTTCATGGTTTTTGGGGTAGCTATTAACCAATATGAGGTCAAAACTAAAATCCAAGATGGCGCCGACGAAAATTTTACATCTTTTCGTCATGGGTGTCATTTTCATGGTTCTTGGGGTAGCAATTAACGAATATGAGGTCAAAACTATAATCCAAGATGGCGCCGACGAAAATTTTACATCTTTTCGTCATGGGTGTCATTTTCATGGTTTTTGGGGTAGCTATTAACCAATATGAGGTCAAAACTAAAATCCAAGATGGCGCCGACGAAAATTTTACATCTTTTCGTCATGGGTGTCATTTTCATGGTTTTTGGGGTAGCTATTAACGAATATGAGGTCAAAACTAAAATCCAAGATGGCGCCGACGAAAATCTTACATCTTTTCGTCATGGGTGTCATTTTCATGGTTTTTGGGGTAGCTATTAACGAATATGAGGTCAAAACTATAATCCAAGATGGCGCCGTCGAAAATTTTACATCTTTTCGTCATGGGTGTCATTTTCATGGGTTTTGGGGTAGCTATTAACCAATATGAGGTCAAAACTAAAATCCAAGATGGCGCCGACGAAAATTTTACATCTTTTCGTCATGGGTGTCATTTTCATGGTTATTGGGGTAGCTATTAACCAATATGAGGTCAAAACTAAAATTCAAGATGGCGCGGACGAAAACTTTACATCTTTTCGTCACGGGTGTCATTTTCAAGGTTTCTGAATTCTGCTCGAAAAATATGTAAACGGTTGTAAGAAAAATATACTTACCAAATTATCGACGGTAACATTGGGGATTTGTACATAGCTGTCTCAAAAACCTTGAAAATGAAACTCATGCTGTAAAGATGTAAAATTTTCGTCGACACCATCTTGGACTTTAGTTTTGACCTCATATTGGTTAATTATAGCTACCCCAAAAACCATGAAAATGACACCTGTGACGAAATTTTGTCAAATTTTCGTCGGCGCCATTTTGGATTTTAGATTTGACCTCATATTGATTAATAGCTACTCCAACTCTTTGAAAATGACACCCGTGACGAAATTTTGTCAAATTTTCGTCGGCGCCATTTTGGATTTTAGATTTGACCTCATATTGATTAATAGCTACTCCAACTCTTTGAAAATGACACCCATGACGAAAACATTTCAAATTTTCGTCGGCGCCATCTTGGATTTTAGTTTTGACCTCATATTGGTTAATCGCTAGCCCAAAAACCACCCACATTTGCTACTTAGGAAAAGTTCAGATTTAAAGATATCATAGGTAATGTGACGAATATAATTTATTTCATTCCGACCGTTTCTCGGAATAACATACATTTACTAAGAAGGGTTTAATATATTGCCGGTAACATAATATTATGATGTATGATAATAATTAATAATTCATAAAAAAGTATTTTATACATTTCTTAAAAAGCTTCGATATTGTATACAATAATACAAATCATTAATTGATTATTATTCAAATTGTTGTAAAATAGTCACACTTTTTTAAGTTGGTTGAATACACTAACTTACTTATTACATACTTATATTCAATTATTATTTTGCCTTTTTTATTTGTTTTACTTTTAATTATTATTACCAATATTTTCAGAAGAAAATAAATTAATGTATCCAGAACGAGAGTTTCATTTTAAACTTTAAATGTATGTATAAAATAGACCAAAAAATTTTTACAAGAAATTAACAATAAATTATCTTTTATATTGTTTCTATCGATTTGAATAATAAAATAAAATTTGAAAAAGGAATGTTTCCTTTCAGAAAAATTTGCTATCCCTAGTATTTCAAGTACTTTCCATTCAGGGCACATCGAAAATTTCCACACTGTATATATACAAACAAATATATAAATATGCAAATATTGCTCGTTTAATGGTATAGGATAAGTAGTAAATTTATTTATCAACAACATTCCTACGATAGCAAATAAAATCGAACTACTGATTTATTTATACTGTGGCATAATCACCCGCCTTCATAGGTCACCGGAGTTCATGCCGCGCCGGCTCCTGCGCAACGCGGGCGCGAGCCATCTCAGTGCCTAAAATGCCTAAACTTTCAGTACAAGGGGCTCTTAAAGGTCTCTGCGTCGAATCTGTTTGGGAACACCGAGGATGGTAGATCGTTCCACAAGGTCGTCGTTCTCGGTAGAAAGTGTCGGGAAAAGCGCACTGTGGTAGACCGCCATGCATCCAGGTGGTGGGGGTGGAACTTTAATTTGTGGCGAGAAGTGCGATTATGAAACTCAGCAGCTGGAATGAGTTCAAAAAGTTCCTCAGAACAGTCCCCGTTATAGATCCGGTAGAACACGCATAGAGATGCAACATCTCTCCGCAATGAAAGTGGATCTAGCGAATCGGAAAGCTTATGGTCGTCAATAATTCGGACGGCTCGTCGCTGTACGCGGTCCAATGGTAGGAGCTGGTATTGGGGCGCTCCGGCCCAGAGGTGAGAGCAGTACTCCATGTGGGGCCTGACTTGTGCCTTGTATAATTGCAGGCGATGAGCAGGTGTGAAGTACCGTCTTGCCCTGGCGAGCACCCCTAGTTTTTTCGAAGCTACTTTAGCTTTGTCCTCCAAAAAACCGCGAAACTGGACATCAGACGTAATTTCGATCCCAAGGATTCCGATGCTAGGTTTTACTGTGATAGGGGTGTTCTGAAAGTTAATGTATACGTCAAAAGGACTTTTCTTGGCGGTAAACGCGCAAACCTGTGTCTTGGCCGGATTGAAGTCAACTAAATTTGATTGGCCCCAAGTCGAGATTTTCTCTAGGGTGGTCTCAATGTTAGACACGAGGTTGCTCCGATACAATTTAGTTTGCTCCAGAGAGGTCTTTGCTTGGCCTGCGTAGTAGGCATCACCAGTACTGTCATCTGCATAACAATGAACGCTGTGTATTTGCAACATGTCATTGAAATGCAGAAGAAACAGTGTGGGGGATAATACACAGCCTTGTGGGACACCAGAATTAATAGGCTTGGGTTTGGAGCAATATCCGTCGACAACGACTTTGATGCTACGTTCCTTTAGAAAACTGGCTGCCCAATTGCACAATCTCTGGGGTAGACCATATGATGGGAGTTTGGAAAGAAGCCCCTTGTGCCACACCCGATCAAAGGCCTTCGCTACATCTAAACTTACAGCCAGCGCTTCCCCCTTACTCTCGACAGCTTTAGCCCATCGGTGAGTCAGGTATGCAAGAAGATCACCAGCCGAGCGACGATGACGGAAACCGTACTGGTGGTCACTTAACAGCTGGTGATCCTCTAGATAACGTATATTATATAGGAGAATAAGGAGGTGACTGCGATTGGTCTGTAGTTTGATGGGTCGGAGCGTGTGCCTTTCTTAGGGATCGGGTGTACTAAGGAGGTCTTCCATGAGCTAGGGACTATACCGGTGGCGTAAGAGTATCGAAACAGGCGCGTCAATACCGGAGCCAACTCTGGAGCGCAAGTCTTAAGCACGATTGCAGGAATGCCGTCGGGCCCATTCGACTTGTGAGTGTCCAGAGAGAGAAGGACTTTACGAACTGCAGATTGCGTGAATTTTACTTCACGCATAGTGCTATTGCAGCGTAATATGGTAGGTGGTACTTTCCCTTCATCATCTAACGTCGAATTCGATGCAAAAAGAGTTGCCAGAGTATCGGCTTTTTCTTTTGCAGTATGGGCCAGGGAATCATCAGACCTGCGCAGCGGTGGAAACGACGATCGACAAAAGTTCCCTTGGATAGCCTTGGCAAGAGACCAGAATGCACGTGTGCCCGAAGGGTAGTGAGTCAACTTCTTACCAATTCTATTAATAAACTCTGACTTTGCTACAGATATTTCCCTCTTGAATGATCTGGAGGCAGAGTTGTACATCTTTTTAAGATGCTTGACGTCGGAATCCTGTGTAGCTCGCGCTTCTGTCCAAGCATGATAGCAGTCTTGTTTCATTCGAGAAGCCTCTCTACAAGATTGCCCAAACCAGGGTTGAGACTTCCCACCGACGGGTACCACAGAGCTAGGAATGAAGAGCTCCATGCCCTGTAGCACCACATCAGCGACGGAGTCGGCGCGGGCATCTGGGTCTTCATCCGCGAAGCAAACTTGTCTCCATGGATATGAAGAAAAAAACGTCCGCATGCCATCCCAGTCCGCCGACCTATAGTGCCAGACACGTCGGCTGCTGGCATGACGACACCGAGATTGCGATTGACGTGTTAAAGGCACTGAACACTGAATAAGGCAGTGGTCGGAAGAACCAAGAGGAGCGACGACGCTGATTTCGTAGTTGTCGGGGGAGGATGTTAAAAAGAGATCCAACAAAGATGGTGTGTGGTCTTCTATATCTGGCACTCTCGTAGGTGAAGGTACCAGTTGCGAGAGATCGTAGGCCAAGGCGAAATCATGAAAAGATCGTCCTGCATGATCGGTAGTGCGAGAGCGTAGCCAATCAGCGTGATGTGCGTTGAAATCGCCAAGAACCACTAACTCGACCGATGGGATCCTTAGAAGCAGCGTATCGATCGAAGTTTGGAGATGCTCAATGAGTCGGTCAGTTTCGGTATTTCCGCTGTGTGACCTATATAGACATGCGTAAATGCGGGGATGGTTATCGCAGTCCACACGTAGCCATAGCAGAGATAGATCAGGACCTTCAAGGTTGCCTAGGCGGCGACAACAGATATCTTCTCTAGCGTATACGCATACTCCGGCACGAGGAACAAATGAATGCTCCAGAACATAGCCCGGGTAATTAAGATAGGATGTATCAGCAGGAGAAGATATCTGGGTCTCCGTTAAAAAAAGTAAGGCCGGCTTAACTGTCTCCAGATGGTGGTGTACAGCATCGAGGTTAGAATTCAACCCCCTAATGTTGCAGAAATCTACTGATAATGTTGTGGAAGGGGTTGCCGAAATATGATTACTTTTTTTACCCCTGGCAGAATAAATGCGCGGTAACTTGCCCCCCCAGAATACGTGGGGCAGCCTGAGCTAGTGAGCTCAGGGAGGGATTCTCTAGAATGAGACATGCTAGTACCCTCCTGGGGTAGTTTTCTATTAAGTACCGCTGTCATATTACTTAAGGGCGAAGGGGATGGGCATCCGGCAATCTCACTTACTCTTGCGAAACGCAAAGGAATGCTTTACGCAGGTCTTACGTGAGATATATATATTATAAAGCTGAAGAGTTTGTTTGTTTGTTTGTTTGAACGCGCTAATCTCGGGAACTACTGGTCCGATTTGAAAAAAACTTTCAGTATTAGATAAACCATTTATCGAGGAAGTTTATAGGCTACATATCATCGGCCCAAAAACAACAACCCCCAAATAGGAACGCGGCATTATCAGGCAGAATACCCCAGGAGGATAAAAGGCCGGCAAAGCACCTGCAACACTTCTAGTGTTACAACTTACAAGTGTTTATGGGCGGTGGTGACCACTTAACATCAGGTGGCCCACCTGCCCCTTTGCTTGCTCTGACATAAAAAAAACGCTACGACTTGTATACGTAGTATATTATTATTAGTCTGTGCTACGACCAACAGTAGTGGAGCCAAGCGGGTGAAACCGCGAGGCGCAGCTAGTCCAGAGATAATTACCATATTTTTTATCTTGAGGTCAACTCTTATTACTACGTTAATACATATTATTGGAACGTGGTTTTTACGCTTTATAAGATTTATCCAATGAGGAAAACACTATACTTACTTTTATAATAATACTGTGCACGCACACACGCACACAGCAACAGAATCAAGTATTTTAACATAGTCACACATGCACGTCCGTGCAGAAACACTAAAACAAGTTGACTGAGATCTAAACAGAGGTCAGGGCTGCCAGCTACAGATTGATTTTTCCCTAATTTATTTGAGATAAGGGCAGTTTAATGCTAAATAAATAGTTTTTGAAGTGAAACTTCTTTAGGGGCGTTGAGAGTAAAATTTCAAGATCGCGTCATGGCAATACCGACACGTCATGGAGTAAGGCGACGATTTTGGTAACTTTGAATCTTGCCAAAGAAGTTTCAGTTCTGACACGTGCGCTTGGCACATACGCTATTTTTTAACTTAATTCATGTGAAATTATCACAGGAAATTATGCTTCTTTGTAAGATTTATATGCCTACTAGCGGTCCGCCCCGGCTTCGCCCGTGGTACATATGAAAAATAGATGTTGGCCGATTCTCAGACTTACCCGATATGCACAGAAAATTTCATGAGAATCGGTCCACCCGTTTCGGAGGAGTATGCAGACTAACATTGTGACACGAGAATTTTATATATAAGATTTGGAATTTTGGAGGTAGTACGCTGTGCTAGAAAGTGGTTCAGATTTTTTTAACGAGGTGAAACATCTTATACAATAGATAAATTTCAAAATGAAAAATACTCTTAAATGAAAAATTCAGTTGATATTTATAAAACTTGACTATAAATTATTAGTAATTTATAATAAACAGGAAGTCTTCAAGGCGTAAATAAACGTAGGTATTATTTATATATTATATAAGATAGAAAATAAAATATATTAAATGTAGTGTATTTAAAACTACCTCAAGTTGCTCGAGTCGAATCAATTAAAACAATCACGATAGTGTAGCTTTCTTGCAGTAAAATAATTTTATAATATTCCCCCAAATTTGTGGAAACGCTCATAAGTTGGCAGCATTGGGTTTTTTGCATTTGTTTACAAAACATGTGCAAAGCATTCATTTATATTTTGTTGTTTATAAACCGGTCGGGTGAAATATATGATAATATCACAAATTTTATCAAAAATAATTACTTTGGGGTCATGGGCATTCCATTTATCGATTTTATATTTAACTAGCGGTCCGCCCCGGCTTCGCCCGTGGTACATGTTTACATTTTCTCTACATAAGAACCATCCTCGTACTTCAAGGAATATAATAAAAAAAGAATTATCGAAATCGGTTCAGCCGTTCTCGAGTTATGCGCTTACCAACACATTTTGCGATTCATTTTTATATATAAGATATCATATATCACTACTGTATAGTATAAAACAAAGTCGCTTTCTCTGTCACTATGTATGCTTAAATTTTTAAAACTACGCAACGGATTTTGATGCAGTTTTTTTAATAGAACGTGTGATTCAAGAGGAAGGTTTTAGTATATAATTTATTAGGTTTTAGACAAAGCGGGCGAAGCCGCGGGCGGTAAGCTAGTCAAAGATAAATATAAAAATACAGATATTAAACGTTCTTGATATGTATTTGCATATCTACATAAAACATTTGTTAGGTGTTTTATGCGGAAAGAGGAAACAAAACTGGTTATCGATGAGCTAATAATTATTGTATTACTAATTAATAATAATATTCAGAGACAAGATTACTTGTTTATTTGTTACAAAATAAGCTTTGAAACTATTTTAAAAGCTGCCAAGAAACTTTATGAGTTGTTTCACAGAAGACCTATTAGGTAATAGTTAAAAATAAGGAAATCCATACTTCATTTTAATTATTATATTTATTATATTATAAATGCGAAAGTAACTCTGTCTGTCTGTCTGTTACTCAATCACGCCTAAACTACTGAACCAATTTTCATGAAATTTGGTATGGAGATATTTTGATACCCGAGAAAGGACATAGGCTACTTTTTATCCCGGGAAAATGACGCAATCCCGGAAATCCCACGGGAACGGGAACTATGCGGGTTTTTCTTTGACTGCGCGGGCGAAGCCGCGGGTGGAAACCTAGTAGTTAATAATGTTACAACAAGAATTATTATTAATAAGAAAACAAAACCTGACTGTTAATTTATGTAGCCCATGCTGATGATCGCAACGACATCTCATAAATCAAAATCCGTCCAGCGTTTTAGGGCGTGCCAAAGTAATACACGTACCTACATACACTGGAAAAACATACCCTTCTTTCGCAGTCGGGTAAAACTGGTCGCCATGAGCAGAAATCAACTAAGAATACAAAAAAAATGTCGAATTGATATTATAATATATTATATTCTGTGGCTCAATCTATACTAATATTATAAAGCTGTAGAGTTTGTTTGTTTGAACGCACTAATCTCAGGAACTACTGCTCCGATTTGAAATATTATTTTACTGTTAAATAGTCCATTAATCGAGAGAGGTTATTATAGGCTATATTATATCATCACGCTAAGTCCTTTTTTTTTTTTTTGTGTGGTGTCTCTCAATGTTAGCCAGAAGGGCTTCTACATTTTAACGCGGACGCGGGGGTGAACTGAAGGTTCACCCTGGTAGCGACATGCACAAGGGCGTCCCCCCTTGACGGGGACCACGAACCTCGGCTTGAGCTGTCGCTTGAGTGGAGGAGGCCAGAAGGGCCCTAATCGGACGGGGCTAAGTCCTATAGAAACTAACGCCAAAATCAAAAGGGCAAAAGGCTAGTAAACTGTATATATATTTTGATATCGTAATAATGTGGCTAATTATGAATTTATCTTGCAGACTTATGGAGGTCAATGTTTAAATATATTTTTCCTGTTTACATATTAAAATAACCATTCATAAAAATCTTTTGACATATTTGTTTCTACCCGTCCGATTAGGGCCCTTCTGGCCTCCTCCACTCAAGCGACAGCTCAAGCCGAGGTTCGTGGTCCCCGTGGCGGGGGGACGCCCTTGTGCATGTCGCTACCAGGGTGAACCTTCAGTTCACCCCCGCGTCCGCGTTAAAATGTAGAAGCCCTTCTGGCTAACATTGAGAGACACCACACAAAAAAAAATATTTGTTTCTAACTAGCTGCGCGGTTTCACCCGCGTGGCTCCGCTCCTGTTTGTCTTAGCGTTATCCCGTTCCTGTGGGATTTCCGGGATAAAATATAGCCTATGTCTTATTCTGGGTCTTCAGATACCTACATACCAAATTTCAATTTAATCAGTTCAGTAGTATTTGCGTGAAAGAGTAACAAACATCCATCCATCCATACACCCTCACAAACTTTCGTATTTATAATATTACTAGATTTCCGCCCGCGGCTTCGCCCGCGTTTTCAAAGGAAAACCCGCATAGTTCCCGTTCCCGTGGGATTTCCGGGATAAAACCTATCCTATGTGTTAATCCAAGTTACCCTCTATATGTGTGCTAAATTTCATTGTAATCGGTTCAGTAGTTTTTACGTGAAAGAGTAACAAACATCCATACATCCATACATCCATACATCCATACTTACAAACTTTCGCCTTTATAATATATATATATATATATATATATATATATATATATATATATATATATATATATATATAATATATAATATTATATATTTTAGTAGAAATAAAACAAATTATGTATGAAACTTCTTTATTCATTTAATACAATTACATAGATACTAAACTTGTATAGGTCTACCCAAAAAGCTTATATCTAATACACTGGAGATTGCACTATGACCATTAACTAATTGTAACAAGAAAATATGACCTTGAATGACGCCTGTATGTTTTTTTATCCCTTTCACACCAACTTGCCAAGTTCTTGTAGACACTTACACAAAACAATCTTATAAAATAACATAATATATCGTAAGAGATTTGTTTATTTATGTAGCTTTTTAAGCTGTCATGATTTTCATAGATCCAAGCTTTAATGGATCTATGATCTATGGCCACACCACGCTCTCAATCCAGGGTAAATACGCAGATACCCTGGTATAGATCCCAGGCTCGCCAGCAAAACCGCACCACTTGCCAGACGAAATTATACCGATCACAGAGTACATACATTGTATGGTTGGATGGTTCACTTGTAAGGGACCGCCGCTGTCACCCTGAAATTGTTTTGACGTTTAAAAATCGGTAATACAACGGTAATGTCAGAAAATCGGTAACGATGTGTGTATCGTCTGACATTGATAACAGAACTAAGGCAGGTTGCAGAGCTTCACCGCCCGTCAGTGCGTGCCATCGGTCCTGACGATACGCATCAACAATGTGTATATGATACTAATACGTATGACAATACGCGTGCGTATGGTCGGTCTAGCTATGAACGGTTTTATGAAGTTCCATACATATGACAAGCGCGACTGACGTACGCACTGATGGTCGGTCAAGCTCTGCAACCGGCCTAAGAATCACACTAAGAATAGTAAAAACATTTCGAGTCCCGCCTCGTGATCGAATTTTTTCTATTCTTTATAAATTTATAGTAAAAACATGTTTATGTAAATAAATAAATAAAATCAGGACTAAAATAAATCCCTCTAAATAAATAAATAAATATTCAGGACAATTTTCACACACGGCACGATCTGATTCCATACTAAACTTTCGCTTGTGTTATGGAAACCAGATGGCTGATAAACATACAGATATAATTTTAAATAAATACTTATATAGATAATTAACACCCAAACACAGAGCAAACATCTATGTTCATCACACAAATATTTGCCCCGGGTGGGAATCGAACCCACGACCTCTGGCTTGGAAGGCAGGGCCACTAGTCACTACCAACCAATCCAACCGGCCAGTTAAAGTCAGTTCTAAACTACAAATTGCTTGACATTCCATAATTTAATGAATCATTTCGTGAATTGGTTGCAAATTCTTAACTAAGTATTCCTCAATTTTTCGTAATATTTCTCCACTATTTTACGTCTTTACATTAAAAAAATTGTCGGCCGAGAACACGTGTCAGAAGCGAAACTTCTTTGGCAAAATTCGAAGATACCAAAATCGTCGGCTTACTCCATGCCGTGGCGGTATTGCCATGACGCGACCTTGAAATTTTACTCTCAACGCGCCTAAAGAAGTTTCACTTTAAAACCCATTGCTAATAGGTATATAGAAACCTACCTCACAAGAGTCCTTGTTAGATTCTCTATCGCCATAACACATTTGTATGGAGTGGTCGTACCCGCGAGTGAGATGCCGGATCGAGTCCAGTTTGTCGTGGCATTCTGCTTCATCGAACCTTGTTACTGTCGCCTGAATAACATAAAGAGTATCTTAGTTTTAAGCTATTGCATAGGGGCCTTGAGCGCGGGGACTGAATCCAGAAATTGCGTAACGATAAACCTCACGCTCCCCACTCCGACGGGCGCGAAGGTGTGGCTTGAAGGCATAGCATGCAATAGCTTTATTGCGGCAGTCCCCGAGTGCCACACGTCTTTTTTATTAAATTAAGATGATCCTATATGTAGATGGATGAAATGAAGACGAAAAGTTGTAACGACACTTTTTGCTATAGTTGTAAGCTGTGCGGCGTGCGCGTGTTTCTCTGTCTGTCTCTCTCTCATAGAAAGCAAGTCCATTATTTTAGCAACTTTGTTCCATCCGAGTGTCCCTTGTCAAGCCACACCTGTCAAGTTTTTATTATTACTAGCTTTCCGCCCGCGGCTTCGCCCGCGTTTTCAGAGAAATTCCCGTGGGATTTCCGGGATAAAACCTATCCTATCTCTCAAGTTGGATCGAACTGCACATGGTGTGCGAATTTTATTATAATCGGTTAAGTGGTTTAGGAGTCCATTGAGGACAAACATTGTGACACGAGATATATATATATTAAGAAGATTATTTAACACGCTTTTATTAGCCACACCTATGTTTTGTATGTAACCGCCATATTTAGACTCGGTTTTGACCCACTTTAAACGGACAGAATACATTCAATCCTTGAACACTTATCAAAGAAGGATTACAATATAATATTTTCATGAGTCTATGCCTGCTTTTCATTTTTTTACTATATTTATTATTGTTTTTATCGTCTACCTTTTGCAAAACATCAGCCAGCGCCTGCGCTCTAAAGACGGTAGTTCCCCAACCGCTGACTATTGCGCTGTCATTCTTTAACGGACCTCCGTCGTGTAAACACGCGGGCAGCGTGTAGCGGTCTAGAGCTATGCTGTAATATAAAACACGAATAAAGTATAAAATATTTTTTTTAAATAGAAAAATAGTTTAAAATGAAAAGAAGTGAAATGATTATAATTCCTTGTATTCTTTTGAATTGTTTTTTTAGATAAGTTTGCAATAACATGTTATTTCTCATATCGCAAAGATATTTGGGAGTATCTATAAATTCATATTATAGTATTCCAATTCCAACATAGTACTGAAAAATAACTAAGCAGCTCTTTACAACTCTGCCTTGTATCGTAATCGAAAGTTTGTGAGAATGGGTGGATGTTTCTATTTGAGCAAAATTAGCTGATACAATTCGGATAAAATCCGATACTAAAAGAATATGCAAAAATTAAAATAGTTTGGAAAATCCAAAAGTGCACGCCTCATATTTTTTTTAATAATTATTTATTAATTATTATTTTTGTTTATTTAATAACAATTAAACCACATCGAATCAGACCCTGAAAAATGAAAGGGTTCTATTCCTGAGCATACTCAAGCGTAAGAGAAAAAAAAAAGACTCGATTAGTAAAGTATTTCGGTTGCTATCGTGTTAACAAGAAAATCCTCCGCACATACAGACACACGGACGTCCAAGATAGAATGAGATGAATGAAAGATGAATGAAAATGAGGCGTGCAATATCATTGTTTTAAATAGGTACAATTAAACTTACTCTCTATCAGTCTTCAACAACGCAATATCGTTATATTTAATCGGTGGCTTATAATCCGGGTGTTTGATGACTTCAACGTTATATTCTTTCTCTGGTTCTACCGTTTCTGTCCTTTCCAGGATACCAACTTTTGCCTTGAGGACTGGACCACTGAAAATAGATTTTTATTCATTTATTTATTTAGGGTAAAAACGTCGTTCGTATAAAACTGTGATCCCCATTACCCGTGAAAGCAAAACGTTCATAACCATTTTTTCGGGGTTGAAAATTTAAGTGTCTTAAGCAAGGTGGTGAATTGAATTGTGGTAATCTAAAAATTCGTAAAAATCAACAGCAGCAAAAATAACTGTATACATATAAATAACTGTGTTATTTTCTACTTATTAACGAATTAAAATATGTAAATATAATTAATACCTTTTTTCATTGGGATGAATATTGATTTCTTATCACTCTGCGTATTTATTAACCATTTCATTTTGAGTTGAATATCGATATCTTATTACGTTGCGTATTTGACCTTTTTTTGTCTAGACTTAATTGCCCTTCCTTTTACAATATAAGTCTTTAATTAGAGAAGTTTGAAACTTACCTAGTTCTACTGTAGATACAGTGTCCAGCTGTGAGGATGTACCTCTCGCTCACTATCACTCCTCCACACATCCACTTTGTTTGTTCAGCACCATATCCGAGTAATGCCTGTAAATTAATCATCATGACCGGTTGGCTTGGTTGGTAGTGGCCCTGCCTTCCAAGCCAGAGGTCGTGGGTTTGATTCCCACCCGGGGCAAATATTGGTGTGATGAACATAGATGTTTGCTCTGTGTCTGGGTGTTAATTATCTATATAAGTATTTATTTAAAAATTATATATGTACTAGCTAAAAAACCCGGCTTCGCCCGGGAGTTGATATGAGATGACGTGGTAGAGTCGAAATAAAAAAATAAACTATGACGTAAAAAGTAAAAAAAAAGTTTATTGAAAACGTTTTCTCATTATTTATAATACTTGTTTATAAACAACATTTTTCATTTTATTGTCCGGAGTATATATATACATAAATTTTTCGGATTTCCTACTCTTGAGCAAGCTACATATAGCTGACCGTGAGAGAAGCAGGATTCTTTGAGGTTAATGCCACAATATTTTAAAGTTTATCCTTGCGCTTTGTTAATTGTAAAACTAAAGGCTAATTTTATTGGAAACTACAGTCTTTTAAATTGAAATGGCAATTCCGAAGAGATCAGTGGTATTCTAGGTATAAATACTGTCTGTCCTTTGGTCTTTCCAGAAATAAGTTCAGCTTCAATGATATTATTCGATAGCTGTTTTACGATCATTCTAGTTCCATTACATAATTTTGGGGAGTTGAGATTTCTGAGTAGTATGATTGGAGTTCCAATTTTCAGACGAAGGCAGTGTAATGGCATTCCTGGTACTTGTAAAGAGTTTAGAAATTCAGTGGGGAAGTTGACACTTTCTTCAATAGATACCATCGTGTCGATCGATTTATATATTTTCTCTTCACCAGGTATTTTCTTCAGAATATTAAAATTGATATCGTCAACGATATTATTTTTAGTGGCCAAAATTGCTCTTTGAAATAACCACTCTGCATTAGTATAGTTCTGAATAATATTTGGATAAATTTTGTCGATTAGTTCGTCTTCAGTAGTGGCTATATTACAGAAATCACTATTAAGTTCAATGAGGCCGGTCGTTTGGTCAGTAGGATATGTACCTTCGCCGATTTGTAAAAGTATTTTAGCAAATTGTGCTGTTGTTTCATCTCTTGATAATTCAACTCTCATGTTTTTTGTTAATTGCAGTATTTGGACTTGTGGCCAGAGATGTGATTTTTTCAAGCATGCATTGATCTCGTCTGCTGATGTTGTCTTGGGAATAACTGGAAGTGTTTGTCGAAAATCACCTGAGAGTATGAGTAGAGCTCCTCCCATTATTTCAGAGTTTTTTCGCAATTCTTGTAATGTTTTGTCCATGGCTTCTATAAATTTTTTATGGGCCATGGTGCATTCATCCCAGATGAAAATTTTAGCTTGTTTTAGAATTTGACCACGTCCAGATTTTCCTGAAATTTTACATACCGGGAATTGTTGTTCGGCTATATTCAATGGTATTTGTAAGGCAGAATGGGCAGATCGTCCTCCTTCCATAAGTGTGGCTGCAATGCCAGATGATGCTAGTGCCAGTGCGATGAGTTTTTTAGCACGTATTTCCGCCAGTATTAGATTTATGAGAAACGTTTTACCGGTGCCTCCTGGTGCGTCCAAGTAAATAATTCCACCAATATTGTTATTTATCCGGCTCATTATAACGTCGTAAACTTTTTTTTTATTGTCATTGAGAGTTGTGAGCAATGTATTCAAGTAGTTCATTGATAGTAACTTTTTTCCTTCATAATTTCGTAGTTTAGCACACTAAAAGCATTTCTTTGTGGTGCTGGCATTCCAAGTTCTACTTAGGCTTGATTATTTATTGCTAAACATTTATCTTCTAAGCGAATGAGTGTTTCATTGAAGATCTCGTCATTGAATTCTATAGTCAGTTCAGGATTAGCTTGTCGGACTTGGTACAATATATCATCACTCATACTCCTTTTGAAAGAGTCCCATAGCTGTTTTGGGTTTGATGGGTTACATGTTGTTAATATTATAGGGAAATTTCACGAAAAAAACCCACAAATAACTTTTTTCTATTTCGTTTCAAAATCGAGAGTTAATTAAACACACTATTAAAAATACTCACACGTGATACTTCTAAATAAAGGCTCACAGATAACTTCTCTTCTTTTCGTTTTGAAATCGCTCGTTTCGCTGTTCAAATTAAACTAACTCTGGTGAGCGACACCGGGCTCTTATATATTCAGAGAGCCTAGGCTCTAGAATATTCGAGAAAAGTTGAAAATATTTTCCCTCTCACACCTTCTAGAGTATTCTGGTCACTATCGTCCGCCATAATAAAAGGTTCTATAGCGGTAGCATTTGTACTAAAAGCGCGAAATTTTAAAACCTAAATTTCTTAATGTTTTGAGAACTAATTTGGATAACTAAATGTCGCTTTAACTCCAAAATATAAGTTAGCTAATGACGTACAAATACACAAAATTTAATAACTTTATTATAGCAACAAATTAAATTTAAGACTTTATTGAAATTGGAATTTTAAAATAATTTCGTGTCACTACTACACATGCTACAATTGCTCGCAACGCTTTTGGAAATGCAACCTAAACAATCGTTGTCCTGAATGAAGTTCAAATATTCGATAACAGATGGCGCCACTATGTAGGGTTGGAAAGTTCCTTATATCTTTAGAAACACGCCCTTAGATTAAAACGGGAACTTTCTAGCTTCTGTAGCGGTAGCGTATGTAGTAAAGGCGCGAAATTTAAAAACCTAAATTTTTAAATATTTTGAGAATTAATTTGGATAACTAAAATTATGTCACTTTAACTCCAAAATATACGTTAAATAATGACGTATAAATACACAAAATTTAAATTTAAGATTTTATTGAAATCGGAATTTTAAATTTCGCGCCACTACTACACATGCTGCAATGGCTCACAACTATGGAGACTATACACTATGTCTATTGGAGTGTAATATAGTCTCCGAAGTTCAAATATTCGATAACAGATGGCGCCACTGCACTTAATTTCCAAGTTGAAGGGTCGGAAAGTCCCTTATATCTTTAAAAACATGCCCTTTAGATTAAAACGGGAACTTTCTTGTTCGAGGGGGGATAAAGGGCTATCACACCACATAAGTCCCTTTATCGTGTCGGGACTCCTTTTTAAGTTTTATCGGCACGCACATTTTATCGACTTAGTTTTATTATATATATAGATGTTTATCAGCCATCTGGTTTCCATAACACAAGCGAAAGCTTAGTATTGGGATCAGATTGTGCCGTGTGTGAAAATGTCCTGAAATATTTATTTATTTATTTATTTATCATCTTTAGTCTATTATCCTCTACATTGCATTTTACGATATTTTGGACTTTGGTCTGCTCTACCACCATTGACACTACCCCAATGGAGGAAAACATAATAAAGCATGAACCAGAGAGAAATCCATATTTGTTCCCACTACTGAAAACCTACGCCTAAGAACCAGCCCCCCTAGTCAAGTGGCTTTCTGTTAGCGTAGCGTTCAATAGAATAGACTACGAATGTATGAGATTGACGTAGGCTGTAGATAAACGTATCTACAGGTTACGTCAATCTCATACATACGTAGTCTATTCTATTGAACGCTACGCTAACAGAAAGCCACTTGACTAGGGGGGCTGACCAGATAAATCAGGCGCAGGATCGACTGCTTTGTGCTCTCCAAAACATGTGTTTATTCAAAAAACTCAAACTACATTTTGGTATCTAATTGAAATTTTAAATTAAAGTAATTAAAAACTGTTTAAATCTAACAGGAAATTTCTCGTCTTATACATATATACGTATGTACGTTGGTCTAGTGAGAACAATGAGACAGGTAAGTATTTTAACCGTCGATACAAAAACAACGTGGCGCTGTAAAATTTACGTTATCTATGTAAATATTTTATCAAATGCCTTGACTGTGAAAAACTAAACAAGACCAGGGTTTTGTCCAATTTTAATTTCCTTCTTACCATGTGAGGAAACTCCCCAAAGTACGAGTTCATGCCGCCCGTGATCAGATCCTCTGGCTTCCTGTTACATTGGTTGATGCGGACCAGCCCACCACTTGGTGTGCCACTATCACGGCATGGGTATACATACTTTTCTTGGTATTCTAGGCATTCTGGAAGTTTCGTTTATCATTCGTTATACTATATCCCACAAAACAAAAAAATATAGAATACAATTAAATCTATACTAATATTATAAAGCTGAAGAGTTTGTTTGTTTGAACGCGCTAATCTCAAGAGCTACTTCGATTGGTCCGAATTGAAAAATATTTTCGATGTTAGATAGCCCATTTATCGAGGAAGGCTATAGGCTATATTATAATATATAATATCATCACGCTAAGACCAACAGGACCGGATCCACCGGGTAAAACCGTGGGGCGCAGCTAGTGAATAGATATTATAAAACAATGTCTTCTGCTGCGTCTGTCTGTCTTGCCACGTCTCATAAACTACTACATGATTTTTCATTCTGTTTGGACCAATGGATAGCTTGGTCCTTGAGAAAAGTTATTTCAGTCGTAAAGTATTCAATTTTTAAAGTTTTAAACGTTGCGGGCGAAACCTCGGCAGGAAAGCAAGTACTGATCTGACCATGCAAGCAATCTTTTTTCACTGAGACAAGTATTTTTTTTTGGCATGCTAAGGAACTTTAAGAAAATGTTTGGAATCTTTCTTCTATCACAATACTTACTGTAGTGTATCTATAAAATTAATATTATATACATTGTCTCACGTATACCAGTGGTGGGGTTAGCTCATAGCTGTCATTAGTCTGTAGTTGTCAGTCGACGGCCGATGCCGGACTGGAATGGACGTGCGCCCGCACTATTGAGTGTGGGAGTGAGCCAGTGCAATTCTACATATACAGGGTGTCCCACTGTTAGTATACTAAACTCAAAGGAGGTTATAGTTTTGCATACGTTTTGCATATAAATACTTACAAAATTCCAGACGCAGTTTTTTTTCAAATAGATGAATTCTTAAAACTCTATGTGTACACCCATAACAAGCTACCCGCCCAGCTTTGCTACCAGCACGTGACCTATCGTTTAAGATTATGTTTTCATAGACAAAATGCTCACATTAGTGAATTGGTATATCACATCTGCGCGAAGCTAGAGAAGAAAACATGGATTTTCAGAAAAAAAATAACAAATTTATTTTGATGTAATTTTTTTGAATAATCTTAACTTAAAACTTCGCGCTTAGTATACCAATAACCCACCAATAGTGGGACACCCTGTATACGTACTGTAAGTACAGTACACTTACTATCATGTGCTTTCTTCCCAGTCCTCTCTGCTGTGGAGCATTCCGTGCTATACTTCAAATTAATGGGCGCCCCCGTGGTTGTAGTAGTTCTTGGAAATACAAAATTAACGCTCTTGAGAACGTTGCGTCTAACATACTGTGATAGGAATACTTAACGGAATTCAGATGCTTCAGATTCTTAATAATTTATGACCACCTTTAACATATAGGGTGGCTATATTATGTTACAGGTAACTACTACCGGAATGGAATAAAATAGAAATAATTCTTATTTGTCACCATGTAAAAAAAATATCTTAACAATCTTGACTGACCGGTTAGCTTGGTTGGTAGTGGCCCTGCCTTCCATGCCAGTCGCCAGAGGTCGTGGGTTCGATTCCCACCCGGGGAATATTTGTGTGATGATGTTTGCCCTGTGTCTGGGTGTTAATTATCTATAAATGTATTTAAAATTATATATTATGTATGTTTATCAGCCATCTGGTTTCCATAACACAAGCGAAAGCTTAGTATGGGATCAGATTGTGCCGTGTGTGAAATTTGTCCTGGAATATTTATTTATTTATTTAAATCTATACCAAAAATAGCAATAGTAGCAAAAAGGACTCGCCTTCAACAAAGCAGCAACCATTAAAATTGAATTAGATTCTTAATTGGTAATCTGATTTCTAGAAGCATGCCACACACATCTCTTAAAAATTCAGAATCAGAAAAACATTCATTGAAATTATCACCTTATTTCGAAACAGTAATGTTCAAAGTCTATTTTAAATGCTTTATAGATAACTCTGCCTTATATACGTGTAGATAGAGCTTTGCTTCGGACAGTTTTTGAACATGATTGTGTGATTTTATTGCACGTCAATGGTCCCTTCACTACATAGTATAAAACAAAGTCGCTTTCTCTGTCCCTATGTCCCTTTGTATGCTTAAATCTTTAAAACTACGCAACGGATTTTGATGCGGTTTTTTTTAATAGATAGAGTAATTCAAGAGGCAGGTTTTAGTGTATAATTTATTAGGTTTTAGACAAAGCGGGCGAAGCCGCGGGCGGTAAGCTAGTTAAATAATAAATTAAAATACATACCTCATGTTACGATGTCTATGTTTTCTTGGAGGTTGTTTGGTCTCAGAAGCGCAGCACACTATGAGCGTACCCTTTTCAAAGCTGCATATCTATATGTCAACATAATACATAAAAAATGTAATATTCACTTTCATTTATTATTAAAACTAGCCGCGCCCAGCGGTTTCACCCGCATGGCTCCGCTCCCTTCCTCGGTATGGGCTATCTAACACCAAAATAATTTTTCAAATCGGACCAGTAGTTCTTGATTAGTGCGTTCAAACAAACAAACTCTTCAGCTGTATAATATTAGTATATGTAGATAGACTTTAGGGTAATATCACTACGTGTCACTCACAATGCTATCATAAGGGCGGCCGTACACCGACACGGACCGCTTCAAGCAGTTGCGACTGAAGCGACGGCTTGAAACCGCGACCGCGCGGTGAACTATAGACATTCATTCACTGCCGTACACGGACTGCTCGAGCCGTCGCGACCGCTTCAAGCCGTCTAGTGCGTGGTTTGTAGCGACAGCTCGAGCAGTCAACGACCGATCGCTCGAGCTGCCCGTGTACAGCCGCTCTAAAGTCTCAGCAGTCAACGAACACACACACACATACACAATCACTCACACACTGAAAATAATTTACCTTAGGGCTTTTCCTCTCCCTAATTTCCACTAACGCACTGGGGCAGGATGTTATAGGCTTACAGTTCCCGGGATTCCCATCGTGTTTGGTGCATGCGTCCCCTATTAAAAGAAAGAGAAAAAAATCTTGAATGTTGGGTTTAAATTATGTAAAATTACGGCGGTTTTGTAAACAATTTGCAATAGAATCACTAAGGGCTAATTTTTCAATCCTTGGTTAAAACTTATTCGTCGAATAACGTATAAAACATGGACGTATAAAAAAAACGGACGGTATATCGCCTAAACATTGAGTGAAGCCTAGTAATGGTGGCGAAACTTCCATGTGTGTGTGCCATGTTGCCATGGCAACAGCTGTCCTGATGACAATGGCGGCTGTATTTTTTTCTATAAATTTTGCCGTAATAATTTTGTCATTAAAAAATAAAAGAAATAACTTGCTTCCCTGTGGAATGTAATCCCTTGTGTTTTGTTATTTAAAATTGTACTGTTGCGACACCATTTAACCTCGCAAGACGGCATTTTAAATATTTTTTGTGAAACAGTGACGCAGTTAATCAGTCGGTAGTTCACGACGTAATGGCGGCCGACTAGCTTACTATGGTGAGAGTGTGTGCGTGTTTATTGTCTTTACACGATCGCTAGCTTACTATGGTATGGCTTCACGTTGTTTGTTCGTAATACGGCGTCCGTCTTTTTTTATACGTCCATGGTATAAAACTACCATTTCAAAATGTATTCTTATTGCCCGCAATTGTCAGTTTGGTGACATTTTAATATTATCGTGTAATACTTTATTGGACGGATAAGTTTTAACCAGGGATTGAAAAATCGGCCCTAAGTAAAATAATTTTTAACAAAAAATATTATCATTGGACTTTTGAATTTGGAAGTATACCAAAGGCGCTTTAAATTAAACATGTAACATGGTATTTACGTATTCAGATTTATCACTAAACATACGAAACCTCGGTAAATGGGCTATCTAACACCGAAAAAATTTTTCAAATCGGACCAGTAGTTCCTGAGATTAGCGCGTTCAAACAAACGAACTCTTCAGCTTTTTAGAATATTATGATAAAGAGAGTTTGAAAGAAAGAAGAACTAACCTTCGCTCAACGTGTTTCCTTGCGTAGCAAATAATAAAATAATAAGAAAGTATGGAAGCATCATTTTCACGACATGAAGCTTATCTGAAAATAAATAACATTATTAACAAAGTTATATTAAAAAAAAAACGTGTGGCACTCAAGGACTGCCGCGGTACAGCTATTGCATAGCATCGCATCGCTGTGCCGGTTGGAGTGGGGGGTGTTAGTTTTTTTCGTTACGGAATTTTTACATTCGGTCGCCGTGCTCAAAGTCTTATCATAGCATAGCTTAGAAATCATTATATTAAACGCCTCATAAGCGAAGCGTTGAGGTGGGTACTACTGTCACTTCGCGCAAAACATCTGATTTTTCAAACTAATGTATTTATGTATCATACATTGCACTTGTAAGATAATACATACACACACATATTAAGAAAAAACACTATTTTTAACATTCATGATATTTTTGATGTCATTTTTGTTATACTAGTTAAAAAACAGTTTAAAAAAGTTCTGTCTTGGACGTCCGTGTGTCTGTATGTGCGGAGGATTTTCTTGTTAACACGATAGCGACCGAAATACTTTACTAATCGAGTCTTTTTTTTTCTCTTACGTTTGAGTATGCTCAGGAATAGAACCCTTTCATTTTTCAGGGTCTGATTCGATGCGGTTTAATTGTTATTAAATAAACAAAAATAATAATTATTAATAAATAATTATTAAAAAAAAATTATGAGACGTGCACTTTTGGATTTTCCAAACTATTTGAACCTGCCGTCGTTTGGGGAGCGACGAGTGTCTGTTTTCCTTTCTTCGTTTGCTTGTATTTACCATTCTAAAGCTATTTTACTAATATAAAACTCCGCTCAACTGAAAGTTTTATCCCGGATCAATACGGGCGATATGAAATAGATAATCCATTTCCTGTCACAGGACGTAAAGTATACAGGGTGTCCCACCATCGGTATACTAAGCGCAAAAGGACTTGTAGTTTTGCATATACTGATCACGTAAAAAATACTTAAACGACAAAATTACGTAAAAATTTTTTGCTTAATTTTTCCTTAAAATCCATGTTTTCTTCTCTAGCTTCGCGCAGCCGGCATATACCGCTTCGTTAATGTGAGCATTCTGTCTATGAAAACATAATCTTAAACGATAGCTCACGTGCGGGTGACAAAGTTGGGCCCGCCCAAGCAACCCGGCTTGTCCTAGAGTACACATAAAGTTGTAAGAATTCATCTATTTGAAAAAAAATTCGTCTGGAATTTTATAAGTATTTTTTTACGTACTCAGCGTATGCAAAACTATAACCTCCTTCGAGCTTAGTATACCAACAGTGGGACCAAGGACCTTATATCTAATACACTGGAGATTTCAGTATGAACATTAACTTGCAACAAGAAAATATGACGTTGAATGACGCCTGTATGTTTTTTTATCCCTTTCACACCTAGGTAGTTAGTTAGGTGTGAAAGGGATAAAAAACATACAGGCGTCATTCAAGGTCATATTTTCTTGTTACAAGTTAATGTTCATACTGAAATCTCCAGTGTATTAGATATAAGCTTCTTGAGTGGGACACCCTGTATAATCGTTAAGAGATTCCTATTTGAAAATAATATGATAAAAATACCTACTAAAAAGTCTCAGTTCGAACACTAATACACTAACTACATACCGTAAGGAACCGGTTATCCATAACTTAAGTTTGATGCAATTTTTTTGCATTGAAGATGATTTATAACGAGTTTGGCAAGGTTAGATATTTTAGTTTTTATAACGTCTACGGATAAATCAATAAAACATCAATGGATGAAAATATGTATTAACTAGTATTATTAAATTATTTTTCACTAGCGGGCCGCCCCGGCTTCGCCCGTGTTAAGTACGTTATATTTCCATAAGAAGCATTCGCGTACTTCAAGGAATATTATAAAAAATATTAGCGAAATCGGTTCAGCCGTTCTCTAGTTATGCGCTTACCAACACATTTTGCGATTCATTTTTATATTACTTAGGTATAGAAGATTTTCAATACATAGTATAAAACAAAGTCGCTGTTTTTCTGTCTCTATGTATGCTTGAATATACGCAACGGATTTTGATGCAGTTTTTCAAGTGAAACTTCTTTAGTCGCGTTGAGGGTAAAATTCAACGCGTCATGGCACTACCGTCACGTCATGGAGTAAAGCGACGATTTTGGTATCTTTGAATCTAGCCAAAGTTTCACTTCTGACACGGCATACACGCATTTTGATAGATAGAACAAATTATTTAGGAAGCTTTTTTTCAGTATTTAATTTGTTAAGTTTTAGACAAAGCGGGAGAAGCCGCGGGCGGAAAGCTAGTACATAATAACATAGAGTTATCGATAATGTTAATAACCTTACGATAGATAATAAATAATAATATAATACTATATAATATACGAGACCTTACTTTATGCCTATATTAAATCATTATTATTTCTATATTGTTTACTAGCGGACCGCCCCGGCTTCGCCCGTGGTACATATTTACGTTTTCTCTACATAAAAACCATCCTCGTACTTCAAGGAATATAATAAAAAAAGGATTATCGTAATCGGTTCAGCCGTTCGCGAGTTATGCGCTTACCAACACATTTTGCGATTCATTTTTATATATAACTAGCGGTCCGCCCCGGCTTCGCCCGTGGTACATAATATTTACGTTTTCTCTACATAAAAACCAACCTCGTACTTCAAGGAATATAATAAAAAAAGAATTATCGAAATCGGTTCAGCCGTTCTCGAGTTATGCGCTTACCAACACATTTTGCGATTCATTTTTATATATAAGACTAGCGGTCCGCCCCGACTTCGCCCGTGGTACATATTTACGTTTTCTCTACATAAAAACCATCCTCGTACTTCAAGGAATATAATAAAAAAAGAATTATCGAAATCGGTTCAGCCGTTCTCGAGTTATGCGCTTACCAACACATTTTGCGATTCATTTTTATATTATAAGACTAGACCTTACTTTATGCCTATATTAAATCATTATTATTTCTGTATTGTTTATTACTGTGTTAATTATAACTTTAAACTTAACAAAGAGCAAAGGTCAGACCTGATAGTTTTCAGAGAAATGATATAAATATTTTTAAGAAATTTCTTTCCGCTCGCGGCTTCACCCGCGTTCACGTTACAAAAGTTAAGTTACCCTCTACATGTGTGCTAAATTTCATAGTAATCGGTTCAGTAGTATTTGCGTGAAAGAGTAACAAACACACACATATACATCCATCCTCACAAACTTTCGCATTTATAAAAAGTAGGATAGAATAGGATTATTTGTAAAATGAAAAGGTGAACGTCGAATGCTTATTTTTAGGGAAAAAATTACGTCAATTATAAAACTAAAATTCAGTTTAAAAAAAATATCACGCTTTAGTAAGATGAAATTATTGAATTTTCAGCAATCCTTGATAATTGTGTACAAAGTATGAATTACTAGATTTCCGCCCGCGGCTTCGCCCGCGTTTTCAAAGGAAACCCCGCATAGTTCCCGTTCCCGTGGGATTTCCGGGATAAAACCTATCCTATGTGTTAATCCAAGTTACCCTCTATGTGTGTGCTAAATTTCATTGTAATCGGTTCAGTAGTTTTTACGTGAAAGAGTAACAAACATCCATACATCCATACATCCATACATCCTTACAAACTTTCGCCTTTATAATAGTATTAAGATATTTGTCCGTTTAAAGCGGTTCAAAATCGGGTCTAAAGAAGTCGGTTACATACAAACATACAGATGAAGCTAATAAAAGCGTAATAAGAACTTAATTGGGGTCGTATTATTGCCTCTTATTCCCAGGCAGTTTACGCCGTGAATTGACTGGCAAATTCATATACATAATTAACCATTCAGTTCAATTCACGGCGTAATCTCTTTGGAAATAAATGGTTTACGGCCCCGATAGTAATATGAAAGCTTCTTACCAAAGTTTGTGCAAGTTTTTTTTCACAAGTGAAGGTAGTTTTATAAATATAATCTAGTAAAATTAATTACTTTGTCCGTCTCACTAATCGGCTGAACGATTACAATTAATTGAATTTTTAATGCATTGATTTATATTGCAATGAACCTTGAAAAAACATCTTTTATCAAAGCCTGCTATCTCATATGTTTTATATTACACGTTTAAACAAAAACATATGAAACATAAGTTTGTCTCTTTCTTTTGTATAGCGATCGCTCGTGCTATCTCGCTCTTTTTGTATGTGTGTGTGTGAAGGAAGTTTTGTATGTGTTTCGTATA
The DNA here is from genome assembly GCA_029959065.1 of Colias behrii. NCBI lineage: Eukaryota > Metazoa > Arthropoda > Insecta > Lepidoptera > Pieridae > Colias > Colias behrii. The sequence continues at coordinate 970,884 of JARWMC010000022.1, forward strand.
TTCTATCTTTTTGTATATCCCTAACCAATTCTAGTAAATAGATAAAACTATTAACTAGGATTTTTTTTATTGAAATCAACTAGTATTTAACACTAGCAATCTGCCCGCGGCTTCGCCCGCGATTTCAAAGAAAAACCCACATAGTTCCCGTTCCCGTGGGATTTCCGGGATAAAACCTATTCTATGTGTTAACGGTTAATCCAAGTTACTCTCTATAGATATGTACAGGGTGTAATCGTTAAGTGTGCACAGGCGATTATTCCGTAACTATTGCAGATATCAAAAAACTTTAAACTGATATCGAAAGTACTTAACCTAATAATGAGTAAAATGACAACGTATAACGTGATGATACATAGCCTATAACCTTCCTCGATAAATGGGCTATCTAACAGCGAAAGAATTTTTCAAATCGGACCAGTAGTTCCCGAGATTAGCGCGTTCAAACAAACAAACTTTTCAGCTTTATAATATTAGTATGTATAGATAATAATTAGTATATAATATAACAATTAACAATAGCATTAACAATAAAACATTAGCAAATATAACAGTGTTATAGCAGTGATTTTAGTAATAAATTAATTATAATAGACTAGGTTTCCTCCCGCGGCTTCGCCCGCGCAGTCAAAGAAAAACCCGCATAGTTCCCGTTCCCGTGGGATTTCCGGGGTTGCGTCATTTTCCCGGGATAAAAAGTAGCCTATGTCCTTTCTCGGGTATCAAAATATCTTCATACCAAATTACATGAAAATTGGTTCAGTAGTTTAGGCGTGATTGAGTAACAGACAGACAGACAGAGTTACTTTCGCATTTATAATATTAGTATGGATTTTACAACAAATCCCTCCAACTCTACCACGTAGCCCACCACTGCGTATATCGCCCTACAAAGTCTTTGTGAACTTATCAAGCGTCGATGTCACGGTCTCCTCCACTCAAGCGACAGCCCAAGCCGAGGTTCGAGATCCCCATCAAGGGGACGTCCTTGCGCATGTCGCTGCTTTAAACGGCCAGATTTCGTTCAAACTTTGTAGATTTATTGAGGACCGATGACAATACACTAATTTGATAAAATTTTCTATTTTTTAGTTCGGTTTTCTATGAAAAGCGTGTTTTTTAGTTTTTTTTAACTATTATTATTTTTACTAAAAAAATACTACAATGATTTCAGGTAAACGGCCAGTCAGCACATTTTGGACAGATAAGCGAAGGGTCACCGATCACACCGAGGCGGTCACAGTTCAGGTGAATATTCGTTCATTCATTCAACAGTGAAAATTATTATATTGTAGATCGTCTCAGTAGTTTAGTTAACGTTAATAAATCGATTTAGCTAAGTGTATTATGTTTTCATTGTGAGGTCGTTGAATCGTTTAGGATAATTTAGTATTTATTACTAAGAATTAGGATCGGCTCGGTATAAATTAGACTATATTGTGTACCTTATAACTTTTTTGAAGGTGAAAAACTAATGAGTTATGATATCTTTTTCATTTGAAAGGAGAATGACCACGGGTGGTATCGGTAAAATTTTAGTTGTGCCACGTATTCGTGATATTGTTTATTCCTATTTGTATTTATAATGATCATATGTATCACTATTAAGTCGTAATTATACCGAATAAATAGAAATAAAAGTAAAAGTTTTTGTTTTGACACATTTATCTATCTCTCTTGCAAGCGTCCTGCGTCATCTGTCATTGTGTTTGACGCATTGTTCGACGTTATTTATTTTGAAATAATGTTTATTACGATTTACTTTTCACATTTGTCTTGTAAATTAAAATATTACCTATGTAGTAAATGTAAAACTTAACGTTCATCGTTAGTTTAAACTCGATAAAGTATTTTTTTAAAGTGTTGAATAACACTATTGTTTTATTTTTATTGTCGCGAACTGCGGCTTATTTACATAAAAACTTTAATCGTTTCTAAAAGTACTAATATCAAGCTTTAAATTGAGATATATTTCATCTTGACACAATAAGTTTGATTGCGATACCAAGTGCCATAGTCACTTGGGCAATCTCCTTTCATAATAATCACGTCCTATTTTAATTTGATTAATCTCTTCTCATCTTATAATGGAGTTATATCAATAAATATCGCATTATTACTTACTAGATTTCCGCCCGCGTCTTCGCCCGCGTTTTCAAAGGAAACCCGTTCCCGTGGGATTTCCGGGATAAAACCTATCCTCTGTGTTAATCCAAATTACGCTCTATATGTGTGCTAAATTTCATTGTAATCGGTCAACACACATCCTACATCTTCACAAACTTTCGCATTTATAATAATAGTAGGATAGGGTATGTTTAAGTTTTTAACCACGGTTTTCGCCATAAGTATCTGTTACAACTTACAACCCTGATTGAAACAAAATTATTCTTCCTGATGACTAAGTATATCGTCAACTACGTACTTTTTCTCATAAATCCCAGTCAATATTTCAAAGCTATGTTAATAATTTGATCAAATGACGAGAGTATGAAAAAGGCGATTTATATATATAAATCAAAAAAAGTTTTATTGAAAAATATAAATATCTCTAATTTCTGAACATTATCGCTTATAACTTTTTTATTTCTAGTTCTACGACAAAAAGTTACTGGACCAAAGTTGTAGAAAATTTAATTTGCAACAAATATTGTTAACAATTTTTTTTACCAGATAAATAGTTTAAGAGTTATATCGTAAAAACCATTTCAGCCGCTATTTTCAAGATGGCGGCCGTGGGACAAGGGTGGCGACCCCACAAACTTGGTTTTTAGCTTCACACTGACCCCCCCTACACATCACAAAAAAAAGACGGGTTGCACTCCGGGAGTGCCGGCAGAACTGAAAACTTGATTATTAACGTCCAGTAGATATGTTTGATATTTTGGAATGGTATCCGTCTTACGCATGGAATATAAGGGCTAAAAAAAAAAACAGCCGTCTTATTCTTTTTCGATCAGGCCACGTGTCCTGACGCGAGTTTAAGATTTTATACCCAACGCCGCTAAAGAAGTTTTCACTTCAATAAAATTGCGTCCTCTAACAAACGCAAGGTTGTTTTGATATGACATTGTCACTTTACACAAACTTTAAAGAAAGCGAGAAATATCGATTTTTATCGCTCAAAATTTAAGAAAGTTACATTTTAAACTTTTTATTTCATATTAAATGGCACATACTAAAAAAGAAGATATATTCAAAACTAGCGGTCCGCCCCGGCTTCGCCCGTGGTACATGTTTACGTTTTCTCTACATAAGAACCATCCTCGTACTTCAAGGAATATAATAAAAAAAGAATTATCGAAATCGGTTCAGCCGTTCTCGAGTTATGCGCTTACCAACACATTTTGGGATTCATTTTTATACTATAGATAATAATCTGTTCAAATCTATAGGTTACACAAAGGTTAACTACCTCTGTGATATTTTGAGTCATATCTAGATAAAATGTTCAACTAATTTTGATGAAATTTTTTGTAATACACAAATAAAAATTTAATGACAAACCGGTTTGATTTGACACGCATTGTTTATGCATACATACATACAAAAATAACCCATATCAATGCTATACAAATAAATTATCGAATTTTAAATCAAAATTTTCACATACATTTTTTCGATAATCCAATCAAGTTTTGACACTCACAATGTTACTGCACTTAACACTTTTTTTAACACTAGATAGACCTAAATTATAGTCTATACCACTTCACGTCTTATCTGCGACTAAAACTCTAAAGCACAAATTATTGTTATAGTATTAATATTCAGCTATCTGAGGCCGTATTATGACCCCTTATTTCCAGACAGTTTACGCCGTGATTTGTACTGACTGGCAAATTCATATTATGATCGCAATAACCAGCCATTTATAAATTACTAGCGGTCCGCCCCGGCTTCGCCCGTGGTACCTACATTTTTTTTTATATCAGAGCAAGCAAAGGAGCAGGTGGGCCACCTGATGTTAAGCGGTCACCACCGCCCATAAACACCTGTAACACTTCTAAGTGTTACAGGTGCTTTGCCGGCCTTTTATGGACAAATACCTAAGCATGTTTAAACTATCCTATCTCTCAAGTTGGATCGAACTGCACATGGTGTGCGAATTTTATTATAATCGGTTAAGTGGTTTAGGAGTCCATTGAGGACAAACATTGTGACACGAGATTTATATATATTAAGATGGTAATGAATTTGCCAGTCAGTTCAATTCACGGCGTAAACTGTCTGGAAATAAGAGATACCCTGTAGTATATTTTGAATTATTTTTGTGAATATGCTATGAATAGTTTCGCATGCAAGCAACGATAGTTTCTTGCCTCTTATCTGTAGAAACTGCTTTCCGAAGTAATATTAAATTAAGATTAAATTATGTAATTTGTTGATTCAAAAGCACAGCACGGTTGATTGAATAAATGTTTGAGCTCGAGTTTGAGTGATAATTTATTATAATTAGTAGGAACTAATCCTACTAAAATTATAAATGCGAAAGATTGTGAGGATGTGTGTGTATTTGTTACTCTTTTACGCAAATACTACTGAACCGATTACAATGAAATTTAGCATACATATAGATGGTAAATTGGATTAGCACATAGGATAGGTTTTATCCCGGAAATCACATGGAACGGGAACTATGCAGGTTTTCCTTTGAAAACGTGGGTGAAGCCGCGGGCGGAAATCTAGTCATCTATAAACCTGACGTGGGATTAAAATATAGTCAATATATTACGAGGTAAAAATTAAAATAATTTTCTAATAGGAAAAATTATGTTTAAAATCAGTTTAGTTGTTTTGAGTTGATAGCCCGGGATCCATCGCCCATTTTTGCAAGTGATTACTATCAAGCTAATTTTTCGTTAGTAGCTTTAATTTGATAATTGCGTAATAAATATTTGAGAACCATCAAATCAAAATATTTTTTTATCCTTGTTTCCTCTGGTAGCTACCACAATCGAGAGTTTCGTACATGAAATTATTGGGCATCTCATCAAAATAAAGCTACTCACGAAAAATTGGCTTGATAGTAATCACTTGCAAAAATGGGCGATGGATCCCGGACTATGAACATTAGATAACAAAAATATAGTATTTTTCCTTCTACATTATCGATAGCGTTGAGTAGTTTATTTAAGAAATAAAAATAAAATTTAAATCATTATAATCATAGTGAATTGTGATCTTATTGTGATTGTAGACCATTGTTCATTGGCTAGAAGCACTAAATTCGATACAGAATTTAATTTGCCTCTCGTAGGACGTAGGCACAGAATCTTTCTTATATATAAAAATGAATCGCAAAATGTGTTGGTAAGCGCATAACTCGATAACGGCTGAACCGATTTCGATAATTCTTTTTTTATTATATTCCTTGAAGTACGAGGATGGTTCTTATGTAGAGAAAACGTAAACATGTACCACGGGCGAAGCCGGGGAGGACCGCTAGTAGTTAATAGTATAGACGTAGATAAAAAGGATATTCCGTAACAGTGCCTCTGTAATTTTAACGAAATGATTATAGAATCTATTTTTTAGACTATATTTTTTTCGGTTTAATCATTTGAGAGAAAGATAGAGTTCTCATCTAGGTCATTTCTTTATACATACTTACTATAGACCCCAAAATAACTATAGAGCCTAAAATTAAACCCAAAATATACTCATTAATATTTTACACAGTAACTATCTACTTTATTTTTCCTAAAAGCACCCAAAATAATAATTGTATTAATAGCACATCTAAATAATATGTAGTAATTAATAATAACAAATCTTTTTTATTTTTTACTTTTCCGTTTTTGAAGTCGGTTGTTTTTAACGTAGGTAGTTATTTTTATGTATGAAATTAGGCACAAATATTGTCTGATATATTTTAGACTGGATTAGGTCATAAGTCGTGTAACGAGGAAGATTTAATTGATACCATTTGCCTTTTTTGTACGCTGATACGGTTATCAATTATTTACAATTATTTTTAAAGTGTCTATTTATGTAAAAAATAATGATTTAAAAGGATTTACCTTTTCTTAAGGAAACAATGAACAAAAAAATACATGCATTTTCTATAAGTTACCTACTTACCTACTTAGATTATATAAAACTGAAGAGTATTTTTGTTTGTTTGCTTGAATCTGCAAAATTTATTTAGGTACTTGTATTTCGCATTAAAATAACTTTTGGTATGTTGATATTGTTTTTCTTCTTGAAACATAAATGTATGAATTACTTTATTTAGTCCGTTATACTTAATTTAGTATCGAACCCAACACCTAATTCTTCGCGCTAATCATAATACCAAGGAGGCGGTCAAAATGATAAATTCGCACTTAAATAATACGGCTATGCATTTAATTTTATTTATAAACAATGATCATAATTAAGTTTTCCCAATATCAAGTAAAATGGAACAAAATATATTGCTGTTTCACTCTCACGTTATTAAGATTCAATCAAAGCATACGCTATCGGCTATGCGATAGCGAAGCTATACGCTACAATTAAAATTCGAAGTGTCTAGTCGTCCGCTAAACGGATGAATAAAATAAATTAGTCGTCCGATTACCGGATGAATAAAATAATTTAATCGTCCGATTACCGGATGAATAAAATAATTTAATCGTCCGATTATTCGGATTAATAGATAACCTTTTAACACTAAAGCTAGTTGGGTTGGACTAAAGCAAAGGGGGCGCAGGACTTAGAAAATTTTTGATGGAGTTGGTGTCACTATAACACCTATTTATTATTGTTTTATCGTAAAGATTACGCTAATATAAGCATGTTTTATAGGAACAACTTTTCTCTAAAATCAAAAATGGCCGAGATATTCGCCCTTAATTCGTTAGGTTAGGTTTAGGTTAGGTTAGCCTTTAGGTTAGGTTAGGTTAGGTTTCTTAAAAAAAAAACTACACAGAAATAGGAGCCCCGCGAAGCGGGGCTCCGTCGACGCGCAAAAAAAAATCAAGTTTAGGTTAGGTTAGCCCTTAGGTTAGGTTAGGTTAGGTTTCTTAAAAAAAAAACTAAACAGAAATAGGAGCCCCGCTTCGCGGGGCTCCGTCGACGCGCAAAAAAATTATCAAGTTTAGGTTAGGTTAGGTTAGGTTAGGTTTCTTAAAAAAAAAACTACACAGAAATAGGAGCCCCGCGAAGCGGGGCTCCGTCGACGCGCAAAAAAAATCAAGTTTAGGTTAGGTTAGCCGTTAGGTTAGGTTAGGTTAGGTTTCTTTGTTTCTTCTAGGGGCTCCGTCGACGCAAAAAAAAAAATCAAATACCAACGTGTGCCCTCCTCCCCCCTCCTCCCCCCACAAAAAACCTATAATACGTGCGGCAGTTCTCTAAAGAAACCCCGATAACCTAACTATATAGATAAATAGATGTTATCGGACGATTAAATTATTTTATTCATCCGGTAATCGGACGACTAATTTATTTTATTCATCCGTTTAGCGGACGACTAGCTTTGTCCATTAAAATTACTTATTGCCCTACAAAAACGTACGGGTGTATTTTTATAACTTTACGTCGCCGTTTTAGCACGAAAGCTCATCGAAAATCATCAGCTCAAAACGACGGAAAATTATTAGGGTGACAAAAGATCATTCTTCACAATGGGCGGCGCGTGTTGGGCGAGTAGAGGCAATCACGATAGTGAAGAGGGCCTGTCTATGATCGACCGTCATTGTAGACTATGTAGAGTTGGGCTAACTCTGCCCATTGTAAAGAGGGCCTTTCATTTGCAGCTTTTGTTTTTACCTTTTTTCAGTCAACATGCAAGCTCTGAGTGATCACGCCCGCTAGTAAATTATTAGCTAGCTGTATAACCATGACCTTACTATTAATATTATCCATACATATATTATTTCGTAAATATAGTACAAGTTGATGAACCGGTGTGTCGAGTCGTGTGTTGTTTTTCCTCATGTTGGATTGTTGTATTGGTAAATATATTATTATTTATTACTAGCGGTCCGCCCCGGCTTCGCCCGTGGTACATATTTCGCAATAAAAGGTAGCCTATGTTCATTCTCAGGGTCAAAATATTATCTGTGCCAAATTTCATCAAAATTGGCCCAGAAGTTTATGCGTGAAAACCATACATACATACATACATACAAACCTTTCCTCTTTATAATATTAGTATAGATAATATATTGTGTAAATAATTTGTAATTACAATGTTTTGTGAGTATAATATGTAATTAAATCTATTAGATTTATGTATTTGTATGTAGTATTCTATTTATTACATAAACATTATGTACAATGTACTTACATATTATTTCTTACGAAGATGTGATGTTGTTATGTTGTCATAGCGAATTTTTAAAAGTTCTTACAATAAATGTAGTAATGTTTTTCCTTATTCAAGAAGTTTGATTAAAAATTAGTATTTTTTTTACAATTTTTTTAAAGTGAAACTTTTATTACATCGTCTCAAACTGTTTGGTCTGTGTAGCGCATGTCGCGTGTATCGCGGCTGCCGAGTAGGTATACCTACTCGGCACGCGACATGCGCTACACAAAGCAGTGTTCGGAACCGTTCGAACAGTTTCACTTTTACCGTGGTTTCATAAAACCACACAACATTTTTTTTTTGTTAAATATATTTTGTAATGCTATTCAAATTAGCACCTCTTATGGGTAATAATATTATTTTATAGAACTAAAGATTGAGTAATATTTAAGAATCAAGTACAGTTCTGATAGTTTACTAAAACAATAATAAAAAAAGACGGGTTGCACTCCGGGAGTGCCGGCAGAAGTGAAAACTTGATTATTAACGTTCAGCATGTTTGATATTTTGGAATGGTATCCGTCTTACGCATATAAGGGCTTAAAAAAAATCCGTCTTACGCTTTTTCGATCAGGCCACGTGTCCTGACGCGAGTTTAAGATTTTATACCCAACGCCGCTAAAGAAGTTTTCACTTCAAAAAAGACGGGTTGCACTCCGGTAGTGCCGGCAGAAGTGAAAACGCGCGTAGTAGAGAGGGGATAGCTGTCTACTCTCCATCCGTCTTACGCTTTTTCGATCAGGTCACGTGTCCTGACGCGAGTTTAAGATTTTATACCCATTACAGAAAAAGTGCTCAACGCCGCTAAAAAAGTTTTTACTTCAAAAATGTTTAGTTGAATTGTGTTCCTTCTCTTTTTTGCAGTCGATAAATGTCTAACTTTCACGGTTCACGATATTCTGACGGACGGACAGACAGACAGCAAAGTCTCAGTAATGGGGTCCCGTTTTATATTTTCGGTACGGAACCCTAAAAAAGTACATTACTATAATAAACTTAATATTTTTCACAACATGGACACATGCGACGTCGGGGCGGATAACTAGTTATATTTATAATAACAAAATAATGATAACAAGGCCAAGGGTTTTTGGGAATTCCGTATCACTTAATAAACACTATTGATAATTGCATTAATTTTAAAATAATGTCATAGCATATTATTTTGTTTGTCTGTCTGTTACGCTTTCGCAGCTTTTGGATGAAAATGAAAATAGCTGAATGAAACTATTTTCAAAAGTCATCTCTAATGTTTTAAAATTTCTAAGGTTGATGGCAGTTTTTGAAAACCATGAATATAGTTTAATTCTAATTTATTAAGGCCCTGAACCTTAATATTAGTTAGCTTAGAGGATGTAGTAGGCAAAGTGTATTATTTAGCCGTTTACAAATGCTCGGCATTTTGTAATATGTCGAGAATTCGTAATCAGAAATTTTTGGTTTGGATAAGGTGGTGGGTCATGTTAGGTTTGTGTTTCTTAAACTACACAGAAATAGGAGCCTCGCGAAGTGGGGCTCCGTCGGCTCGCGACCGTCTTTTTTGTAGAATTTTGGAAAAAGTAAGTCCTCAGCATTTTACAAAATGCCGAGCATTTGTAAACGGCGAAATAATACAATTTGCCTGCGACAGAGACACAAGGGAAATCGCGAGCGTGAGCGTGCAGGCTTTCCCGCGCGTAATCTGAACGCGCGATAGAGAGCGCGTCTAAAGGCCGCTAATATTAATCATTTCTATTTCCTCCTTCCAGAAATTAGGCGAATAAAATTATTTCAACAAATTGGACCATGATGTGGAAGTAAGTATTCATGTATATTATTTGAATGGTGAGACTATAGTAACTGTTGTTTATAATTTACATTCAATTCTGTACAGATACAATATTTGAGTCGTGAACTACCAAGAAATTCGTACACCGATCCTGTTAGCTATATAATAATTTTAATAAACAAATTATGAATATAAGTTGCTCGTCAAAAGTAACGTATTTTAAGTTTTTATGTCATTTTCATCTTTAATATACAGTAGCACCTCGTTAAGTCGAACCTCGATAAGTCAAAAACCTCCAAATCTCGAAAAAATGTCTTGTTCCCTTCCCTTCAAACCCGAAAACCTCTATTACTTGAAATTTTGACCCTCTGTTAGTCGAAATAATCACCGAGTCCCTCCAAGCCATTTTGGTACATATTTTCACTCTATAACTCGAAAAATCAAATTTGACCTCTGTATCTCGAACATAGCAACGTTTTATTTTACAACCTTTATGACTTGATGATTTGGAATTTATTACTTCTATTGTTCGAACAAAAATAAGTTACCGACTTTAAGAATTTGCCGACAGTGCAAGTACACTATTGTTTCTTAGAAAACATTTTAGGAGTATACGATAATTAATTTATGACTCACGAAACACGTGTTTGCGTTAACTATCTGATGACGAAATTATCGATTCAATAGCTCAGAAAACCGATACTAATGATTAAGATGACATAGAAGACGTGAATAGTACATGCGCTCCATGGGTTTCCATCAAAAAGGCAAGAACCGCATTGGATACCTTACGAAAGTTTAAAAAAAACCAGCATCTTTGAAAAAGAAGAATTTTCTGCTCTTTATAGATTATAAAATGCTAGAGAACAACCAAATTATCTAAAGCAAAAAAATACTGACTTTTTAATGCCATATTTTTTTTATTTTAAAATGATTTGAAATAATGTTGATTTATAATAAATAAAAACATGTTTGTGACCTCTGCAAGTTGAATTTTAATTTATTTTACCTCTCTAACTCAAAATTTATAAGAATAAACCTCAAACTCTTTATGTCGAATCAAAATCCGCCTAAGTCGAAATCCTCCATAAGTTGAAAACTCTATAACTCGAATTTTTTGGCGTCTCCCTTGATATTCGACTTATAGAGGTGCTACTGTATATAAATCTCGTGTCACAATGTTTGTCCTCAATGTACTCCTAAACCACTTAACCGATTATAATAAAATTCGCACACCATGTGCAGTTCGATCCAACTTGAGAGATAGGATAGGTTTTATCCTGGAAATCCCACGGGAAAGGGTTTTCTCTGAAAACGCGGGCGAAGCCGCGGGCGGAAAGCTAGTATACTATAAGTTTTTAATACATTATGGACGTTGTGTAAGTAGACTTGAAATGTGATTTTGTGTGACGATTTTGGTAATGGTTTGGTTAAAAGGTATATATCGAGTCTATTTCTATGTCTACGGTTAATTCCTCAATTTAATGTGTAATTCCTCAATTTTGAGTTTGAGTTTGAAAGCTAAAAATATTAAAATGATTTTACAGTAGTGGTTATTCATAGGTCACGGTTTCCGTCTCGAAGGACCAAAAAAAGGAAGGATTCAGTACAGATTAATTAAGTAATTTATTTATTTACGAGTTGCTTGTAATAGTTTAAGTCATATTCATTTCAATATAGTGGGATATTCTTGTTATTATTACAGATACTCAGTGTTCGGCGTAATCGCCTTGCTAGTAAACATTAATTGTCAAAATTCAGATGAAACAGACGCCATATTTAGTGAAAGTTCATGTAAGTATTTCTTTGTATAATGAAGTGTAAAGAAAAACTAGTTTTTTTAATATACTTACACACATAACAATAAATTGGTATGCCTCTTTCTTACACGGTGGTAAATGTTAAAAATATGTAATGACGATTCGAAAGTGCTTCTAAAAGAAGTCTAATTGAATAAATAAATGTTTGAGTTTGAGTCCCAATTTCCAGTTCTGACAATTTTCAGGCATTTAGTTAAAAAAATATATTTGTTGACAGTAGAAAACAGAACAGTAGATCAAGCGCAATGCAACACCATAGAGGGGGTGACGCAGGGCTGCTGGGAGTGCTACCTTTGTACGCATTACTCGGTTCACTCCCATAAGGAGAAAAAACACGAAATCAATAGATTGACGTAAGTCAATTTTTAAACTTTTGACACCTGTCATGTCATTTTAGGGTTCCGCACAACGAAAATAAAAACCGAAACCCTTATTCCTATAATATTCACTTTGTTATCCGTCTGTATGTCAAAACCATTTTTCTCAAGAACACGTATATGAATAAAGCTAACGCAATCAAAAGATACAGCCATTTATGCTGCAAATTTTCGCAAATTTCGACATTCGCAAGGGAATGAAAACCTACAGGGTAATTCCCACGAACATAGAACCTTGAACTTTACAATTTACTATATTAACTTTTGTAATGACAATTTCAGGCTGTTCAAAGATGACTGCACTGCTACTGAAGTGTGCTGCATCAACCAACAGGATCTCAATGACTATCGGTAACTTTGAATAGCCTTCTTTATAATATGTGTATTCATAATTCAACACTAGCAATCCGCCCGCGGCTACGCCCGCGTTTTCAAAGAAAAACCCGCATAGTTCCCGTTCCCTTGGGATTTCGATTTCCGGGATAAAACCTATCCTTTGTGTTAATCCAAGCTACCGTCTATATGTGTGCCAAATTTCATTGTAATCGGTTCAGTAGTATTTGCGTGAAAACCAAACATACATCCATACATAATTACAAACCTTTCCTCTTTATAATATTAGTATAGATAATTGAGAGAGTTAGGTGACGATTTTGGTGTGTTTGAATCATGCCAAAGAAGTTTCACTTCTGACACGTGTGGATTTAAAGGAAATTTTATGTAGAATATTTTCCTAGGTGATGCTATTTGTGCAGGTTGTAGATTTATGAGCAAAAATCTAGAGAAGGAAGGAGCCTTTTTTAGAACTTTTTCAAAGGATTGAACCCCCCCTAAAACCTTAGCTCACCCCCCACCCTTGAGGACTTTCGATGTGATCATCTTAACATGTCAAAAATAACTGTAGCGATTTTCGAAATTACACAATTTATTTCCGCTAATTTTACTAATTTTCTCGGACATGAGGAAATTTTAAAGAAAAAAGAATATAAAATATTCCTTAAAAATCGAATCTAATTCTAATATTTTCTAATTTCTATTTCTAATTTCTAATTTTCTAATATAATATTATAAAGGCGAAAGTTTGTAAGGATGTATGGATATATGGATGTTTGTTACTCTTTCACGTAAAAACTACTGAACCGATTACAATGAAATTTAGCACACATATAGAGGGTAACTTGGATTAACACATAGGATAGGTTTTATCCCGGAAATCCCACGGGAACGGGAACTATGCGGGTTTTCCTTTGAAAACGCGGGCGAAGCCGCGGGCGGAAATCTAGTTTCTCATATATTTCGTTGTTTTCAGGTCAAATGATAAATGCGGAGTTGACAATCCGGAAGGCAGGCCGCGCCGGGTGCGACCATCAGTGCATTCTATACTGCAGGGACAGTATCCGTGGCGGGCTTGGGTTTATATGTATGTCATAATGCAATTGACTGTGAGAAGCTACTTAGTCAATTTAAATTCAATATCCCTATCCCTAAGCATTATCCAAGGAAACAAATTACGAACTTGCTATTTGCACGTCAAAACAGAACTGTTCTGGGTCGCAACTCCCCCATTCCTAGACTATGCACCTTACACAATAAATATAGCAACTCAGTGGATATTTTCTCAGACTCCCTCTATAAGTTTCGGAAAGCAATGCTTAACATTAAGACTTAATTCTCTTTCAAATTCAAATATAATTCTTTATTTCCGTAATATATAGATGAAATATTTAATGTACCTAATAACTTTTATATTGCCTGTTGTAATTAATCAGAACTCTTTAATGATAAGAGCACACACATTTCTTTTTTATTTAATTGTATAGCTATATATTGTGTATAGAAGAAGATATCGCCTAATTTTATTATTAATCTTTGTGAATGTAGTGTTCATCTGTAATAGTTGTGCATAATAATGTGTAAATCCTATGTTACTGTTTTACGTGAATGATACATATGTAACAACTGGTGATGAACCTTTTTAATAAATAAATAAATAAATAAAATAAATAAATGTTTATCGTCATCTCCGTACCATGACGTCTTAGAGCAGTTTTATATCCAGTGTGGAAAAATTACAGAGTTAAAAAGAACGTCTGACCGCCTCCTTGGTACAGTGGTTGACGCGTGAGCGTAGAACCGAGGAACCGAAGTCCCGTGTCCCCTAGTGGGGTAAGGGGCAGATGCATTATACATCTGTTTCACTGATCGAATATCTTTCGGGACAAGTAAGTGATCAGCCTTCTGTATCCTGCCAGACCGAGACATTTTGTTCTTCGTCTCCACCGGGAATCGAACCCCTCGGTTCTACGGTCACGCGTCAACCACTGTACCAAGGATAATCTTTTAATCTATAAGTATTCCTTTAAAAAAATGTTGTGTGGTTTAATGAAACCACGGTAAAAGTGAAACTGTTCGAACGGTTCCGAACACTGCTTTGTGTAGCGCATGTCGCGTGACGGTCGGCTGCCGAGTAGGTATACCTACTCGGCAGCCGCGATACACGCGACATGCGCTACACAGACCAAAAAGTTTGAGACGATGTAATAAAAGTTTCACTTTAATAATTATTACAGTGACGACATGTTCCTCTGTGCCGCTACATATATCAACGAAGCAGCACGTGCTCTGGTCACATTGGCCAGCTGTGTTAATGGCTACCCTATGAAGGATCTTGTAGTGACATTTGATAAGGATGGCGACGAACAAACCAGCGTGCAGGAGGTTATTATACACCCGGAGTATAATAAAAGTGAGTATCATCTGTTTTATATGTTCGGTAATAAATAAATTAACCATCATAGTAACAACCCTCGCTATTCGTGCGTGCTCGTATTAATTAAAAATACTTGCGGCCATATTAAATGTACATGGGATATTCGTATCTCATAGTAAATGTATGGGAGGGTTTCAAGTTATTTTTTTAGATATATTTTCTCGTTTTATTTAAAAAAAATATTATGGCCATTTTACTCATTAGGTTAACCTAACCTAACCTAAGTACTTTCGATATCAGTTTAAAGTAGGGATGTAACGATACCGATACCGATACCGATATATCGGCCGATATCGGCAAGCCGATATAACGGTATCGCCGATTATAAAACAACCGATACCGATATCAAACAATTCAAAAAACTGCGCCCAATGAACGATGCGGGAGGCCGCCCGCGCGTGCGCACTTTGTTTTTTGAAAAAACTCTACCAATAGTAAACTTTTATTAGGAACTGACTTTGCAAAATAATAATACTAAAATAAATGGTTTTCTTGTTTTTTTGATTTGGCATTGTTATTTAAAAGAATACGATTTACAGTTGAGTCTCTGTTAAATGTTGGTAGCTTTTATGCATAATTCACTATTTATGTTTCTACCAAGCCATCGATATCGGTATCGGTATCGGTATCGCCGATATTTTATTACAAATATCGGTATCGGTATCGTATCGGCAAAATCATGTATCGTTACATCCCTAGTTTAAAGTTTTTTGATATCTGTAATAGTTACGGAATAATCGCCTGTGCACACTTAACGATTACACCCTGTATATCTTATTCTGGGTCTTAGTCTATATCTTATTCTAGCTACCTATATCCCAAATTTTATTGAAATTGGTTCCGTAGTATTAACATGAAAGAGTAACAAACACCCATACATCACAAACTTTCGCATTTATAATATTAGTAGGATTTGTCTGTAAATAAATATCTTCTTCTTCTTAATATAATATATAAATCTCGTGTCACAATGTTTGTCCTCAATGGACTCCTAAACCACTTAACCGATTATAATAAAATTCGCACACCATGTGCAGTTCGATCCAACTTGAGAGATAGGATAGTTTAAACATGTAGGTACCACGGGCGAAGCCGGGGCGGACCGCTAGTTTGTTTTTATTTTATTCCAGCGAAACCTCTGAACGACATTGCTATAATAATCCTCGATTCTTCGGATACCTTGCCCCAGACAGCCACGGAGGCCTGCGTGCCGCAGTCTCCGGTGAAGTTTGGAAAGTCCTGCATCAGCGCTTCGGAAGATAATTTAGAAGTAGGTACTTCTTATTTTGTATTGTAGCATAATAATTAATAACATTAAAAAAAAGACGTGTGGCACTCGGGGACTGCCGCGGTAAAGCTATTGCATGCTATGCCTTCAAGCCACACCTCCGTGCCCGTCGGAGTGGGGAGCGTGAGGTTTTTTCGTTACGGAATTTCTGGATTCGGTCCCCGCGCTCAAGGCCCGCGATAGAAGCTATGCAATAGCTTAAAAAATCTGCAACTTCATTGTATGTTGTCGGCCATCTTAATTTTAAACTCAACTTAGTGACATAGTATTTTACTAGTTAAGCTCTTTCATTAACTAGAAATAATCTCGTAGATGGGAGATAAATTA
The DNA here is from genome assembly GCA_029959065.1 of Colias behrii. Classification (NCBI taxonomy): domain Eukaryota; kingdom Metazoa; phylum Arthropoda; class Insecta; order Lepidoptera; family Pieridae; genus Colias; species Colias behrii. The sequence goes on from JARWMC010000022.1 coordinate 987,530, forward strand.
TGATTCTGATTCTGATCATAATTAGATCGGTACTATGATTAATAATAATTAATCTGATTAAGAAGAAATGCACAAATTTACTATCAACTTCTTAACTAATAATAATTAATTGTTGATATAAAACAAATACTTACTCTTATCTGCAAAGCATGCACAGATTTGTCCAGAGTTTCAAATTTAGAGTCGAATAAAACGCGTATCCATAACTTAGATAAAATATTAAGGGCCGATTTTTCAATGCTCGGATAAAACTTATTCGTCGAATAATGTATAAAACTACCATTTTAAAAACGTATTCTAATTGCCCGCATTTGACAGTTTACGTGAAATTTTAATATTATCGTGTAATACTTTATTGGACGGATAAGTTTTATCCAAGCATTGAAAAATCGGCCCTAATTCGTTTAAATTAACATGGTCTATAGCATCACAAAATTGATTGATGGTATTCTTATTCGCTATGATTCCGATTATATACGATTCTGATTCTGATTATGATAGTAATTCTAATTCTGATTCTGATTATGAGCAATCGTAACGTATATTCCAGGTAAACAGCAGAATACCGCTACAATCACGGTGTAATAGCACCCTCTTGCACCCCTCGCTCATGTGTACGGTGTCACATAAGGACGCGTTTAGACCAGAACTGGGCGGTGGTCTGTTTTGTTTGGAGGAGGTACTAATCACTACATAGTATATAACAAAGAGTACCTAACACCTTACTAAGAATACACGAACAAATTAATAAATATAAAAAAATATAAAAAAAACTCGCTTTCCACCGTCTGTTTGCTGTGTGCCTAGATTTTTAAAATTATGCTACAGTTATTTATTGATGACGTTTTTTTAATCGATACAGTGATTTTCGAGGGAGATTTAAGTACAGTCAAAGTTCCTTATTCGCGCTTCCTTCATTCGCGGTTTCACTATTCGCGGATGGAAAAAATGCGACCTAATTTCTATATTCGCGGCCCAAAATTCTTTATTCGCGGATCGAATCGGTACATCGGTACTTACATATATGTATTTACCTACATAAAAATCAATTGTTATCCTTAGTAAACGCCTGAACTACAACTACGAATTTATAATATCGACTAAAAAACGAGTAAAAAGTGCCAAGCCATTGCCTCAACCTGAAGATAATACCTAATTAAATGGTAATTAATAAATATGTATGGTCAAAAATTTAAATAAAACTGATTTCGTGACGAAATAAGGAAGCAAATACATGCTTCCTTATTTCGTCACCCAGGAACGTATCCCCTATAACCCCATACAAATTACCATTCCATATTCACGGTTTCTCTATTCGCGGCACATTTACGGAACCTATTGCCCGCGAATAAAGAACTTTTACTGTATATAATTTATTACAGACAAAACAGGCGAAACCGCGTGCAGAAAGCTAGTAAACTAATATTTTAAAGAGGAAACATTTGTGTTTTTGTACGTATTTTTGTTTGTAAATGTTTCCAAAAACTTGTGGACCGATTTCAAAAATTCATTCACTAGCAGATAGTACATTCTTCCTGAGTCACACATATAGGATAAGACATAGATACACCATTATTGTGCTATTTTTGTGCTGATCATGACATGCATATAACTTATATTTTGGACAGTTTAACAACTAAAAACAAGGTGGGAATTTCAAAACCAACTCGCTCTTAAAGATAATTAGATTCCCCTTATCTTAATGCGAAGCCTCCTTGGTACAGTGGTTGACGCGAGAGCGTAGAACCGAGGGGTTCGATTCCCGGTGGAGACGAAGAAAAAAAAAAGTCTCGGTCTGGCAAGACTCAGAAGGCTGATCACCTACTGGTCCCTAAAGAAAATCGATCAGTGAAACAGATGTATAGTGCATCTGCCCCTTACCCCACTAGGGGACATGGGACTTCACTTATCCTAATGCGTGTTTTTCATTTTATTAATACTACAATAATTTAGCTACTCTTTTTTAATGTTCTCTGTATTGTCCTTTTATCTTCCATAACATAATAACTTTCACGGTACATTTAAATTATGTTTTTTCTTTTCAGGAATTGAACAATTTCCGATACATATTATATGGGATTTTGATTGACAAAATCGAGAACGTACATATGTATTCCAACGTGACGAATCACATGGACTGGTTGAAAACTAAAATAGACGTGTATTTCTAAAAACTGCTTAAAACCCATTGAGATACTATTACTACGTATGGAGACGACACCGCTTACATCACTTATGTTCCGCTCAACATAGGTCAAATGGCCTCACTGCACTCAGTCGCTTTAGCGCGATGGTCGCGTTCATGTCTTGTTTGTTATATAGCAAAAAACCAAGAAACTAATCAAATATGCCCTCGAGTGTGTTGCGATATTGCACTAATAATTTAAGTAATGCGGCAAAGTGCAAAGAAATAACTTTTCATCGGTAATTAATTAGATAATCATTTTTAAAACTTGGTTCGAGCAAAACTTTTGGCGGGCGCCATTTTGCGTCATTTGTCATAGACTAAAAATTTAAGAAACGGCATTGGGTATGAAAGATGTTTAGATGGTAATATTAGATGACGTAAATTTTTATAGTGGAAAGTTATAATTTTACACATTTGGAAAAGATTGTACTGTGGATATTATTTGAAAAAAGGTTAAATCATGAAAGATGAAAATAAATTACCTACGCATCATTTTTTTTTGTTACATTGATTGGTTTTAATTGAATTTTTTTTAATTTATAAGATTATTAATAATTTATTTATTAGATTAATTATATTTTTTCTTGTTACATTGATTGTTCTTAATTGATAAGTAATAGGCAAAATATTTACAATTGATTTACAAAGTTTCGCCTCTATAGCGGTGAGTCGATGACATCGCTTAATCTATGACTCACTAGCCGCCCCGCGCCGCCGCGCTTGTCGCACAGATTTTGTTCGTGGTGTATCCTCTATACGTAGTAATAATAGCTCAATGTTAAAACCTATTATTGTTTTTTATTTTGAATCCTCCTGTATTCCCTGATTTTCGTTTAAAGTAATAGAATCATACAAGTATGTATTTTATAATTAATCTAATTTAAAAATGATAAGTTGGCGTTATTCTGATTATGTAAGTGATTATGATTCTGAATAACATTATAATCTGTACTAATATTATAAAGATGAAGAGTTTTTTTTTGTTTGTTTGTTAGGATGTGCTAATCTCAGGAACTACTGGTCCGATTTGAAAAATTATTTCTTTCTTAGATAGTCCATTTATTCAAACAGATATTAATATTCGAGATAGAACGCTATAGTCTATATTATATCATTAGGCTAAAACTAAGCGGAGCAAATCGGGTAAAACCGCAGGCACAGCTCATATAAGATAATGAAATGAAATGTTAAAATGACTTTATTCTAATTATAATAATTCTGAGTTACATTGAAGTTGCTCTACAATTGGATTATGAATCGGATTCTACTACTCGCCGATCTTTTGTGTAGATTCATGTAATACTGCTTGACTTAAAAGGAATTTTCTTTATTTCACTTCATCACTGAATAATGTAAAACAAAGTCGTTTTTTCTGTCTGTCCCTATGCATATTTAGAACTTTAAAATTACGCAACACATTTTGATTTTGTTTTTTTAATAGATAATAGATAAAATGATTCAAGTGGAAGATTTATATATACCTATTACATGCATGCATGTAAATTATTGCCCTGTGCGATGCAAGAGCGAGTCGCTAGTATATTAGAAATGCTAACACTATTTCATTCTTTAATATATATCTTCGAATTTTGTTTCTTCAACTTCTAATCTCTTCCAAATTTAATCAAAAACGGTTTAGTAGTTTAGGCGTAAAAGTATGACAATCAGACAAATATAATATAAATAAATAAATTGTGGAAAAATAAATATGACTAAATAATACTAAGATAGTTCATATTCTTTCAAGCTTCCGCGATTTTCAGGATATCTTTAAAAGTTATGGATGGTCATTGGTCCTAGGAATGTTTTAGCTGTTACGATTAAGGTACATGCCCTACTGACCCAACTTAAATCCCAGTACATCTTGAATTATATAGATAAAGCAATATTGTTTGCAAACAGATAAAATAAGTTCACTTTGTTATCAAAGTGACCTATAGAACTGGGTTTTTTACTGTAAACTACATTGACCTGTCTATACCAATACTAGCTGTGCCGCGCGGTTTCACCCCCGTGGCTCCGCTCCTGTTGGTGATGATATATAGCCTATAGCCTTCCTCGATGGCTATGTAACACCGAAAGAATTTTTCAAATCGGACTAGTAGTTCCTGAGATTAGCGCGTTCAAACAAACAAAAAAACAAACTCTTCAGCTTTATAATATTAGTATTTATTATAAAGCTGAATAGTTTATTTACACAGCTAGTAAAAAATATAGATTCCCTTTTTTATACAACTGGAAGCACACAGATTTCTTGTTTTATAAACAAAAATCTTAAATCTGAATCGGATGCCTACCTATAGATAAATACCTATTTATCTATATATTAATTAAAAACTAAATTTACCATTATTTAGTTCACCCCGGCTTCGCCCGAGGTACATGTTTACGATTTTTCTACATAAGAACCATCCTCGTACTGCAAGGAATAGTAATATAAAAAATAATTATCTAAAACCGTTCAGCCGTTCTCGGGGTATGTACTTACCAACACATTTAGCGATTCATTTTCTATATATATATAAAAATGAAACCCGTTTTCCATGGTCACGGCATAACGCGTGAACGGGTGGACCGATTTCGATAATACTTTTTTTATTATATATTCCTTGAAGTACGAGGATGGTTTTTATGTAGAGAAAACGTAAATATGTACCACAGGCGAAGCTGGAGCGGACCGATAGTTATTATATAGATTATACAATTTTCGTGAATGTGTCTGTGTAGCTTATGTCCCTATGTGCTAATACAGACTATAATTTATCTCTGTGCCACATTTCATGCAGCTAAATAAAGCTGATTTTGCGTAAAAACAAATATCAATCCTTACAAACTTAAAGAAAAGTTAAAATTATTCATAGAATACGTAGTAAAGGATCCTAGAATGTAAGGTAGAATCTAAGGATAGAATGAATAGATAGAATAGTAAAGTTGATTTCAATTAGCAAGAAATTATATTTATTTAACTATAATTATTAAAAAAAAACTTAACCATCTTCAAATTTTTTGAGCTAAACAAAATTTAAATAGAATCAAACGGAAGGCACCAGCTTTCAAATAAAAAAAATATAAACTACTATCACAGAATACTTAATACATAATAGGTAGCACGTTGGTAATTAATGCTAGCTACTGTTATCAAAATCGGTTCACCCAGTCGAAAGTTCTGTAATAACAAAGCCAAAAAAAGAAATACATCCGATTTGAGGAGGAGATTTCCTTCTCTTTCTTTCAAGTTGGTTGAAAACGTATGTGTATTTTAAATGCATTGAAAACAATATCATCAGCTCTAATGTCACAATCTGAACTCGTAACAACAAATATGTGTTTATTAAATGCAAGTAAACTTAAATAAAACGGTTATGGATGCAGAACGATTAAACCCCACGCTCCATTATCTAAATTACATGAAAATGGAAATGCTGTGTAGCTTAAGCTGTTATGAAGCTGTCGACCATTAGATAAAAATTTATTAGCAATTCTGTAACCGCGTTTTGTTTTAGCGCCATCTAGCGGTCGGACGGTGTACTGCTTAATAGTGTGACGACCACGAGTGTATAATATTTGCATTTACAGTTGATTATTGCGTATTTAAATGAGTATATTTTAAATATGGAGGCGGCAATATTATAAATAACTAGCTGTGCTCCGCGGTTTCACCCGCATTGCTTCGCTCCTGTTGGTCTAAGCGTGATGATATTATATAGCCTATACATATATAGCCTTCCTCGATAAATGGGCTATCTATCACCGAAATAATTTTTCAAATTGGACCAGTAGTTCCTGAGATTAGCGCGTTCAAACAAACAAACAAACTCTCCAGCTTTATATTATTAGTATAGATTATTACTAACAGTCCCGGCAAACGTTGTTATGTCTTACTCTTTTAACTTAGGTGTATGAAAATGTTGGCCGATTCTCAGAACTACCCAATAGCCCAATAGGCACACAAAATTTCATGAAAATCGGTCCAGTCGTTTCAGTGGAGTATGGTAACATTTTGACACGAGAATTTTATATATTATGAGATATTCAGATTGTAAAAAAAGCCTTAATTAATGCTATAATTGGAAGAAATAACCACTGAAAGATGACAGTTTTAATGAATTTTTTATCAAATCGGTTTAAATAGTGCTTTATGCGTAAATCATAATGAAGAGAGATATAATTTTATTTTTAATAGATTCCTATATTAATTCATATGACTTCTAGGTTTAAGTCATACCCTTTAGGGTAAAAGTAATTAATAATTAAAATACATAAGAGAAAAATGAAATTCACACATATATTTCAATGTTACTGTTTTAATAAAAAATCTTCTTTCTTTTTAATCTCTATTTTCCTTTTCCTCTTTTTCAACAGCTTCTTTCTCTTCCGAATTATCTTTGATTATTTCTTCAGTAGCGACATTTGTTGATGCACTCGTTTGCACATCAGCTCGTTCGACCACAACTTGTATGTTATTTTTCATTTTGTCTTTATCTAGAAAATAAAACGAAAACTAATATAAAATACTAATGAGTATTTGAGGAAACATTTGTTCTACCCAAATAAAAAGAAGCCCAACTATATACATAATCTATCCGATATACCAAATATCATACAAATACGATCAACAAATTTATCGCCCGCTCAATCGCATTTTTTTTTAATTTTTGTCTGTCTGTTTGTTCCGCCTAATCTCTGGAACGGGTGGACCGATTTAGACGGGACTTTCACTGATAGATATCTGATGTTATAAGGAGTAACTTAGGCTACAGGTCTGATACTTTTTTATATCGATATTCCCACAGGAACATTAGGGGTAAAGGGAAAAACTAATTTATGCGGGTAAAAAGGAATAATAGATATTTAATCTATCCTTAACTACTATGACTACTAACTACTACTACTTGTAGTCTAAATTACTAGATAGGAGTAAGAAAGTAGTATACCAGGCAAGCAATCAGTAGGACAGGGGCAGAATGACGTCACATCTGGCGTAGTTATCCGTATATTAGCGTAGGAGTGTTTCAAAACTATATTTTCATTGTCACACCCGCATTTGCCACAAGATCTGTTACGTTTTAATATTTCCTTTGACGAAGCTGTTAATTATAAGAAGTAGTTAGTTTTAGTCGTAGTAGTTAGTAGTTAAACATTTTTGAAGTGAAACTTCAGGCGCGTTGAGAGTAAAATTTCAAGGTCGCGTCATGGCAGTACCGTCACGTCGTAGATTTATGCTTAGAGCATTAAGTTGGTTTAATGCTCTAAGGAGTTATGCGTCGATTTTGGTATTTTTCAATCTTGCCAAAGAAGTTTCACTTCAGACTCTTTTTTATCATATAAGTATATCATTTATTTTATTCCTTTATTGTTAAAAAGCATTGTAGATAAATATAACTATTAACTACTAGAGTAGAGAGCGCATGATCGCTACAAAAAATCTGTGAAATCGCAAGTCAGATTCGCGACACTAAGGGTTCCGTACATATTTGTAGAATTCCACCCGCAAGTTCGCCCGCTTTCCCTTTAATCTAATTAATAATATACTAAAACCTTCCTCTTGAATCACTCTATCTCTAAAAAAAAACCCGCATCAAAATCCGTTGCGTAGTTTTAAAGATAAGCATACATAGAAGCATACATAGGGATATAGGTAGAGGAGAAAGAAAGCGACTTTGTTTTATACTATGTGGTGATGATGAAGAGCAACTGCAAAACAATGGTCATCCTATTCACGACCGAGATAACCGAATGAATTTGATATATCCTTACTAACCTCCCCTACTAAATTTGAAGGGTATTTCCATGTTTCCCTGTCCCCCTCTCTTTTTTACAGAAAAGCCAAGCGCCTTTTTCACTGATGCTGCAAAATTCTTCTTTTTCTCTGGAGTAAATATAGAACAGAGACATTCATCAGCTGGCCCTGGCCCTTCTTTGAGCTTCTGTAAAGTCTTCTCATCGAGTTTTTTGAGTTTGGCATAGCTTGCCATTTTTCAATCATTCTTTAGACGGAATTTGAACTTTTTGTGCGTGGTTTACGACTCATTTTTGTTTGTGTTGTTAAAGTATTTCAGAGGATTGATATTGCTAAAAAAGTAAATGTGTCTAAGAAAAAATGTATTGTTACATATACGGTCTTACTAATAAAATGTTACCCATTCGCTTTGCAATGGATTAGTTATTGCAATAACCTGTCTTGTTTTTATGATTGACGTTTCATGTGAGCAAGAGCAGGACACAGCTATCGTAGAAAATGGTAGAAATTTATCCATTGTTTAACTTTTTATTAGTAAGGCCGATAATAAATAATCATTGTTACAAATTACTTGTGGTATTCTTTTTTATATTTGCTTTCCAGACATCCATAATGAATATAGTTTTTATTTACATTTATTTTCAATTAACATTTTGTTTCTGACGTTTTAACGTAGATACTGTAAAGAATATGTCAAATTATTTTTTTTAATAAACGCGATTAGGTCATTGATTGGGGTTTGGGGTACTTACTTTTTTACAGACTCTACATAACTATTTCTTAAATCAAATATTTTATTATTTACTAGCTGTGCTCCGCGGTTTTACCCGTAGTGCTCCGCTCCTGTTGGTCTTAGCGAGATGATATTATATAGCCTATAGCCTTCCTCGATAAATGGGCTATCTAACACCGAAAGAATTTTTCAAATCGGACCAGTGGTTCCCGAGATTAGCGAAACAAACAAACTCTTCAGCTTTATAATATTAGTATAGATTATACCTCTAGAAAGTATAGATTATCTAACTAGGCAAAGTGCGAATTTTTGTATTTATATTAAAATAGTAAGTTGAAAATGTGATATTTTCTACCTTCGTTTTCTTCCTCCCTGCACAGATTTATTTATTGAATTGAAACTTCTTTAGGCGCGTTGAGAGTAAAATTTAAAGGTCGTGTCTTGGCAATACGGCGACCATCACGTCACGGAGTAAGGCGACGATTTTGCCTTTTGGTATCTTGAAGTTTCACTTCTGACACGTGTGCTCGGCTCACATGTTTTTATCCTTTGCACAGTCAATGTTTCTTTTAAAACAATTATAAAAAGGGGAAATAAATAGTGAATTAAATTATTGAAAGTAAACGCGACCTTAGCCATAGCTAATGTTATTTTTCATCAATATTGTGGTTACTGCAAGGGATAGGGCTTAATAGCTTTCCTTTTTTAGTTTCTTGAAATAAATCCAGGCTTTTTTAAATAAGCTGTGGTTGCCATGACAACCGTTGTGATTATCACGTGATTATTAAGACGCCTACGCTTCGCCTACGACTATAAGAATATATTTTTTTGCATGGCATATTTTTAAATTTGTATTTTTTAAGTCGATTACTAACCTACTACATATTTTACTTATTAAATTCCAAGTTAAAGGTTAAAAATTTACTATGTTCATTGTAAACTATTGTAAACTATACGTTAATAAAAAAAAAATACATTAAAAAAAAAACTTCTGCGTCACAGTGCAAGTGCTTGCAAGCTAACTTTCGCAACGGCGTGACAGATTTTCATGATGTTTTTATTGTGTGTAATTTCTTTTTTTAAGCTTGAGAATAGGTCTATTTCTAATATACGTATAGGTAATAATTACTATATATCAACTGATGTTAAAAAAATGTTTGAAAATCAGTCCAGTAATCACATAGCTTAGACACAAAATTCTTCTATATACCTAATTTAGTTTGCATTTTCATATAGTTACTAGCTGTGCTCCGCGGTTTCACCCGCATTGCCCCGTTCCTGTTGGTCTTAGCGTGATGATATAATATAGCCTATATTTTTCCTCGATAAATGTCTTATCTAACACCGAAATATTTTTTTTAAATCGGCCCAGTAGTTTCTGAGATTAGCGCGTTCAAACAAACAAACAAATAAACTCTTCAGCTTTATAATATTAGTATAGATAACCCATGAAAAGTCAGGATTAACAGCTAGTATTATAAACTAGAACCGATTTTCGTTCGTAAACATTTTATATTTTGTCAAATCACAAACTACATTGGTTTCTTATTTCAATAATTTTTGACAAATGGTGTATCATCAATCTATGATTTCTGACTAGTCATTCGCCCGGGTTCGTCAGTGATAAATGTTTATTTTTAACTATAATGTAATTAATTATGGCTAGGATTATATTTTAAATACTAGCTGCGCCCCGCGGTTTCACCATTTAATCCCTATATTCTTGTGGAAATATCGGTATAAAAAATGGTTAAGCACGTCCTTATAACATCTGTCAGTGAAAGTCCAGTCAAAATCGGTCCAGCCGTTCCTGAGATTAGCCGGAACACACAGGCGGGAAAGAGACAAAAGTTTCAAATCCTGGCCTTGTCTGTTCAAATTACCCTTAGAGCATTTAATTAGGTACCCAAAAATATCTAAGAAAAATATAATGTGTATCACAAATGCTAAATAACATCGAATTTTGTTTACTTTGTTTTGTGCTTTTAATAACATTCAGTGAATTTAATTACTGTAATCCCTTACTCTTATCACTTAGGGGTATGAAAAATACTTGTTCGCCAATTCTCAAACCTACTTACCCAATATGTACACAAAATTTCATGGGAATCGGTAGTATGTTAACTACAAATATGAGAATTGTATATATTAGACGTGCCTAATTGAAAAGAAAACTTAATAGTTATCTGTCTCATTTTCTGTACCTTAAATTGGCCTCAGACACTTACTGCTAATCTTAAAGTACTTATTTGTCGGTAATTTTTTGTTAATTCTTATTCAATAGACAGTTTTAACTGTGTCTCAAATACCTAAACAGGACGATTCGTCCTTACAATGACCCGCCCGTATTCACGGGCGGCGCCAGATACCTGTTGAAGAGGACGAATCGTCCTGAACAACATTCCCCACACGGAGAGGAACCCTGCATGGCAGATAGGTTCTTATAATACTTTTTCCATCATAGATTGCATCTTATCGTGAAAAAACAAATAATTTTCACGTGAATCAGCTGTTTTCGAGACATAAAATTGTACTTAAACTTCGAGTAAACAGAACAATATAAGTTTTATGTATGTTATCTTCATGAACTAGCTCTTACAGACGACTTTGGCTAAACTCAAACTCAAACATTTATTTATTCAATTAGACTTCTTCTAGAAGCACTTTCGAATCGTCATTACATATTTTTAACATTTACCACCGATTCGGAAAGCATCTATGGAGAAGAAGCTAACTCTAAATGTTTTTTTAGCATTTTAGCACTTATAAATTACTAGCCGCTCGTCTTGACCCGGGTTGGGATAAAAACATTATAGAATAATCGTCATAAATTCGGTCCAGTAGTTTCGGAGCCTATTCAATTCAAACAATCAAATCTTTCCTCTTTATAATGTTAGTGTACACAGCTACCCACGGTTTCACAATATGGTGCTATAATAAAAAGTAGCCTATGCTCTACGAAGGTGCTACGTAGCGTAGGTAACTGCTACGTAATCTAGGTTTGATAGATAACCCGCGTAGTTAAAGGAAAACCCGCATGGTTCCAGTCCCCGTGGGATTTTCGGGATTAAAATTATTAATATTTAAATATATAAAGATGCGTAAAAGTATGCAAGTTACCTTCTATATGTGCCAAATTTCATGAAATTCGGTTCACAATTAACAGTTTAAAATAAAATTGCTGTCTGTCAAAAACTACTACACTGATTTTTTTTTCAGCAATGAATAGCGTTGTTCTCATAGTAATAGGAAAGAGGAAACTATGTAAAGTTTTAGACGACGCAGACGAAGCCGCAGGTAAAAAGCTAGTAAATAATATAACTATATTATACTTATTTCCATATCACAATGTGGATTTTTAGCATGTGAGCTTCATCTCGATACACATTCGAATTTCGTCCAACAAGAGACCCTTAACATAATATAAAACCTATATTTTTCGACCTTTCCTTTACTAAGTTATTTTAAGCCCAAAATAACTTGCGCAAGAATCCTTAAAAAGTATTTAAAGATAAAAGATTATTCAGATATCAGAGAAATAAGTTTTTACGACTTCCCATATTGTATTACTTCATTAAGACTTGATTTTTAAACAATAATATTGTGGATTATATTAAAAGGAAATCATCCTATTCTATAACTAGCTGCGCTTCGCGGTTTCACCCGCGTGGCTCCGCTTCTTTTGGTCTTAGCGTGATGATATTATATAGCCTATAGCCTTCCTCGATAAATGGGCTATTTAACACCGAAAGAATTTTTCATATCGGACTAATAGTTCCTGAGATTAGCGCATTCAAACAAACTAACTAACTCTTCAGCATTTATAACAGTGTTATGTATTTAGTAATAGTTTGCAAAGAAAACAATCCCTTTGATTGACACTACATATTCATAAATTGGTCAACCCAAAAACTTGACCGATTTGGAAAATTATTTCACCCTTGGAAATCACATTTTTTCAGTATTATGCGTTTATTACAATTTTATTAAATAAACAATTTTGTTAAGTAACCACGTACACGTACCTAGTACTTGGTTCTTTTGTAAAATTAAACACATGAAATTCTCTATATTATTTTTCCATTATTTCATCGTCTAGTTGAATTAATGTAATGTAATGAAATGTAATACATATACACATACATACATACACAATGTAATGCTATAGAAGAAATTATATTTTAATGCTAAGCTTAAGTATAATATAGTTCACAGTATTGTAATAAGTTTTAAAAAGAACTTTTAAAATGTAAAAATGCTCTCAATTAAATTTAATCATTTTATTCATCATCATCATCAGCACATATTATATCCCACTTTGGGACACAGGCCCCTACACGTGAGGCGTGAAGTGCGGGCAGATGTCACAATATGTTATATGACGTCTAACTTTTGATTCTTGGAAATGCCGGTTTTTGAGCGGTATGTTCCTTCACCGATTTCAATTTTTTGAAGTGAAAACTTCTTTAGCGGCGTTGAGCACTTTTTCTGTAATGGGTATAAAATCTTAAACTCGCGTCAGGACACGTGACCTGATCGAAAAAGCGTAAGACGGATACCATTCCAAAATATCAAACATGCTCAACGTTAATAATCAAGTTTTCACTTCTGCCGGCACTCCCGGAGTGCAACCCGTCTTTTTTTTTTTGACATACTCGTTTCACAGAAACCACCCAATCATTTTATGTATCTATAAAAAAGCTTCGCCCACTTTTTCTACATCTAACTAAATTATATAATCAACCTTCCTCGAGAATTACTCTACCAATAAAAAAACCGCATCAAAATCCGTTGCGTAGTTTTAAAAATCTAAGCAAACCACAAGCAAACAGATACACAAACGGCGGAAAATGACTTTATTTTATACTGTGTAGTGATAATTCAAAAAAATACACATTTGAATAACAAACAAAAACAATATTTTTTATGTAACAACATAATATAAACAAAAATAACTAGCAATAAATAAAAGTACATGAAAAGCCTCTGGTCGATTTCCCGCCCAAATGATGATGACAGGGTGTTGCCGAATTTCGTATCCTATTTATTAATATTGCATTTAATTAAGTATGTATTGTTTTACGTGGTACCGATGAATGTGTGCGGGAACAGCGGGATACAAACGGACAAGTGGGGTGGAGTGGAGTGGTTGTTGGTGCTAAATATTTTTAGAAAAAAATTGCGTTGTGTCTGAACTATGGATGTGTTGTTTGAATGAGGGGTTAAAGGTGAACATTAATAATAGCTTTATTTATTTTTATAAAGTACATAATTATTCTTGTGTATATTATATATGTCTTACTTAAATACTGTATTCACTGAAATTATACACGTCAGCATTCGAAATTACTATACTAAAGATTTTATTAAAATAAATAAATATATCACACAATTAATCAATTCATAATTTGTTTTTTTTATATTCTCTAAAGAAAAATACCAAACCTTACTCCTATACAAGTCGATAATAAATGCGAAAGTAACACTACCTGTTATATTTTCATTAGCAGCTGAACAGATTTAGATGAATATTTATAGCTTTTGCTACTGATAAACCCAATACTTAAAACTAATCCACAAAAAAATAATTGTAAAAAAATGTTAGCATAACAGCGACTCCACGCCTCTGCGCGTATTGTCCGCCCAGCAAGCGCTATATAAGCGGCTAACATCAAAGATTGTTGCATTAGTGACCCGACCTCCGGTGAGTACCACTTGATTTAACCGACTTCGCAAATGTGTATTTATATATTTCAATCATTATTGCAATATGTACTAACTATATTATGTATATATGCAATTCGCAGTGTTAACAATATAGTAACACGTATAAATAAATAATATAAAACTATTTTTGTATATTAACTAATATACCAATTTAGGCATTTTATTTTATATTTTCACACTTCTGAATGATACTTAGATATTTAATTAATTCTGTATAAGGTTTTATATAATATAATCTTTACACACACACATAAACAATATAGATTATTTATCTACTAAGTACTCACTACTTCAATATTACAAAAAACAGAGAAAATAAAAAAAATCCAAATAACACGTAATATTATGTACTTACAAAAAAATAGCCTTTGCTGACAAGCAATCTCTTCCAAGGAAGATTTTATTTATAAGTATAAGAAGTAATTAGACGATTTTTCTTGTATTTTTAAAATATGGTTTGGACAATCGATAGTCCATTTTTTAATTTGTAGCACCTAAACTTAATTATAATTTACTTCCAAATTAAATATATATACCTAGTATCTACTATTGTTCTTCATAGCACAAGTAATTAACTTGAAATCTTTCCAGTAGTTTCAGGGGTTAGGATATTCAAACAAAACAAAATAGGCAGCTCCGTTATATTGGTACTAGCTAAACTCAAACTCAAACTCAAACATTTATTTATTCAATTAGACTTCTTCGAGAAGCACTTTTGAAACGTCAATACATATTTTTAACATTTACCACCGATTCGGAAAGCAGTAACTATGGAGAAGAACCGGCAAGAGACTCCATAGTACTTTGCTCTTTTAAATCATTTCAGTATTACAATTTAATTTTACAAAATATGTAACTGTATATTATCATAATATGCTAAAACTCTACTGTTTGTCATATGTAAAAAAATATAGTTATAATACCATGGAAAATTCATATACAAATTCATATTTTATCGTACTAAGTTTATTCAATACTAGCGGTCCGCCCCGGCTTCGCCCGTGGTACCTACATGTTTACGTTTTTTTTTTCCTAAAAACCATCCTCGTACTTCAAGGAGTAGATTCCGCAGCGCACGCGATGAGAGAATTTTTATTAAGGAATTTTTTACACCTTGTGATGTATTTTAGCTTTTAATCCAGAATTTTCACAAGTTGCAATATGTACTTTTAATATAATTTTGATGAAAACTTAAGAATCTATATGGCTGAAATCTATACTTCTATAATCTTAATATATATATAAATCTCGTGTCACAATGTTTGTCCTCAATGGACTCCTAAATCACTTAACCGATTATAATAAAATTCGCACACCATGTGCAGTTCGATCCAACTTGAGAGATAGGATAGTTTAAACATGTAGGTACCACGGGCGAAGCCGGGGCGGACCGCTAGTAATATTGTAAAGAGGAAAGGTTGGTAATGATGTATGTATGTATGTATGGTTTTCACGCATAAACTACTGGTCCGATTTGAAAAATTTTTTCGGTGTTAGACAGCCCATTTATCGAGGAAGGCTACAGAGTATACATATTAGTCCGTTTTCTTATGGGAAAAGGTATACATTTTTGAGTAAAGCAATGCCATTTGGTACGAATGTTGTACTCGTCCACCTAAGCCCAAATCGCCTGGTAGCCAGTGTCTACTCCCCGGCAGAAGGGAGGGAGGGGGGGTTATAGAACAGAGCGCCCGGCGCTCGGAAAAAAAATTCTGGCGGATTCATTTGGCCCTTTAAGTCGAGTTTGGTGTCGTTATCAGGTAACTAGATGATGCCCGATTCATTCCTCATACCAGTTTTTTAGGGTTCCGTAGCAAAATATGTCACAATCTTTAAAATAATAAACTTTTGGCAGTGGCAAAATCCAAACAAACCAGTATATTTTTATATTTTTGTATCAAACTTCGTTTATAAAAAAATACTGTCTGAAAGGCCATTTCCTGCAGATTATAAAAACATTAAAATGTAACATATATCTTACCATTTTCAATGTGAAATAAATTATAGAAAGTACAGAAACGTTCGTCAGCGCAGCGTAGGGGACGGCTAATAGACCCGAAAAATAAGCAATAACATTAAAAAAAAAACAGCCAAGTGCGAGTCTGACTCGCCCATGGAGTGTTTCGTACTTATTTGTCCTATACCATGTTATCTTGTCTGGTAGGACCTGGTTAACTGATACACACACACTTTCGTCTTTATAATATTAGTGTGATTTTTAATCATCTTTAAATTATAAATGAAGTCAGGTAACATTGTTAAAAATAAAGATATATAATAATAGAACGTTTTTGTATTAATAATAATGACAACCACCTCCACAATTACATAATTCGGTACATTTGAGCTGGCGTATAAAACACTTCAATCTGGAATTGCAAGATTTCACGCACCGACATCTTATCAATTCAAAGCTTCTCTTTTCTTTTTATTTCAGATGGGCAAGGAATATTTCGATTTTTTTAGGTCCCTAAATATATACAGCCTGTAAAACTGCCCTTAAGGTGTGTTGTTTAAGGGCAGCTTCTGTGGGAGGCAAATTTTCGATTTGCCTGTCCGTTTTTGTTAAAAATTTGTTTGCGACCCTCATTTACTGTCACAGCGGGGTACAATGTGAAAAACAAACATGTACTTATAATAATTATAAAAAAATATAAGTTCTGGATAAGAGTATCCTTAAAATATCGTGACCGTCCTTACCTATCATGCATTGTAATCACAAACTTTTCAATTTCACTGTCTGCATATTTGCCACTGTAAAGTGCTTCAAATCCTCGTGTGCCATTCGGATATGCCTTCCATACCTCAAATGCATGTGTACCTATAGTTCTTTCAGACCTTCTAGCTTTGGAACACACGATATAGTAGTAGTAGCCAAAATAATGTTAAGAACAGTCGACAGATATGGCTAGTACAGAATATCATGTATTCCAAGCTAGAAGGTCTAAAAGAACTATAGGTACACATGCATTTGAGGTATGGAAGGCATATCCGAATGGCACACGAGGATTTGAAGCACTTTACAGTGGCAAATATGCAGACAGTGAAATTGAAAAGTTTGTGATTACAATGCATGATAGGTAAGGACGGTCACGATATTTTAAGGATACTCTTATCCAGAACTTATATTTTTTTATAATTATTATAAGTACATGTTTGTTTTTCACATTGTACCCCGCTGTGACAGTAAATGAGGGTCGCAAACAAATTTTTAACAAAAACGGACAGGCAAATCGAAAATTTGCCTCCCACAGAAGCTGCCCTTAAACAACACACCTTAAGGGCAGTTTTACAGGCTGTATATATTTAGAGACCTAAAAAAATCGAAATATTCCTTGCCCATCTGAAATAAAAAGAAAAGAGAAGCTTTGAATTGATAAGATGTCGGTGCGTGAAATCTTGCAATTCCAGATTGAAGTGTTTTATACGCCAGCTCAAATGTACCGAATTATGTAATTGTGGAGGTGGTTGTCATTATTATTAATACAAAAACGTTCTATTATTATATATCTTTATTTTTAACAATGTTACCTGACTTCATTTATAATTTAAAGATGTTTAAAAATCGCACTAATATTATAAAGACGAAAGTGTGTGTGTATCAGTTAACCAGGTCCTACCAGACAAGATAACATGGTATAGGACAAATAAGTACGAAACACTCGATGGGCGAGTCAGACTCGCACTTGGCTGGTTTTTTTTTTTATGTTATTGCTTATTTTTCGGGTCTATTAGCCGTCCCCTACGCTGCGCTGACGAACGTTTCTGTACTTTCTATAATTTATTTCACATTGAAAATGGTAAGATATATGTTACATTTTAATGTTTTTATAATCTGCATGAAATGGCCTTTCAGACAGTATTTTTTTATAAACAAAGTTTGGTAGAAAAATATAAAAATATCCTGTTTTGTTTGGATTTTGCCACTGCCAAAAGTTTATTATTTTAAAGATTGTGACATATTTTGCTATGGAACCCTAAAAAACTGGTATGGGGAATGAATCGGGCATCATCTAGTTACCTGATAACGACACCAAACTCGACTCAAAGGGCCAAATGAATCCGCCAGAATTTTTTTTCCGAGCGACGGGCGCTCTGTTCTATAACCCGCCCTCCCTCCCTTCTGCCGGGGAGTAGACACTGGCTACCAGGCGATTTGGGCTTAGGTGGACGAGTACAACATTCGAACCAAATTTCATTGCTTTACTCAAAAATGTATACCTTTCCATACAAGCATGCCCATAAGAAAACGGACTATATATTATCATTACGCCAAGACCAACAGGAGCGAAGCAATGCGGATGAAACCGCGGAGCACAGCTAGTATTCCTATAAAAACACAAGCAAATACAAAGCCAATAAAAGCTGTTAAAATTATTACATTTTTATATGAAATGCAATCATTCAATGCATTAAAATTTTAACCTACTTCTCAAAAATATGACATCACAGTCTACGAATAAACTATTAATGGTTTTATATGCATCTTTGAAGCATAGAAAATATATATTATCCCGAGTCGCTTTCTCTGTCCCTATGTCCCTATGCATGCTTAAATCTTTAGAACTGCGCAACGGATTTTGATGCGGTTTTTTTAATAGATAGTGGTTCTCGAGGATGGTTTTACTAACGTGAGTGACAGTTTACATCCTAACATACGAATTTTAAGTCTTCTAACGAAATACATATGAATAAATCCATATTTATCTATAAATATCTTTATAACAGAATTGTTTCGCATTTTCCATCGTTAAAATACAATAAAATCTCTCTGTTTTCATACTAAAATATTTTTTTAATCTCTCACTTTTAAAAAATAAACCTGTACATTTCTGGCGCTATCAAAAAAAATATTAAAATACACAAATAAAAAGGTTGTTTTCAAATATTTTTTTTAATCACAACAATTCATATTTTTTAGTGCGAACCCATCCTAGCGTTATCTTCATAAGAAAGAGGCTCTTAGAGAAAATTTACACTTTTCTCATATACAACGTTTTTTGTTATTGCCTCTCAACCCGGATCCATCCGGGTGTAGGTACTTGAGCTAAAAATCTCTACTAATCACTACATAGCATAAAACAAAGTCGCTTTCTCAGTCCTTATGTCCCTTGGTATGCTTAAATCTTTAAAACTACGCAACGGTGATGCGGTTTTCTTCAGTAGATAGAGTGATCCAAGAAAAAGGTTTTAGTATATAATTTATTAGGTTTTAGACAAAACGGGTGAAGCCGCGGGCGGTAAGCTAGTAATATTATAAAGATGAAGACTTTGTTTGTTTGAACGCGATAATCTCAGGATCCACGGATTCGATTTGAAAAATTATTACTAAAACTTATGTTCTAAAATTAGCAAAAACTCTCAAAAATATTATATGAGATATTGACATCAATTAAAACTGACCACATGTAAGGAAAGAACCATCCCGATAGATATAACTTTCGATGTAAAAAGTTGTACTCAAGTTGCTTCGTTTATGCTACGATGGTGCTACGATGCTACGCAATAACACAAAAACCTTTTAGGTAGTTATGTTCCGTACAAATAGTGGCAAACTGAAGTAGTATTACAAAAATATCAGCTCTCATTAGAAGTACATGCAGCATGTAGCAATATATTTTCCTATATCTATCCTACAAATATTATACATGCGAAAGTTTGTATGTTTGTTTTTTTATTACTCCTTCACGCGTAAACTGCTAAACCGATTTTCATGAAATTTGGCACACCCATAGAAGGTAACTTGGATTTACACAAAGAATAGTTTTTATCCTGAAAATGCCCCGGGAAACGGAAACTATGCGGGGTGTATTTGACTACGCGAGCAATGCCGCGGGTGAAAATCTAGTATGATAAATAGTTTTACGTCGATGTGTGTTTATCTTATTGTTTGTGTATCTGGCTATGGCACGGTAGCTCACAAACGGATGAACCGATTTAGTTGCGGTATTTTTTAATTTGAATTTTGAAAGCCTCGAATTTCTTACTTATGTTTGATAAAAATCAGTTTAAGACAGCTATCACCAGAAACTGTTTGATTTTGGTTTGATTAAATATTTTTTCACAGTCGGGGATTTTATTTCGTTAAAAATGTTAGACCTGTTTGACCCTGTCTTCAATTATTTTAATTTAAAATTGTTGTGCTGTGGTTTAGCAGCAATAAACAGACAGACTTTCGCATTTATAATATTAGTATTCTGATTTTATTTACTTGTATTTAAATTCGTCTAAAAACTGAAAATTCACAAAAGATAACAATTCAAAAATTACTATAAGTTTATAAACCCACACATTAAATACTTAAAAGATAATCAAATTACGTTTTAATCCCTCAGCCCCCGGAATCACAGACACAATAGAAAATCTATTGTGTCGTGGCCCGATCGGGCCGCTCGGTGGTCAATGGGTTAAATGTCATATTTAAAACAAAATTTTAGCAAATAGCGTGCAAATAGCCGGGAGCTATTTCCAACATGACATCTGTCATGTTGTAAAAATGACATTTCTACTGTCTCTAGTTTAAGATTTTGTTGTTTATTAAACGTCTTTATAACCTGGGGGCTTATAAACATAATGTTAGTTTATTATTTTAACTAGCCTTGCTCCGCGGTTTTACCCGCAGTGCTCCGCTCCTGTTGGTCTTAGCGAGATGATATATAGCCTATAGCCTTCCTCTATAAATGGGCTAATCGCAGGAACTTCTAGTCCGATTTCAACAATTTTTTCGGTCTTAGATAGTCCATTTATCGAGAAAGGCTATATATAGGCTATATATCATCACGATCAACAGGAGCGGAAGAATGCAGGTAAAACCGCGGGGCACAGCTAGTGTGTTATATTATTCGTATTAGATAACATCAGAGTAGTTATGATAATATCGCTAAATTTTCTAACAGTATGAATGTATACAAAATTCTCGAAATCTAAAATTAACATCTATGTCGTGTTGATGAAATCTCATTAAAACCGGTTCACTCGTGTTTGATATTAGGCTATCCAAACTTAAAAAAAATAACAACATATTCTAGGTAACCTAAATAAATTATATTTTTAGTATGTAACTTAAAACGTTTCAAATACAGACTGTCTCGCTCGAAATAATATTATTTTGTAATTTACCGCGTAATTGCAAAATATATGATAAAAAGATTTTCCTTCTATCTTTCACTTAACTATATCGCAAGAGAATTACTTAATAATAATATTTGTTATTTTATATGCTATGCTTCATAATAATAGAAATCCACCTCTTATACAGGGTGTAATCGTTAAGTGTGCACAGGCGATTATTCCGTAACTATAACAGATATCAAAAAACTTTAAACTGATATCGAAAGTACTATACCTAATGGGTAAAATGACAATAATAACTTTTTAAAACTAAAACGAGAAATATCCAAAAATGTTACATGAATTTTACTCAACAAGTTTCACTTCGAAAATTTACTAAGTTCCTAGATCCATAACTTAATCAAGTTGTAACTAAGTTAATTGTTAGCAATTGTCAGTTTGTTTGCTTCCTAAATTCCGTTAGTATTCCTCCCTCGTAAATAAACTTAAATATACGGTATGATACTTGCTTCGAATACTTGAAAAACTTAGATACATTTAGAAAGAAACTAATATAAAGAGGAAAGATTACATAGTAATCAGATTATTACGATAAATTGAAAATAATTAAGATTAATATACTTAATAATCTTATAATTATTAATAAAAATATACCCTATTTTTATAACAGAAGTTCAAATTAAATATGTACTATAGTGGAGAGCCATATATTACAACGATAAAAAAAATTTCAGTAAGTATCACGCTATACATTGGTGAAAACAAAATTAAAATCGTTGCAATAGTATTTTATTCAGACAGACAAATCGGAGGATTTTGTTTCATCGATAGTGATTTAGATTGTGTCATAGGAGGGGTTAGGTGGTCAGCGAAAATTCAGCTATTCGCGCCTTAGGTAAGGGGTAGGAGGGTCCGCGTTTAGTATGGAATCAACGTGCTCGAAACTAAAAATCTTAAGCGCCATTCACATTTTTATCAAAAAGTGAATGAAAGTGTTTTTCTAAATCTAAAACAGTCACGAAATCGAGAAGGTGATTTTATACGAATTATTATCGTAAAATACGGTTGTAATGAGCATTTATGATATATTAGATGAGGTAACTTCACGATTTTTTTATCGAGCAAAATTTTTCCAGTCGTGTTTTGGAAACATCACACATACGTTCTGTAATACATATTAGAAATTTCAGTGCGAAAAAACTTCAATATTTTCAATTATAGCTCATAGATAACAGTCCATTTTGCCGTTTTCACCTACTAAGGGCCCTTAATTTATGAATAAGAAAATTATTATTTTCTAAATGTTTTTTAACCACAATAGACCTAAAATTTACAATATCCCAGTAAGATTCGTTTTTGAAGTGAAACTTCTTTATCGGGGTTGGAAAAAAAATTAGTGTAACATTTTTTCGTTACGCGTGACATTTTTCCGTTACGCGCCATCTTTGATTCGACGTACTTCTGTAAAGTTGCATATAGTAAATTATTTTTTGAAAAATAAGGTCATAAAAAAGTTTCACTTCTTACGTGTGTACACTAGTACACACACACATTTTTTTTTTTGAAAGCCTGTGTATCCAGTGGAACTAATTAGGATTTGCATCAAATGAAAATTACATGCGAAAATTCTTCATTTTTATTTCAGATCCGCCATTTTGAAACTCGAGCTGTCAAATTTTCCCGCCATGTGTGTCGCACTGCGTATTTCCGTTTTGTTGTTTGTGGTACTCTTCATCAGTACATGCTATTCTGCTACGGTAAGTTATATTTATATTAACATTATAATACATAGTAGTATAGAAAATAGGATTATTTAATTAATTCCACACAGCAGAAATTATTAAAAAATGTTTGAATAAATGAATAAATTACAATCACAGAAAGATTAAATTGAAGTTTATAATAAACAAGAATAAATATTTCCTTTGATATCCTTTATTAGAGTTTTATATAATAGGCATATATAGATTTTGATGTTTTCATCTTCCAGATCCCACGAAACTTCGACTCTCGGCTTAACGATGATATTATTATATCGCCAAAGAAACGGCCATTTTGTAATGCTTTCACAGGTAATTATTAAAATAATAATTAATGATGAAGAATCGTTTTAATGTCCAATAGTTTAGTTAGAGAGAAAGTTCTCTTTGTCTTCTTGCAATATTCAGTTACTTTCGAATTTTCCATTTATTTAAAAGTACCTATGTAATAATAATTCCAGGTTGCGGTAGGAAACGCTCACAAAGTCCACCCGGCATGCCCCTTCAAGAGATAATGAGACAAAGACAGGTGAGGTTTCATTTTTATTGAAGTGAAACTTCTTTATCGGGGTTGGAAAAAAATTTAGTGTAACATTTTTTCGTTACGCGTGACATTTTTCCGTTACGCGCCATCTTTTTCTTATCCCTACCACGCCTGATTCGACGTATTTCTGTAAAATTGCATATAGTAAATTATTTTTTGAAAAATAAGGTCATAAAGAAGTTTCACTTCTTACGTGTGTACACTAGTACACGCACACATTTTTTTAAGAAGGGCAATTGACCCGTTGTATCGCCTGACGGTAAGTGATCATCACCACCCATGAATATACAAATGTAATGCTTTTCATTTTAAAAGTATAAAAAAAAAAAGGTTAAAGACACGACCTGAAAAAGAAAAAGATTAGATTTCTGGCTTCTTGCTCCTCCATTCTGTACAGTTCCTACACACACCTCTTTTCTGTACAGTTCCTATCTTACCTAGGTGCTCGCCATTTCGTACCAAAGATTATTTGAGTCCTAAAAAAAAACTAACAAATTACATCTAACTATATTAAACATAATTAATTTATTATATGTATTATCAATATCTTTTTATAGATGGACGAAGACATGGCCTACGCGGACACGGACAACGCAATCGGGGAACTCACCCGACAAATCCTATCAGAAGCGAAACTATGGGAAGCAATACAAGAAGCGAGCGCTGAAATAGCCAGGCGAAAGCAGAACGCGTTACAGTAAATGACATTGACTTTTGACAAATGTCAAATGGATCTGCGCCATAGAGAATTTTGTGCCATAGACTAATTACTTTTTTAATTTATTCAAATGGCAACGGAACACGTCGTTTATAATTTAATGTTTAATTCGTTGTTTTACAAATATATTTATTCCCTTTTTATGTGACACTTTTCTGAATCTAATTACTTCCGTACTTTCTTGTTTTCCTACTTAATTAATCAATCTATACTATAATTTCGCAGATCCATGACCTATTGATAAATAAAAAAAATAAACTTGTCTATGACTGACAACCGCGTCCGTAGCGTTTCTATTTATATGTCAAATTTCGCGCCAATTTGTAAACATGGCGTCTATAACGGAAAACAATACGCTATTTTATTATCTATCTTGTACTTTAGAAGGTGACATTGTATATATTCTTGTAGGTTATTCTTGGAAATTTGTAATTTCTATACGGTGGTATCGTAAAATTGCATATAAAATAAATAATGACATGAAATAGCAGACTGTTTCAAAAATTGATTTTGATTCTCGTTATAATAAAAAGCGTAGGTTTTGTATTGTTTAAATTTAACGTGTTATTATGTTGATAATTTATGAAATAACAAAAAGTTATAAGCTAATATAAGGATATAGCTATAAAAAATAGAAATATTCCTACTGAATATGGAGAATACATATTTTTTTTTATGATACGTGCTGTAAACCATAAAGATATCGTATAATTAAAGCATATTATTACTTTTTGTATGAATGTAACTTTAACCATGAATAAATCGGTACTATTTCATGAAATTACAGATATTTTCATATGCAAATTTACGATTCACAAAACATATTTATAAGCAATGCGTCGATTGGTTGTAAGAATAAAACTCATTTTTAAAACTTATCTCGTAGTTATTGTTTAAGATTGTTCAAATTGAGAAGGAAGAAAGGTCCTTCGATGAATGTGTTGTTTTATTTTGCCCTTTTAAAATATATTTATTTATCTGGGGCCGTATTATGACCTCTTATTCCCAGTCAGTTAATACGCCGTGAATTGATCTGACTGGCAAATTCATATAATACAATAATAATTAACTTTGCGATCTAATTTGCGATTATAAATTGCGATCATAATATGAATTTGCCAGTCAGTTCAATTCACGGCGTAAACTGTCTGGGAATAAGATACGCCCCTGGTCAACTTAAGTTTTTTTAACACAAACTAATCTGCCCTCAAAATGTTAGAATTGGACAAAATTCAAATTGGACCAATTGCAGGGCAGAGCTTTCAAATAAAAAGAGAATCATCAAAATCGATTCACACAGTCGCAAAATCTGAAGTAACAAACAAATGAATACAGTCGAATTATGAACCTCTTTTTTTAAAGTCAGCTAAAAATCGATATTTTCTATCTTATAATACTTAAGGTATGAAAAGAATGAATTGGAACTAGAATTGCAAGAATATATTATTTTTTTAAACATCAACATCATTAAAAATGTGAAAACTTAAATAATATTAGATAGTAATTATTAATAATTCCAATTCCAATTCCATAAATAGTAATAATTACATATTACAAATTCAAGATGGAGGCGACAGAATAAGACACAAATTACTTTGAAAATAATCCATTTATTCATTTATTACATTTAAATAATTACGCATCCAGAATCTTGTTTTCCACTTGATACACTTCAATAGGCTCATCATCCCAGTCGAGGTTTTCAATAATGATCTTTGGTTTTGATTGTATACGTAGTATATTATTATTAGTCTGTGGTTTTGAGATGTATGGTAAGTCGCTGATGCTGGAGACAATCTGTGGATGAAGCATTTAGGATATGTATTAATTAGTAGTTAAAATATTTGAAAAAAAAAAGGAAATATCAAATAATGTCGTCATCGGTATCTATACAAATACTACTAAGATGTATGATCACATTTATATTTTAAAATCATCCATATCTTAAATAAAGTACGTACAAATAAATCCATACTAATATTATAAATGCGAAAGTAACTCTGTCTGTCTGTCTGTTACTCAATCACGCCTAAACTACTGACCCAATTTGCATGAAATTTGGTATGGAGATATTTTGATACCCGAGAAAGGACATAGGCTACCTTTTATTGCGAAATAATATGTACCACGAGCGAAGCCGGGGCGGACCTCTAGTAAATAATATTAGGGAGATATACAGGGTGTAATCGTTAAGTGTGCACAGGCATTATTCTGTAACTATTGCAGATATAAAAAAAACATTAAACTGATATCGAAAGTACTTAACCTAATGAGTAAAATGGCCATAGTAAATTTTTAAAAATAAATTTTTTTTACCAACTATACTATTAGAGCTGATGTAGTAAAAAGTCATTACTTGTGCTGCAATTTCATTTATTTATTATTTTTATTTTATTTATTTTCGTTTCATTAAATTTACGTTTCATTAAAGATTTTAAGTCAAAGAAACTACTGGATCGATTTCAAAAATCAGTTTCAGTGCTGTGATTGGTCAATAAGTGACATTTGAGTGACCAACTATCTGTTTCGTTCTTACTGTTTCAATTAATATGCTATCTTTTTCACCTCAGACTATGAATGTGGTTAATAAGATTTGCGTATGTGTGCAGTCGCTCGCGACCAAATTTTCTGTTTGTTAGGTGAGCGTATAGCGTATCTAAAAAAAATCATTGCCTATCTATACTAATATTATAAAGCTGAAGAGTTTGTTTGTTTGTTTGTTTGTTTGAACGCGCTAATCTCAGGAACTACTGGTCCGATTTGAAAAATCTTTCGGTGTTGGATAGCCCATTTATCGAGGAAGGCTATAGGCTATATATCATCACGCTAAGACCAACAGGAGCGGAGCAATGCGGGTGAAACCGCAGGGCATTGCTAGTTCCTAATAAAACGATGGATTCCTTACCTTGAATGTATCAGATCCTCGCTTCTTCCTCAAGTAGTTGAAACAGCAGGTCCTGAAGTATCGAGATCCACACGCGGAGGCGCACTCCCTTCCACATGACTGACAGTTCATTGAAGCCCAGGCCGCCATCACTGAAAAAATATGAATCTATACTAATATTATAAAGCTGAAGAGTTTGTTTGTTTGAACGCACTAATCTCAGGAACTATTGGTCCGATTTGAAAAATTCTTTCGGTGTTAGATAGCCCATTTATCGAGGAAGGTTATAGGCTATATATCATCACTCTAAGACCAACAGGAGCGGAGCAATGCGGGTGAAACCGCGGAGCACAGCTAGTTTGAATCTAAAGTGTTAAAGAAGCAGTGCTTTAATTGATACAGCAGTGTTGATTTTTTGTTAAGAAATAAGACTGAAGGTTTGAGACGTGTGTTCAAAAATGTTAGGTAGGTGCCAAATATGGACAGGAATCGGGCATGCATATTGTAATTTCAGTAATACATTCCTAGTTCAGGATCCATCGCCCATTTTTGCACTTTATTACTATCAAGCTAATTTTTCGTGAGTAGCTTTATTTTGATGAGACGCCCAATAATTTCATGTACGAAACTCTCGATGGTGGTAGCTAACAGAGGTAACAAGGATAAAATATTTTGATTTGATGGTTCTCAAATATTTATTACTAACTGAATGTTTTTTTTTTTGTTCAATCTCAAGATAATTATCTAAATTATTCGAAAAAATATTTGTCCTACAAAATCTATGGTTTGATCAAAGAGTCCCCTCTTTCCAATGTGTATCGATAACGAGGTCATCATAAATGATTACTAACCAGCTGATTTTTTTGTTTTCACTTATTTAATACTTATATAATTCAACAGACATATTGTCCTACAAATTGCGTAATAAATATTTGAGAACCATCAAATCAAAAAATTTTATCCTTGTTACCTCTGTAAGCTACCACAATCGAGAGTTTCGTACATGAAATTATTGGGCGTCTCATCAAAATAAAGCTACTTACGGAAAATTAGCTTGATAGTAATCACTTGCAAAAATGGGCGATGGATCCTGGACTATCCTAGAATGCGAAAGTAAATCAGTTTGTCTATTTGTGTCTTCTTATCCTGGAAATCCTAGGGGAACGGAAATTATTTGGGTTTTCCTTTGAATACGCGGGCGAACTTAAAAACGGTAAAAAAAAATAACGATGGACCTAAAGTATCGGTGCTTGTTATTAAACTCCTCCGTACTAACGATAGTTACTAGTTATTATTCTGTGGTAATAGCTCGACCGATTCTCATAAAATTTTCTGTATTCGGTAGGTCTGCCAATCGGTAAATATCTATTTTGTCCCTAATTCCTAAATGATAAGAGTAAGGCAGAACAACGTAAGCCGGGTCAGGTGTAAATTATGCCCACAGACAGATGTTTCAATTTTAAACACAGAGCAAGTAATATAGATTTTAAATTAAACAATCCACTCTACTCACCACAGATAACCAAAACCAAGATGACAATTTTTGACATTTCGAAACGCGGAACGCGGGAAAAACAAGATGGCGTATTCAAAGCAGCTGATCGAATGATACAGAACGAAAATGGAATCCCTTTTATATTGAAGAATGTTTATTCACGTAGGTGACAAAGTAATGTTTGTTGTGTATTGTTTTACAAAATACATGGGATTGAAATCATATTGAGCGGGATGTCTTGAGAATCTATGCGAAAGTGTCTGAGATATAGCGTGCATTGGAAAATTTTATGGTTTTGTAGCCTTAGTTTGTAGCATTCAAATGCTATAAATTATTAAAAGAATAGTTGAGTATTTGAATATCGAACATACAATACATACATCCAATCATCTAAACATTCTTTATAATACACAATCGGTCCGCCCCGGCTTCGCCCGTGGTACAAGTTTACGTTTTCTCTCCATAAAAAGCATCCTCGTACTTACTTCAAGGAATACGAATATCACTACATTAAAAAACATAGTACATGTACATGCACAACAAAGTCGCTTTCTCTACGTAACAGATTTTGATGTGTTTTTTTTTAATAGAGAGAGTGATTCAAGAGGAAGGATTAAGTATATAATTTATTCGGTTTAAAAAAAATCGGACGAAGCCGCGGGCGGTAAGCTAGTCCTACTAATATTATAAATGCGAAATTTTGTGAGGATGGATGTGTATTTTTGTTACTCTTTCACGCAAATACTACTGAACCGATTACAATGAAATTTAGCACACATATAGAGGGTTACTTGGATTAACACATAGGATAGGTTTTATCCCGGAAATCCCACGGGAACGGGAACTATGCGGGTTTTTCTTTGTAAACGCGGGCGGAAAATGTAGTAGTATCAGTAGTCGATAGATGTTTAAACAAAAAATAAAAACGGCCAATTGCGAGTTTGACTCGCGCACCGAGGGCTCCGAACAAATCTATTTCTTATTATGTTGTAACTTGAAATTTTTGCTATTAGAAATTTTTCCTTTGCGGTGTGTCACACATAAAACTGAAAGAATAGAATAAATTCGATGGCTCTGGCGGGTCACGAGTGGCCGAGTTGGTCAAGCATCCGCCCCGGATTGGCGTGAAAGGATTCGAGTCCCGCCTCGTGATAGAATTTTTTCTATTCTTTATAAATTTATAATTTTTCCGTTATCAGTGCTGAAAGACGTTGCTTTGTACCAAATTTTAAGACTGTGTTGACGGGAAGTACTTTGTAGGTTATGATTCCCTTGCGAATGTCGAACTTTGCGATAATTTTCAGCATAAACGACTGTATATTTTGATACGTTGGTTTCTAAGTTTGATTTTTTTTTTCACAGCTTAAAGCTGGGACCGTAGTTTTAGGTATTCATTATTTTAGCTTGATATGCACACGCGTTCCTGAGAAAAAGGGTGTTGACAGACAGACGGACAATAAAGTGATCCTATAAGGATACCGTTACTTCCTTTTGAGGTTCGGAACCCTAAAAAAAAACCTACTAAACTGTACTGAACTCATGGCGCAAGTTTCGACATTTTGTCGTTATTATCAAACTCAAACTCAAAGATTTATTTATTCAATTTGACTTCTTCTAGAAGCACTTTTGAAACGTCATTCTCACATATATTTTTTACATTTACCACCGATTCGAAAAGCAGTATCTACGGAGAAGAACCGACAAGAAACTCCATAGGTAGTTGCTCTTTTTAATCATGTCAGTATTACAATTTAATTTTACAAAATACATCTAAAAGAATCGATATTCTATATCGTATTTATAAACTCCTTGCTATGGTAAGCCTTAAGTATGTACTGAAAATCGCTATACGTACATATACGTATATCTGTCGCAGTCATCTGGCTGAATAATTTTAAAAATATAATTTTAGAAAACAGAAATAATTTTAAAAATATGTCCTGAAGTTTAAGAGCTTTTTTGGTACAAACAAAACTTTTACCGGTTCATATTAATATCACAGGTATAAGTATAGGATGGTCGCGGAAGAATTTCAACCAATACCCGTGGCCCCATCATTAAAGCGGCTCGACGGAACACAGCGGGGTTTTAGTCGGTAAGAATTCGACATAACCCACGGCTCCTTTTCCGGGAGCCGTGGGTATTTTTGGAAGATTTCCCCACTTAAAAAAAAAAGGTATAAGTATAGGATTGGTGTGGTAGGTAAAGTGTATCGGTATATTATTTGATTTTTTTAATTAATTACCCTATAAATTATCATAATTGTTGGCCCCACTTTGGGACACAGGCCCGGGGCCCCTATGGGAGTGGCGGCCATAATCCACCACGCTGGCCAAGTGCGGGCAGATATCACATGTCGTGTAGCGGCTTTACTAGCGGCACAGAATAATAACTAGTCGCTAGCTACTACCGGTCTGCCCGGCTTCGCCATGTAGTAGGGGAGCCCAGGATGCTAAATGTGGATTTACTCGAGCGTCACGGGAACCTATTAGAATTGGTAGATTAGACCATAGCGAGAAAAAAAGGTCCTATAATGTTTTCACTTTTAGCGGTGGGGAAGGGTTTTTTGATTTTTTTTAATTTAAAAAAGAAAACAATTGGCTTGGAAATACTCAAGCGCGTTAGATATTGATATTTTGCATGCTCCAGGACGTCACTGAAAAAAAGTATAAGTTAATCTGACGATTTAAGTGGCGATTTAATCGCTATGAAGAAAGGGTAAAAAATTAAAGTAATATTATACGAGCGCGTCAGATTAATATATGGGGGGGTTAATTACAATATAAGAAGTCCCCATTTCGCTAATCTGACGATTCGAGCTCAACCTTAGGGAATTATGGATTATTCAAATTTTCCAGCGGGGCCCCTGAGCGCACCCACCAACCATAACTGCTCATATTGACTAGAGGTACTAATGAATAGCTAAGGTACCGTCCCTTATAGTAATCTGACGCGCTCGAGTAAATCCCAAAATCCCCTCTTGGGCTCCCCTACTAATGGTACATGTTTACGTTTTATCTCCATAAGAACCTAAATAAATTTTTATCTAACTGACTGACTTACATAGTGATATATCAACGTACAGCCCAAACTACTAGGGCTGAAATTTGGGATGCACGTAGGTGTTAGGACGTAGGCATCCGCTAAGAAAGGATTTTGATCAATTCTACCACGAAGGGGATAAAATAGGGAATGAAATTTTCTACAATGAAAATTTATATTTTCCACACAGGCGAAACTGCGGGCAATAGCTAGTATTTTCATATTTTTATTACATCTATACTTATAATAAATCTGTAGAGAGGCCAATTCTGTACATGAAATATATTTAAAAGAAAACTATGAAGGGGTGATAAGGGATCGCTACTGATGCCAAAAATGCAATCAGTAAAATTTTTGTCTGTCTGTCTGTCTGTCTGTCTATCTGTCTGTCTGTATATTCGTTATAGAAACAAAAACTACACGACGGATTTTAACGAAATTTGGCACAATTATTCTTCATACTCCTGGGCAGGTTATAGTATACTTTTTATTACGCTACGATCAATATGAGCAGAGCAGTGAAGGGAAATATTGGGAAAACGGGAGAAGTTACTCCATTTTTTAAGCTTCCGTCGCGTGTGCAGCCTTAATAGTTAAAGCTACATAGAAATCATGTAGGACACAAATATTCTTAAATTATTATTATTATATAAAAATAAATTCCTAGACAGCATAATATGTCTATCTTTTAAAATTGATTAACAATAACACGTGAAACTTCAATAGCTTAGCAATTCGGAGCTTTCTGATTATATTTGTCTACTCTTACGTTTACAACAATCTCACTCATCCCTAATTAAAAAAAAGTTACCTAACATTATTACCTATTCAATAAAAAAAGAATCATGTAAATCGGTGTAGAAACACCAAAGTTATACATGAAATACGTTATAAGTCATCGCGCGTGAATACAGAATCATGCCATAAGGATTATTGTTGTGTATCAGTTGCCGCGTTCGACGCGCTTCGCGGCGGGAGCTATAAAAAGGCGGTCCGCACCCGTTTCGCGTTGTCACGGCATCACGTGTGAACGGCTGAACCGATTTCGATAATTCTTTTTTTATTATATTCCTTGAAGTACGAGGATGGTTCTTATGTAGAGAAAACGTAAATATGTACCACGGGCGAAGCCGGGGCGGACCGCTAGTAGTACATATAAAACAAACTCGCTTTCTCTGCCCCTACGTCCCTTTGTATGCTTAAATCTTTAAAACTACGCAACGGATTTTGATGCGGTTTTTCTAATAGATAGAGTGATTCAAGAGGAAGGTACATATAAGTAAGTATATAATTTAATAAGTTTTAGACAAAGCGGGCGAAGCCGCGGGCGGTAAGCTATTAGGATAATAAAAAACAATATTTAGTAAACGCGTATATTTTTTACACAAAATATTCCAATCTAATTACAAATTCTATTCTATTTCTACAACTACCCAGCCTTTAGATATATGATATTATTCTAATATTTAGTACATATACATGCATAAAATGTTATTATATACATTCCAACATATATATCTTGGTGAAGGACGCCATTTAAAAACACAGCTTTGTGAAAAAAGAACCAAGAAAGTAATATTTTACATCAACAATTAAAAACTCGGAGCAATTAACTAGCCTGGAGAAGTAACAATTAATTGAACATTATAATTTATAACACTAGTTTGGCCTTTTTAACTTATGGCAAAATGTCATGCGAAAAAAGAGGACCGATATATGTCAGCTCGACAGTTTGAAATGACATGTAGCCATTTCGTTTTGTTTTGGCACCAGTCTGGTGACCAACGCATGTTGATTTTAATTATTGTTTTTGAAGTGAAAAACGTGTTTTCTAGTTTCTTATGTTATTTTCTGAAAAGATAATTTACTAAAGATTACATGGCTTGTGTTGTTCACGGCTGTAAAAGCCGTAGTACTGGGAAATCGGATGAAGATTGGAATTTGTCATTTCACAGGTTAGTGTTTTGATCAATTTTTTTGTTAATTGTATTATAAATAAGTTAATTTACGTTATTTTCTTAATCATCTATGTTTTATCTAACCGTAATCATTGAAATGAAATCATAATCAGCTTAGTTTTTAGAAAAAATGCAAAATATAACTTCCATAGTGTTGTGCAATTATCGATACTTGAGTAGGAACGAAGTACTTCATTGTTAATGACTGCTTTAGGTTAGGAGAAAAAAAAAGGTATTTAAGTATTGATTTTATTGTTATTTGCAGGTTTCTGGCTTGAGAAAAATTAAAAGATGTTTGGGTTAAAGCTATAGCACAGGGAAAATTGGAAGCCTTCAAAACATTCTCGGCCTTGTTCAAATCATTTCGAATCAGACGGGAAGAAAAGTAAAGTGCTTTGCAGAGATGCTGTGCCACAAGTTTAAGGTGGCATCTATTTTAAATAATAAATATTGTAATTTGGTAATTAAGTATCGAAATAAAATGTTGTAAAAAAAAAAATGTTTATTTGAAGCAATTTATTTTAAACTTTTACCAATTTTTTCCTGTGGGAATGAGTTATTTTCCCGCGGTAAATTGTAGCCTATATTTTATTCTGATGTTTAAACTATATAATTGTAAAGTTCCATAAAAACTCATTCAGTAGTTTTTACGTGAAAGAGTATCAAATGTCCATTCTTATATATTTTTGCTTTTATAATATTAGTAGGATATTAATAGTTATTAATAGTTATTGATTTGTAAAAAGATCAACCAGGTGGAAGTCAGATTCGCGCACGAAGGGTTCCGTATAATTCTATGAATGAATCTATGAAAACAGGAAAAAATACGTACCTTTTTACGAAACCATAAAAACAACCTAAACCGAAATACCTAATAATATTTTTTTATAAATTGTACCACTACCATACAATGCAAGGCAGTCAATACGCATCGTAAATGAATAATTCCAAATTAAACGAATCTTAAAATTTGGAATTACCTATCCATAATTCAAAATTAAACGAATCTTAAATTATCTTCAAGCAATTTTATAACTTAATTTTTTTATTTATCGATATTTTAGTATTCGATAAAGTGGCAAGCACTACCTTTTTAGAACAAAAAGTGGCTACATGTGGATTTGAATGCCAAGCCGATAACAGTGTGTTGTCTCTTTCTATCGCATTAATTATGGTATTGAATAAAAGAGAGCCACTATATAAGAAACGTTCAATTAATTGTTACTTCTCCAGGCTTGTTAATTGCTCCGAGCTAGAGTCCATTTCAAGAAAAAAGTCCCGCAGACGCAGCGCTGTATGCGCGCGTAATAATGTTGGCAGGGTTAAATGTGGGGAAATCTGTAGGGGAAATTATGTATCGTTCATTTAATTTCATTTTATAAACTACTACGACTCGAATATTTAGATAAAATAATTGATATTATGCACAATATTATGCAATGTATTGGCCGATCTCCCCATCTGTTAAATTAGTTCCATAATTGTCCGCGGGACTTCTTTCTTGAAATGGACTTTACTAATAAACTCTTTGGCGCGAAGAAATTAAAAAAAAACAAACTGTCATTTCGTTCGGATAATCGTACCAGCAAAATTCTTTGCCACCTACAAAAATAATATTTGGTCTCTTATTACAATTGCATATTTTCTACATATTAGCTTTTTTAAAGCTATCTTTCTAATCTCTGTCGTAAAAATCCTCCATGTTCCCCTGCAGCTTTTCATTGAACCACGTGAATCTGTCATCGGGGATGTTTTCTGCGTAAACTGGAAACTCATGGTGTCGTGTACCGCCGCTGTAATAGCGCTCCTGTAAGAACAGTTAAGAATATTTATATAGCCTGTAAAAATCAACAAAATCACGTATTATGAAGCATCAAATCTATACTAATATTATAAAGCTGAAGAGTTTTTAAGCTATTGCATAGCTTCTATCGCGGGCCTTGAGCGCGGGGACCGAATCCAGAAATTTAGTAACGAAAAACCTCACGCTCCCCACTCCGACGGGCGCGGAGGTGTGGCTTGAAGGCATAAACTCAAACTCAAACTCAAACATTTATTTATTCAATTAGACTTCTTCTAGAAGCACTTTTGAAACGTCATAGGTACATATTTTTAACATTTACCACCGATTCGGAAAGCAGTATCTACGGAGAAGAATCGGCAAGAAACTCCATAGTTGCTCTTTTTAATCATGTCAGTTTTACAATTTAATTTTACAAATTACATATGTAACATCATAATTTATAGTGATATGCCAAAGAACTGTCCTGTGGTTTTTACGCGACAACCCTCCATGGGTTTTTATCGTCCATATATTCCTTAATACTGTAATAGGCTCTCTGAACTAGTACATTTTTTATATAAGTTTTAAATTTAGAACTACTAAACTCTTTAATATTATGAGGAATTCTGTTGTAAAAGCGTATACCTTGACCCATAAATGAATTTTTAACTTTAGCTAGCCGGAAAAATGGCATTTCAATTTTATTTCTGTTTCTTGTGTCATAAGTCATAACAATGTCTATCTCCTACTTTTGTGTGTAAGTAAGCGTTATTGTGTACATATAAAATATTATTAAATATATACTGCGACGGTACAGTAAGGATACCAGTATTCTTAAAGAGATCTCTTAGTGAGTCTCGAGCACGCAAATTATATACCTATAGAGCAGGGGTTCCCAACCTTTTTTTGTCTACTGCCCACTTTAAGAATAAATTATTTTTTAACGCCCCCCTTTTTAAACATACTTAAAAACCGCTAAGTACTTATAACTGATTATTGAAACGCAATTTTATAGTATTCGGACAGAGTATCTTTTATTGAAAATAAAACAAACATAATCAATTCTTATATAAAAACTAATGTGAAGGTTGAATCTGATGCTGTTCAATAAGTTTGTTGATATCAGGTTCCAATTTACTCAAAAACAGCCGCATGTCGCCACGTTCGGTAACACGCAAACGATTTCTCTTTTTAATAAGCAGCGTTGCCACAGCACTAAATCCACGTTCACACAAATATGACGATGGGAATGCTATCAAGAATCGTTGAACAATTGACCACAATCCAGGGTACAATTGCGGGATCGGTTTTTGTAGCCAAAATTCTTGATATCCATTTTTGAACTTGATTTTTGTTTCTTCGTTTGTTGTCAATTCTATAAGTTCTTCCAGCTGAGGTGACATTGCTGTGTTGACATTTGAAATGGATCCAACACCCAGTCTGGTATTTCCAAGTTTAAAATGTCCTGGTATCGTTCGGTGAAGTCAATGTGGAGGTTTTCCAAATGTTGGCAGTAGGCAAACAAGTCGTCGTTACTGCAGAATACCGATAAATTCGGAAAATTGTGAAACTCACGTCTGCCCATATTCTTTTTGTGCAGAAGCAGTTTGGCTGCGAAAGCAGCAACGACATTTTTTGTTTTAATTAAATTAAGTTCATCGCCTGGCAGTTGGAGGTTCATGTCGTTGAACAATTTATACAGGTCTGTCATGTAAGCTATATCATTCTTTGATGTTATGAGCTTGTTGCGCAGTTCTGTATCTTTAGTTTCCAAGAACTCTATCACAGAGTCAAACAGGTTGTAAAATCGCATCAGACAATTGCCTCTTGACAGCCAACGAACTTCAGTATGAAGCAACAAACGGTTGAAATCTTCGTCATTAGTAGCACAAAGTTGATGAAATAATCTATCATTCAAAGAGCTGCTACGGATTTTATTGACTGCTTTGATGACATATTGCAGTGATTGAAATAGTCGTTCACTTAAGTTTCTAGCAACCAAATGTTGTCTATGAATAACGCAATGTATAGCAAGGACATCTGGAATTTTATTCTTTAAGTATGCTATGAAGCCTTTATGGCGCCCTGTCATAGCCGGAGCGCCATCCGTAGCAACTGATATAATATTTTTCAAAGGAATCTTTTTCTCTTCACAAAACTTTTCCAATGTATTGAATTTGGTTTCGCCTTTTGTATCTGTCTCCAAATTTCTGGCAAACAATAGTTCTTCACATATTTTCTCATCTTTAATAAACCTCCCGTAAGATAGCAACAACGCTTCATTAGTTGGTAAAGTGGACTCATCGAGCTGAATTGAGAATTGACTAGTCCTCAGATGATTGCACAATGATTCTTCAATGTTTTCAGCCATTTCATCAATTCGTCTTTGCACAGAATTATTACTCAAAGGAATTTTTCGGATAATATCTGCGGCCGGTTTATGAAGCACAGCAGTTATTACTTCCTTTATAGCTGGCAATATTAACTCTTCTCCGATGTTGTGTGGTTTGCCTTTTTTGAGCAATTAACAAAGAGATATTGTACGAAGCTCGAAGTCCGTCGTCATCTTGCTGAGCAGCCGCCGAAAATAGTTTTGATACACTTGGCTGAGTATTATGCTTCTTCTCTAGGTCTTGAAAATATGCTACATTCTTGTCTTTCTTATCTGGATGCATTTTATTCAAATTATCTTGCAGTCTTGAAGGCTTCATTGCTTCGTTCGAAAATGTTTTTAGACATAGAAGACACAAAGGCGACGACGGGTTTGTGGGATTTTCAATAAATCCGAATTTAATATATTCCGCAGAGTATTGCCGTCTCTTCTTTTTTACTTCCGACATTGTTTTGTTTTGAGAAATACGTAAGTGTTGAAATCAAGTACTGCTTATCTATTATGCGCGAAACCGCAAATGAAAATAAAATAAATTTACGTCGTTTATATAGGATTGCATAAGCAGCACGCACCAACAGGAATAAGACAAACGTG
Organism: Colias behrii; assembly: GCA_029959065.1. Lineage (NCBI taxonomy): Eukaryota > Metazoa > Arthropoda > Insecta > Lepidoptera > Pieridae > Colias > Colias behrii. The sequence continues at coordinate 1,026,159 of JARWMC010000022.1, forward strand.
CTTAAACTCGTTTATCTCATTCGACGCCCAATCGTACTCGACAAGCAAGAACAAGTATTATAGAACCAGCCGATTGATACAGGAATGTACAAATCGGATTATTTAACAAAAACTTGTTAAAACATGATTGTCCGCGGTCTATTATATCGAACCGAGTTTGAGCTATATCTTAATAATTAATATTAGTTGATGTTCACAAGATGTCGACTCTCGAAGTCGAGAGCTCAGTCGGCGTCTAAAAGTCTTCCTAGCTAGGTAGATGAAATTATAAATCGACCCCAAAGCCCTACACAACGCCCCCTTTTTTTTCTGGGTCTCTTACCGCCCCCCTTTAGGCCTGCAGCGCCCACAAGGGGGCGTTATCGCCCACGTTGGGAAAGACTGCTATAGAGCGTAGCATGCAATAGCTTTACCGCGACAGTCCCCGAGTGCCACACGTCTTTTTTTTTTTTGTTTGTTTGAACGCGCTAATCTCAGGAACTACTGGTCCGATTTGAAAAATTATTTCGGTTAAAATATATACATATATTGTAATACTTTTGTTACTATTTATGTACTTTAATAGATATCATACTAGACATGAATTTAAATGATAATTTTAATTTTTTATTAATATTATGACGTAGTTCAAGCTCAAACTTGAGAGCGTGACTTTCAGCAAAGAGACGCTTAGAGCTTGCTTTTCTTACCTTGATTAACCTAACAAACCATAATTGTATAGGTACAAGTTGTACATAATATCAAAAAATAATTACATTCATAGTATCCGGCCGTTTCTTCCTCAAATAATTGAAGCAACACGACCTGAAGTGTCTGGTTCCACACGCTGATGCGCATTCGCTGCCGCATGAGTCACAGGAGAGGCCCTGAGCCCATACTGTACCTGTATGTAGAAATTAAGTTTTAGTTGTAAAGTTATGGGTCATGTATAAAACATAAGAGAGTGAAAGAGATAGATATAGTTGAAATTAATAGTCAGTCTCGCATAAGACGTGCACGCGGTAAATAACATTTAAAATAAAAACAGTTCATTGAAAGTTTTTGTGTGGGCTTTTTATTTACCTAAACCAGCGCCTGCTCACAGGTCACAAGACATCTTATGTAGAGGATTAAGTTGGAAGTTATTAATTTGTGTTATAAACCACGCCCATTCCAAGAATGTTAAGTGTAAGAATAATCATCAAATTACGTTCAAACAATGCTGGATAGTAGGTATTTGGCTAACCATACTAATTAAAATACATTCTTCAGGTACCTTGAGAAACAACGTTAGGTTGATAATACTTCAATTCCCTGATTTAGTCAGGGAAATTAATAGAAATCCAAAAGGAATATCAAATCAAAGAAAAAAAAATACGTCAAAAATAAAATAGTCTGGATCTTATTCAAAACTAAAGGAGATTGCCCAAGTGACTATGGCACTTGGTATCGCAATCAAACTTATTGTGTCAAGATGAAAATATATAGCTCAATTTAAAGCTTGATGTTAGTACTTTTAGAAACGATTAAAGTTTTTATGTAAATAAGCCGCAGTTCGCGACAATAAAAATAAAACAATAGTTTTTTTCAACACTTCAAAAAAATACTTTATCTAGTTTAAACTAACGATAAACGATAAGTTTTACATTTATTACACAGGTAATATTTTAATTTACAAGATAAATGTGAAAAGTAAATCGTAATAAACATTATTTCAAAATAAATAACCTCGAACAATGCGTCGAACACATTTAGTCCATTGAAATGTTACATTTTTTAGGCCTGACCTTGCGTTTTTTAGAGGACGCAATTTTATTTTTTTGATGTGTAGGGGGGGTCAGTGTGAAGCTAAAACCAAGTTTGTGGGGTCGCCACCCTTGTCCCATGGCCGCCATCTTGAAAATAGCGGTTGAAATGGTTTTAACGATATATATTTTAAACTATTTATCTGATAATAAAACAATGTTAACATTATTTGTTGCAAATTAAATTCTCTACAACTTTGATTCAGTAACTTTTCGTCGTAGAACTATAAATAAAAAAGTTATAAGCGAAAATGTTCAGAAATTAGAGCTATTTATATTTTTCAATAAAACTTTTTTTTATCATTTTACGAAGAAATGATATAAGACTATTTTTGTAGATTGTTTTTCGAGGAACAACTTTTATATACAACATTTTTTCATTACGTCAATAGCTAAGGTTTTACAGCGCTCAGAAGTGAGTACTATTTTTCAGTAGTAACTATACATAATATATTGGCTATTGGCTCTTTTCCCAGACTCCACAACAATGGAAGCACACTGCAGAACATTTCAGCCCTGCTTTTCGACGTAAAAAAAAAACGCACTTCCAGACTCTACCTCCTGGGTGGTGGGGAAAAGATTCAATAATTAATTATTAATAATATTGTAAAATTAATTATTAAAAATATTATAATAACAAAAATAAAATAATTACTGGTGACAAATTATTATTAGTACACACATAATATATCGTATTCTGTATAGTAAAGAGTACTTAAAATAGTACTCACTTCGGAGGGCTGTAAAACCTTAGCTATTTACTTAATGAAAAAATGTTGTAAATAAAAGTTGTTCTTCGAAAAACAATCTACAAAAATGGTCTGATATAATTTCTTCGTAAACTTATAAAAAAAAAGTTTTATTGAAAAATATAAACATCTCTAATTTCTGAACATTTTCGCTTATAACTTTTTTGTTTATAGTTCTACGACAAAAAGTTACTGAACCTAAGTTGTAGAGAATTTAATTTGCAACGAATAATGTTAACATTGGTTTATTATCAGATAAATAGTTTAAGAGATCTTAAAAACAATTTCAACCGCTATTTTCAAGATGGCGGCCGTGGGACAAGGGTGGCGACCCCACAAACTTGGTGATAGCTTCACACTGACCCCCCCTACACATCAAAAAAATAAAATTGCGTCCTCTAAAAAATGCAACCCCAAATGTAACTTTTCAATGAACTAATTCATTTCAAATAGAAACTATGACATACTAGATTTCCGCCCGCGGCTTCGCCCGCGTTTTCAAAGGAAAACCCGTTCCCGTGGGATTTCCGGGATAAAACCTATCCTATGTGTTAATCCAAGTTACCCTCTATATGTGTGCTAAATATCATTGTAATCGGTTCAGTAGTTTTTACGTGAAAGAGTAACAAACATCCATACATCCATACATCCTTACATCCATACATCCTTACAAACTTTCGCCTTTATAATAGTATTAAGATGACGCAGGACGCTTGCAAGAGAGATAGATATATGTGTCAAATCAAAAACTTTTAGTTTTATTTCTATTTATTCGGTATAATTACGACTTAATAGTGATAAATATGATCATTATAAATATAAATAGGAATTAACAATATCACGAACATGTGACACAACTAGTATTTTACCGATTCCATACGTGGTCATACATGTTTCAAAACACAAACTTTTACTATTATTTCAATTTATCCGGTATAATTAAGACTTAATAGTGATATATATGATCATTATAAATACAAATAGGAATTAACAATATCACGAATACGTGGCACAACTAAAATTTTACCGATACCACCCGTGGTCATTCTCCTTTATGAGAATTCACAGAACAAGGGCCATAGTCATGCACTAATCTTATTTGTAACCTTATATAGATAGAAAAAAATGTTCTAGACTAATAAGGAGAAACTGATTATAAGACATCTAATGTATGGATAGATCAAAAGAATAGGTAATCTTACGTACACATGATAGATTCCAGAAGGAAGAATAGAAGACACAGGTAGGAGTTGCCACTTACATCAATTTTTAATGAATAAAAATCTAAACATAAATTGGACATCAGGGGATGAAGAAACACCAAAAAGACCTTACTAACTCTAGACATCCAGACACTAATACCTGGAATATAATCACTAGAAGGTCCAGCTTCTTTCTTCATCCATTTATACTCTGCATGCGACAGAGTCGCTAGGTAAAATAATTTACAATTAAATACAAGTGAAGATAAAAACTGTCTGTTATTTCAGCCTTATATGTAACAAGAAAACTTATAATTATTCAGCTATATTTGATTACAAACTGCTAGATATGTATACAACATAACTACCATGGGTATGTTATTAAAAGTGGTTCAAATTATTATGTGTTTTTTTTTTTTTTTTAATTTTACTCACCTATCAAAAATAAAGAAAGAATAGCTGTGATTTTTAACATCGTTGTATCCGAACGTTTTCCCGCCACTGTAGTACAAGATGGCAGACGTTCGAACTGTCACTGAATGAAGGAAGCCTGAAGCAGAGCCTTTTTATATGAAGATTTCAGAAAGTAGGTGTTGGTTACGCGGGATTAATATTTATATATTTTGACAAACAAGCAAAAGTTGTGTGGAGTTTAAAATTGATTTTAGTAAGCTTTCGATTAAAGTTATAATCAAAGGGTTTTACTAGTCAATGTATCCGATGTTTTTTAAATATCAACTGACTTTATCAACGGAATATATTTTGAATAGATGCGAATGATTAAAATATATGCGATTTGGTTTAGTTTTTTAAAGACAAAAATAATATAACAATTTAGAAGCATGTTTTGTGAGAGGATAAAAATATGTTGGTCAAATAAATAAGACAACATTTTATTCGTAAGCCAAATACAAACAGTTTCCGGCCCGGAAATAGGGTTCCATTTTAAACCTTTTCGAAACGGAACTTTAAAAATTGAGTTGCAAGTATGAATTGCCTGTCTGTCTATCTGTAAATCTATACTAATACATATTATAAAGCTGAAGAGTTTGTTTGTTTGTTTGAACGCGCTAATCTCGGGGACTACTGGTCCGATTTGATAAATTCTTTCGGTGTTAGATAGCCCATTTATCGAAGAAGGCTATAGGCTATATTATATCATCACGAAAATAATGGAAACAAAATAAAATAAAAAATAATAACCGAAACCGGTCCACTGGGGATCTTCTAGCGTACGCCACCTACATCTGGAGCGAGGCCATCGAGAATCATGGTGAAGCACTTGCTGTCTCCCTTGATATCTCAAAGGCCTTCGATAGGGTCTGGCATGATAGTCTTATTGGCAAGCTTCCATCCTACGGTCTGCCTGCTGGTCTCTGCGCCTGGATCTCAGATTTCCTGAGAGACCGGTCGATTCGAGTAGTCGTCGACGGTTGCTCGTCCGACCAATTGGCCATTAATGCCGGGGTCCCTCAGGGATCAGTTCTCTCCGCAACACTCTTTCTGCTACACATTAACGATCTGCTGAGACCCGGTATCTATGGGTACGCAGACGATAGCACTGTTGTGGAGAGATATGCATCCAGCGCGCGAGCCAGTGCGGCACAAATCCAGTCGCTACGGGAGGCGATGGTCGAACGCATGAACTTGTCCTTACAGGCTGTCTCCGAGTGGGGCGAGGCCAATCTGGTCAAGTTCAATGCGACCAAGACCCAGGCGTGTCTATTCTCCGCAAAACGGAGTCCATTCAACCTGACTCCGTCGTTCCAAGGTGTATCCGTGCCGATAACTGACCACCTCGAGCTTCTTGGAATCACCTTAACGCCTACTCTTAATTTTGGTTCATACATTGAATCCAAAGCCCAAGTAGCCTCGAAAAAGCTTGGTATACTGGCGAAGGTGAGGCAGTATTTCAGTCCGGGACAGTTGCTCAATCTGTACCAAGCACAAGTCCGTTCGTGCATGGAATACTGCTCTCACCTCTGGGATGGATCTGCCAAGTACCAGCTGGAGATGCTTGAGGCGATAGAGAGGCGTGCCAAGAGGCTCATAAACGACGATGTGCTAGTAGGCAAAAAACTCCAGAGCCTCGCTCATCGCCGCAGAGTGGCAAGTCTATCGGTTTTTTACAGGATACACTTTGGAGAGTGCGCTGCGGAATTGCACGACCTAATTCCGCCATCCCCGTTTTTCCATCGTTCGTCGAGGCGCACAGATTCTAGGCATCGCCACATGGTTGACGTTCCGTGTACCCGGACAAAGCGGTTCGGATCGTCATTCTTTATTCGAACCGCTAGGGACTGGAACATGCTTCCTGAATCTGTGTTCCCCGATGAGTACAATATGGGGGTCTTCAAGAGGAGAGTGAACAGGTACATTCTAGGGAAGCACGCTCCATCTTAGGCCACATCTCAGCTTACCATCAGGCGAGATCGTGGCCAAGCGCTCCCCTATTGCAGCATAAAAAAAAAAAAAAAAAAAAAAAATCACGCTAAGACCAACAGGAGCGGACCAATGCGGGTGAAACCGCGCGGCACAACTAGTCTTTTATCTACGAACTGATCTTGTTGATACTTTCACAGACTATAAACACAGCAGTGTAGCTTTGCGTTTAAATATTTTCAATAATTGCTAGTTTAAAATACCCTTTATCCAAGTAAGTAGGAATTTATTATTCTAGACGCTGGTCAGGTGAAACGGTATTCAATATTGCTCCCAAATTATCATATTTATCGAAAAACTTTAACTTTGTAGAGTTATAATCAGCTATCTCTTTGAACCAATAGGACCAGTAGTTAAACCGTGATTGCGTATCCATTCATTTTTCTTTTTCAATTATTCTTCTTATAAGTGCATGTTTACAAATATTACCTACTGGCTTTCCGCGAGCGGCTTCCCCGTGTAGTCTTAGAAAAACCCGCATAGTTTCCGGGGTAAAACCTATCCATATCCTTTCTCAGATCTCAAGCTATCCCTGTACCATTTGAAGTAAATACATGCAGTAGTTTACTACCTACTTTTTGAGTTTAGCCCGAACATACAGACACACAGATAACCAAACAAAAGATCTAAAACAATACTTATGGCTTCGATATCGATTGTAGAACACGCTCCAAGTATTATTTAAAAAAAAATATTCAATGTTTTAAATTTCCTACGATTTTATTATTTGTAGGTATATTTAGTTTGACTGCGGCTTCTCACATGATACTGCAGTGGCAAAAAATAGTCTACATTGCTCTTTAGTAAATGTTAAAATATGTAATGACATTTCAAAAGTGCTTCTCGAAGCAGTATAATTGAATAAATAAATGTTTTATTTTGAGCATATAAATTAGAAACTACATATACTTAGTTACTCAGACATACAAAAATCATAGCATAAAATCGCTCCCTTGTGACGTAAAAAGTTTCATGAGCTTTATGAAATGTACGAGGAGCCGAATGTCATAAAGACCATAACTCGGCCGTTTACGCTGGGCCGGACACGTTGCACGTATGGACGACAACAGGACTCCTCTGCGTCTGCTCGATGGAAAACCAGATGGACGTAGAAATCGAGGAAGAGCAAAGCTCCGCTGGTTGGCGTGGAACAGGACTTAAAAACGATAGGTGCGAAAAATTGGAGAACCAAGACAAAGGATCGAGAGGTCTGGAAGAAAATACTGATGATGATGATGTGACGTAAAAAATTTGAAACACTTTCGCATTAACTACCAGGTAAAATTAATAAGGTTTTTTCTGAGGATGTTCCGATTCATTTCGTCTCATTGATCAAGTGGTGTGATGACTATTCGGCAATTTGAATATGTAGGTACGTAAATTACGTTTTTCTTACATTCATTCACAACTAGCTGTGCCTTGCGGTTTTACCCGCAGTGCTCCATTCCTGTTGGTCTTAGCGTGATGATACATAGCCTATAGCCTTCCTCGATAAATGGGCTATCTAACACCGAAATAATTTTTCAAATCGGACCAGTAGTTTCTGAGATTAGCGCGTTCAAACAAACAAACTCTTCAGCTTTATAATATTAGTATACATTAAGAACGGAATGAACCCAGGAACTTTACCATAATCCGCCTACCAAGCTATACCAACCCACACGTAAAATACTATCATAGACAAACAGATAAAAATAAATATGAATACTTTCTCTAATGCAATATCCTTGTCTGTAATTTGAGAACGAATAAATAATATTGATACAATAGAGCTTTCTACTGATAACTCTATTCCTATGTACACATAAATAATATGTATCTACTAGATGTGCCCCGCGGTTTTACCCGCATTGCTCCGCTCCTATTGGTCTTAGCGTACACTTAAATATTTATTCAAATCGCTAATCTCAGTAACTACGGGTTACTGAGATTAGCGATTTCAAGAAAACAAACAAACAAACTATTCAGCTGTATTATATTAGTATAGATACATTTTATATGAGATACTAACTGCCCCCGAAAACATTGTTCTGCTTAAATGCCCTCTTCTGATTATCTCTTTATGAACCTTAAAACATGAAAAAAATCCAAATCAGTCGAGCCGTTCTTGAGTTTTACACCTAGCAACACATTATGCCAGGCATTTTTAATTATTAGATTTCTAATTTTAAATCGAAATAAAGAATTCGAGACACTTGGTATAATTTACCCTGCTGTAGGTATCATGTTCAGATCTGTGGAATTCTCTAGGACGCGATTATATTTTCGTTTATTGTATGCCTTTTGGAAAATGGCTGAAAAAGAGAAAGAGGAAGCTCGTTTTCCCTTAACTTTTGTCTTTCGTGAAAATCTCAATAGAATCGGTTCAGCCGTTTTTGATAAAAAAATTAAAGTGTATTGAATACTTCTGTATAAGCTAAATAAAAAATAAGTACCTACATACTAGAGAAGTCGATAATTTTAGAATTAACAATAGAAAATATAGTTTTATTTCCATGTAAGTTTAGCTATGTACACATGTATAATTACTCTATTTAATGTATAATTATATAATATTTTGTATATGTACAGTTATATAGATAATATTTTGTATATGTACACTGTACAGAAGCGCAAGCACGAAAACTATCGTCAAAGTTTCATCATCGAAAGAATTTGTATGGGAATTTGAAAAGCGCCCCTGCCGTGCGTTAAAGGAACAAATTTTATATGTAACTATAGCTGCCTCGGCGGACGTTTTTCTACCCTATTAGTAAAAATCTTCCTTGTACTTTACAAAAACATTAAAAAATTGCCGAATTCGGACCGTTCTCGAGTTTTACGCTTAGCAATACATTTGGTCTATCTTTTCTATACATATAAAATTCTCGTGTACCAATGTTAGTTTATGTTACATAGGGTCATTGCGCTGGTTTTCGTCCAGTTATGGGAGTTGCCAACTTTGTGATGCGAAATAAATATTTTGGAGCACCCTTCCTTAAACATATAATATTTTTATTTAGTCCTTATATAGTCTTCTTTAAGATAATATTAAGTGAAAATAAATCATTTTGACGTATCTTTTTATTTAAATTATTTTCTGCAAAAGTAGGGTATATGCTAGTTTTCGTCCAAAAAAACTGGTTTTCGTCCTAGTGTAAGCTAGTTTTCGACCACCGTGTAGAAAAAGGAGGGTAGGTCAACTATTAAGTTAAAAACCAATTACAGGTAAATATATACTTTTATTTAATCAACATCACAATTTCTCACTACCTTACAGGTTTAGTTTTACTAATAATAATCAATATAACTAGTCAACACTGAGATCTCTGTAGCACTTGGCAGTCTTTATATGCGTTAGTGATGACTGTTTAATCATTCGTAATAAAGAAAGGAATGCGTTACTTACAATGTAAATGAATAAAGTAATAATTATAGGACTGAGAAATTACATCAAAAAACAGAAATATTCATTCTAATACTTTGTTTATCAAATGAAACGTACTATATTAAACACAGCCATAATAATACGTTTTAGCTACTAAAATAAACTATAGTATACCTTACTGAACTATGCATTATTGTCTTACTGATGCCTTTATTAAAGATTCTTCAGTGTACGTAGCGTTTTTTTTTCTAGCTTTCTTAGACTCCTTCGAGGCCATCTAAAAACAATAAGATCTTTCTTAGGATACGTTGAGTAAGTAGAATAAAAAAATATTGCATTGGCAAAACAGACCTAGAATAAAAGATGATACTCAAGTGAATGATAATCAAGAAAAATACAGTGTATTAGGTCTGACCTACCCCCATTTATGCTACGAATAATTGACTCTACTTCACATAAGGAGAATGATACATGACTGAATGAATGACAATATTAGGTACCTACAGCACTCTGGCCCTCACCAATTATTTATATGGAAGATACTGAATAGAAAACTTTTCAATACGTAAAAAAGACGAAAAGTAATGCAAAAGAATAGCTATTTTTAATTTTTGTCCACTCCAATACTCATTCATGGACGAAAACTAAAACGTTTAAAGCTAAATTTAGTTTTCGTCCACTTCTTTAAATATTTTTTTATTTTGGCAGCACTGACAAAGCAGTGGACGGAAACCAAAAAATCTAAACTAATAGCAATAAAGATCACTTCGGGAGAAACTATTCAGTATTTTAAAGGTCCGATAGAGTAAAAAGAACCTAACAAATATTCACGTAGCTGTTTGAGTTTTCGTCCACTTGGACGAAAACCAAATATTTTGAGAATTTGGTAACCTAGTATCCGTCCACTTAATTTTTCGAAGAGTATTATAAAAAAAGTATAATAAACACTTCTAATTGCGTTTAATAGGCTTATAACTAAACATACGTACCAAAACCATTACGTAAACTAGCTAAAACAGTGATTTAACTTACCATGAACTTTTCTCGCCGGCAAATTTTTCTCTCGCGCGATGACATCTGCAAGGCACGGATGGGAAGCGGCCACTTTTACGTTAATTTTTTGAACTCTCTTCTTGTCACATCAAATTTTCATGTTGATAGTACTGTTGCTTACACATTATGGAACGTAAAAAGTGCAAACTTGCGCGGGAAGGTAGGTTTGTATTCAAGTTTTACGCACGTGATTGTAGCAGGTCAGTCAAATGGACGAAAACCGAAACTGGACGGCAAACCAGCGCAATTACCCTATGTTTATAGTTACCATACTCCTCCGAAACCGCTGGACCGATTCTCATGGAATTTTGTGTGCCTACCCAGGTCTGAGAATCGGTCAGCATCTATTTTTCACACCGAGGGGTCCTGGGTTCGATTCCTGGTGGAGACGAAGAAAAAAAAATGTCTCGGTCTGGTAGGACACAGAAGGCTGATCACCTACTTGTCCCTAAAGAAAATCGATCAGTGAAACAGATGTACATTTATAATGCATCTGCCCCTTACCCCACAGGGGACATGGGACTTCACTGTGCAGCTAGTAGATACATATAAGAAGACAATGACGTCATGATAATAATCGTTGACGATAGCTCGTACTCGCGCACACAAATAAAACGCAACAAAAATATGAAAACATTTACTCAACTAATAAAATCACTTTTTCTCTTTTTATCCTTATCATGTTTCTTCGAGTGCAACACAAGTTTACTCCTCGTAATAAACCGTTTGGAACACACCTCGCACTCATGTGGTTTATCACCTACATGGGTCTTATAATGCATCAACATATTATTCTTTTGCGTAAAACTCTTCGAGCATATATCACATTGATACGGTTTTATACCCGTATGTATCTTTTCATGTCTGTCCAGGTCTGCTTTTCTGTAAAAAGACGCCCCACATTCCGTGCAGTTGAAGTTTTTTATCCCTGTGTGAGATAGAACATGTATACTCAAATGCCCGGGTTGTGTGTATGTCTTACCGCACGTGGTACACATATAAGGTCTTTCGCCTGTATGTGTGCGTGTGTGTTTTTTCAACTCGTAGCCCGTTTGAAAAACTTTGCCACACGTTTTGCAAGACTGTGGGTTCTTTGGGATTATGCGTTTCCGTTTTTTCCTGGAATAGATCGAATTTTAGTTGTTCTGAGGACAAAGGAGAAGTTATTGTGCATTTCGGATTTCGAAAAATGAGTGTACTTTCAATATGTGACTTTTATTTATTTACATTGTTATGTAGAGATTATTTGGGTAGTTGAGTGCTTAAAATTAATAATATGTATGTTATTATATAAATATACATATTACGTTAAATTATAGAAATGCCAGAATATTCAATGATAAGTAAAAAATATTGAAGGAAGTCTTTTTTACAACAGATTGAAGTGAAACTTCTTTAGACGGGTTGGGAGTAAAATTTTAATATTGCGTCATGGCAATTCTGTCGGGTCATGGAGAAAGGCGACGATTTTGGTCTTTGAATCTTGTCAAAGAAGTTTCACTTCTGTCATCTGTGCTCGTTAAAACGCTGCCATTTTCCATATACCTTTACCATTTAATCAACTCACTTCTTTGGAACCTCTTCCTCGTCAGATATTTCAATCACTTCACACTTGACGATCACCTCCTCGGGCATACCTTCGAGTTCCACCAACTCAGTTGGCTCAGGTTCAACGTCTTCCATCATCTAAAAGAGAGAATGTTGAAATCATTAAATATCTATTAACTACTAACTTTCCCCCCGTGGTTTTGCCCGCTTTGGCAATACATCAATGATATATATCGAGAATTGTATACAGAGCTAGCTGTGCTTCGCTCCTATTAGTCTTAGCGAGATGATATAATATAACCTACAGCCTTCCTCGATAAATGGGCTATCTAACACCGAAAGATTTTTTTCAAATTGGTCCAATAGTTCCTGAGATAAGCGCGCTCAAACAAACTCTTCAGCTTTATAATATTAGTATAGATATGCATAATTTTCTTTAATTCATATTATAAAAACAGAACGGAGATGTATTACATGAAATTATTATCATTTAACAAGAGAACTTTATACCTGTTGAAGTATCTTTAAGAAATTGAATTATTATAGTCATTCCTTTGTCGATATAACTTAGTTGCAAATCCTATAAGTAAGTGAATTTTTCATAACCAAAATTATTGCAAATTAGTGCGATTTTACTTTGTAAAGTTACAAAACAAAAGAATTGTTAGGACCAATACAAATTCGCCTAAAGATATAATAAAACATGGAATTTCGCACAGCCCTTTTTCTTTTTTCGCGTAAATAAACGAAAAATCGGCGGGGTGAAGGACATTTGTGTCATAAAATACGTATTTAGCACTTACCTGACTCGTTTGACCACTTATTTTAAAGTTTCAACCAGCCAATAAAACTTAATCGTAACATCGTGTTATGGCTGGCTTGCATTCTCATGAATTAACCATTATCTTGCACTTCTAGCGGCAATTCCAATAATAAATAAACAATATTTAGGAAAGTTGTTGGTGTTTACACGCAATGAAAAAATTCGATATCGCCGATATGTCAAACTTTACTTGACAGTGACATAAGACATTTGACAGCTCAATTTTTTGTGGATTTGGTGTTGCCCTATGATGTTATTAAATTTACCATTTACTTCAAGTGTCGTGATAATTTTTAGATATTTTCAAAACGACGTGACGCAATGCGATCAACACGTTTAATAACTCAGGCCCCGGAATCACAGACACAATAGAAAATCTATTGTGTCGTGGACCAATCGGGCCGTTCGGGGCTCAATGGGTTAAATATAAACTGTGGCTGTTTTCCAATTACAGAGCATAATGCGACTCAGTGGCGCACAATGCCGAATTATGCTGATGCTTAATTGGAACGTGAAACGCACCAGCAGGTTGCGCTAAGTTCAGTGTTGAAAAAAAAAATATTCATAGAGTAAGCAATAACCTCATTAATGTGTAAATAAAGTGGTATAAGTACATAATAATTGGTTGAAAAATATTTACGGTTATTTTAAGTAATTTGGATTTTGATTATTTCATTAACATTTTTTTCAATGTTTGTACCTTCATCCATACTTATATTTATTTTTTTAACACAATTGCACGACTCATGATGCGAAGCATCAGAGAGTGCTTTACGATCGAAAAATTTTTTTCGCCTCATTTTTGCAGCTATTCTTATTATTATAGCCTTGTTAGTTCACGGAATCAAGATATTTTGCATACTATTGTCGAGATAATTTAATGGAGATTAATCCCATACTTTTTAAAAATTGATTTACTTCAATAGAATTGGAAAAAAACACCGAAATAGGTCAAAAAATTTTCCTGTCCGTCATGTGTGAAACCTGAAAACACTATAACTTGTGAAAAAATCCATCATTTGAGTTAAATTTTTTTTTTAAATATTCTAATCGACGATTGTAGGTCACTGAATGCGAATGATTAATTAATTCAGTGTCGTTTAATTGCAATTAATAAAAAACGAAAACTACAAGACTGTATATCTATATATATTTCTTTTTTTTTTTTTTTTATATTTCATAATTAAATGAGCATTATGAGTCGTGCACTTTTGGATTTTCCAAACTTTTTGAATTAACTTTGATTATTTCGAAAAAACTACAATGAAACGAAAGCTTTAAAATTTTTTCCAACAATTTATAATTACTAACGATAAATCAATTCACGCGCATTACTTTTAAGAGTGCTCGATTGTGCGAAGCGTTGCTGTAGTTGGAACATTCAACGTTAAGCATTATGCCGCTTAATGCGCTCTAGTGCTGTGATTGGAAAACACGGTGTGAATACGCAAGTTAATTTTTAAAGTGAAACTTTTATTACATCGTCTCAAACTTTTTGGTCTGTGTAGCGCATGTCGCGTGACGGTCGACTGCCGAGTAGGTATAAAGCAGTGTTCGGAAAGTTTCACTTTTACCGTGGTTTCATAAAACCACACAACATTTTTTATCTATATACAAAGTTTAGTAGTTTCCGTTGCATTGAAGAAAGTGATATGTATACACATGACATATCCTCTATCCCATATAAAATTATAACACTAAATTACATATTTTATGTCTGACGTCGGTTAAATTTATACGATTTTTTAAACAATTGCGTGTGATAATTTCCCTTGTTATTGACATTATTTTTTGCTGGTAACATTTTGAAACGTTTCGTTCATACTAGGTATGAATGAATAATTGCATTTTTATATAAGTTGAAATATCTGTTACATTTAGATTCAAATAAATACCTAAATGTCAGCTTAACTAAAAATTTACATCCGTTGATACCTTTCAAATAATTTATATACATAAATACCACACTTAAACACATTTTGGTAGGTAGGTACTGTTTCCATCATTGCATTTTCACTGTGCATTTTCATGAATATTAGATTATTAATGAGAAGCAATTACAGAAATAAAATTATTAAAAATACAGATGAATTGGAATACTAATAATAATTAATTCAACTGATAAGTCAACAATATCGCAATGTAGGTAAGTCAATAAAAAATTAAAGCGTACACATGCGCGCGATCTCCGACCTTATACACATAATACGGCTAAATCAAAAAGTTCTCCAGTATCACAACGTCATACAGAATGTTTATGTCACCTAAAATTGGTCGGGTTCTCTATAATCCAGGTCGACAATGATGTCATACTAGCTTATTTTAAATGTGACGTACCTATTTCCACATTTGAACCGGTACGTTCAAGCACTTCGGAGGAAAATTGTATTTACTCGTGCATTTCTTTAAGAAATAAGTGAAAAATGTCGCATTATCAGTTTAAAACAGCCGGTAAGTAACCTTTAACATTTCATATTTAAAATGACATAAAAATATTTAAATTCAAACTTTGTTTATGACCACTGCCTGTAAATAAAAAAAAAATAACCGTACATGGCTACTTGACGTAATTTTTTTTTAATTATAAGGAGCAAAGAAAATGCATTAAAGTTTAAAAATCAGATCTAACAATGGACTAAAATCGCCAAGGTTATGACTTATGAGTACCTACTTAGGTTACCAAACAGCTGTTTATGATGTCATTTTAAATGCAAGAGTTTCGTAAATGCAAGTGACAATCGATTACTCTTCCTTAACTATGTCACGGTCGTTATGTTCGTGAATAACTGATATGGAATAGGTATATTTAAATTATATCTTTAGGGTAACATTAAACCGTAGTTTTATAAAAAAAAACTAGGCAAATTTTTGAGAAAACACAAATACCTAGTTAGGTATAGTATATAGGTACTTAGGTATTTCAGTTGAATTTTAAAATTTTAAAATATTTGCTGATAAAAGTATTATTATAACAATACGATATCTGTATTCATTAATTATTTTGTATATTTTTTTGTTGTATTAATAACTCATAGCTTTATCATTCATATTTAAAAATATGATAAATAAATTAAAAATTCTTTCACTTTTAGATAAATGCGATATATCTGGACTGATAAAATTAATCTTATTGTATTAGCATATCAATATAATGACAAAATAATATAATAAACGTTTTCTATAAAATATAACTATTATATTAAAGTAAGTCGTGTTAGACTTTACACTCCGTGTATCTAGCTAGCTATTATTTATTATTCTGTGATATTGGTTCATTGGATTTGTATTATTAAAATTTTGAAAAACTACGAAAAAACGACCGGCTGGATCCGGGCGTGCAACTTGTATTTAAATTTATGTAAAATATTCGTTTGCCAATAAGCGAATTCGATTCTAATCGATGCGAATTTTTCGTTTTTTTTTTTGTAGTTAATGTTAGGTACCTAGATTAGTTTTTATCCCGAAAATAAATTAAATAGGTAAAAATCGGCCTTGTAATTAGATAGCTTGAGACCTGATAGAAGACATTATTTATGAGGAGGATTTATCCCGGAAATAACAGGGTAATTATGCGGGATTTTCTTTGACTACGCGGGTGAAACCTAGTCAGAAAACAATAAATGGATGTGTAATATCGAGTTAAAGTCATAAATGAAAGTAATATCACAGACTAATAATAATATACTACGTATACAAGTAATATGAAGAATTATATTATGTAGTTCTGTCTGTCACGCTTTCTTGGTTAAACTAGCGACCCGATATTTTAGCCAACTGTGACAGAAAGAGTGTAATGGTTGCATGATATTACTGAGTAAGTAATGTAAATTTTTTCATCATACTAACTAAGTAATATTTTCCCACCCGGGGAAAATATTTGTATGATGAAATTCGATGTTTGTTGTGTCTGAGCGTTTATTATCTACATAGGTATATATTTAAAAATTATATATATACTAGCGGTCCGCCCCGGCTTCGCCCGTGGTACCTACATGTTTACGTTTTTTTTCATAAGAACCATCCTCGTACTTCAAGGAATAGATTCCGCAGCGCACGCGATGACAGAATTTTTATTAAGGAATTTTTTACACCTTGGGTTACATTATTGCATTTTTGGTAAGGATCTGTAATTTTTTTGAAAATGCAATATAGCCTATGTGGCTCAGTAAAGATGCAGCTTTCTAATGGTGAAAGAATTTTTGAAATCGGTTCAGTAGTTTATGCGTGAAAACCATACATACATACATACATACATACATACATACATACATACATACAAACCTTTCCTCTTTATAATATTAGTATAGATTGTATATTATATGAATGTTTATCAGCCATTTGGTTTGTATAACACAAGCGAAAAGCTTAGTATGGGTTGTATACGTAGTATATTATTATTAGTCTGTGGTATGGGATCAGATCGTGCCGTGTGTGAAAAATGTCCTGAAATATTTATTTTGTTCCTTTAAAAATGGCGTATTCCAGTAAGTTGTAAGTTGTTGAATCTTATTTCGCGAATGTACCTTGCCCTTATTTAAAATGCCCATTATGAATAAATAATGAGTTATGACTAACTAGCGACCCGCCCCGGCTTCGCACGGGTGCAATGCTGATACTAAATAGTAAATACACTACAGAAAAACTGTGAACGTTGTATATAAAAACATAGCGGCCCGCTTCGCACGGGTATATAGCCGGGCGGCCGGCCGGTACCGCCGCAAACGCTACGTCCCGCAATTTTTAAATCTGTAATATCTTCGAAAATATTCACTTAAATCATACGGTGTAAAGGGCCATATAGATCTATATAAGATCTATATTAAATGAACAATGTATTCAAGGTATTTAGTTGGTTAAGGATTAATGCTGTATTGGTTAAAATCGCTTCGAAAATTATCCATTATTTTCGCAAAAAGTAAATGACAAAAAAAAGTTATTATGGGTTATCCATAAGAGATAGACATATACCATCGCGGACTTTTCTGTAGACCTTTTCAATGTGTATAATACTTAGTACATTATTTTGATAAAACTCGTAGGGTTCAGCCTGCGTTTGCAATGTAAGCGGAAAAAATGTAATTTTTTACGACATCACATTAGAAACCTCAAAAATAACAGTACTTCTCCACTATTAAATGGATGTTATTATACATATAAACCTTCCTCTTGAATCATTCTATCTATTAAAAAAAACCGCATCAAAATCCGTTGCGTAGTTTCAAAGATTTAAGCGTACAAAGGGACATAGGGACATAGGGACCTATGTCCCTATGTCCCTATGACAGGACAGAGAAAGCGACTTTGTTTTATACTATATTGTAGTGATGCCCGAATTCATAACTCCGTAACACGTTTATTATGTTTTAATATTCGTCATGTATAAAAAATCCAATTTTTTTTTAATTTGACGAAAACCTCAAAAAAAGATGATAAAAATACGTCAAGTAGGCACATTCTATTGTTTCAATTTAATTAAATTATGTGTAATTTCTGTTTTTTTTTTCTCTTCGTAACAAAATTTATAGTAATGATAATGAATAATGATATTTTATTCAATAAATTTATATTTTAAATTACTTGAAGTACCTAACATTATGGAATTTTAAAGAAAAATTTATTCTGCATCGGACCGTGTAGGTATGTTTTAAGTTTCCGTACCGAAAGGGTAAAACGGGACCCTTTTAATGAGACTTCGATGTCTGTCTGTCTGTCTCCAGGCTGTATCTCATAAACCGTGATAGCGAGAAAGTTGAAATTTTCACAAATGATATGTTTCCGTAGCCGCTATAATAACAAATAATTACTAATAATTAAAAAAAAAAAGTTAATATTAAGGGACGTGCACCAAAATACGGAACCCTTCGTGCACGAGTCCGGCTCGCCCTTGGCCGGTTTTTTAACATACTTGTTATATGTAGGTATTATAATTTATCAACATGATGGTTACCATAGCTGATAGCACCCAAATAACTACCTAGTTACCAAAAATAAACAAAAAAGAAATAAAGGGTAGGTACAAACGATTGTACGTACTTCTATACATATACACTAGGGTAGTTTTCCAATTACAGAGCATAATGCGACTCAGTGGCGCACAATGCCGAATTATGCTGATGCTTAATTGGAACGTGAATTAGTTTTCTAATGCACCAAGTATATAATAAAATGCAAGTATATTCCAATAAACAAATTTGTTTGTAGATTCGAATTCTAAAATGAAATTGTATTCACATTTTAAATGTGAAATATAAAAAAAAAGTCAATGTTAGTACCTTCATCCATACTTATATTAATTTTTTTAACACAATTTGAATTAACTTTGATTATTTCGAAAAAACTACAATGAAACGAAAGCTTTAAAATTTTTTCCAACAATTAATAATATTACTAACGATAATATATAAACAAAACATTTCGATCAATGGCATCGATTGCACGCATCAATTCACGCGCATTACTTTTAAGAGTGCTCGATTGTGCGAAGCGTTGCTGTAGTTGAAACATTTAACGTTAAGCATTATGCCGCATAATGCGCTCTAGTGCTGTAATTGGAAAACGGGGTAGATTTCCACCCGCGGCTTCGCCTGCGTTTTCAAAGAAAAACTCGCATAGTTCCCGTTCTCGTGGGATTTCCGGGATAAAACCTATCCTCTGTGTTAATCCAAATTACCCTCTATATGTGTGCTAAATTTCATTGTAATCGGTTCAGTACTATTTGCGTGAAAGATTAACAAACACACACACACACATCCTCACAAACTTTCGCATTTAAAATACCTACTAGATTTCCGCCCGCGGCTTCGCCCGCGTTTTCAAAGGAAAACCCGCAAAGTTCCCATTTCCGTGGGATTTCTGGGATAAAACCTAGGATAGGTTTTAACACATAGGTGTTAATCCAAGTTACCCTCTATATGTGTGCTAAATTTCATTGTAATCGGTTCAGTAGAATTTGCGTGAAAGAGTAACAAACACACACACATCCTCACAAACTTTCGCATTTATAATATTAGTAGGATTAAGTAGGATAGGATATATTTGTATGTTGGTTACGTACTAGTACGTAGTACCACAGACTAATAATAATATACTACGTATACAAGGTAGTACGTACTTATTACGTCATACCTCATGACTCACTGATTATAGTACCTACTATAAACAGTTTTAATACTATTCTAAATATGTTGATCTATTTTTAGTACCTATTATATTAGATTTAAGGATTAAGTCGGAGAAAATAGAAATCGCGGTTATTTATGCAGTATGCATAATTTAATTTACTGAAGATTTAATAAGGAAATACATATCTATAAAAAATAAGTAAGGATTATCTCAACCAACAATATTACTAGACTCTAGAGATGTTATATCACAAATTACTACCTTAGGTATTTGTTATACTAGCTGTGCCCCGCGGTTTTACCCGCAGTGCTCCGCTCCTGTTAGTCTTAGCGTGATGATATATAGCCTATAGCCTTCCTCGATAAATGGGCTATCTAACACCGAAATAATTTTTCAAATCGGTCAAGTAGTTCCTGAGATTAGCGCGTTCGAACAAACAAACTATTCAGTTTTATAATATCAAGTATAGATGAACAATGTCGCATGTACAACTAGTATTATATTGTTCTCTTTATCGCGATAAAGTATTACGGTAACACATTTCACTTTGATAACATTTAGTGGAGAACAAATAGCCTAGATTGTAAACTATTCCTAAGTAAATATGACATCATTATTTTTACCTACTCTTATGGTATTTTTTGTATTTTTACCGACTGCCAATCAAAATATGAGAACAACAAGCGACCACACTCTGCAACAGTTTCTATTAGGCAATTAAGGAGCCGCTATGAATCTATTTTAATACAACTACAAAATATTAAATAAAAAAAAAAGACGGGTTGCACTCCGGGAGTGCCGGCAGAAGTGAAAACTTGATTATTAACGTTCAGCATGTTTGATATTTTGGAATGGTATCCGTCTTACGCATGGAATATAAAGCGGGTGATCCACTGGCGAGCCGACGAGCCGACGGCTTAGATCGTTGACTCGTTGGCTCGTCGAATCGCGTTGGTGATCCATTAGCGTACCAAACAGTTTACTCTCATCGTTGGCGAAGTCATGGCGTGTTACTTGGGGGTACTTTTAAATCAAGAGAAAGAACAAAAAAAGAAGAAAAGACGCAGATATTGAATGGTGTTTTTAATATCAGATATTGTACCGTTGGGATCATGTTTTTGGTAGATCTCTAAAAGTTTATTGTACGCGGAAGTTTTTAGCAATTTATTTTTATAGTCTCTGCTGATGTACTTCCATAGACAATCATGTTCCTAAAAACATTTTATAAATTCCGACACAAACTCACGACGAAACGAGCGTAAATCCATTTTTGTAGCTAGACGCAGCGCGTGCGGTCTACACGAAAGTCGCAAAAAGACTGTAGGCTCGCCGGCTCGCCTGATCCACTGGCGGTTTTCTGGACCGCGGACTTAGAATTTCAAGCATGCACAACGAGCCAGCGAGCAAATTCGCCGTTCTTTAAGCCCGCAGACTTTTAAGTGCTCCATTGGCGGTTTAGACCTTTGGCTCGCGAGTTCGTTAGCGTACCAGCGGTTTTGCTCGCCAGTGGATCACCCGCTTGAGGGCTAAAAAAAAAAAAAACCGTCTTACGCTTTTTCGATCAGGCCACGTGTCCTGACGCGAGTTTAAGATTTTATACCCAACGCCGCTAAAGAAGTTTTCACTTCAAAAACGGTTGCTGAAATAAATTGTCTCACCTAAATCACAGAATACAGTAGCTAACGCTAAATTGAATAAGTACGTACCTATAATACATATTATGTGATTAACCGACTCTTTTAGATTCGATTTTGACCCACTTTAAACGGACAGATTCAATTCAAACTTTGTACACAAACTTTCACACAGCAACTTATATATGTATTTCAAAACTAGCTGCGCCCCGCGGTGTCACCCGCGTGACTCCGCTCCTGTCGATAAATGGGCTATCTAACACAGAAAGAATTTTTCAAATCGGACCAGTAGTTCCCGAGATTAGCGCGTTCAAACAAACAAACTCTTCAGCTTTATAATATTAGTATAGATATGTTAACATAATTGTTTATTACGACTATTTCATTTTTTCATAATTGTGAACATTTTAAGCCGTTAATTGCATTGAAAAACTGTGTCAGTGTACAATTTAGATAGAAAATTTAGGTCAGTTTATACGTTGAGTTATATTTGTATACTTTGTGCAATTCGTGAGATATTTAATGATGGAAAGGTCAATGACTCTTGATATATTTTAGCCATCGTATAAATATGTATGGATTACTATAAACATCTATCTTTTATTTATATATTGGAGAACACACAATATGAACAAAACTTTAACCATGTGATATACGTTTGAGTGACTGAGTGTTTACTATGAGGACATAGACATTATGGATTCAAAGATACCATGACTGTCGCCTTACTCCATGACGTGACGGTATTGTCATGACGCCACCTATATTGGAGAACACACATGAACAAAACCTTAACCACTCAAAGATACCAAAATTGTCGCCTCACTCCATAACGTGACGGTATTGCCATGACACCACCTGAAATTTTACTCTCAACGCGCTTATAGGAGTTTTACTTGAAAAAAAGCGACGGCTTATCAAGCTGTTGATGACTTACAACATCTGTTTCAGTGATTTATAAACCACAATTTATTATGATTAATTATCATCTTGTTATTTAAGATACAGGATAAAACAATATGCATTTGAACACGCTTCACCTGTATGTTTGTATGTAACCGACTCTATTTTGACATAATATTTTAAACTACTTAATTTAAACTTTTTACACTTATCAAGGATGGATGACAACACAATAATTTCATGAGTTTAAACCTTGTTTAGGCGTGACTTTTGTTTTTTTTTTAAACTATAATCATTACCTATTTAGTGTAGTCTGAAGTAGACGTATCAAATATCAATGATAAGCTTTCCACGTGGCTTCGCCCGCTTTTTAGAAGACAAAAATATATAATAAGTGTTAGGGTACAACATGAAATTTTAAAAACAAGATCAAATTTTATTTTTAGTTTCTAATCAGTAAACACCATATCGAAATAATTTTTGCGTCAAGTATTTTTACAATCAAAGAATTTTAATTATATTATTTTTTATCTGTATTCCAGGCCCCCTTCCCCCACCAGCTCTGCCATCCGACAAACTGCGTTTATATCATGTGGATATGAACCCATATGGGCACAGAGTTCTGCTCATCCTAGAGGCTAAGAAGGCAAAGTACGAGGTCTATAAACTGGACCCCTTGAGGCTTCCAGAGTGGTTCAAGGCAAATAATAGACGATGTGAGTATTTTAAACGTAATGATTAAATTGTATTTAAAAATTATTGCAAGTAAAAAAATTTCAGGGTGAATTTTTGACCATAATCATTTTTATGATAGTAACTAGCTTACCGCCCGCGGCTTCGCCCGCTTTGTCTATAACATAATAAATTATATACTAAAACCTTCCTCTTGAATTACTCTATCTATTAAAAAAACCGCAGCGTAGTTTTAAAGATTTAAGCATACAAAGGGACATAGGGACAGAGAAAGCGACTTTGTTTTATACTATGTATAATGGCTGGTTCACACTTTGATTAGTGCGAGTGCAGGTGATTAGTGCAGGTGTTTAGTAACTAATGGCTGGTTCACACTTTGATTAGTGCGAGTGCAGGTGATGAGTAGTACTACGTGTGGACAGCGACTGTTTAGTGCGAGTGTTTAGTAGGCTGTGTAGTAAAGTGAATAGAAGCGTGTTCTATTTTTTTGCGAGTGGACTGCGAGTAGCCACGTCCCGCGCGCCCTCCCTTCCCCCTCACTCGCAGTGTGCCTGCGTAAACACGTCTGGACAGGAGTGTTTAGTGTTTAGTGTTTAGCGTAGTGTGTAGCGTCGCGAATTTCACCATTGACCTGCACTCCCACTAATCACCTGCACTCGCAGTTGAATTGGACACTACTCGCTCTACACACCTGCACTCGCACTAATCACCTGCACTCACACTAATCAAAGTGTGAACCAGCCATACGTGTGGACAGCGACTGTTTAGTGCAAGTGTTTAGTAGGCTGTGTAGTAAAGTGAATAGAAGCGTGTTCTATTTTTTTGCGAGTGGACTGCGAGTAGCCACGTCCCGCGCGCCCTCCCTTCCCCCTCACTCGCAGTGTGCCTGCCTAAACACGTCTGGACACGAGTGTTTAGTGTTTAGTGTTTAGCGTAGTGTGTAGCGTCGCGAATTGCACCATTGACCTGCACTCCCACTAATCACCTGCACTCGCAGTTGAATTGGACACTACTCTCACTACACACCTGCACTCGCACTAATCACCTGCACTCACACTAATCAAAGTGTGAACCAGCCATAAGTGATGATTGAATTGTATCTCAAAATAAATTATTGCAAGTAAAATTTTTTCAGTTTGAATTTTTGACCATAATCATTTTTATGATCGTAATTTTACATAATAAAGACGTTTTTGTGTAAATAAAATAAATTCATTTTTTATTGAAACTCTGCTCTTATTGGTTATAGCATGATGTTACATTGCCTATAAGCTATAGCTTTCTATAAATTGACTATAGAATACTACTCAAGTTCTTAGGATATTCAATCCTACTAATATTATAAACTAGCTTCCGCCCGCGGCTTCGCCCGCGTGGTGTTTTGATAAAAGGTAGCCTATGTTCTTTCTCAGGGTCTAAAGATTGTCTGTGCCAAATTTCATCAAAATCGGTTGAGAGGTTAAATCGGGAAAGCGTAACAGACAGACAGACAGAGTTACTTTCGCATTTATAATATTAGTAGGGATAAGAAAGTTTGTGAGGATGGATGTTTCCCAGATGACCACGTTTCCCAGTTTCGTAATAAACTCAAGTGGCTTCCTATAAGACTTCGCCGGAATGCAAATGCGTTGAAGTTGTTATTTTCCATCCTCTTTGATCCCAATTCTCCCTCCTATTTAAAAGAACAATTTAATTTCCTAGATTCAGGTGTTTATACTCTTCGTTCCGCTGATAACCTTCTCCTTAGCTTTCCTTCTCACCACACTAGTTTCCTTGGTAAATCCTTTGTAATAACCGCTATCAGACTTTGGAATTCTTTGCCTATAGCTGTAAGACGAGCTTCCTCGAAAAGTTCCTTTAAAACTCTTTTAAATAAACATTTCTCTGATTTAGCTTTTCCTTCAAAATAATAGTATGTATTATATCTTCTTTTATTATTCATATAATATGTATTTTATTTACTCTCTTTTATCTTTATTTTCATTGCCACCCGTGTACCCATTTAATATTAATCTTTATCCTTTACCTTGGGCAGCCTGGAAGAGATCGCTGATAAGCGATAAGGTTGCCTTATGTGCTGTGAATGTTTCCTTTTATTTTAATATTATATGATTGTAAAATTTGTAATGGTACATAAAACTGTTAAATAAATAAAATAAATAAATAAATGTTTTTTATTCTTTCGCGTAAAAACTACTGAACCGATTACAATGAAATTTGGTATGTAGGTAGCTGAAGACCCAGAATAAGACGTATGCTTTCTATCCCGGAAATCTCGCAGGAACTGGAACTATGCGGGTTTTTTCTTTAAAAACGCAGGCGAAGCCGCGGGTGGAAATCTAGTTATGAGTATTTATTTTGTTCTTAAATATTTCAGACAAAATACCAGTTCTCGAAGTACCCACAGACCAAGGGGACAAATACATATTCGAAAGTGTGGTTATCTGTGATTATCTGGACGAAAGGTACCCTAGGTACCCTTTGCATTCGAGCGACCCTTTCACAAAGGCACAGGATCGACTGCTGATTGAGAGATTTAATGAGGTTAGTATTTTCATCGTGATATCTCCCTTTTTAGATATTAGTTAATTACGAAAGGTACCCTAAGACAGGATCGGCAGGTGAATGTTAAATGAGATTGAGAGTTTCATGATCATGTTATATAAATATATTTTATGTGTGATTATTTGAGTGAAAAGTACTTAGGTACCCTTTGCATTCAAGCGACTCGTTTACTAAAGCACAGGATCGGCTGCTGATCTAAAGAATTAATGCGGTAGGATTCTTTATCATCACTATCTTATACATATTTTTTAATCTTAATTGATTACAAAAGGTACCCTAAGTACCCTAAGGTACGGGATCGGTTGTTGATCGAAACATTTAATAATAATAATAATTTTCAACATCCTCTCATACTTATTCTTTTATTTTTTTGATTACAAAAGGTACCCTAGGTACCCTTTTCTTTCGAGTGACTTTACTAAGGCAGGGGATCGGCTTTCGAAATAGATATTAATTGAGATTAATTTCTTCTTCTCTATCTCATACATATTACTTAAATCTTAGTTAATTACGAACGGTACCCTAAGTAAATTTTGCATTCGTTTTCATAAAATCAGCCAATAAATTCCTTAGAGCTGAATAATTTTTAATAGTTGACATTGCAGTTATATTGATAGATAGACAATAGATAGGCAAGTGCTATACCTACTAATAAGTAATAACATAGTTATTCGTATTTGTACAGCTTCGTAAGGTAAATAAGGACAGAAAGTCGTGATATTTTCACAATGATGCAATGTGCAAACTTATGAAATAATTTATTTAACTATTTATAATAATATCCTATCCTACTATCCTTCCTACTTATATTATAAATGCGAAAGTTAGTGAGGATGTTTGTGTGTGTGTGTATGTTACTCTTTCACGCAAATACTACTGAACTAGGGATGGGTCGTCGACGTATTTTTCATCAACGAGACTAGACCGTTAAATGTCGTTCATCAACTAGTCGTTCAACTAGTTAAAATCTTCGACTAGTCGATGTGTAAACTTCAGTTTACACATCGACTAGTCGATTCGTTTCAACGAATTGACAACGGTTGACTCGGTCGACCGACGCGCGACGGTATTGGTAATCGAACGTTCGTTACAAATCTACAAAAAACTACGCACTATCTCTTTCACGCTCCTTTCTCCTTTATCTTTCCTTTCTTTCTTTCCGACTAACAAAACACATCGAAACATTATCGCACTTGCTACTATGGTTTTAGAGTTGAAATTTGTAAGACCGTCGCGTCGCAAGTTGTTACAAACGTGTCGACTCTCTTGTTTAGCCGTCTACAGTGGACTATTATACGGCCACGTTGAAGAGTTAACCGTTGAATTCAACTAGTGCATTGGTGAGCGATGGACTTGTCGAATCGTTGAGTGTACATAGACGGTTAATTTAACTAGTCCGTTGATTCAACGCCCATTCCTATATTAAACCGATTACAATGAAACTTAGCACACATATCGAAGGTAACTTAGATTAACACATAGGATAGGTTTTATCCTGGAAATCCCACTGGAACGGGAACTATGCGGGTTTTTCTTTGGAAATGCGGGAGGAAAGCTAGTAAGCATATATTTTGAACCCCATTGAACAAGAAGGTTAGGTTGAAAAGTCATTAATTTCGATAGCAGGGGCCGTATTGTGACCTTACCTTACCTTACTTATTTCCAGAGAGTTTACGCTGTGTATTGAACTTACTGGCAAATTCATATTATTCAATAATTTATGGAGTTTCTTGCCGGTTCTTCTACATAGATGCTTTCCGAATCGGTGGTAAATGTAAAAAATATGTAATGACGATTCAAAATTGCTTCTAGAAGAAGTCTAATTGAATAAATAAATGTTTGAGTTTGGATAATTAGCCATGGCTGGTTATTGCGATCATAATTTTAAATTGCCAGTCAGTTCAATTCACAGCGTAAACTGTCTGGAAATAAGAGGTCATAATACGGCCTCTGGTGCTGAAAATCTACACTGTAATGTCTTATTTTTATTTGGTTATCGTTTCATGTTTAAACTAAATAGGATTAATTTTATTTTATATGACACTAGCAAACCGGGCGAACTCCGTTTCGCCACCAGAGACACCTTTTCTTTGCTATAAACCTCACGGAGCCCGAGACCTTTCCAACGAATGCAAAACCGTGGAAATCGGTTCGTGCATTCTGAGTTATAGCGTCAGGAAGGAAAACCCGACTTATTTTTATATAGTAGATTACTCCATTTTAACTGATTTAAATCCGTTATTTTCAGTTGATCAAAGGCAGCTTGGAATGCTTCGATACAAACTTTGTATTTGGCAGTGAACAAATTTTACATACTTTGGATGTGTTCGAAAAAGAATTAGCGTCAAGAGGTAAAATTTTAATCTATAATACTTGCGAAATGTTATATGTTTGTTTGCTTGTTTGTTACTCCTTCACGCAAAAAAATGCTGGACCGATTTTCATGAAATTTGGTACATAGAGGTAATGTGGATTAACACAAGGGAACGATATGATTTCCTCTATATAATCAAGATAATTGTACTCCAGTAACGATTTACTATTATTTTTCTTGAGTTTCATTTCATTTAAATTATCTTTAGTTTCTTCTACCATCATCTGGCTTTGGCTTAGTTGGAAGTGACCCTGCCTTCCAAGCCCGAGGTCGTGGGTTAGATTCCCACCCGGGGCAAATATTTGTGTGATGAACATAGATGTTTGTTCTGTGTCTGGGTGTTGATTGTCTATATAAGTATTTATTTAAAATTATATATGTATGTTTATCATCTGGTTTCCATAACACAAGCGAAAACTTAGTATGGGATCAGATCGTGCCGTGTGTGAAAATTGTCCTGAAATATTTATTTATTTATTATTATTTATGCAAAAATACATCTTACTCCCATACATTTAAGGTACAAACTACTTCGGCGGCAGCAGACCAGGCATGTTGGACTACATGATCTGGCCCTGGGTGGAGAGGCTGTACCTCATGAGAGTCATCAGTGAGAAGAAGTTTGATGACAAACGGCATCTGTTCCCCAATTTTGTGAGTTGAAAGATATATTTTATTTGTCTCTTATTAAATTAAATTAAAATAAAATATCCTACTAATATTATAAATGCGAAAGTTTGTGAGGATGTGTATGTGTGTGTTTGTTACTCTTTCACGCAAATACTTAACCGATTAAAATGAAATTAAGCACACATATAGAGGGTAACTTGGATTAACACATACGATAGGTTTTATCCCGGGTATCCCACGGGAACGGAACTATGCGGCTTTTCTTTGAAAACGCGGGCGAAGCCGCGGGCGGAAAGCTAGTATGTAAATATGTATGTGAATGAATGACCCCGTGTTATTTGCTTGTTCTTTACCTTTTAACATTTGGTCTAACAATTTGCTGGCTAATTATTAAATAGTAATAAAAAATTGTTAAGTCCCATGTGTCCCAATAACTAGCGGTCCGCCCCGGCTTCGCCCGTGGTACATATTTCGCAATAAAAGGTAGCCTATGTTCTTTCTCAGGGTCTAAAGATTGTCTGTGCCAAATTTCATCAAAATCGGTTGAGAGGTTTAAGCGGGAAAGCGTAAAAGACAGACAGAGTTACTTTCGCATTTATAATATTATAATAGTAGGGATTAGTAGGGATAATTAATTAAAATGTTTATCGATTATCGATACAATTTAGTGAAATTGTATCGATAAACATTTTGTATTATCTATATTTTGTATAAGTATACTGTCGTAAGATTGTAAAAGCCCTTAATATAATTAAATCTACGAGATTTCAAACTATAGAAAAATTGTGATCAATCTCGTAGATAAATAATCGAACGTGACATAATTAAAAGAAAGAGCCTCGGGATTATTATAGTACAGTGCCACAAACTTAACTGACCCGGTGGCAAAAACTGGAACTACGTGCCACCATTTTGAAATGTCACATTTACACAGACTTTTCATACGGAATATTTTGTATAAATAAAAAAGTTACTTTTACAGTTTACACCATTTGCAATGACATTATTTTTACCCTTGCATCCGGGGAAATACTATTTAGCGGTACTAAAATCGACATCATTGACACCGTCACCGGGTCAGTTAAGTTTGTGGCACTGTATGGTAGTTTATAATAATTAATTTCTGTGATTAATTTTTATTTACAGGCGGACTGGGGTGACCAGATGCAACTAGATGACGTTGTCAAAAAGCACGCACGTTCACCGCAAGAATATTTCGATTACTACAAAAACGCTAGAACCCATTCGATGGGATATTATTTATAAAAACACGTAAATAAGAATTATTGTAAGCCTGAGAATGTAAATGTTAGGCAAAGGTTTTTTTTTTGGTTATGTTTTATACGTCATTTTTCCGATTAAATGTCTCTATAAATATCTATACTTAATATTATAAAGCTGAAGAGTTTGTTTGTTTGAACGCGCTTATCTCAGGAACTACTTGGTCCGATTTGAAAAATTCTTTCGGTGTTAGATAGCCCATTTATTGAGGAAGGTTATAAGCTATATATCATCACATTAAGACCAACAGAAGCGGAGCAATGCGGGTAAAACCGCAGGGCACATCTGTGCCCTGTGAAAAATAACCCTCTATCATTATCTATGACTATCTAGTCATAGATAATGATAGAGGGTTATTTTTATATGTGTTTCTAAATGATAACTAGGTACTGTGTTATATTATAAAATAGTTGGATAAAATCTTAAATATTTTTGAAACTAGGTACGTTACGTCGAATCGAATTTCTTATTTATTCTTTCACAGATTACAAAAAAAAAAAAAACTTAAACATTACCTAATATCACAGAATAATAACTGGTAACTATCCATACTAGTATTATAAATGCGAAAGTAACTCTGTCTGTCTGTCTGTTACTCAATCACGCCTTAACTACTGAACCAATTTGCATGAAATTTGGTATAGAGATATTTTGATACCCGAGAAAGGACATAGGATAGGTTTTATCCCGGAAATCCTACGGGAACGGGTTTTTCTTTGAAAACGCGGGCGAAGCCGCGGGCGGAAAGCTAGTTCTAATATATAGGTATTTGGTATTTATATCGTGTAAAATGACGTATAAAAAAACTGCGTATTTTTGTTTTATTTTTTTCACGAGTTGAATTATTTTTAACTCTAGTTGTTTTACATCACAATATTTTATTTTTCTGACTACGCTCAGCGATCGGCATTTCTTATTTAAGTTAACGGTTAAGTATATTATCGTGAAGTCAATTATATAATTTCTTAATTGAATAAGTATTTATAAGTTCGCAAACCATTATACAGTACTCCAAAATTAATAATGCGCATGCAGATCTTCGCTAATTATCGTATTTCCAGAAACACCCGAATCACCCCGAATCATTGAATCGTAAGTGCCCTAAACAATGCACTTGCATCTTGCACCTTGTACGAAAGAAATAGGAGTCAATTCAGAGTCATACACAATCGAAAACAATTCGGGCGATAGGTGACGGTAGCCTGTCAGTCAAAAAATTCAAAAACCGTCAGTCGTCTTTATATATTGGTGGTGACCGCACGTATTATCTCTGTATGGAATTATATAGAGCTGCTGTTACATACCTTTCTTAGTTTTATTTCAATGTTGAATTTTCCGGTAAAATGATGATGATGTGTGGCTTATCCTCGCTATTAACTTACATTGAATTATCGAAACAAATTTCGTTACTTATCTCTTTTACCATAAAATCACAATGTAACTCATAATTCTAATAAACTGTGCATGAAGAAAATACATATTTAACCACTCTATATACATATCATCTTCGGAGGCTCGGGGAATATGACAGTTGCCGAACAGTGACGAATTTTTCTATGCGCATTATCAGTTTGGGAGTACTGTACCTAGTTATTTTTATTTATTTTTTATTACTTACCAAAATGTTTTATTAAAATCGAACTTTCGTTTATAATAACGCTTGTTACTTCATGATACTAGTTATACAGTTTGTCTTTAGCTATTTGTTTTTATTTTAGTCGTGATCTCTTTTTTAACCTATTTTCCCGCTAATTTCACTTTTTTTTCTTTTGAATCAGTTCTCGGTCATAACGTTTAGAAATAAAAAATATTAAACGGGAATTCAGTCTTTGAGTAATCTATATTTTTGGAGTAAAATCTTTTATACAGGGTGTCCCACTGTTGGTATACTAAGCTCAATGGAGGTTATAGTTTGGCATACGCTGAGTACCTACGTAAAAAATACTTATAAAATTCCACACGCATTTTTTTTCAAATAGATGAATTCTTAAAACTCTATGTGTACACCCATAACAAGCAGTCCGCCCAACTTTGCCACCAGCACGTGAGCTATCGTGTTTTCATAGACAAAATGCTCACATTAGAGAAGAGTTATATACCGGCTGCATGAAGCTAGAGAAGAAAACATGGATTTTCAGGAAAAATTTAGCAAAAAATTTTTGACGTAATTTTGTTGTTTAAGTATTTTTTACGTGATCAGTGTATGCAAAACTACAAGGCCCTTCGCGCTTAGTATACCAATAGTGGGACACCCTGTGTATAAAATGTTACCAGATTATTATTTTATGACTTAGGTTTATACAGAGTATTTATTTTTTACGTCTATTTTTCCAGTAAGCTGTAGTATTATATGCTACATTGCTTAACAGATAATAAATATTTAACAACCACGCCTTGGAAATTTATTTTTAAGCTATTGCATAGCTTTTATCTCAGACTTTGAGCGCGGCGACCGAATGTAAAAAATCCGTAACGAAAAAACCTAACACCCCCCACTCCATCCGGCACAGCGATGCGATGCTATGCAATAGCTTTACCGCGGCAGTCCTCGAGTGCCACACGTATTTTTTACCATATTTGTGGGTCAAGTAGCAACATACATACACATAACATTACAGAAGTAGGTCATTTTATTTAAAAAAGTTGTAATGTACTTAATAAAACGTACAAGTAGTTTTTCGTATTTAAGCAGCTTAGTGCCTGTAAATTTAGAGTCGAGTTAAACTTAATTAATAATATATAAATATAAGAGTCTGATAAAGAAATCTCTTCCTTGTGATATTTATGCTTTGGATTTGAAAATAAAGATAATCTTGGTAAACTCCTACTACAGTTCGATTCAAACTTAATGGCGGTTCGGAAGTTAACTGCGAATGCACGAGCGCGCGCGTATCCGACCCATAATGTTCCGATAATATCTAAAATTGTTTTCTGCGCATCAGATCGATGTTCCGAGCCGCCATTAAGTCAGCGTTCCCAACCGTACGATAATTATCGTACAAACACGATAATTTGGTGCCTACGTACGATGTACGATAGCATGTTATTATCGTACGCTGATTTTACGATAATTTCTATCAGGCAAAATTCGAGAATTTATATTATTTCACCCATACAAATATGAAATTTTGACGTGTTTCATATCGAACTTTCATGGGAACAGTGAAATTTTGTCAGATTGAATTTTAAACTTGGCGCGTTTATTGAACATAAAGTGGAAATGGAATCGGTTCAGGTCTGTAGTCTGTACCACGCGTAAAACCAAAGAGTATAATGAATATTAAGGCACGTAAAACGTTTGGGTTTCAGTGTGGTTTCAGTGTCCCGTTGATTTGACAGCGGTAGTTAAACAAAGATTAACTATAGAGAACTTGCATACTTATCAATATTACAATTTATATGATTTATTTATTTATAATTGACTTTATTCTAAAAAGTACGATAATTTCGAACCAAAAACGCCTAATGTACGATAATTTTACGCCCCTGGTACGATAATCAGCTCACTTCAGGTTGCTAACACTGCATTAAGTTTGAATCGTACTGTACTTATGTAATAATTTTTCATTTATTTTTATATGAGTATTTAATAAATAGATGTGTACTGATGTGTATATGATATCACTTCTTAAAAAACTGGTTGAAATATAAACTTAAAAAAAAAATTATTTCTTCTGTCAAACTATTTCAAAAGACCTAAGTATTAAAAAATTAACAATCATTTTATTATCTGTATCTCAAAGAAAAAGTGGCACTACATAGCATCAATTTTATTATGGGATATTTTTTTTAGTTATAAGTTACGTAAGTCACTGTAAAGTAAGGTATTGTTTGTACAATTTTATATTTTGTAAGTTATGAAATAAAACAATATCACTTATTTCTGTTTTTATTCCTGCCTCCACTTAACTGTAAGCAATTTTTTCTTTTTTATTTGATTTCTTTGCCAATACTTGTGTTACTTAACTAGCTGTGCCCCGCGGTTTAACCCGCATTGCTCTGCTCATGTTGGTCTTAGCGTGATGATATTATAATATAGCCTAGCCCTCCTCGATAAATGGGCTATCTAAGGGCGGCCGTACACGGACCGCTTCAAGCAGTTGAGACCGACGGCTTGAAGTGTGGTGACTATAGACATTCATTCACAGCCGTACACGAAGCGTACACGTAACTCTAACACCTAAATTTCGAAATTTCAAATCGGACCAGTAGTTGCTGAGATTAGCGCGTTCAAACAAACAAACTCTTCACTTAGATCATTAAGTAATGGATAACACTCACAGGCGCTTCCCCTTTTGCCGAGGTATAAGATTATTCGAATCGAAAAATCTTATGCTTTCATAAAAACTACTTGCGTAATCGATTACAAACACTCTGCGTATTCGTAAAACATCGAAAGGACGTCTGCGAGTGCTCCGCTAAAAATGCCGTTTTGTGCTGTCAAGTCTTGCAGAAACAAGTCAAACACATCAAATATTTAAAAAGATGGAATAACCATCATTTGTAAGTATTTTTTTATTTTTTTTACGTAAATATCTATTTAATGCAATTTCTAATAATCGTCGATGTATCGTTTAGCGATATGATCAAGACAAATAATCGAGTCATGTTTACTCGATCATTGATGCGGCCCCACGAGACTTTCATGGAAAGAAAATATACAAATTTAATCTTTATCAACTAAGAGATAAAGTTGAATTTTAAACGCGATAATGAACCGCATTCCTTACGAGACTATCTTGTAAAGAAATACAAATTTAATCTTTAGGATCTTAGTTATAAAGTTGAATTTAGAACGCGATATTGAACCGCACTCCCCACGAGACTATCTTGGAATGAAATACAAATTAACAGCCGTACAAATAAACGAGTTATAACATTTTATGAAAAGAATAAACTAAGAATAAGGAAAAATCATACAAATAAACACGTAATAAATGAAACCTAGTATAACTTCGTAATAAGTATTCATACTAATGCTATTTCGTCCTTATTCCGGCTACCACCCTAGTATAAGTCTGACATAACCGAGTTATATCCTATATTTTAGTACATTGTGCTGTGTTTTACAAGTTTTAGAAGCAATTTTCAATCTAAATTTGAGATAATAGCAATGAGAGTAATACGAGAAGTAGAAAAAGTTGAGCAAATTAATAATTTCATTAACCCAGTTGTTACTATCGTTCTTTTAAAAGGACGCACCATAAATAAAATTATTATTAACAATGAGGGCATTTTTGAAAAAAATGTTTATATTCATTTGGCACCTCACGGTTGTAGGAATTGGAAAATTAAAGTGTTGTGTCGTTTTATAACAGAGGTATATTTTTAAATTATTTTAGAATTTCTACCATTTTTCATTGATAAATCAAGTTAAATGTATTATCAATAAATTACAACCAATTACTTGATTTATTTTAAATACACGTAATTTGAAACGTGTTTTATCAGAAATATATATTACCTACTATTAGATTACATTTTATTTGTGATATTTATGCAGTTTTAATTGCCGTTCTTTTAAAAGGCCCGTAGTAATATGTACTACTACAGAGTACTTTTTTGCGCATGCACTCTTTGAAGAGCATCACAGCATCGGCGAAGCCATGGTGCCCTACTATGGCGGCCATCCATGCAAGCAATTCATAAGAGGGAAACCGATAAGATGGGGGTATGAATTTTGGGTCGGAGCGACACGGTTAGGTTGCATAGTTTGGTGTGATCCATACCAAGGACAATCGAATGATGTTGGTAATCAAAACAAATACCAAAAGCTTCTGGGATTGGGTGCAAGCGTTGTATTACAGTATGCCGATGTACTGCGACAAATATAGGGCAAAGCTGCATTCCATTTATTTTTTAACAACTTTTTTACGTCCATTCATCTCATTGATGAACTTCGAGTACGAGGAATAAAGGGTACTGGCACAGTACGTGAAAATCGCGTCGCGAAATGCCCTTTGCCTGCTGCCTTTGAGAATTGAAAAAGACACCACGAGGTACATTCAAGCATCAATCGACCAGAGCAGAACAAATTTATTTTGCAAATGATAACAGTGTTATGACTGTTACATCAAACTTTGATACGATTCAGCCTGTGTCTACGGTAAAGAGATTTTCACAACAACAGAAGAAAAATATACTTGTCGTAAAAAAAGTACGAGAAATTGGGAGGGGTGGACAGATCCGACCAGAGCATCGGTTTGTACAAAACATCTATCAGAGGCAAGAAGTGGTATTTTTCTTTGACTTGTCATGGACTAGATATTGCAATACATAATTCTTGGCAAATATATAAGTAAATAAAAGGGGGCCATTATGATTATCTC
This sequence comes from Colias behrii, assembly GCA_029959065.1. Taxonomy (NCBI): domain Eukaryota; kingdom Metazoa; phylum Arthropoda; class Insecta; order Lepidoptera; family Pieridae; genus Colias; species Colias behrii. The sequence goes on from JARWMC010000022.1 coordinate 1,062,658, forward strand.
CACATTCGTAGAAGTGTTGGAACTGCTCTGCTCGAAACATATAAGAATGAGGAACGTAAAGGTGCTAGAGTTTCCATGAAACCTCTGGATTTGATGGAAAAGATCACATCATTAGGTACAGAGACAAGCAGCTTCGGTGTATAGAATGTCACAAGAAAGCCAATTTCTTTTGTCCTAAATGTAATGGAACCTTGCATCCTAAATTATGTTTTGAAAACTTTCATATTGCTACATAAATATATGTGAAATGTATGTTGTCATTTTAATATCATAGTCTACCTAATTAGTAGTACATATTACTACCGTCCTTTTAAAAGGACACCATTTTCCGAGATTTCCACGATAGATAAAATTTTTATACTATTTTTCCAGTTAAACTTTTTGCAATATGGACACAATATGTAAATTTCACCTTAATATGATAACAAAAATTGTTTCAGTAACATCTGGGTTAAGTATTGAAATGGAAAATTTTGTATGAAATATCAAAACATACGAAATTATGAAAAACCCTTTTGATATTTATAATGATTTATTTATTTACGGCATGCGCCAAACCATACATCCATAAAACTTATTTCTAAACTTATCACAATAATATAAACTTTCGTTGAAAATATAAATCTTCTAAGCCTGGAGTTGTATGTTTTGAATACCAGTTATTTGGCTACTCTCTATCTCAAGGTGGGTTTATCTTCTGTTCTCCAGATATTGGATAGCGTTCTCTTTCATTTGCTTGCATATTTAATGATATATTTAAATTGGTAACCTATTAAAAACTCGAATTTCTATTACCCGAATCTTAAAACCCCGAAAACGGTTGTTAGAACTTTTAAAAGACAGATGTAATGAATGACAAATTTTTAAAATTCCTTTTTTAATTTCCCAGATGAATCAATTTCCAGATGCACCAAAACCAGATTTTTAAAAAGTATTTTTTTGTTTCCCGTATTCTCATAATACAGATCTCAGTATACCAGATTCTCAGAATACTTTTTTTTGTTTCCCATCGTACCATTTTCCAAATAAACTATTGCCAAATTTTCATAATCTTTTTATTTGGTTCCCATATAATCGTATAACAGATAAACTATTGCCAGATTTTCATAATCTTTTTATTTGATTTCCATACAATCGTGATTATACCTTTACTATCGACTGAAAATAAACATTGTCAGTAAGTAAATTTATTGTTTTACTTGTCCATTACAGACCGGTTTTAGTGTCAAAGTCGACTCAGTAGGTTAGGTTTGAACTACGACCCCCACGCTAGAACTGACTCGCTATTGTTTTACTTGCCCATTACAGAAAGGTTTAAGTGTCAAATTCGACTCAGTAGGTTAGGTTAGGTTTGAAGTGTGACCCCCCATGCACGAGCCGAGCGAGCGAAGCGAGCGTGCCGCGGCAGCGGCCGGCGAGTGCCAGAACCGACTCGCTATTGTTTTACTTGCCCATTACAGAAAGGTTTAAGTGTCAAATTCGACTCAGTAGGTTAGGTTAGGTTTGAAGTGTGACCCCCCATGCACGAACCGAGCGAGCGAAGCGAGCGTGCCGCGGCAGCGGCCGGCGAGTGCCAGAACCGACTCGCTATTGTTTTACTTGCCCATTACAGAAAGGTTTAAGTGTCAAATTCGACTCAGTAGGTTAGGTTAGGTTCGAAGTGTGACCCCCCATGCACGAGCCGAGCGAGCGAAGCGAGCGTGCCGCGGCAGCGGCCGGCGAGTGCCAGAACCGACTCGCTATTGTTTTACTTGCCCATTACAGAAAGGTTAAAGTGTTAAAATCTATTCAGTAGGTTAGGTTAGGTTCGTGCTGCGACCCCCTGGAAGGATTTCGTTTTGCTGGATATCGTTTATTTGAATTTCAAAAATCTGGACATTGTTTGTCTGGATATCAATTAACTGTATTTCAAAAATTTGTGTTTTAAAAATCTGGCTTTCGTGCATATGGATTACGGTCATCTGGATTTTGTGCATTTAGATTTCGTATGTCTGGAACTCATTCGTCTGGATTGTAAAACGTCGTACAAATAAAGAAATGGGCAAATGAAATTCGGAGTTGCGATTATATGGCAAACAAAACTTCGAAATTTTAAAATTCGGGGTTATGAAAAAATGTCCAAACGTTTTCTGGATTATGATATTCGGAATATTAAAATTCGAGATTAAGATAGGTAACCATTTAAATTATTTCCAATAAATATTTAAAAAATAAATAAACAGAACATCGTAATATGATGAAACTTCACAACAAATTCGACGAAGTCAAACGAGCGTCAAAATGACAGCACCAAGCGGCACCAAGGCTTAACCGTAGACAATTTCAATGTTTTTCATAATTTTGTGAATGAATTGCTACGTTGCCGCTTCGCGCCTATTACTAATATATAGTAATCTGTGCCTATTACGTTACTGTGCGTTATTCCAAATTTATTTGTAAGAAATTATGACATCCTCATTCTTTATTTATTCTTATCATATCTATTCATTGCATAAGGTTTGAATAAGCAAGTTTTTATTTGTACGGCTGTTAATCTTTATTAACTGACTTAACGAAGATATATCACATGCTATAGCCTCAACTAATGCTGATTTAGCCAGGATTGTTGAATGGAGCACAAACTATGGCCTTACCATTAATCCATCTAAGAGTCAGGTCATCATCATTGGTAGCCCCCGTCTCATCTCAAGGCTTGACTGGGAGAACCTCACACCTATTTCTATTGATGGCATTGTTATACCTTTTAGCAAAACTGTTAAAAACCTTGGTGTGTACCTTGATACAACTTTATCTTGGCGTGATCACATAAAAGAGGTGAGTCGTAGGGTTTATGCTGCATCTTGCTCGCTAAGGCGTTTGCGTAACTTCTTGCCATTCTCCACGAAAATCATATTAGCACAATCTCTTCTTTTGCCTATTATCGATTACGCTGACGCTTGCTGTCCGGATCTTACACAGGAGCTTTTAAATAAACTGGAGCGACTGCAAAACTTTTGTATACGTTTCATTTTTGGGCTTCGGAAGTACGATCATGTTTCGTATTTTAGGAAAAAACTCAAGTGGCTGCCAATCCGATCTCGTCGTAATATACATTTTCTCCGTCTTTTGTATCAAGTACTTTTTGACCCTAAATCGCCTGCATATCTTAAGAATAACTTTGAATTCCTCCAGAATGAAACTTATACTCTACGGTCGAAAGAAAGACTCACACTGCGTGTGGCTACTCAAAAAACTGAATTCCTAAGTTATTCATTTGCTTCAACCGCTGTAAGATTGTGGAACTCTTTACCTGTGGATATAAGACGTGCACAATCTTTAACTTCTTATAAACGTCTAATACATAAATATTATTTAGATCTGGAATATGGCTCCGAGTAGTGACCTTAATACTTTAGTAATTAATAACTATTTTTTTATATGTGTATGTTTATCATTTAGTAGGTATATATTATTAATTATTAAGTAATATGTATGTTTGTAAAATATTGTTTAGTTTTTTTTTTTTTTTTTAATAAATTTTGATGCCTCCCTTTATACAGCAAACACTTGTCCTTTGCCTGAGGGGTCGCCTGGTAGAGATCACTCTGAAGTGATAAGGCCGCCCCGTTACACATATTAAAGCTGTAACTTTGTGATTTATTATTTACTTTTATATTTTATAAAATAATGTGTGTAATGAAGTGTCAAATAAATAAATAAATAAATAACTTAGTGATAGAGTTGAATTTAAAAACTCGTCGCTTAAAAGGTCGTAAATTTTTACGACTTTCGTGACACAAATTATTTTTGTGAATGTGTGATTGTGTTTCATTGTGTTTCATCAGTGTGAGTTACCCTCCCCGCACCAAAATCAGCAGAAAGTTTAGTTAGAACATTTGCCAGCGTACTCCATCCATTACTTAATGATCTAAGAACTCTTCAGCTTTGTAATATTATTTAGATATTGTTTGTACTCTACATTAACTTCTAAAACTACTACGGTCTACTCTACAGTTACGTGTCTATCTCTATTATTTTAGAAGAAAAAAGTTTTATTATGTACTTGTTCAACGCAACACTTATACTCGAACGATTTTGAAAATTCTTCTATGATTAGAGAAGCTATCTTTAACGAGAATAACAGACGGCACGTAACTAAAGCGCTGAGATTAATGTTGAGGGGATTACTGCACATGGATACTGTTACAACCATTATACAATTATTACTAAAATAACTTATATTTCTAGAAATAAAATGCGCCTACACCGAAGGGCGCAGGTTCGGGCTAGCGCTAAAATTTTCCGCTACTTAAAGGACAGATTTTATTTTTAGTATAAAAATATTCTGTTACCAGAAAGCTACGTTATTCCTGAGTGAATCTCTGAATGAGCGGTTAGTTATATTATAAAAAAGTAATATTTTAATAGCAGTATAAACAGTATAAAATAGCAGGTAATTCTGATCCTGAACGTGAATGAAAATGTCACACGTCACGATCGCTGTCACAAAAATGGCAAGTGTCATGTCAGTGCAACTATAAATATGTTTCGGTTTAAATAAAATAGTATTAAATTGAATTATTGTGGTTTGATTAAATTAAACAAGTGTTCAAAATGCCCCTAATACGTTCGGCCAGTCTTAATTTATTTGTTGAAATCATTGTGCGCATTGTATTTCTATCTACGTTTTGGTAAGCCACGTCCATATGCTATCATTAATATTTACTTTTTTTAATTGCAAGATAATGTGTGATAAGTGATAAGAAACGATGTTTTGAAAGAGGGAGAAGTAAAAAAGTATATCTATACTTGTGTACTTACAATAGTTTATTATTTAGGACATGAAAAACAGACGTATTATGAACGTAATTAAAGAAATACTTTTTTTTTATTTACTCGCACCATTGCCTTTATATTTAGGGCTTTTTTTATAAATCTACTTTATTTTCATTTTATATTAAACTGGTTTTAATTGATAATTTTTTAGAAGCAATTGGATAATATACCTAAGTATTATTATTTTATCGCCGCTGTGCCCCTCGGTTTTACCCGTAGTGCTCCACTCCTATTAGTCTTAGCCTGATGATAATACCATTTGGAAGCACTTTAGAATAGGTAACACCTCAAAACGGGGAGGGGGGAGGGATAGGGGGAGGGGGGAGGGGTAAAACCCCCCCTGTGAAGGGGGGGCGCGGAGCCCCCCCCTTTATTTTATATTAATTTTTTTAGTTTGAGGTTAATTTCACACTTTATAGTACCAATTTAGTGTAGGTTACACCTCAAAAGTTTAAACCTACGTAGTTTTTTTTTGTTTGAGTGGGAATCGCCCTAAAGTCGCTTCTGGCACTCGCCGGCCGCTGCCGCGGCACGCTCGCTTCGCTCGCTCGGCTCGTGCGGCAGTTCAAGAGTTAACCTAACACGCTCGTCGCTTCGCTCCTCGCTACCTATTCTGATATTAAAAATAAAAGTTTAGAAGTTTTTAACCTACGTAGTTTTTTGAAGTGAAACTTCTTTATCGGGGTTGGAAAAAAATTTAGTGTAACATTTTTTCGTTACGCGTGACATTTTTCCGTTACGCGCCATCTTTTTCTTATCCCTACCACGCGTGATTCGACGTATTTCTGTAAAGTTGCATATAGTAAATAATTTTTTGAAAAATAAGGTCATAAAGAAGTTCACTAGTACACGCACACATTTTTTTTGTTTGAGTGGGAATCGCCCTAAAGTCGCTTCTGGCACTCGCCGGCCGCTGCCGCGGCACGCTCGCTTCGCTCGCTCGGCTCGTGCGGCAGTTCAAGACAAACCTAACACGCTCGTCGCTTCGCTCCTCGCTACCTATTTGAATACTAAAAGTAAAAGTTAATCGTTTTTAAAAACTGTAGCAAGTGAGCTATAAAAAAAACATTAAAATGTATCATTTATACTCTATGATAAGCTAGTATATTTGTATTGCTAATCTGCGATCTGCGTCATATTAACTTATCTGTGGCTTGTGCCTTGTTGTGAATACAAAATATTAGGGAACGATTTTTGGCTATACTAAATTGTTAAAATAATATTTTAACAAAATAAATTGTAATATGTAAATAAAGTAATAGGTACGTAAATATATTTAAAAATAATGCGTGTGAGTGTGATAATTAGACATTTTGATACTATAATGGCTTAAGATTTTACTTAAAGTTGCGTTTTTAGTACAAAAATATTACATTAAATATTTTTTTCAAAAAAATATATCTCAAAAACAAATGCACTCCGCACCTTGATATTTTGGTAAATGACACCTCTTAACCATACCTATCTACCAAAAAAATATCAATTTAAAATGAGGTGTTACTTATTCTAAAGCTGAGCCTACCATTTAGCCTTTCTAGATAAATGGGCTATCTAACTCCGAAATAGTTTTTCAAATCGGACCACTAGTTCCCGAGATTAGCATGTTCAAACAAACAAACTCTTCAGCTTAATAATATTAGTATAGATTTTCATTGCCATAATATTTTAGACATGTTTCTGAATATTAATAGCATAGGTAGATTAGAAGTCAGTAAGATATAGCTTTTATGTACATAAATTTTCATTTTCAAAATGCTCTGTTATTTTAGCATACCTACATGTTAAGTTATTTTTTTTTAAATATATTACATGAATGAAGTCATGCTATCAATCTAGTATCCCTACTAATATTCCTACTATAATATAATAATATTATAATACAATATTATATATGCGAAAGTAACTCTGTCTGTTAAGCTTTCCCGCTTAAACCTCTCAACCGATTTTGATGAAATATGGCACAGACAATCTTTAGACCCTGAGAAAGAACATAGGCTTCCTTTTATCAGAACACCATGCGGACGAAGCCGCGGGCGGAAGCTAGTATAATAATAAGATGTGATTCACCAATTACCTCAATATATTTAAATTAGATAATTATAATGGATATCTTATCTTGAATGTGACATGTGAATATATACTTAAATTCTAAACATTCCTACAATCGAGAATCTAGACAAATACTACAAGTGAACACCTGTCCAACAAGTATTTTCTCAAAGTCAAACATTTATTTATTCAATTAGACTTCTTCTAGAAGCACTTTTGAAACCTCATTACATATTATCACTACATAGTATAAAACAAAGTCGCTTTCTCTGTCCCTATGTCCCTATGTATGCTTAAATCTTTAAAACTACTCAACGGATTTTGATGCGGTTTTTTTTAATAGATAGAGTGATTCAAGAGGAAGTTTAAAGTATATAATTTATTATGTTTTAGACAAAGCGGGCGAAGCCGCGGGCGGAAAGCTAGTAATATTATAAAGCTGAAGAGTTTTTTTGTTTGTCGGGAACTACTGGTCAGATTTGAAAAATTCTTTCGGTGTTAGATAGCCCATTTATCGAGGAAGGCTATAGGCTATATATCATCACGCTTGGACCAACAGGAATGGAGCAGTGCAGGTGAAACAGCCAAGCTCAGCTAGTAATTAATAAATCGTGTTTAAAATCCACTAAAATCTTTAATTTCTAAATTTATAGATGTTTGTTACTCTTTAACACAAAAACAGATTACTCTGGATCAGTATATAGGCTAATTTTTCAAAATATGTAATTCATTTAAAAAATTCATCAGCAAAAACATACAGAACCTAGCTATTTATATTTATTAAGCTATTGCATAGCTTCTATCGCGGGCCTTGAGCGCGGGGACCGAATCCAGAAATTTAGTAACGAAAAACCTCACGCTCCCCACTCCGACGGGTGCGGAGGTGTGGCTTGAAGGCATAGCATGCAATAGCTTTACCGCGGCAGTCCCCGAGTGCCACACGTCTTTTTTGTTGAATCAATAGCTGAGGCAGTTAATTGATGAGTTAATGAAGAGGGAGTATGTTAATCAAAAGCATAGGCTCATAATTAAACGGCTGATGAAGCTACTTGTCTGTATCATATATATCCTACTTATTTCACAGTAACAGGGAATCAATGCCACCATTCATTCGCGTAATTTAGCAATATGTTAATAAAAAGGCTAGGCTTATAATCAAACGCCTGATTGATCTACTTGGCTGTATCATACATATCTACTGATTGATTTTACAGTTACATGGAATCAATGCCACCGTTCATTCGCGTAATACAGCCGTCAGAAATGGCGGAGAATCTCAAATACCCGCGCCACGACTCGTACGTCCCCGGGACGATGCTCTGGGGCATTGTGTTGTCTGTGCCCTGTCTGTTGTCTATCGTCGCGTGGGCGGCGTGCAATGACTGTAATGACGCACTGGAGGTGAGTGACCATAGACTTCTCTAGTTTGTCTATGACAACCGTAAACTTTAAAAAAGTCACGTGTGGAATCGAACCCATGACCCTTAGGTTACAAGTTCACGTGTTAACCAGTGTACCAATGAGACAGTCGAACCATAGACTTAAACTTATCTACTTTTTGTTTTTTTTTACTTTTTATTTTTAGAAATCGCTTGATATTGATAAGGCGCCTCTTCCACTCCATTACCTGTCCTTTTTATATACAATGTTTGAGCTTAAATAAAGTATTTTCTAAATTTATATTTATTAACAACGTCGTAACAACGTGTTTTATTGTATGGTTTATTTTCTTGTATAAAATTATTTCAATAATAATTTCAGTTTCTCCTGGCGTGGACGCTATCACTGGGTATCACCGGTATTTTGACGGACACTGTCAAACTTATAGCGGGTGAGTGTTGCCAGATATTTATTTTTTATGGAGCACAGATTGTAGGGATACTTCAAAATGTGACCGTAGTCTTCTGCTGTTACATTTAAAAAATTACACAAATTATTTGATACACACAATTAAGCGTCCTAAATAGGTACGTAGATTTTCAATAATATATTTAAAAACATTTTTCTTTGTTTTGGGTCGAGTTTTGTTTGCTCGATTGATTGTAACGCTGTTCTCTAGCAGATATTTAAGCATAAAAGCTACTTTTTATCTCTTAGAAAATTATCCCGACGCTTCACACACTTTGCAGCGATCGATATAATGAATGAATCGCTCTTCTAAATGTATAATACTCACGTAAGTTCAAACACTAGAAAATACTTTTAAGCTATTGCATAGCTTCTATCGCGAGCCTTGAGCGCGGGGACCGAATCCAGAAATTCCGTAACGAAAAATCCTCACGCTCCCCACTCCGACAGGCACGGAGGTGTGGCTTGAAGGCATAGCATGCAATAGCTTTATCGCGGCAGTCCCCGAGTGCCTCACGTATTTTTTTATTTATCTCATAAACTAATCAACTGACAAAAAAGAAATCTATTACAAATCTATATCTTTACCTGGCAACATAAATAAATAAATAAATATTTCAGGACTATATTCACACACGGCACGATCTGATCCCATACTAAGCTTTCGCTTGTGTTATGGAAACCAGATGGCTGATAAACATACATATTATATAATTTTTAAATAAACACTTATATAGATAATTAACGCCCAGACACAGAGAAAACGTCTAAGGAAGGCAGGGCCACTACCAACCAAGCCAACCAGTCAGTCATAGACATATTTTTTGTTTTTGAAGTGAAAACTTCTTTAGCGGCGTTGGGTATAAAATCTTAAACTCGCGTCAGGACACGTGGCCTGATCGAAAAAGCGTAAGACGGACTTTTTTTTTTTTTTTTAGCCCTTATATTCCATGCGTAAGACGGATACCATTCCAAAATATCAAACATGCTGAACGTTAATAATCAAGTTTTCACTTCTGCCGGCACTCCCGGAGTGCAACCCGTCTTTTTTTTATGTTGTTGCTAACTTACACTGCCGCCTAGTAAATTTTGATTCATAATTATTAATAATTCTTTATTTACGATAAACATGGTACATATAAAGATTTTTACTTACAGTAGGTACAGCTCTTAATTTATATATTTTTAGGACGTCCCAGACCAGACTTCTTCTACCGATGTTTTCCCGATGGGGTCGAAGCAGCCGATCTCAAGTGTACGGGGGACATGGCGGATATTATGGAGGGGAGGAAGTCATTCCCCAGTGGACATAGCAGTTGTGAGTAAACAGACAGACAGGCAAACATTTTAAAGTGAAGTTTCTTTAGGCGCATTGAGAGTAAAATTTCAAGGTCACGTCATGGAGTAAGGCGAAATTTTGGTATTTTTGGATCTTGTCAAAGAAATTTCACTTCTGACACGTGTAAAAAAAGTATTTGTTATTTGTCTTTTTATTAATATACAACTTGAGATTTGTTTTTTTCAGTGCATTGAAATAATAGTCAAGGTAACAGACGACATTCGTGCAGGGATGGATAATAAGCAGCTCACAGTTCTCACTCTTCTCGATTTCAGCAATGCTTTTAACACCGTTGATTTTGACATGCTGCTGAGTTTGCTGCGTTTGATTAACATCCCAACTTCGGTGATTGATTGGTTTCATAACTACCTGCGTGGCCGACGGCAGCGCGTCCTTATGGGTGAAACTCACTCTTCTTGGGCCGCTGTCACAGCCGGTGTGCCGCAGGGTGGCGTGTTGTCACCTCTCCTTTTTTCTATTTTTATAAATTCTCTATCATCTCGTTTATCTTCGCTCTACCATATGTATGCTGACGACTTGCAAATTTATACCCAGGCATCCGTTACTAACTTACCTAGTGCTATTCATTTTACCAACGCTGAGCTAGCAACTGTGGTCAAATGGTGCGATGAGTACGGTCTTAAAATCAATCCTGCAAAAAGTCAAGTCATCATTATAGGAAGTCCGTATCTCATCTCTGAAATTGACTGGGGTGCTTTGCCTAGTATCATACTTGGTGGTGTTACCATCCCATATAGCAAAGTAGTTAAAAATTTAGGTGTTACCTTTGACCAAACACTTTCCTGGTCTCATCACATACAAGAGGTAAGTCGAAAGGTGTACGCTGCATGTGGTTCTCTACGGCGTCTGCGAAACTTTTTGCCAATTCCAACAAAAATTATGTTAGCGCAATCCCTCCTTTTCCCTATCCTCGATTACGCGGATGCGTGCTTTCCTGACCTTACAGTTGAGAGCATGGAGAAACTTGAGCGTCTACAAAATCTTCTAATACGATTTATCTTTGGCCTTCGGAAATTCGACCATGTATCTTTATATCGTAGACGACTCAAGTGGCTCCCCATTCGCATTCGACGTAATCTCCATTACCTTCAATTATTATACCGTATCCTTTTCGATCCCATCACTCCTTCCTATCTTAAGAATAACTTTTCATTTCTACACTGTGAAAACTACTCTCTACGATCCGTTGACAGACTTATTTTGTGTACCCCATCTCGACACACAAACTTCTTTGGTGATTCTTTTACTGCCACTGCTGTTAAACTATGGAACTCCTTACCACTAAAGATAAGACTTGCTCCCTCTTTACCCTCATTTAAAAACCTTGTTCGGAAACATTTCTTCTTGTCAGCCTTTAATTCGGAATAGTATATTTATTATATGTATTTACATTTATTAGTATTATAGAATATATTTTATATATAAATTTATAAATTTATAAAGAATAGAAAAAATTCGATCACGAGGCGGGACTCGAACCCGCATCCTTCGCGCCATTCCGGGGCGGATGCCTCACCAACTCAGCCACTCGTGACCCGCCCGAGTGATCGAATTTATTCTATTCTTTCAGTTTTATGTGTCTGAAGGGACACACCGCGCGCCATCTATTGAGATGATTAACAACCATTTCAACCAATATGAAGCACTTTTCAGTGAATACAATATTGTAACGATGGAACACGACCTTTTTTGTTGAATTTATATTTTTGGTTTTATGGCATTCAATTGCTAAAATTCAACAAAAAAGGTCGTGTTCCATCGTTACAATATTGTATTCACTGAAAAGTGCTTCATATTGGTTGAAATGGTTGTTAATCATCTCAATAGATGGCGCGCGGTGTGTCCCTTCAGACACATAAAACTGAAAGAATAGAATAAATTCGATCACTCGGGCGGGTCACGAGTGGCTGAGTTGGTGAGGCATCCGCCCCGGAATGGCGCGAAGGATGCGGGTTCGAGTCCCGCCTCGTGATCGAATTTTTTCTATTCTTTATAAATTTATATTTATAAAGCATTTGAATGCCATAAAACCAAAAATATAAATATATTTTATATTCTTGTAGTTTTATGTATGTATTATCATTAATTATTTATTTATTTTTCTATTATAATATATTGTATATATATTATGTAATGTTATTTATAGTATAGTTATTATACATGTATGTATAGTTATTTATGTGCATAATATAATGTACTTTTTGTGTAAGTATCATACTTTTTTATTTTCATGTTATTTAAATTCTAATTTTATTTCCAAAATTTTATTTACTAAATATTTCGCTTTTTTACCGCTTGGTTGCCTGGCAGAGATCACTGCTTAGTGATAAGGCCGCCGATTGTATTACATCTTTCTTGTACCATATTTTCTTTCTATTGTTTCCTATTATTTAGTGATTGTATTACAATAAAGTGTAATAAATAAAATAAATAAATAATATAAAATTAATATTTATGTCCCGAAAAAATTCTGTTTAATATTTAGTTAAAAGTACATATTCAAATGTTTTATAAAATTTTAAAAATTTTAACATATAGGTTACTTTTTCTGAGTTATATTATGTACTTACATCATACATGTTTATTCACAATTTACATAGAGGTACATAATCGAGCTTTTTCGAACAAAGAATTGTGAAGTTATCCACTCCTTACATAAAATATTAATATAAGTACTTATAATGTTGCCAGTGTCCTTCTGTTCATTGGGCATCGCGTCGCTATGGATCTGCGGTAGGCTCGGAGTGTTGGCTCGAAGGCGGGGGTCGTCGGTTCGAATCTCGTGCACGCTAGCACCGCTTGTATTGGCCGGTTGTATAGCTTTGTCGAGGACTTGTGATTATCATCATCATTGGCAGGGTAAGATTTTTTTATTTTTTAATAGTATAAAAAAATAATTAATAATAATTATTTAAAATTATTTCGCCGCGAACGATTTTTTGTTGTTTACAATTTGCTATTGCTGCTATTTTTTACATACAGCAACATTTTATTTATTTGTCCAGTAATAAATACCATCGTCAAAATAGTCATAATATCCCTTATATTTTATTTAATCTCCCATAGATTTTTCTAATGTTCTAAACGACACCCTTTTTTATTGGGAAATTATTTGAAACTAGCGGTCCGCCCCGGCTTCGCCCGTGGTACATATTTCGCAATAAAAGGTAGCCTTTGTTCTTTCTCAGGGTTTAAAGATTGTCTGTGCCAAATTTCATCAAAATCGGTTGAGAGGTTTAAGCGGGAAAGCGTAACAGACAGACAGAGTTACTTTCGCATTTATAATATTAGTAGGGATTAGTAGGGATTATTACATCAAATCACAAACTAGTACCCTTTTTTTCATTCTATCATCTCTCATACTAACAAACAAAAAATCTACTAAATATTCCTGTTAAATTATTAAAAAAACAAATTTCAGATGTCCTAGTGGGTTCGATTCTAGGGCTCTCAGTAGCGACATTTTGCTACCGTCAATACTATAACCCGCTAACGTCAGACCATTCCGGGATACCGTACATAGTATCTAGTAGTATAGCGAAATATTCCAATGGAAAACCTGATATAAGTCCGGTGAAGGAAAAGGAGGAATCTACGCCGTTATTGAAGAAGGAGGATAAATGGATTTAGATGTCATTTTTAAGCGATTTTAAAAAGGAGGGACTCGATTCGACTGTTTTTTGAACGGAAATTTTGACTTGGTGGAACCGATTTTGTATATTTTTTTTATTTGAAAGTTTATTTTTTATTGTTACCAGAACTTACGACTGGGTGTACCGATTTTGATAATTCATTTTTTATTTGAAAGCTGGTGCATGTAATGTGGTAAATATAAATTTGTTATGACAGTTTGAAGGCAGTTTTTAGATTTTTCGTGGAAAAATGATAAAAAAATATATATTTTGCAGGATTTTTACATCTAAATTAAATACAAACGTTATTTTTTAGATTATTTTGTTAAAAATAACAAAAAATGGCGCAGAATGGATTCTATTCTTATTTGAATAGTATAGTCTGTGGATTTTGAGTCATAATTTTGTCATTTAGACAAAAAATTTTTGCTATGAATATTTATTTTGATAGGCTTTCGGTTGTATAGGCTACAGATGAGTCGATTGTGATGAAATTCAATGCGTTGATAGTGCATAGAATGTTTTTAATTTCTAATCATAATAATGAGTTTTTTTTTAATAATCTACTTTGTAAGACCGTAACATTGGGGAATTGAATAATATAAGTGAAGAAAAATAATATATTATGTAAATTATTTATTAATTTTTAATATTATGAGATTTTTATTAAATAAATTATTATTTAATTTTAATGTATACTTGATCAAATGCATTTTAAAACGATATTTTTTTGATATTTACTAAAATTTAATCAAATTATTCCTATGCGTGAATTTTAATTATGTACTTTAAAGTACTTATTTCGTTTTTATTTTTATCATTTTGATGTTTTTTTTTTATGTAGATGTTACCGGAAATGTATGTAATCCGTCATTGTATACAATTCCTAGGAAATGTATGTAATAACTAAAATCGCACGGAAATGTGTGAAATAAATTGTTTTATACACATTTCCTAGGAAATCTATACATTTCCTAAATAGCTATCGGAAATGTAAAACATTTAAGATATTGATATGTCGCAGGCAAATTGTATATAATCTGGCCGTTTACAAACGGTCGGCATTTTGTAGAAACTATGCCGATAATTCGTAATCAGAAATTTTTGGTTTGGATAAGGGGGTGGGTTAGGTTAGGTTCGTGTTTTTTAAAACTACACAGAAATAGGAGCCCCACGAAGTGGGGCTCCGTCGGCTCGCGACCGTCTTTTTGTAGAATTTTGGAAAAAGACGAATTTTCGGCATATTAAAACGGCTAGCCGTAATGTAATACGGCGGATTATACAATCCGACTGCGCCAAATATACGCGGGGACAGCGGGACGAGGGGACTGATTACTTGCCAAATGAAAATTTGATTTTATAAGAATAAATATAAGTTGATTTTGTGATATTTACGTTAAAAGTTAGATAGTTGATTTTTAAAATGTTAATTAGTAAGATAATAATATGAACATAATATTATTATAATTTTACGGTATGACTGTTACCCGATTGTATCAATAAGAGCTATAATAAAAAAAAATAACAACGTGTTTTATTACAGAAAGCATTTACTTTACACATTTCCTAATACGATATTGGAATTGTATACAATTCCTAGGAAGATTATACATTTCCTAGGATATGCATGCATTAAATAGTTTTTTAAACAATATTTTATACATTTCCTAAATGGTATCGGAATTGTACACATTTCCTAGGAATTGTATACAATTCCTTGATTTCATACATTTCCGGTAACATAGATACTAAGTCGCTAGCTCCTAATAACCGATAAATTTTTAGTAGGTACTTAATTTATTGACAAGTTTAATCGTTTGTGCAATATTGATAAGTTTTTTATAAAAAAAATATCATATTATAAAAAATAACTAAAAAAACTTATTTAAAAATTAAAATTTGCAGTGTTCAGACTTTTAACGGCTACGTATGAATATAGATTAAAAAAAGGTTAGTATTGCCGCCAAAAATAACGCGACAAAATATTTTCACTGATTTATGATTGATAAATGTTTAAAATTTTAAAAACCAATACCACGACTTCATCCGCATCAACTGAGATAATTTGTTTAAGTTTTTAACATATTAAATCCAAATTTGATACATACTTGTATCAAATTTGGATTTATACTGCTCTAGTTTAGTTTTCAGACAGATTTTTGCATTAATAATAATAGTAAGAAATAAGTAAAAAGGTGTAGATAGGGAGTGGCGAAATGTGGCTAATTAGCCAGGTCTAGTTGTCTCTTTTTCGCTCACGATAGTTGAATCATGCCATCTAACTTTGACGTCTAATCGTGTGTGCGTTAGTGTGCCGTTTGAAGATCAAATGTTGTGTTGGTAACATATCTACACCTTTTTACTTGTAATATTGACTTGATTTTTACTTGACTAGTAGTCCATTGAATGAGTCCCTCCAAGGGGGGTCTAGAGTGCGTGAGTTAGTAACGTAAGATGTTTCTTCGTAAACATGTCAAGAGTCCCTAGGTAATAAATATACTAAAACCCCGGGACACTAGGAGGAGCCCCGGAGTGGGGGGAGGGGGGGAATGGGTCCATTTTTTTCATTTTTCGCTTAAATCTCAAAAACGGTACATGTTAGAGAAAAACTTTCAAGGAAAAGTTGAAAGGCCATAAAATTATCTACAAGTTGTACCTAAATCATTTTTTCCTATATCCTACCGTTTCTGAGTTACACGCAGTAAAAAATGATTTTGGCTCAAACAATTTCCCCATACTACATACCCATGTTTATCACATCAATCGATCAAAAAATATTTCTTTCTTCCAAAAAACTCAAATGTGCAACTTGTGAACGGTACTGATAGATTGCTCTTAATTAGGTCTATAATTGGTAAAATAAACACATTCCTCCATGGAGCCTTTAGGAGGAATCGATTGTCAAAATATTATATTAGGGTAGTTTGAGTTACTGAACTTGATCTTTTTATTTTTTTCTTCCAAAAAACTCAAAAGTGCAACTTGTGACCGGTACAGATAGATTGCTCATAATTAGGTCTATCATTGATAAAAATACCAGATTCCACCACGGAGGCGTTTACGGGGAATTGAATTTTATTTGGGTAGTTACGATACTTGAACTTTTTATTTTTTTTCTTCCAAAAAACTCAAAAGTGCAACTTGTGACCGGTACAGATAGATTGCTCATAATTAGGTCTATCATTGATAAAAATACCAGATTCCACCATGGAGGCGTTTACGGGGAATTGAATTTTATTAGGGTAGTTAGTTAAAAAGTTCAAGTATCGTAACACACACACTCACACTTGCGTTGCCTCCAAAAGATTTTAATATACTCATTTCTAATACTTTAATTTGCTCGGGCCGAGAACACACAGTTTACCATATATGTAAATCGGCGACGCGGCGGCCGGTGTCAAAATACACGCGCGCGTGCACCAACTTTAGGCAGGGTCGCCATGTAAGGTGGTGCCTCGGGAGAGGATTGAAACTCTAGGACTGCTGAATGAATACTGTATATTTGAAATATAACATGCCTTATTAAATAGATACAAAACTAGGTTACACGTGTTATATAGTTAATATTATTATAGTAAGTACTTATATCTAAATTTAAGCACTAGGTATATCTCATCCCCGTAAACGCCTCCGTGGTGGAATCTGGTATTTTTATCAATGATAGACCTAATTATGAGCAATCTATCTGTACCGGTCACAAGTTGCACTTTTGAGTTTTTTGGAAGAAAAAAATAAAAAGATCAAGTTCAGTAACTCAAACTACCCTAATATAATATTTTGACAATCGATTCCTCCTAAAGGCTTCCATGGAGGAATGTGTTTATTTTACCAATTATAGACCCTATTGAGAGCAATCTATCAGTACCGGTCACAAGTTGCACATTTGAGTTTTTTGGAAGAAAGAAATATTTTTTGATCGATTGATGTGATAAACATGGGTATGTAGTATGGGGAAATTGTTTGAGCCAAAATCATTTTTTAATGCGTGTAACTCAGAAACTATAGGATATAGGAAAAAATGATTTAGGTACAACTTGTAGATAATTTTATGGCCTTTCAACTTTTCCATGAAAGTTTTTCTCTAACATGTACCGTTTTTGAGATTTAAGCGAAAAATGAAAAAATGGACCCATTCCCCCCCTCCCCCCACTCCGGGGCTCCTCCTAGCGTCCCGGGGTTTTAGTATGTTTATTACCTAGGGACTCTTGACATGTTTCCGAAGAAACATCTTACGTTACTAACTCACGCACTCTAGAACTTTTTATTCAATGGACTATAGTGTGAATTTAGATTTCACACAAGTGATCTCGCCGTAAGGCAAGTTTAATATAATATTTCCAATACATAATTTCTTGAATCATTTTACGATTATTCTAAACTAGCTGTGTCCTGCGGTTTTACCTGTATTGCTCCGTTTCTGTTGGTCTTAGCGTGATAAGCGTGCGTGCGTAGCGTGATCTCGATAAATGGGCTATCTAACACCGAAAGAATTTTTCAAATCGGATCAGTAGTTCCTGAGATTAGCGCGTTCAAACAAACAAACCCTTCAGCTTTATAATATTGGTATAGATGAAAATTGTTGTTTTTAATTACCTTTACCTAATAATAATAACATTCCTATTTACAATTTTATGAATTTATTATAGTAACTTACCCATAATTGAATTTGAATTTATTTTTATATTTTTGTACCCTTGAATTGTGATATTTTTTACTTAAATTAATATTTAATAATATTGTGTTACATTCCTATATTTTACTTAATTTACAAAATATCAGAATTTTATTATAAGACTATTATTTTATAAAAAACGTTTTTATTTTGGAGGCTATCTTAATAAAGGGGTCTATGAATATTGTAAAATTAAAATTAGGCCACTATTATAATTTAAAAAATTGGTATATGTATGAAGATATTTAGATGTGTTCTATTCAAAAACTATTTATTTTCAACATGGTTTGCAATTTTTAGACGTAAAATTTATAAGTATGTGAACTACGAACCTTTTGTTTCAAAATATAATAGACCGGGAGATATTGACACAAAATTTCGAGTCATTTGTAACAGGATGGCGGTTCTACAGGGGTCTTAGTACGCAATGAAAAAAAGAAAAATGATGGTGTGAACGCTGGTACCGGCGGCTTAGTCGCGTGGGCGTTAGTCGAACTCATCGGAAAAATAGCGAAAGTCAAACGATTTGTAACACAAAAATTTTAGAATTTACTGATAGCCCATAAAAAAGAAGTAGGCGGTAGTGTCATGCCATACTTTTCCGGTGTGACTTACAGCCCGCCATACCGACGCGAATGTGTTGATTTAAAAAAAACAATTCAACCATTTGTACCAGGCTAACTTTTGCACAGGTAACCATCGTCGTGCAGCCATTTACGAAAATCGCCATGCCATACTTTTCGGACGATTCCAAATGGTCGCCATACCGCCGAAAATCTGCAAATTTTTTTCTCGCCGAACGACCAACGCCACCTTGATTTTTTTTTCAACAACTCCTGAATGATTATAAATAGAAGTGTGATAATGCCATACCTGTGGGAGGTGGCGAATGTGTATAAGATTTCTTTTATTGTAAGATGTTATTCGTATTTTGAACGATTTGTAACAGTATGGCACTAATTTTTCCTGTAAGTTTGAGGATCAAAGAATATAAATACAAAATTTCAAAGATCTAGGTGGTGGAAATCTTCACTTATATAAATTAATAATAAATTAATTTTTCAAGTATGGCAGCACTTTTTCCCCCTACTAGAAGTATGGCAAATATAATAATGGTCACATTTTATCAAATACTCTCCAAAAATCCAAATGCAATACTGGTACAAAAAGTTTGGCGAAAAAAAAAATTTTTTGCAGATTTTCGGCGGCGACCATTTGGAATCGTCCGAAAAGTATGGCAAGGCGATTTTCGTAAATGGCTGCACGACGATGGTTACCTGTGCAAAAGTTAGCCTGGTACAAATGGTTGAATTGTTTTTTTTTTTTAATCAACACATTCGCGTCGGTATGGCGGGCTTTAAGTCACACCGGAAAAGTATGGCATGACACTACCGCCTACATCTTTTTTATGGGCTATCAGTAAATTCTAAAATTTTTGTGTTACAAATCGTTTGACTTTCGCTATTTTTCCGATGAGTTCGACTAACGCCCACGCGACTAAGCCGCCGGTACCAGCGTTCACACCATCATTTTTCTTTTTTTCATTGCGTACTAAGACCCCTGTAGAACCGCCATCCTGTTACAAATGACTCGAAATTTTGTGTCAATATCTCCCGGTCTATAATACATCATTGACTCCCTTTACATATATGATATAACGTTTATATTTTAAGAATTGCCCCTAAAGTTGTTTTTTTTTACCTATTTTACATATTCTTCCTAAACGTGTGTAACACATGGTGTTCACGAAATGTTACCATATTTAAGAATTGTAGTTGTGATTTATAAAATGTTTATAAACAAAATAAATGTCGTTTTTTAATCTTGTGTTTTATTTGTTTTACCTATCCTGTCTATTTATATATGATTTATATAGTAAAAGGTAATGTAATACGGAATACCTGACTACAGTAATATTATGTGTATCCTCATTCCTCATACCCATGTGAAGTCCCGTGTCACCTAGTGGGGTAAGGGGCAGATGCATATTCATACTGTTTCACTGATCGATTTTATTTAGGGACAAGTAGGTGATCAGCCTTCTGTGTCCTACCAAACCGAGACATATTTTTTTCGTCGTCTCCACCGGGAATCGAACCCAGGACCCCTTGGTTCTATGCACATGTGTCAACCACTGTACCAAGGAGGCGGTCTACATACCCATAGGATGAACATAATATTAAGTATTAACCATACGAGTTTAGCATCATAACTAGATTAGCTATAAGACCTTATTTATTATCATTATGTAGCTTACCAAAATAATGAATATAGGTAGTTATGATAAATTCTTAGATTTCAGTATATTAAAGACTGTATACATTATATCGGCCAACTTAACCAGTGATCGCTATATTATATCTTTTACTAGCTGTGCCCCGCAGTTTCTCCCGCATTGCTCCGCTCCTGTTGGTCTTAGCGTGATGTTATATAGCCTTATAGCCTTCCTCGATGAATGGGCTGTCTAACACCGAAAGAATTTTTCAAATCGGACCAGTAGTTCCTGAGATTAGCGCGTTCAAACAAACAAACTCTTCAGCTTAATAAGTATAGATTAGAGAAAATAAAACAACAAAATAATTCCAAACATTTATTCACAAATCATTCCTTATAAAAAATTAATCTTACATATAATTAAATACAAATCTTAAATGCCATTTTTATTTATCTAACTTAAGTGACTAGACATTTATTTTTAATAAATGAGCCAATTTTTACAAGTTACCTTATTTAACAATTTTGACTGATATGTTGCCATTATTGCAAAAAAAATTAAGGAAAGTTTTTTTTTATTTATGTACTTATAACAACTGTTATGTACACTGTGTGATTAATAAATATCCTAATATTATCATAAAATGAAATTACTTATTTTTGGTGTAGAAGGGGTTACCATGATAAAGAAGTATTCATTCCAATGTGGAAAAGTGACAGAGCTATATGGATTGTTTAGCGCTATCCCTTTCGCACACTAGAAAAAATACTGCTTTATTACATGGTAACTTCCCAGAACTGATTTCATGAATTCACATAGAGATAGGATACTCATAGCAAGATTCTATCTACACAACATTTTTATAGGGTATGGAACATTTTTATCAGGGGCTTTAAAAGTCACTAGGTACAGTTAGTATTGCAGTTTTGATTCAGAATATAATAATCAATTATTTATGATATTAAATAATGCCTTTATTATGATTTTTTATACAATTTCTGATTGAAGGATTACAGATTACAATGGTTAATTATTAAATAAACAAATATAATAATCAATTTAAAACAAATATATAAATCCGGCTACTCACATACCTGCAGCAGGGGCAATATTGGAATTGGACCCTGGATCGGATCCTTAATTGTGATGTGTATAGGCAAGCAGGGGCAATTTAAAGAACATCTGAAATTGATCTAACCGCCGTGCAACCGAGATTGTTCCAATATTGCCCCTGGGGCAGGTACGTGAGTAGCTGGCTTTACATACAGATACAAAATTAATGTCCTTATTAAACAGAAAATACATTTTAATTAAATCCACGCCTGCATGAAGTAATAAAATATAAAAAAAAATACCTTACAAGTTGTTCTTTTGAATAAACAATATATTTAACACATTTTAGGGAATGTCTTACTTAAATCTACCATAATCTACCAAAACCTACCAAATTATCCGTTGGGGCGCATCAAAATCTACCCACTTGACTTCTTTATTGAAAAACACATAAAACATAGCAACATTGATAGCCAAGTACCACAAAAACTCGAAAGTGGCAACCTTATACGAAGACTTTGCGAATCGTAACCTACTTATTATATAGGGAACCAAAAAGTACCTCACATCAAGTAGTTTTTGCAACCCTACCGTTAAAAACAACGCTATTGTGTACGGTAATAAAAACGCAACGCAATTCTGATCTCTCAAATTATCATATAAACTAAATAGGAGGAAAATATACGCTGGTATCATTGCATATTTCGCGTATTCATATTTACCAAACCAGCGATTCCAAATATAAAAAGTATAATGCCTATTATCGGCTAAGAGATATGGATGTACTAAGGTATTAAAATGAACGATAGCTGTGAACAAAACAGCTAATAACACAACCTTAAGTTTATTACGTGATATTAACTTCAAAGTAGACGAAAACCTAGCCAATACATATGGCAACCCAAACACACCATAGAATAAAAGGAAATATAGCATCTGTGGCAAATGCAGTGTTGCCTGATGTGCGCTTTTATCACCCACTACAATCGAACCGTTTATATATACGAAAACTACAAAACCTAGCAACACTAACGCATGTTGAAACATTATAACAAATTCAGATAACGATAAAAACCTGAACACATTAACGAAACATGTACTTATATGATATTTTAAAGCTATTAATACATCACTGAGGTTATAGTATCGCTTCAATTTAGACGAATCTATGTTATTAGCGATAATGCTTCGACGAATAGCAGTCTTGTTCAGATACTGGTTTCCATACACCCTTGAGCTACGTATGAACAAGTCGATCATTCTATGCCCAAACATCATAGCTATCCAAACGACATTTGTCTGCCGAACTAACACACACAACCCTCCATTGAGAAACACAAGCCAGTAACTCTTTAACACAATTGACGATATAGAAAAAATTAACAACATAAGCAGAGACAGAGTTTCAGTATAGTACACAAAGGAGAAAAAGTATAATGGAGGAAGAATAGCCAAACTAACGGCTTGAAGAACGATCTTGATTTGACTCCCCGTGTGTCCGTAGATAAATTTCAATAGAAAAGAGAAGATTATTAGATTCATGCATGACGCGAGTAAATTTACGAAACGTAGGTTATATGTGTTACAATCTAGATTAAAAAAAGATATAATGGTTGAAGCTACATAAAGACCTGGTAAAGTAGTTATTTTGGGATCCCATCTCGTGAAATTGCGCTCACAGTAAGCGATTCCTTGTGGTATATGGAATAGTTCGTCAATAATAATGTCCGAGGCTTTGTATACAGCTTTGAATAGGTGTAGCGACGTGTAGAAGTATATTACAACTGCAGCGATCAGGAGTATTATAAATTTTATCGATATAAACATCATTTTGTCTGAAACAATACAATTTAAAACACATAAATACAGAAATGATACAAAAGGGAAAGAAACTATTACTATGTTAAATAATAGGTAAATAGGCAGCCTTCTCGCTTGTACGGCACAAATTACACTAGAATAGGTGGTGTTCAAATCTGTTCATAAAAAAGTATAATCTTTCATATGTTTATATTCACAAATTGAAAGGTACATTTACTGAAATCATTCCACAATTATCTTTCTTATTCAAATTTAAGTAATACAAAATATTCAAGTTGTTAATTTGAAATTTTTAATGCATGACTTATTTATAGCATTAAATGGTATTATTGAGTGGGATGCAGTAAGGAAATTGTATAAATTGTTATAAAAAGTGTTCCCGCCTACAACATTATCTTATTTGACTTTGAAGAATTCAAATAAAGTTGTACATTACCGTAAAAGTTATTAAAAATACTTACAACATTACCAATTGTATATACTGAAGAAATTTTGGCTAATTGTCTTAATTGAAACTTAATCTATGCGATAAAATCGTAAAAACACTGATAACTTACATGACTGTGCAATTTAATACACTGAAAGGTGTATTTCCTGTAGTTCGTTGCTTTAGTACGTGTTTTTTGTAATTGCAATTTCCATAGGAGTTATATTTTCTATATTATCCCGCACCGGGATTTACAATTTTTTAACACAACACGCTTGACGCTGTTTTTATTGATTGTCGATTCGCGAATCGCGGCATTTTTTTGACATAAAGTTTATGCATTAAACACGGATGAATACAAGGCATTTGATATCACAGATTAAGTACTGGTGTGATTTTACTTTAATTAAATCATAAAATAAAAGAATAAGAACGATCAAACGAAGATGTAAGAAATTTATATCACGTCAATTTCTTTAATAAGCATTAAACTCGCTGAATATATTTTAATTAAAAAGTCAAGCGGTAGAAATAGCGCAAAATACAAACTAAATTCTACATTACCCTTAGATCATTAAGTAATGGATAACACTCACAGGCGCTTCCCCTTTTGCCGAGGTATAAGATTTTTCAAATCGAAAAATCTTATGCATTCATAAAAACTACTTGCGTAATCGATTACAAACACTGTGCGTATTCGTAAAACATCGAAAGGACGTCTGCGAGTGCTCCGCTAAAAATGCCGTTTTGTGCTGTCAAGTCTTGCAGAAGCAAGTCAAACACATCAAATATTAAAAAAGATGGAATAACCTTTCATTTGTAAGTATTTTTTTATTTTTTTTACGTAAATATCAATTTAAATGCAATTTCTAATAATCGTCGATGTATCGTTTAGCGATATGATCAAGACCACAGAACAGTAAAGTAGAATGTTTAATAATTACTTGTTTTTAATGTTCTGTGATCAAGACAAATAATCGAGTCATGTGTTTACTCGATCATTGATGCGGCCTCACGAGACTATCATGGAAAGAAAATATACAAATTTAATCTTTATGAACTAAGAGATAAAGTTGAATTTAAAACGCGACATTGAACCGCATTCCCCACGAGACTATATTTTAAAGAAATACAAATTTAGCGAGACTATCTTGAAAAGAAATACAAATTTAATCTTTATGAACTAAGCGATAAAGTTGAATTTAGAACGCGATATTGAACCGCACTCCCCACGAGACTATAAAGCGATGTAGCGAGACTATCTTGAAAAGAAATTCAAATTTAATCTTTATGAACTTAGTGATAGAGTTGAATTTAAAAACTCGTCGCTTAAAAGGTCGTAAATTTTTACGACTTTCTTAGTGACGGACTGCTTTTAACTTGAACGTCGATAAAAAAATATTTTTCTAAGTATAATTTGAAATGAGATGAGAATTAATCTTTATTATATTAAAATTTTACACAACTGCATAAAAAGGAGTATAATGTTTATTTTGTAAGTCTTGTATATATGTATTTATTAAAATTTACGCTCGGTTACTTTTAACTGGCAGAACATTTTAATGGTACGGAACCCTTCGTGCGCGAGTCCGACTCGCACTTAGCCGTTTTTTTGTAATGTTAATCTTGTAACCTTTCTATTATGTAATCTATACTAATATTATAAAGCTGAAGAGTTTGTTTGTTTGTTTGTTTGTTTGAACGCGCTATTCTCGGGAACTACTGGTCCGATTTGAAAAATTCTTTCGGTGTTAGATAGCCCATTTATCGAGGAAGGTTATAGGCTATATATCATCACGCTACGACCAACAGGAGTGGAGCCACGGGGGTGAAACCGCGCGGAGCAGCTAGTTTGTTTATATGTATGTATTAATATTGCGTATATTTCAGATTTACAAAAAATCCTGCTTTAAGGCTAAGGTGGATTGAATGCTGTGGGAGAAAATCAGAATGGACACCTCGGTACAGAAATAATAAAAATTTCTGTACCGATATTTATTTTATTGAATATAATATGTGATGTGTTGAATAAATACATATTCAAATACAAATAAAATGGCGTTTTATTGTTTTTTCGTATGCATATAATAATGATGAAAACGTTACAAATGACCTGTGTAGTATTTTTTATGAATATAATATTAATGTTATTTCTAATTTCAACAAAATTATTATTTTTGTAATATCGATATGGTTACATCCCTTTAGAGCGATTGTATTATTACGTATATGTACAGAGATTTTTCTGTGTAATCGATGTATGTGTGCAAAAACATGCTAGTCTGTCAATTTTGTAATAGTTTGAGTTTGTAAAGACACAAATTATTTTTGTGAATGTGTGATTGTGTTTCAAAGTGTGAGTTACCCTCCCCGCACCAAAATCGGCAGAAAGTTTAGTTAGAACATTTGCCAGCGTGCTCCATCCATTACTTAATGATCTAAGACATTACCTATATATTTTTATTCGAAGGAAATTTTGTAATAATTTTTGCTGAATCGTTTTTAAATTTCAAGTTACATACAACCTTAGAGTATATATTAATACAATAGTATAGAGCGCGTGTATTGCACAAATTGCTTAGTGCGCATCGTAGGCAGATGAGCTATAGATACTTTATCGATGTGTGTGTGACAAATAGAGATGGGTAGGTATCAATTGCGTGTTGAACTATCGATAAGTTATGTAAATAAATATGTATCATAAGTAAATTTTATGTTCAATAAGTTATTAAAGGAAAAATATATGAATAAAGTATAAATATGTAATTTTAAATTTGTTTACCAACTGAATTAAGTTTGTTTATTCCATTTGAATATTTCTTCTATTAATTATAAGTACTTTAAAAAAATATGTTTAATTGGAATATTATCAGAAAAACGTGAGTACTTTTTAAATAATAAAGTTAATAAAATAAAAGGTCGGGTTTAGTGCTATTTCTTTAATAATAAATCAAACAATAATAATAATGTTTTAAAAATGTTAAATAAAAATAAGAAGTAATTAATAATTTAAAATGATAATATAATAAATAATATTAATAATTTTTTTATTTCATTTTATCCATTCTACTATCAAAATCTTCAAAAGCAATTTAGCGGTTCAGAAAATATATCGTAAAATTACATACTTTACATTTACACTATAATACATTTGCATTCATAATATTAGAAAGTGTATCATACAAAACACACCACAAATTTATTTAAAAATTTATTTACATTTTTAAAAGAGTTTTAATTTTAAAGTTAAATAAATAATTTGTAAAAATATAGTTCTTCTAGTAAACTTTATATCGAGTACAGCGTTGATCAGGTCACATCACTACAATAAAATGGCGGCAGTGAAGCGCGCGAGCAAGCCTGCGCGTGTCCGCCTCCCACCTCCCCCTCGGCCCTCACCCCCGCGATGCTAGATTTATTTTCATAAAAATAAGTATAACAATCGACTTACTGATGAAATGTGATACTGGATTTCAATTTTGTGTATTTTCTAGTATCGTTTTTGCAAGACAGAACTGCACATTTCACCATGTTTATTCGTATATATGAAAAAAATTCCGGAGCAACGCACTTCGACAGCACTCAACCACGACTACGAGCGCTCGCGGCGGGAACGTCGTGTTGTTCCCACCTGTGCCTACTGTTCCCACTTGGTTGTTCGCACTCTATAGATAGTATATATAGTCTAAGCATACAACACTTGGCTACAAGGTCTCGTTAACTCTCGTATCCAGTCCAAAAAATATAAAAAAAAAACGAGTTGACATTTGACAGTTGAGCTAACGGTTGCACTATTTGAAACTTGAAAGTGCTTACAAAATTTCGGAAACTACAATAATATCGAGAGAATATCGTACCTATTAAATGATTCTTCAAGATGACTGTAAGTGAAGCTACTAACTTTGTGACGAAGCTCAAAGCGCATGGATCTGAAAACGACTATTACAACTTAGAAACGGCGTGTAAGGATTTCACTGTTTTGCTAACGAAACTGTCGACCAAAGATAAACAATCCTTTTCGTTAAATGTTTTATGTGTATTATGCAGGTAAGTTTACATCATATTAGTACTAGCTTACCGCCCGCGGCTTAGCCCGCTTTGTCTAAAACCTAATAAATTATATTCTAAAACCTTCGCCTTGAATCACTCTATTTAAAAAAAACCACATCAAAATGCATTGCGTAGTTTTAAAGATTTAAGCATACATAGGCCCATAGGGACAGAAAAAGCGACTTTGTTTTATACTGTGTAGTGATAAAGTTCATTATTTAGTGATACACATAGTTTTCAAGATCAGGGAGAACTTACGAATCTTCTTTGTGTAAACTATTTAATAATTCGCCACAGGCTACTTGTAAAGGAGTTTATATCTTAGCGTAAATTTGTTAAATTACCTAATTTGAATTAACTGAGACTATTAAACTATTGTATATGTATTAAACCTTTAAAAATGTGCTATAGATTAATTTAAGTTTTAAGAAAATGTATTTGGTGATCAGCTGACGCAACTACACCTGTATTAAGCAATAATTAAGCATACTACAAAATATATAAAAAAAATAAAACTATATTTATATGAGAGATACTGAACTTGACTTTGTAGTGAATTCATTTCAAATTCATTTATTTAGAATTTATTCATTCAACTAGACTTCATCAGAAGTGCTTTTTTTTTAATCATCAAAAACATACAGTAGAATCCTTTTATAATGACTCCGGTTATATTGACCAACCGCTTATTATGACGTATTACACAGCGAAGTTTGGTTTTCATATAAAATTCTATATAAAAATTCGGATAAAATGACTTCGTAATAGTGACATGTCGCTAATAATTGTGACCAATGTTTAATAAATTATCCGGTTATACATAGTGCTGAAATGATTTTTAACACTTATGACAGTGTTTGGGAGAATTATGTGATATCCTACGATGTACGGCGCTCGCGCCTTTTTTTGTTTCTTGTCTCAATGTGTAGTTACCTTTTCTCTGTATTGAAATAAATGCATACTAACAAAAAAAGGAGATTGTTTATTTTATACAAAATCCTTATTATGACGTGTTCGTCAATTCCCATCGATGTCATTATAAACGGACTCCTGTACTTCAATATTCGTCACTATAAATATTTACCATCTGTATAACTTATCTATTAAACCCTATATTACAGGAACTTAGAAAAAGTACCAACATGGAAACAAAGAATAAACAGCACAGAACTAATAACACTATGTATAGAATGTGTGAGGCAGAACAGAGGTTTGGAGGGAGAGGAGCGAGTGAAGAGCCTTGCGTGTATTTATCATGTACATAAATATATTGTGAGACAGGTGAGTTTTAAGTAAATAGGGCTTCTACTAAATCTACTATAGCTTGACCGCAACCGCTGTACCATGCCATAGGTATGTGCGCGGCGAGGCGGGGAAGAGTACCGACCGTTCCTTTTCTAACTTCTAACTCGTGATCTTTCTTACCTGGTCCCACCGAAACCGCACATACCTAAGGCGTGGTGCAGCGTTTGCGGTCAAGCTATGGTGTTTTGTTACCTATACAATTGTACTATATGAACAGTCTGCCCTGGTTTCGTCTGTGACCCATAATATGATATAATAGCATATAGGACTTGGGATAAGGGATCCAACTGTTAAATAATTTTTGAATGGGGTTCAGACGTTACTGAGATTAGTGTGTTCAAACAAACTCATCACCTTACCAAAAAAAGAAGCTGTTTGTGACATGATTAGATATATCAGCTCGCAAATATACCATATTATGATAAAGTAAACCTTTTACATTCACATTACCTGAACATTTTACTAAAAATCTTTAGTTTTTAACAAAACAAAAATAAATTTCATTGTAAGCAGATTAAATTCTAGAATAATATATTATTACTAGACTAGCTGCGCTCCGCGGTTTCACCCGCGTGGCTCCGCTTCTGTTGGTGTTAGTGTGGTGATATTATATTATAGCCTATAGCCTACCTCGATAAAAGGGCTATCCAACACGGAAAGAATTTTTCTAATCGAATCAGTAGTTCTTGAGATTAGCGCATTCATTCAAACAAACAAACTATTCAGCTTTATAATATTAGTATAGATATTATTCATTTTTTCAGAGCACATCAGTACCACCAGAAATCATACTCAAATTATCCTTCATGCCTTTCGAATGTGACGTAAACAACCTTCTCAACGATTACCACAAAACGTATTGGAGCTTACTTGTCGATCGACTGACGTACATCGAAAAGCTTAAAACAAAACTGGCCATAAAGAAACTGTTACCAAAATTCAACGATGATTTGACCAAAGTGATAACGATATACAAAGATATTAACGACTTCTGCACTAATTTATTACCAATTATTGTTAAAAAGATGTATTACATCTTCGGTGATGCTACAACTGACTTGAATGAGAGTTATCGTAAAATATTCGACGCGATTGCTACACACGCTAACACTATAAAAGATAGTAATGATAAACAGTTAACGGAATTGTATGTGAGATTCAACGATTGCATCTATGTTGTAACGGAAAACTTGAGTAAGATTGACTTTAAAAACTCTCCTTTGGAAGATATTATAAGAATATGTATATCTTTACTGGGCCATCGTGCGGATATATTTCATTGCTTCCAAACATTCTATTTGAACTCGTTTTTGTATATATTTAGTAAACGAGCCAACAATATAGATAATGTGTTTAAAAACTTGATAGTTTCGTGTGAAACAACAGAGAAATTAGGATATAAGAGCTTAATGTACGCGACCTACCCATTTCTAAATCAAATGCTCCGACTCTGGATTGAATCGTATGAAATGAATGTTTCAAGTATGGAAAGCAGTTGCTTGAATTTCGTATTATTTTTAATGGGTAAAGCGAAAAAGTGCAGCCAGTTAGTCAAATGCGAAAATTGTAATATAAAAACTGGTCTACACGACGCTCTACGGCTAAGCTTTTTGGTGAAAAACTTAATAAATAAAGCCGTAAATGATAATTCTTTTTCATCCAAATCGGAAGTATTCCACGCGATTAGAGAACAACAGTATTCTATTTTGGACGAATTGAAAGCAGCTGGTTGTGTTAATATTAGTAAATATCACGTAAAATTGCAAACAGATGTTCACAACGCCGCCATCTTGTTGCACAAGGCGGGTAACTACGAGTTTTCCATTACGCTTTTTGACATTTACCTGTCAAAAGAGTTGGAGAATTTAAAGGCGGGTGATTTTAAAAACGTCAGCCGCGGGCTGTTTAATAAAAGTATATGTGAACTGGACAATAAAATGTACGAAGGAGGTATTCGCGACGCGTTTTTGAGTTTGGCTTTTTCGCAAGATGTGAAAAACGAGAAATATATGAATATTGTGGTCAGTATGAAGGGAAAGGCGGCGAAAGTTGAGAACAATGATAGTAATCAAGATTTGCAGTTTCTATCCATGCTGAGCGCGTGCGAAACTATGGAGGGTGGTGTTGATATTAAACCGTTTTTGAAACATGTTAAGTTTAGGTGAGTTTTTTTATGTTTATTTAACAACTAGCTTACCGCCCGCGGCTTCGCCCGCTTTGTCTAAAACCTAATAAATTATATACTTAAACCTTCCTCTTGAATCACTTTATCTATTAAAAAAAACTGCATCAAAATCCGTTGCGTAGTTTTAAAGATTTAAGCATACAAAGGGACATAGGGACAGAGAAAGCGACTTTTTTACTATGTAGTGATGACATTTCAATTTTAAAATAATATAATATGAGTATGGAATAAATATGAGTAAGATGATGAAAACATTTTGAAAGAGAATATTGCAGTGTCCTTCTGTCATCTCTATTGACGAAATTAAGCGTTACTTTGCTTTATCGCGCTGCGCTTGCGCAAGTAGAGAGAGAAAGTACTATACAGTCTTCTCTCTCTTTCTAACTCAATATAATATTATAAATGCCTGTCTGTATTGTCTGTCTGTCCGTCCCTTCTTGACTCTTTGATGCATAGCAAAGATAGAATGTATATCTAGGGATGTAACGATACCGATACCGATACCGATATATCGGCCGATATAATCGGCAAGCCGATATATCGGTATCGCCGATTATAAAACAATCGATACCGATATCAAACAATTTAAAAAACCGCGCCCAATGAACGATGCGGGAGGCCGCCCGCACGTGCGTACTTTGTTTTTTGAAAAAACTCTACCAATAGTAAACTTTTATTAGGAACTGATTGTATGTGTATAACTTAAAGTTTAACTGACTTTGCAAAATAATAATACTAAAATAAATGGTTTTCTTGTTTTTTGATTTGGCATTGTTATTTAAAAGAATACGATTTACAGTTGAGTCTCTGTTAAATTTTGGTAACTTTTATGCATAATTCACTATTTATTTTTCTACCAAGCCATCGATATCGGTATCGGTATCGGTATCGCCGATATTTTATTACAAATATCGGTATCGGTATCGTATCGGCAAAATCATGTATCGTTACATCCCTATGTATATCCAATATATATATGTATAATTTAATATGTTTTTTTATATTTTTTATAAATAATTTGTGTTTTAATAGTAACCTTGTAGTAAAGGCCTATTCTCAACATAATTTGTAATTATTGTAAATTTACCTACACATATAATTAAAAGCTATAATTTTTTAAACACTCCAAATAAATAAATTAATAATATATATTTTATTTTCAGTGAATTATTAAAGCATGAATTTGCAATGTACGAGAAACTGTGGCCGTCATTAGCACCTATAACTGGTGTTATACTGTCCTTATACAAGATGGTCAATTCTAATCGTTTTTTGGGTTGCGGTGAGTAATTTAATGTATTTAAAAGTTTGTCTGTCAGTTTGAGGTATAAACTGCTGGACCGATTATGATAAATTTTTGTTTCAGTGAAAGTTTTGTTAAACTATGAGTTATGTTTTCCGTTGTGGTGTATGTCAGATCGTTCATAAATTATAGAATACTAGCGGTCCGCCCCGGCTACGCCCGTGGTACATATTTACGTTTTCTCTACATAAGAACCATCCTCATACTTCAAGGAATATAATAAAAAAGAATTATCGAAATCGGTTCAGCCGTTGTACATGTGATACCGTGACAACGCGAAACGGGTTTCATTTATATATATATATATATATATATATATATATATATAAAATCAGAAGCGCAAGTCCCATTAAAAAGGGTCTAGCCATTTCCAAAGAGATGCTAGAACAACAAATTTAATAAATACTAGATTTCCGCCCGCGGCTTCGCCCGCGTTTTCAAATAACCCGCATAGTTCCCGTTCCTGTGGGATTACCGGGATAAAAAGTAGCCCATGTCTTATCTAATCTTGCCTATGTCTCCAGCCACCTACATACCAAATTTCATTGTAATCGGTTCAGTAGTATTTGCATGAAAGAGTAACAAATATACATCCATCCTCACAAAGTTTCGCATTGAATATATATTGAAATTGAATTTATATGTGCTATGAAAATAATTTCAGACCTAACCAAATTTTGACCGCCTCCTTGGTACAGTGGTTGACGCGTGAGCGTAGAACCGAGGGGTCCTGGGTTCGATTCCCGGTGGAGATAAAGAAAAAAATTGTCTCGGTCTGGTAGGACACAGAAGGCTGATCACCTACTTGTCCCTCAAGAAAATCGATCAGTGAAACAGATGTATAATGCAACTGCCCCTTACCCCCACTAGGGGACATGGGACTTCACATGAAAATAATATTTCTATTAAATTTACAGATGAAGACAAAAAAGTAATAAAAGGCACATTTTACGATATCATTCTAAAAACTCCGAGCATAGTGAAGTGGATACAGAATGATAGATACAAAGAAATTGTCAAAGAAATAATTAATGACATGGATTGGATGGTGAGTAAAGACCCAGAAAAAAAAACAGTACTGTTATATTTGACTGACCGGTTGGCTTGGTCGGTAGTGGCCCTGCCTTCCAAGCCAGAGGTCGTAGGTTCGATTCCCACCCGGGGCAAATATTTGTGTGATGAACATAGATGTTTGTTCTGTGTCTGGGTGTTAATTATGTATATAAGTATGTATTTAAAATTATATATGTATGTTTATCAGCCATCTGGTTTCCATAACACAAGCGCAAGCTTAGTATGGGATCAGATCGTGTCGTATGTGAAAAATTGTCCTGAAATATTTATTTACTAGATTTCCGCCCGCGGCTTCGCCCGCGTTTGCAAAGGAAAACCCGCATAGTTCCCGTTCCCGTGGGATTTCCGGGATAAAAACTATCCTATGTGTTAATCCAAGTTACCCTCTATATGTGTGCTAAATTTCATTGTAATCGGTTCAGTAGTTTTTACGTGAAAGAGTAACAAACATCCATACATCCATACATCCATACATCCTTACAAACTTTCGCCTTTATAATATATATTAGATATTAGATTATTTGCGCGTTATGCGAGAGCTAGACGGAAAAAAATTAAGATGAAAAGTTGTATCGACACTTTTTGCGTCGTGCTGCGCATGTTTCTCTGTCTCTCTCTCTCATAGAACTTCGTTCCATTCGGGTGTCCCCTGATACCTCTCAACTTTTTTTAATTATTTATAAATTCTTTCTTTCTTAAACTTTTTCCAACTTTTTTTAATTATTTATAAATTATTTCTTTCTTAAACTTTTTCATTTTATATTAACAATCCTTAAGTAAGACAATGTCTTTTTGTTGCCGCTATTACAAAAAAAACCATTCAAAATGAAGGTTAAGCAACGGTTGGCACGGTCATAAATTGGATGGGTAACCAATTTTTTTGCAGTTGCTCTTTAGTTTATACGGAACTCTTAGTGTCGCGAGTCCGACTCGCACTTGACCTATTTTTCTTAACTTTTTTATCGAATATTTTATCTGATATTTAGAGCAGCTTATTCAAATGCTTTATAAATGAGATTTTTTTAAATAATACTGGTCGGTTGGCTTGGTTGGTAGTGGCCCTGCCTTCCAAGCCAGAGGCCATGGGTTTGATTCCCACCCGGGGCAAATATTTGTGTGATGAACATAGATATTTGCTCTGTGTCTGGGTGTTAAATACCTTTATAAGTATGTATTTAAAATTATATATGTATGTTTATCAGCCATCTGGTTTCCATAACACAAGCGAAAGCTTAGTATGGGATCAGATCGTGTCGTATGTGAAAAATTGTCCTGAAATATTTATATTTATTTATATAATAAAAAAATCGCTAACATCCCTAGGAGACGCGGGTTCAAATCCCGCCTCGTGATCGAATTTTTTTATTCTTTAAAATTACTAATTACTTACTAAAATTGTCAATTTTCTCGTTTTCAGAAACTAACATTAGAAGATAAGATGGTGTATGTGGCATTGCTGTTCATAAAATCGGAGCACGATTTGCTCGATGCGAGCGAAAAGTATGGATGGAAACCTGCGGAACAAGTGAGTTGAAACTCAAACTCATACTCAATTAACAACTCAATTTTATATTTAACTAGCTAGTCTAAAACCTAATAAATTATATACTAAAACCTTCCTCTTGAATCACTCTATCTATTAAAAAAAACCGCATCAAAATCCGTTGCGTAGTTTTAAAGATTTAAGCATACAAAGGGACATAGGGACAGAGAAAGCGACTTTGTTTTATACTATGTAGTGAAGTATTTTTGAATCGTCATAATTCTAAATTTTAAAGGTGTAAAGTGTAAGTCGAGGTTTAAAAATGACGTCTTTTAGGGTTTTTTTCGCATACACCTTGAAAAAAAATTTTGCTGTTTAAAAAAAGCGTGTGTGCCGAGCACACGTGTAAGAAGTGAAACTTCTTTAGTAATATTCAAAGATACCAAAATCGTAGCCTCACTCCATGACGTGACGGTATTGCACATGATGCGACCTTGAAATTTTACTCTCAACGCGCCTAAAGAAGTTACACTTGAGTAATCAGTTCCACAACTTCTAGATAATATGTTCTGTTTAGCATATCTGTTAGTTAAAATGACTAATGTATAAAAATATATGGTTAATATGCTTGTGGTGAAACTGACTCTTAGAATTATTTTTATATCGTTCATATTGTACAAGCAATAGAGGATTATTTTTTCGTATAACATTACATATTCAAAATAAAAAAAATACCTTTTTTTTGACCATTTTATCTAAAATTTCAGTTACTTGACTTAGACAAAAGTGTAGTAGTGCTTAGAACACTATCGCAAGAACACACAGCGACGAAGGACTCGATTCGTGGCGTTGAATTGTTGGCGAGTTTCATACGGGACTTGGGTGATGGTATGTATGAAGTGAAAGTGTAAAGTGTAAGTCAAAGTGTGAAGTGTAAGTCAAAGTGTAATGTGTAAGTCAAAGTGTTAGGTGTTAGGTGAAAGTCTAAATATTTTTTGTTCATTAAGTTAATGGAATAAAAATATGTGAGAGTTAAAATTTGTTTTCAATGTTTAAAATGTCAAATATACAAAAATTCAATATTATTAATTCTCAAAGTAAAGTTATTACGATGGACCCCTGAAAAGGCACTTTTGACCGTAATATATTGTTTAAATACAATTATCATGTGAATTATTGAAGGTGACTGTATATTTAAAAATTACAGATTAACTTTGTCATCAAAATAACAATAAAAAACAACAATTGCACAGCATTTCAAAAGGGATTTAAAAAATTATTATAAAATATCAATCAAATCTTTTCTTTTTCTCCAAATGGCTTAAATATATAATTTAACTTACTTTCAGTACCTCACCACCGGCTGGCCCATTTTCTACGGATTTGCGAAGTGATAGTCCAACAATTGTTACATGTACATAGAACAGTACATGCTTTACAATTGGCGAACATGTGCCTTAGACTGAGCAAATTTTTGGGTGATAAGTAAGTTATTATTAACTTAACTATAAGTTTTTATCAATACAACATCACTACATAGTATAAAACAAAGTCGCTTTCTCTGTCCCTATGTCCCTTTGTATGCTTAAATCTTTAAAACTACGCAACGGATTTTGATGCGGTTTTTTTAATAGATAGAGGTTCATGAGGAAGGTTTAGTATATAATTTATTAGGTTTTAGACAAAGCGGGCGAAGCCGCGGGCGGTAAGCTTGTCTATATAATAAAAATGAATCGCCAAATGTGTTGCTAAGCGCAATACTCGAGAACGGCTGAACCAATTTCGTTATTTTTTTTTATAATATTCCTTGAAGTACGAGGATGATTCTTATGGAGAGAAAACGTTAACATGTACCACGGGCGGAGCCGGGGCGGACCGCTAGTAATTATATAGAAGGAGAAACATTAAAAGTTTATTTGATATCTATTTACTAAGGAAAAAGTAGCTTTTCCTCGAGAATCACTATCTATTTAAAAAAAACTCATCAAAATCCGCTGCGGAGTTTTGAAGATTTAATCATTGGGTCAGAAAAAGCGACTTTTTTATACTATGTAGTTATCAGCAAATGCTGAACTCTTAATATTATTAAAAAAAATTACATTTTAGGGTTTCTTACATACGAAACGTTGGTACTATATTATACCACGCTGAGAGACAGTATCCAGAGATTGACAGCATCTCAGCAAATGCTGTCCAACTGTGGACAAGTATAGTGGGAACAAAGGAATCTATGGAGACAGCGTTGGTTTTCATTTGTGAAGTTGCGGTAAGTTTTTTTTGTCAATGTTATTTTAATTTTTAATGATTTAATTATATTAATGGCTTAGTTGAAGGAAACTGTATTACTTGAACTTTTATGAAAGGAATTTATTAGGTACTAGCGGTCCGCCCCGGCTTCGCCCGTGGTACATATTTCGCAATAAAAGGTAGCCTATGTTCTTTCTCAGGGTCTAAATATTGTCTGTGCCAAATTTCATCAAAATCGGTTGAGAGGTTTAAGCGGTAAAGCGTAATAGACAGACAGAGAGAGTTACTTTCGCATTTATAATATTAGTAGGGATGTAACTATATATTTTTTCCATTTTTAAAATGTTACTGATTAAATTTTATGATATCTTTATATTTTAACTGACATAAATTTGATTTATTTCAATTAAACATGTTCAAAAATTAAGAAATTTTGCGAAAGTATTTTATAGCTTCAAAATATTAGTATAAAAAGAAAGAAAAGTATTTGTATTGTATTACCAAAAACATTAAAAATTTATTGTTTTAATTCCATAAATATTTTTACTAGCTTCTAATCATTTTAATTACAGATATATTACGTCAAAAGCAAGCGACACACAGCGGCAGCCATTTTGTTAAGAACGGCGCAAGCGCATATCGTGAACGCTTTCAAGTTATATCCGGATATGCAATGTGAGTTTTATTTTGTATGTTTGTCAGTTGGTATGGTCAAAATAGATGTGTCGATTTGCGATTTTGACAAAGCATTTATCTTAGTTGGAGTTGCTCGCTAGAACAACTGGACACTTATTTGTTTGCATTATATAATTCATGATTTTTGAAGTGAAACTTCTTTATCGGGGTTGGAAAAAAAATTTAGTGTAACATTTTTTCGTTACGCGTGACATTTTTCCGTTACGCGCCACCTTTTTCTTATCCCTACCACGCGTGATTCGACGTATTTCTGTAAAGTTGCATATAGTAAATTATTTTTTGAAAAATAAGGTCATAAAGAAGTTTCACTTCTTACGTGTGCACACGCAGTAGCGGCGTTAGGGTAGGGCGCGGTTGGGCGACCGCCCAGGGCGCCGGATATAAAGGGGCGCAACAGGCGCCCCTTTATATCAATGTGAATGACATTACAATAATTTCATAAATTTATCTTATTATCCTGATAAGGATAGCCAGGATTAGCTTAAAACATATGTTTGTATGTAACCGACTCCTTTCGACTCGATTTTGACCCACTTTAAACCGACGGATTTCATTCAAATTTTGTACAGTTATCAAGGACCAGTGACAATACAATAATTTCATAAATTTATCTTATTATCCTGATAAGGATCGCCAGGATTAGCTTAAAACATATGTTTGTATGTAACCAATTCTCCTTCGATTCGATTTTGACCCACTTTTCAAAGACGGATTTTATTAAAATTTTGTATACTTATCAAAACCCAGTAACAATACAATAATTGCATGAATTTATCTTATTATCCTGATAAGGATGGCCAGGATTAAATATTTCTTTACGTAAACTAACCGACTTCTTTACACACGTTTTCTACCCATTTTAAACGGTCAGTTTTAATTCAAAATTTTTACACTTATCAATGATTGGTGACTTTACATTTTTTTTTTTTATCTTATTATCGACTAAACAAATAATAATGCACAACTTGTCGCACGCCTGACGCAGGGCGCCGTTCGTATCACAACGACAGAAAATCATTGCGTGACGCATTTTTTTAATTTTGCTATATCTCCAAAAATATTCATTTAATATGAAAGATGTAAAAGGAAAAAATAATCTTTATGAAATACTCAAGCTAATTACGTATTTAAAATGATAAGATTTAGTACCGTAATTCTGTAAGTAGCTTTCAAATTACTACTTTGTAATTGCTAATTTTTTAAAGTAATAAAATTGATATAACTAGTATGTTCTCTTTAGAGATAGACATGTCCTATAACGGACTTTTCTGGAGACCTGTAACTGATACACAATTCCACCATACATTATTTCGTTATATCTCAAAGGGTTTAGATAGCATTTTCGTCGACAGCTCCCGTACGCCTAATTTTTTTCCGACTTCTACACACAACATATATCCTTATATTTTGGGTAATTTGTACAAAATCTTAATACATGATCTTAATACATGATGACTCAAGCCTTCCTTTTGAATCGTTATATTAAATAAAATTAAAATAAACTGAATTAAAATCCGTTGCGTAGTTTTAAAGATCAAAGCATGTATGTAATATAGTGACAGGTAGGCGGCGGGAAGCGTTTTTGTTTTATGGTTATACAATTCTTAAAACTGAGTTGAATCTGCATTTTCATCATTAGGACTTGTTTCCATATTATCGACTGTTATTGATTAAATATTATCGCTACATTATAAGCTCGGGCGGAAAGCTAGTACAAATAATAACAAAATATTAAAGATATGAGTGTATGGACATTATTCAGCATAAATCTTACTAAAAAATGCAAAATAAAAATATAGTTAAAAAACAAAATTGTGAAAAAATCGTGGGGTGCCATGTATAATCAGCTCTTGAACAGCGCCCCACGCTTTTTTCACAATTATACTATGTATTGATTATTGTTTAATTCCTAGAGTAATAATTATTTTTTACTTTTTAGTGGTATCTATCTTGAAAGCGTGTTTTTTAGTTTTTTAAACTATATTTATTTCATATGGGTTTGAATTGCAGTAAGGGGGCGCCGTATAAATCTCGCCCAGGGCGCTGGTAAGGCTAAAACCGGCACTGTGTACACGCACACAAATCGCTCTAAAGCGGTAAGGCCGCCTGTTAGATAGTTTTAAAACTTACTGCTTTTCTAAGCTGTCTACATGTTATGTGTTTGTATTTTTCTCTTTTATAAGTGTAATAAATAATATTTTTTTATAATAAATATATTATTTTTCATATATTTTTAATTTCAGTGGACTTAGCGCTCGGCAGGTTGATGGAAGCGCAAGTATTGTTGTGTCCCGATTCGGGTTTTAATTCACTAACTGCAATGAATGCTATACAAAGACATTATTTGGCTACTGCTACTGTGGGTGAGTTCATTTTTTTTGTATTTTTAGCTATCTCTGTACCAGATTTCATCCAAATCGGTTCAGTGGTTGAGGCTTGAAAAAGCCAGAGTTATTTGTATACTAGATTTTCCTATTGTTATTTCATTATACTTTTTTTTGTTAATATGGTTAATATAAAAGTCGTATTCGTATCTTTTTAAGTGAAACTTCTTCAGGCACGTTGAGAGTAAAATTTCAAGGTCGCGTCATGGCAATACCGTCACGTCATGGAGTAAGGCGACGATTTTAGTACCTTAGAATCTTGCCAAAGAAGTTTCACTTCTGACACGTGACACACACACGCTCTTTTTTCTTTTACAATATTATTACATTTTTCAGGCACAGTATGGACAACTAAACGTAGAAACAACCTCCTCCTTAAATACAATACATGTCTGTCTACTGAAAAATGTGTAAAACTATGTAAATATCTGAAATTATGGCGTCGGGCAAAAACAGCTGGTGGGGCGGGGTTAGGGGCAAGTGGGGGCAAGGGGCAGGGGGTAATATATGGGGCAGTCACACAGACCTGCTGGCCTGAGGATGCTCAAGTAAGTAAAAAAACAATAAAATAATGCTCCTGTTAGTTATAAAAACAAAAACAATAAAAATAATGATAAAAACATGAAAAAGGGAAGTTGTATATATTATCGCACTTGGCACATATCCAATGTTGAAGGAATTTATCAGATCCGTTCCGTAGTTCCTGAGATTAGCGGGTTCAAACAAAAAAAAAATATTTAAGTTAAATGGGGGGTTGTGATTCCGACTGACATGAAAAAATTTCGTAATTTGCGGACCATCTCCATGTTCCTTTATTTCTTACTGTTCTAATAATAGTAATTGCAATTAAAAATAATATATTTTTACATTAGTTTTTGTATGCAAGTAAAGATAATTTTATTTTTTATTTTACTTATTTTCAAAATTTTCGTTACCATACTCGATGAATTAAATTTTCAAATTCTGGACGACTATTATTAAAATTATTAAACTCTTCTTTTCCAGGTGAAAATCAACAACGCACTCAAAAACATACTCGACACAACCGACATACACATAACCAATATAGACTTGAATAAAAAGATCCAATCGTTTACCCCGAAACACGACAACGTAGAAACTATGAGAGATTGTATGATTAGAACACAACTTAGCCCTTCCTTGCCTTGTATATCTGTACCGGCGTTTATAACACCGGAGTTCTTAAAGCATGACGCATGCTCATGCTATGCATGCGTCATGCCGGCTTGTGCAATACTTTCAAGCCAGATATCAAGCCTGGAAGCATCTATGTACTTTAGATCTAAGGAAGATGTGATAGCTAGGAACTATTTTAATGGGGCGTTAAAAACTTTTGCGCTAGCTGAGACGAAATTGAAGTCGATTTTTGTGGATAATGCTAAAAAATTCGAGAAATATATAGTCAATTTGGTGAAGGATAGTTGCTTTAAGGAATTTCGTGAATTGGAAGTCGAGTTTTTGATTGAGTTTGCCTTTTTTGAACTGTCCGAAAAGAATTTTGAGAAAGCAGACGATTGTATAGTTAGGATACAAGAGATTCTATTGGAAAATGATATTGACGTTTATCTACAAAATGAGATATCTAACTTGTTAGTATCCTCAGCTCTTTTACGAGAAAAAGGTCCAGAAATACCAAAAGAACTGGACATAGACTTCGATTCGCTCAAAATAAGCACGAACCAAGAAGCAAAAACGCCAGAAGGGAAAACTCTGCCCATAGACACGGTGAAGTTAGTGCAAAAAGAAGAAATTCCAATCAAACGAAAAGTCGCCAAAAAAATCAATTTGGACGATCCGGAGGAAGAGCCGAAAATAGAGAAACCTAAATCGAAGTTTAAAATCCCTGAACCTGTGATACCTAAACCTAGTTTAGAAATTATAACGCCTAGACCGACTAGATCGAGACCTAACATAGTAATAACGCAAGCAGATACCCCGGTAACAGAGCAATTTTTCACCCCAAAATCAACGCCAAACGAGGCATTTTTCACCCCGCAAACTTCGCACAAAACATACTCAAGAAAGATCGTTAAAAACCTAGAAGCCGAATTTTTAACTCCCATAGGAACTCCATCTGAAATTACTAAGAAAAAAGACACTAAAAGTTTAAGAAAAAAGACGTTGCTAAGGGCAACGAGCCCTGGGAAGTTGGAAGATATGGATAAACCTGTGACTCGGACAAGAAGGGTGAAACAGCCTGTATTCGATAAATAAAAAACCATAGATAATAAACTGAGTCAAATGTCACAATGACAGCGTCATTGTCTATGCTCAAAATTGGCGGGAACCTCGAAAATTTTCTTTTTGAGCGTGATTTTGCAAAAAGAATTATCTGATTTTTAATATTATTTTGATGTGTGATTTTGTAAATGACGCTATTTTAAAAAGATGAATAACCGAACTGAATGTTGTTTGAATAGTTTTAATATATTTTATCATTTATATAAAGGCCTCGCTTCTTGCTTTTTTCTGAAAGTTTTATAGATATTTAAATATGTAGATTATTGACCAATAAACAAGTAAATGTAATTTTAAATTTAAATCTCTTTCAGTTTCACGACTCACTTTATTAAAATTGTAGACTTGTAATGAATTGCTATATAAAAATATGAAAGGTTATGATTATATGAGACTAGCTTTCCGTCCGCAGCTACGCCCGCGTTTTCAAAGAAAAACCCACGTAGTTCCCGTTCCCGTTGCATTTCCGGGATTAAAACTATCCTATGTGTTAATCCAAGTTACCCTCTATATGTGTGCTAAATTTCATTGTAATCGGTTCAGTAGTTTTTTCGTGAAAGAGTAACAAACATACACATACACATACTTACATCCATCCTCACAAACTTTCGCATTTATCATATTAGTAGGATAGGATAGGATGATATTGT
The DNA here is from genome assembly GCA_029959065.1 of Colias behrii. Taxonomy (NCBI): domain Eukaryota; kingdom Metazoa; phylum Arthropoda; class Insecta; order Lepidoptera; family Pieridae; genus Colias; species Colias behrii. The sequence goes on from JARWMC010000022.1 coordinate 1,106,186, forward strand.
ATGAAATTTCTAAATTAATAAAAGTTATGAAATAATCCTAAATATTTTCTTATTTTATCGACAAAAGTAAATTCTTAAAAATCGTACAAAACAAAAACTATTTTATTTTCCACTTATGTATGTTAATTTAACTTGTTACACAAACTCTGTATCTGCTTCAGTTTCGATACTACAGACAAACATATTTAACAAAAATACTATATTTCTTGTCTTTAGAATTATAAATAAACTGTATTACCACAAAAAACAGACAGGGTTTAACTTTAAGCGCGGGTTCTCTTAAATCTGGTTTTGTCGTATTTCACATAGACAACTATTAAAGTGACAGATCCCTGGTTTAAAATTAGACTGTGTTTAAATTGTTTTGTAGTAAGACCAATACTATCTAGTTTTCCTGTCTTCTTTTCTTATTATAATCAACGAAATAGATAGGTAAGTAAACTAACGTAATATTTCATTATATTTTAATAATTAGAGACCAAAATTGTCAACCCAAAGCACCATATAAAGTGTTCTTAATATTAAAGAGCGTATGCCGAGCACACGTGTCAGAAGTGAAACTTCTTTGGTAAGATTCAGAGATACCAAAATCGTCGCCTTACTCCATGACGCGACGGTATTACAATGACGCGACCTTGAAACTTTACTCTCAACGCGCCTAAAGAAGTTTCACTTCAATAATCAGTTTCACAACTTCTAGATATATTATGTTTAGCTTATATTTCAGTTAAAATAATGTACGATAAATATTTTTAATGTGTTTGTGGTGAAACTGACTCTTAGAATTATTTTTATATTGTTCATATTGTAATGTTTTCGATGAAACTGTATTTAAAATAAATAATTTTATTATATTTGGCGTTTTATTTACCTTTCAGTTAAATTCGGTAGGTATAACATTGTGAGTAATTTATCATGAACTAGGTTTCCGCCCGCGGCTTCGCCCGCGCAGTCAAAGAAAAACCCGCATAGTTCCCGTTCCCGTGGGATTTCCGGGATCACATCATTTTCCCGGGATAAAAAGTAGCCTATGTCCTTTCTCGGGTATCAAAATATCTCCATACCAAATTTCATGAAAATTGGTTCAGTAGTTTAGGCGTGATTGAGTAACAGACAGACAGACAGAGTTACTTTCGCATTTATAATATTAGTATGGATTAAATTGAAAATGGGCCTAGTTATTTTATTTTTATCTATTTAAATTATTAAAAATGTGAGGTCCCATTTTAATACCAAATCACTGACCCGTTTATTAAGTAATATGAAACAAAATTAAGATTATTATTTATATTTAGATGGTAGAGCATTCATACAATCTACGAATGTTTGTGCATATCTTGGTGCATATATAAGAAAAAATGCGTAAAAAAAAAAGTTATGCGTACACGGTGCATTTACATCAAACGAACATAAAGCTAGAGGTAGGGCAAGAGAATTTCTTCGTGATCTTTTAGTGTGAACGAAAACTCGTATTCAGTGTTGTTCAGTATTAGAACATTTCATAGATTCTTTTCAAACACACTACGAACATCACAAAGAATGCTCTACATCTATTAACACTAAAAGAATTTGACATAGTGGGTTTATAATGAGCATTCGCTCGTTTGATGTAAATGCACCGTCAGTTAGAAAATCAGCCCCGATGATTTATTATAAATAAATAAAACTGCTGGTAACTGTTTATATTATATTTTCCCATAAAATCAATGTTAACCAATGACAAATTGGTAAGAATATTCTTCTTAATCCTGAAAATGAACATGTTGAGTCACAGACTGGTAGAGAGGATTTTCCACAAAATATAGGTCCACGGTCTAAGGTCACGTAATAAGGTCCACCCAGATCAACAGGTAACGTTTTAAATATGCAAAAATTCATAAAACCAACATTTTTTTTTTAATAAACCGGAATCGAACGCGGCCGCTGTGCTAAATAGGAAATTATAAGACTATCAATCTAAGACCTAAGTCTTGTAACAAATACACGTAGATAAGTAAGTACAATGAATTATTCTGGATAAAAATGAATAAATAAATATTGCTTATTTTTTTATTTATTGTATCGTTTTAATTTTATTTCAAATTTCCGAACGTACATTTTATTCAAACTTGACGTTGATTTGATTATTCTTGTCAACTGTCAAGTGTCAATTTCGAAATTCAAGAATTGTTTTTGTTGATGTAGATTTCAGTAGATTTCAAATTGTTATTAAAAATAGATGCTTTTCTATTAAAATGGAAACAGATACATTTAATATTTACGGGAAATGTAGATTTTGTAACATTGAAGGCAGCCACAGAGACCTTATGAAGGAATACATCCAAAATGGTTATCGCGAAGTTTATTCCGATATTTTTCAAGAATGTTTCAATTTATACGTAAGTTCTCAATTTTTTATATAAGTTTAATATTAAATAAGACAAATAATGAACCTTTGTGCGAGATAATACATCGGTGTCGTTTTTCACAAGTAATTTTATTTTTATGTAATTTATGTAATTTTATTTTTATTTTAACTATGGAGTTTCTTCGCGGTTCTTCTCCATAGCTGCTTTCCGGATCGGTGTTAAATCTTAAATCTGTAATGACTATTCAAAAGTGCTTCTAGAAGAAGTCTAATTGAATAAATAAATGTTTGAATTTGAACTACACTAGTAAGAATGCCATAAAACCAAAACATCAAATTCTACAAAACAGTTAGGTACTGTTCAACATTTCAGCTATGCATAGTATCAAAACAGAGTAGGTTGATATGTGCAACATGCGTGAAACAGCTGCGGGAAGCCAACACTTTCAGAACCATGGTCATAAGAGCAGAGCAGGATCTAGTAGCTGCGATGAGCAAGGAGCCAGTGTTTATTAGCAGTAAGTAATCATCACTATACTAATCCATAGTGTATAATATGAATTTAAAATAAACTAGACATTTCCTTCAATAGTAAGTAAAGTTAAAGCTCCTTATTTGCGCTTCCTTCATTTGCGGTTTCACTATTCGCGGATGGAAAAAATGTGACTTAATTCAGACACCTTTGCGTAATAATATACAGGTGTCCCAAAAAGTAGTGATGAACGGAAGCTGGGAGGTAGAGGACCTAGAGGGCTATCCGAATCACCCCCATGTATGTTAAGTGATTTTTCGTATTTTCGGAGTTAGGCCTTTTTTTTTCAATTTTTCACCTATCGCCAATTTATCGTTTTAATGCAGGCGAAGCTGCGGGCAATAGTAGAAATAATACATACATATAACAGTAAAATACATTTCAATAATAATATTTTTTCTAAAATTGCAGTGAACGACAATGATTGTGACTGGAAGAAACCAAATCAAGAGAATGATGTGAAACCAGAAGTTAAAGTTAAATTGGAAGGCGAAGAATCTGATGATGGTGATGATGATGATGATTATATTCAACATGATAACATAAGTGAGTAATAATTTGTTTCATTGTTATATAATTTTTATTTTAGCAAGACATTTAACTAAAAATTAAAATATCTTGCTAACTTAAATATACATTTTTTAGAAATTAAAATTTTTTTAACGTATTTTAAACGCGATTTATTGTTTATATTATTTTCCCGACGTTTCGAACACTTTACAGCGAGCGTGGTCACGGGGAGACTGAGATGTTATACGTCTTGATGGTCATTCAAAAATTCCTATTTGTAAACTACGTTAAATCCGTTAAAAAATCTTTAATTTCTAAATGTATAATACTCGCGTAAAATCAAACACTAGAAAATGCTATACATTTTTTATTTTATTTTTCAGGTACCTCCAGTACACCATTGCAAAATAATGATGATATGGTGCCAGGGGAAGCGGAACTATTATCTAGATTTCCCAAAAACAGTTTAAAACCTTTGCCCACTAGAGCTACCCTCTTCCATACTTGTGATAATTATGTCAAACATTTGGATTCTTTGAAAGGTATATTGATAAAATTGAAGGTAGTTTTAGAAATTTATAAATGGTTTTTTTTAAGTGAAATTTGTTTAGGCGCGATGAGAGTAAAATTTCAAGGTCGCGTCATGGCAATACCTTCACGTCATGGAGTAAGGCGACGATTTTGGTATATTTGAATCTTGCAAAAGAAGTTTCACTTCAGACACGTGTGCTCGGCACACACGCTCTTTTTTAGCTTGAATTGAAAATTTGAGTTTTACAGGTTTAAATCGTGAATTTTTTGTTTTTTAATTATCTTGAGTCTCGACGTGTCTGAAAATTAAAAAGATATACGTATATCGACACCTCCTACGTATAATATCGTAACTGTATTTGATCAACTTTACAGTACAGCTATTTAAAGATTTGCAAGTAGATAATTGATGTTTATGAAGCCAAATACTCTTGATTAAGAACCAAATTTGGCATACAGCTACATTTTTATGAGTGTAATATTACCTTTAAAAGGAATACTTGATTTTTTTTCTAGATTTTCTTAAAAATCACATACGATATTGTACTTTGAAAAATATCAATCGTACTTCATTGTATGTAGTGCTTACTATACTTTACGTCGAACTATATGTAGGATTAAATAACGTATGTTACACATACGACAATTTACAAGGATACTAACAAAATAATAATGTGAAATGTGTATAGATACGACAGTATGCTTTATAATTAGGTCATTGTATCGTATCGTGAGCGACGTAGGTATATTGAGGGATGATTGAAATGAAATTATTTTCCTTAAACTGAAATGTAATGTATTTTTCAATTACAGCAGTCCAAATAAACATCAGTAACACACAAAAAACTTAAAAAAAAAACAAGTAGTAATAGTAGTGTTATACTAGCAGAAACAATGATAATTCCCTATCATTTTGGACACAACCTTGCAATAAAATATTATGTCATTTAAATCAACGAAATAAAAATCTCTTTCAGAAACTAAAAATAAAAAACTTCCCCATCATTTTGGGCACATTTTTGCAATAAAATATATCATTAAAACCAAAGAAACAAAAATCTCTTTCAGAAACTAAAAATAAAATAAACTTCCCTATCATTTCGGGCACAATCTTGCTTATAATATATCATTAAAACCAACGAAACAAAAATATTTTTCAAAAAGTAAAATAAACTTTCTTTACTTCTTCGTAAGAATAATAATCATAATTGTTCATTCTTTAAAATTACAAAATCAGTACATACAACAATAAAAAATATTTAATAAGAACTTGAATTTAAAAAATCAATCTGAATCTGAATCCAAATTAAGGTCATTGCCACTTTCTGGTAAACTTTGGAAAAAATCATGATGAGTACTAGGTATAATATGAGACTTGCACATGTTCATCAAATCATCTTTTTTTGCCTTAGGAATCGGCAGTCTATTTTCATACAGTGCATCTACATTGGATATGCATTGTCTCCTGGTAGACGCCTTCATACATAAAACATGATAATCATCGGCAGCTAAATCATATTTATAAAATAACTTAAAAGGATCTTCAGGTTTAACAAAGACTTCTCTTATTTTATTCCATTGCACCTTATCCCCAGTAGTACTTTTAACCCAATTTCCCTTTAGTAATGTTTTGTAATTAAAAAAATCGGTGTATTGTAATTCCTCAACTATGTAAGGCTTTCCTTTTTGTTTAGCCCAGCGTACTAAACAAAACCACTCAAACGGTGTATAAATTAGTTTATTTTTGGCAGATTTTTCTATTAAGGCATGGACGCTGTCGCCTTCGTTTTGGGTGTGACCAACTTCTAAAAAGCAATGATGTATTGTAACTTGAAACATAATCACTGCTTGCATGTACATAGCATATACGATACGATTTCGGTTCTGGCCTACACAATTGTCCGACCAAAACCGAAATTCATTTACACCTTGATCCTTATATTTAGCCATGTACTTAAATAAGCAACTGGCTACCTCATTTGCCCCGCGTCTGCCCTGTCCCTCATGCCACATAAAGCAAGTACCTTCTTGTTCAGCTAAGTTAAAAACTGTCAAATTAAATACAGAAAGCTTTCTTTTGTAGTACAGCACACTTATATTACCGTATGGAGCAGTTAGTACTTTTTGAAAGTCAAATGTGGCGACTAATAATTTACCGTTTGATATTTTGGCAAGTTCTTTATCACACAACTTCTTTTTGCGAGCTACCTCTTTATTTTTAAGGTGTTCTTCGTGTAATTGTGTTTCAGATAATGTCGGACTAGATATGTTCTTGTAAATATGGCATTTGTCACACTGATCTTTTTTTGGCACGTAGAAACTAATCTTAAAGTGTTCATTAACGATGTCGCGGTATTGCCGTTCAGTACTAGCTTTTGAAGAGTACGTACACGTGTCGAGCCATTCATTATATAAATCAAACAAGCGCTGAAAATTAAGGTCTCCATCTAGGTAAACTTTATTACTTCTACTGCGAGTATAATGAGATTCTACAGGCTGTATAGATTTAATGTGATCGCATACACTTTTGATAACATCTTCAGTTATTATTTTGCGATGATTAGAATGACGGCCTCGCATATCTGCTTCTATTAAGCCACTTGTGGTACATCTTTTTTCTAAAGACGTGTACACAAATTGTTCACTTACAGAAAATGTGTTTAAAAACATCTTTTTACATACGGTTAAATAGTTTTCCTGATTTTCCATGTCAGCTCTTGCCAGTCTATAAATTAAAGTAAAATTACGCCTGGATTCAGTATCAGTAAAAACCCTGCGTTTTTTTTGTTTTACAACCAAATTTGCAATAAAAGCCCATTGTTTTTCACGGTTACCTAAACCCCAAAACCTATTGAAAATCAAAATTCTTTCTTCATTGCTCATTTTCATTGAACACTTCAATCTGCAGTTCATATGACACGTAGGACCCAAAGATTTACCACACCTTACAGTACCATCGCGACTCTCGTACTCCTTGCCCAAGTTTCTTAGCATTTTCCTTTTGTTGTCTTTCCATTCAGCAACATGTCGACGTCTGATATTTCCTTTGTCCTTTCTTTGGTTGATTTTCCGTTTTCTAGAAGCTTGTGGTGTCGCTTCAGAGAACGAAGACAAAGGTGTGTTTGCTTGCGGAGTATAAACTGAATTAGTAAAGGTTGAATCAACAGACTGTAGTGGTGAAATATTATCTTTTTCGACAAACCAGGGACAAAAGTGGTTATCGCAATCAAAATCTAGATGATTAATCGTACAGTCTGGTGATGGATGCTGTGTTAAGGTGGCGGTTCGCGCCGCGACAGAGACAAGCGACCGAGACAGGAGACCGCGGCCGAAGACCGCGACCGTTACTTGACGTTCGGCAATGTATAGGCGACAGTTCGCGAGCGAGACAGAGACAGGAGACAGAGACGCGAGACGGGAGACAGCAAGACGGTCGCTGCCCCAGACCAGTAGTGTCTCGTGTCGCGCTCAAAAAGCACATGTATTTAGTGTTTAAAAATGAATACTTTTTCGGACGAAGACTGTGAAACACTGATTGAACTGATCAGACAGCACCCTCCAATATACGATGCACGACTAGACTCCTACAGAGACGAAAATTTGAAGGACAATATTTGGAAGAGCATAGCTGAAATCATAAATAAAACAGGTGAGTTATTTTTTTATTTATTTATTTTGCATAAAACCACTATGTGAATGGAAACAGGTGGAATCAACTTAAGCAAGTCGTGTGACATATTGTTCTTGCCAATCTACTGCTCCTTGCTGTGACGTAAAGTAATCGGTTAATTTTGCTCTAATATCTAATCCGTTGCTGTTCGAAAACCCTCCAGTTCCACGTAATGAAACGAAATTAGTAGGTAAATTTTCTTCTTGGTTCCATTGATGTACAGGCGTTTGAGTAGATTCCAAAAATCCATCTCTTAATAGGTTATGCAAGCAACAGGCAACTAAGATCATGTCAGTGCATGTTTCTGGCGCTATTCCGATTGGAGTGTAAAATATTCTAAACACCTGAGACAGTAAACCGAACGCGTTTTCCGATACTCGTCTAGCACGACAAAGGCGGTAGTTAAATATTTCTTTGCTTAAATCCATTGGGAAACATGTTTAACGATGAAGTCGACCAAAACAATTTCCATTTGACAACCTTACCTTAGAGTTAGTGCTAATTTTTCTTTCAACGATATTCTTCCTTTTTCACGCATTGTTTTTTTCAATAAATATAATACGTATTCAAACTGTATTTTATTCAGCCGAAAATACTTTCTGAATACATTATCATCAAACATTAGGTGCTTGTTCACTAATAGCGAAAATGATCCTTCTTGGCCTCTAGTTAAATATAATTCTTTAATAGGTAATCTTCTTCTAGTTTTGTTTTTGTAATAATAATATAATAGCAAATCATCGTCTTCTTCTTCCTCCAATAGAACTTCTACTACTTGGTTTTCCATCATGATACAAAACACAACTGACTACATCGACGGACTCTCTGATACTGATTAACTTTTCGGTCGTGAAGAAACTGAGACACTTGTCGCGGTCTCCGGTCTCGGTCTACAGTACATGCAGAAGAGACCGAGACACTTGTCGCAGTCTTCGGTCGCGGTCTCCTATCTCGGTCGCTTGTCTCTGTCGCGGCGCGAACCGCCACCTTTAAATCCTCAATAACTGCAGCTGAAGACACTTCATCGGGTCCTGAAGGTAAGAACAAACAATTTTATAATCATATTTTTAAATACTCAGTACATACTTCGTTCCCACGTATACAAATTATTCTCTAAACTATCTTATCTAAACATCTGTTATTTGGGAATTTATCTTAATCGCATTATTTTACAACCTTCTCTCAAAAAATACTTACGGCTACTTAGCCGTAAGTATTTTTTGAGACTTTTTATTGCACCTTTGTACTTACAAAGGTGCAATAAAACAATAAAATAGAGAAACTTAAATCTAAAAATGCCCATTGCACATTCGGCCATACTGCTAAGAACAAAGGTGCAATAAAACAATAAAATAGAGAAACTTATTTCTAAAAATGACCATTCCACATTCGGCCATGAAAAAATATGATAAATTTTACACAACAAAATTAATTAAAACTTTTTGCTTAATATTACTGTTACCTACTTTGTTCCGTGGGTGAAGCACTATGACTTTGATATTGTATTTCCTCAGTATCAAAAAACCAATCCATCATTTGGTTTATCTCCTCAATATTTGCGTTAGAAGGGAGCGGCGACTCTGTAAAAAAAAATGAAAGATATCTTTTAATTGAGATCTTTTGAAAAGAATACTATAGTAAGTTATTCATCGTATCATAGTAAAATATCTTAAGTACAACATAGGATAGAAAAACAAGAAGAAATTCCAACGTAAAGTATTGTAAGTACGAATACGGGAACCATTTACATTACTATCCCATCGTAAAGTATCTTAAGTATTTACTTACGATATTTGAAAAGTCTCTGAAATCGAAGTATAACATAGTAAGTCATACTTACGATATTTTACTGTGGGCGATAAACGTTTTTAAATGTATGTATTTTTTTTCATAATTAGGCATATAAATATTAGTAAAACATAATTTACCTTCCATCCTCATAGAATCCTCAAAACGCTGGTTTTGGGTACACACATTACCATCACAATTTATATTTGTAACGGCCTCTTCTACTTTTTGTGATCCGATCTCATCACATCTAAGCACTGATTCAATCATTTTTTTTGACCTAGATGACATACTTAGTATATATATATCTAACAATGTAGATTAAATAATGAAAATCAGTGCAAAGTTTACAAAACAGCGACGATAACAGCGCACGTGCTCCTCTCCCGCGTATTTAATCGTTACTAACAGTTGCTATTCGGTCGCACGGCTCAAAGATCCCCCCACCCCCGCGTACTGTATGGGAACTGCATTATACCATATTTTACTTCGATCAAGATGAACATACGATAATAAGCAGTCTTAATATCTAGGGTTCTATTGTAAATATATATTTTTTTATTAGTTCAAACGATAACATATCTTATGAAGAATTTGAAAATGTGTAAAACTAATTTTCGCAATTTTGTTGATTACGATACTATACGTAGGAGGTGTCGATATACTTAAAAAAAAATGTGTGCGTGTACTAGTGTACACACGTAAGAAGTGAAACTTCTTTATGACCTTATTTTTCAAAAAATAATTTACTATATGCAACTTCACAGAAATACGTCGAATGGGTGGGATAAGAAAAAGATGGCGCGTAACGGAAAAATGTCACGCGTAATGAAAAAATGTTACACTAAATTTTTTCCCAACCCCGATAAAGAAGTTTCACTTCAATAATTCCTAACCTCTAAATTCTAATTTCTAATACACAAGCAGACAAAACGCATTGAAGTAATAATTTTTTATGACGCAAAAATATAACATTATTAATAATTTTCCAGGAAAACTAATAAACGCGAACACGATCAAGAACCTCTTAGAACGACAGCGGAAAAATTCTTCCATGTATTTGACGGAAAAGATGGCGCTCGTCAACAACATAACAATATTGCTAGAACATTCCAACATGGCGCCGTTCAAACCGAAAAGAAGATCTGGCATACTCTGCTATTATTGTAGAAAAGCATTCGATACATTTGAAAAACTTCAAAATCATCAAGACTCCGAAAACTGCAAGGGCCTCATGAAGGAAATTCTAACCAAATTCTCCGCGGAGAGCTTCGTTGTCTATGCTCATGTGTCGGATTTAAAATGTACTATATGTAACGAAAATGTGGAGAATTTAAACGGTTTAAAAAGCCACTTGAGCAGCGCGCATAAGAAGAAAATATTCACCCAATACAGTGATAGGATCGTGCCTTTCAAGCTTATAAAAGGCAACGAATTTCAGTGCCAAATCTGCGGGTTTAATTTCGAAACCTTCGGATCCATAGAACGTCATATGAATGTACATTATAGAAACTTTGTTTGCGAACAATGTGGCGCGGGTTATATGACGAAAAAGCGGCTCAAAGTCCACTGGAGATACTCCCACGAAAACGGTTCGTTTCCTTGTGATTTGTGCAAAAAAGTGTTCCCCTCCCAACATAAGTTCAACTGCCATAATAGTATAGTGCATCGATCTGTCAAGAAAAATAAGTGTACAAAGTGTCCTTTACGTTTTGCGGATTATTTTAACAAGCACAAACATATGGTCGAAGTGCACGGTGAACCGCCATTACAATATAAATGTAACGTTTGTGACGCGGTATTTAGGCGGCGATACACTTTGTCGTCACATGTCAAGCGACGCCATCTTGAAGTTCGTGATGTTCAGTGTCAAGTGTGTGCCTATAAGTGTTATACAGGGACGGAATTAAAAGTGCATATGGTAAAACATATAGGCGAAAGGACGTATCAGTGTAGTGTTTGTAAAAAGTCGTATGCGAGAAAGAAAACTTTAAAGGAACATATGAGAATACATGCGAATGATAGGCGGTATGTTTGCACGTTCTGTGGGCAGGGGTTTGTGCAGAATTGTAGTCTGAAAGGACACATGCGAGCGCATCATGCTGATGTTGAGAAAATTTGAATGTTTTTTCGCACTATCCCCAAGATTGTCGTTCAACACATACAGGATGTCCCAAGAAGTAGTGATATACTGTAGAATTAAAAAAAAAAACTAAATAAATCCGAAAAAAATTCGCATAACATACATGGACATACATTCGGATAGCCCTCTAGGTCCTCTACCTTCCTGCTTCAGTATATCACTATTTCTTGGGACACCCTGTATTCTTTATGTACCCTCTACATAATGGGCAGCGTTGGGCGAGTCGAGGCAATCACGATAGTGTAGACTTAAATGTCTATCGGCCGTCATTGATGATGTTTTTTTCATAATCGCCCCAATGGCGGCAAACATCGACTATCATTTGTTGGGCCAACGCTGCCCATTGTTAAGAAGGTCCATTATATAAAAATTATATTATAGGTAAAAAGGTGTAGGTAGGTTATTAGCTCTCCGGGAGTGGCACGAAATATGGCTTGTAAATAAGAATTGACGTCAGTTGTCTCTTATTCGCTCACGTATAGATGAATCATGCTATCTCACTTTGACGTCGTGTCGTCGAATCGTGTGTGCGTTAGTGTGCTGATTGAAGATCGAATGTTGTGTTGATAACCTATCTACACCTATTTACTTATAATATAATTGCCATATAAGGAATAGGTGCGAAACGACAACCTAAAGGAGAGATATATTGACGTTTATATACAAAATGTAAATCTTAATAAAAGTATTGCCATATTTAGTTTAATGTAATAAAAAGAGCGTGTGACGAGTACACGTGTTAGAAGTGGAACTTCTTTGGCAAGATTAAAAAATACCAAAATCTTCGCCTTACTACATGACGTGGCATATTACCATGATGCAACCTTGAAATTTTACTCTCAATGCGCCTAAAGAAGTCTCACTTCACTAAATCGAATATATTAAGTACGAAGTTGTCAAGGATTACCGATTACGATATAATGGTGCTTTTCCACCAATAATGTGTAAGGATGTGTAGCGAGGAATCTGTTTGTAAAGACAAATCATAGCTTCATTTAAGTTTGAAGTTTGAAGCAATACTATTGGTTATTTACAAACACATTCCTCGCTACACATCCTTACACATTATTGGTAGAAAAGCAACCTAACCATTATGCCATTGATAAAAAAATATATTGACTGTTTAATAATTTAATAACTACCTAATTTCAAGTTAGAAAAGAGTAGATAGTAATTGTATAGATTGTATCATGTTCTTTTGTAAACTTAGAACTTAGAAATTGTAAACATCATAGGCCTTATAACTTATAAGCGATCTCTCCCAGGCAACGATTTTTGTATACATTCTTTAATAATTTTTTTAATTGTACATAATTAATTAAGAAGTTAGTTGTTACTGGTCATAAAGTAATTGTTTTGTTATTTTTAATGTGAATACAAAATGTAAGAAACGTATTTTAAATAAATTGTTGCTTATTATATTTGATGTTTTATTGATTTCAATCCCATGAATATTTGCATTATGCATTTTACATTTTTCCCTACTTCAGAGTACAGACACATTAAATGAGGGATCAAGCTACAATCCATCATGCTGGCAAAGTTAAGTCTCAAACTTTTTTGGCTTTAGAGATGCCAGTTATAATGATTTCAATAAAATAAATACAATATTATTTCCATTTTAATATATACTTAATATTATAAAGCTGAAGAGTTTGTTTGTTTGTTTGAACGCGATAGTCTCGGGAACTACTGGTCCGATTTGAAAAATTCTTTCGGTGTTAGATAGCCCATTAACCCGCAAGACCAGCAGGAGCGGAACCACGCGGGTGAATCCGCGAAGCGCAGCTAGTTATTATATTTTTTGGATAATAATTGAAGGGAATAGAAAGTATAAAATAAAACCAGATATTTTTAAAGAATATTTTATATTAAATTTCGATAAATTAAATGCTTATTATACATCTATCAGCATTACAAAACTAGATTTAAATTAAATTATTATTACATTATAGCATAGTACTTACATAGGTAAAGCAAATTCATAGAATTTTACGATTTGCAAACTATTCCACGTTGATAAACGTGAAAAAACAGTTTATACATTTCCATTATTGCCTGATTAATTATTATTAGCTAAACAGTTTTTACAGAATATACAATATTGAGATTCTTTTAAATAAAATAAAAAATAAAAAAAAAATATTGACATAAAATTTGGCGGGAACCTTTACAATGTGATGTCAAATTACTAAAAAATATTTTTTAAATTACTAAAATTAGTTACAAAATATGTTCGCACTATCTACAAATATTGCTTACAATGTTACTAATACTAGATTAATATTATACAAAATTAATTTATTAATAGCGGTGTGGAAGCCATTAAATAGACGGATCGGAAGCTCCAGACTGAAACAAAATACTTTCCACAGATAATCCTACTTTCGACATTGCCATCGGTGCATTTAGATCAGACGAACATAGAGCAAGAGCATTCTTTCGTGATTTTTTTGTAAACGAAAACTCGTATTCAGTGTTGTTCAGTATTAGAACTTTGCATAGAATCTTTTCGAACGCACTAAGAACGAAAAAATGCTCTACGCCTGTATGTACAGTAGAATAGTTTGACATAGATAGTGGGGTTAGAATGAGCATTCGCTCATTTGATGTAAATGCACCGTTACGTTTGAAATAATAAAAATAGTATAGAAGTGTGTGTGCCAGTTATTTCCAGTTTTTTCTCATTGCTTAAAATTAAAATATATCAGTCAACAGTTTACTCATATTTTATTTCAAAACTATACTACATAATTATTGACTATTAAAGGATCTTCTATCAAAGTAACCTATAAAACGGTTCTTTAGAGAAAATCTCAGTATAAATGATCGAAGAATTGACGTAAATCTCAAAAAAATATCATTATAATCTGAAAATGTACACATGTAAAATAAAATAAATAAAAAATATTAGTAAATTGTAAAAAAGAGCACTAAATTAATGTATAATCTCATCATAATATATACTTAATATAAAATAAATAAAAAATATTTAAATACTTTTCAAATTATGCTTACAGCCTACAATTGTGATTAAATACCTACAATACAGACTCAATTGAAATTTAAAATTATGCTTAAATTAATATGTATAAATGAGGCGGTTCCATTGCTGTTGAAAAAAAAAGTCATCATTGATTTACAACTACAAAGGATATCTTTAATAGTAGAAAAGCGGTCTTGTAAAAGACTGCTAATCATGTTCGTCATTTTTCGTAGTGTTACTTGGTATTAAAATGCTTGACAATATGGATGCATTTGATTATTCATTTACGTAATTAATGCTAGCAGAAATATGGCTTTAATATGCAGTTTACACTATATGTATGCAACTATGTCAGTCAGTTTAACATATAGGGAAGAAGTGTTATTATTTAAAAAAAGGCCTTGATATATATACGAAACAAAAGAGCTTTTGAATTTGCACCTAATTTGAAGACAGAGTTGACATACGTTTATTTCAGTCCTGTATTATCGAATAAATATTGAAATAAAAAGAGCTTTGCGCTTAATTTAAAAAAATATAAAACTCCTTCAAGATGTCAGATGTAGACAATATTTTAATGGGGTCAACCGGAACCTATCTAATAAAAAAAAAATTATATAAAAATCAATCAAAAGTTAGTATTACATACCAAATATTATTTTAGAAATACTTGATGTATGATATATTTAAGAGTATTGCACCAATTTGAACACTAGACTTGCCAGAGTATTAACATGATCAGAACATAGTCAAGACTGTCTAATATAAATAAATATCTCTACTCAAATAAAAAGTGAAGACCCATGTAGTGGGGTAAGGGCCAGATACATTATCCATACATCTGTTTCACTGATCGATTTTCTTTGGGGACAAGTAGGTGATCAGCCTTCTGTGTCCTGCCAGACCGAGACATTTTTTTTTCTTCGTCTCCACCGGGAATCGAACCCAGGACCCCTCGGTGCTACGCTCACGCGTCAACCACTGTACCAAGGAGGCGGTCACTCACAAATAAACCGCGTTTAAAATCCGTCAAAATTCAAATCACTTCTATCTGACTGACCAGTTGGCTTGGTTGGTAGTGGCCCTGCCTTCCAAGCCAGAGGTCGTGGGTTCGATATCCACCCGGGGCAAATATTTGTGTCATGAACATAGATGTTTGCTCTGTGTCTGGGTGTTAATTATCTATATAAGTATTTATTTAAAATTATATATGTATGTTTATCAGCCATCTGGTTTCCATAACACAAGCGAAAGCTTAGTTTGGGACCAGATCGTGCCATGTGTGAAAATTGTCCCAAAATATTTATTTATTTATTATCTCAAAAATAACACCCCTCAATATCACACTCCGGATGATGACTCTTTATATGCGACTTCAAACTGGCATTTTGTATGAACGCCTGTCCGCATATATGGCATCTATACCTCCTATCATTTGTATGCGTCCTTATATGATACTGCAGACTCTTCAACCTGGGATAACTCTTATCACAGTATTCACATCTAAAGTTCCTCTCCCCTGTATGTGTAGCCATGTGTTCTTTTAACCGAGACGGCAAGTAAAACCTCTGATCACAATATTCGCACTGATGTTTTAACACTTTTTGATGATTCCTTCTCTGATGTTCCGTTAATGTTTTCTGCCTGTTATACACTTTATCACATAAGTTACAAGGGTACGTTCTTTTCTGCCCGTGCGCTTCTGTTAAATGTTTATTCTTCAGCGCATACGACATGAAGCATTCGTCACAACGCGGACATCGAATTATAGCTATCTTCTTATGCACAATGTCTACATGCATATCCTTATAGTGGTTCGACTTGAAAACTTTACCGCAGACTTCACAAGTATGTCTCTCATCGTCTTTATGCCGTTTAAGATGAGCGTCCAATCTAGCTTTTTCTAGAAAACACATGCCACAGATATCACACGTGAAGTTACTAAAATGTTCGACCATATGCGTATTTAGAGTATTGAAGTCTTCGAACACATCACTGCACATAACACACACTAGATCGTTCCACGTCAGTCTGTATAACAACATTTTATCCGGGGCTTCAAAGTATATCTTCTTTCCGTGGTCTTGGTCGATATGTCGCTTGAAAGTTTCCAAATCGTTGATTTTCGCTGGACAGAGTCGACAGTCGATTCTTGTTATGTCAATTTTCGGCATTTTCTTGTATCCCATAAGGAGTTGAAACGGTTTTGTGTCGTGGGAAACTGTATGATCTCGTAAATCCTCCGGTTTCGGGTAGTAGTCCTTACAATAGAAGCAGTAGTAGTTATTTCTTCTGTTCTTGAAGGGGCAGACGTAGGAATATTGTATGATTGTGAGGAGATTCTCTTCAGACATACAGTCGAGGTCTCGGTCGTGCGTGTTCTTCTTTTCTATGGGTGGTTTCTTCTGTTCTAGCTTCTTTGATTCTGTGGATAACAAAATTGAGTTATAGAAAGAGTACATTTTTAGTGTGGAATTTAAATTAAATATAAGGATTTTTGCTTCAATGTTGAATATTAAGTATATGTATACTATTTCCTAAATAGTAAGAAAAATCATCATCCTAAATTAAATCACACTGAGGACATAATCTTCTTCATTGGCTAAGTTACTTTATATTTTACTAGCTTACAGCCCGCGGCTTCGCCCGCTTTGCCTAAAACATAATAAATTATATACTAAAACCTTCCTCTTGAATCACCTTATCTATTAAAAAAAAAACCGCATCAAAATCCGTTGCTTAGTTTTAAAGATTTAAGCATACAAAGGGACATAGGGACAGAGAAAGCTACTTTGTTTTATACTATGTAGTGATGTTTGGCAAATAAATGTTTAAATTTTGCTTAAGGTGAATGCTACGGTCTGTTCCCAGCCAATGTCCCGCTAGATGGCGCTGAATTCTACATTTCTAGTTTATTTGAGTTTTTGCGTAATTGGAAAACCTAGGAATAGTCATGGCGGTTACTGAATATTATATTTAATTGAAATATGTCATATCATTGCCTTAAAATCCACCCAATTCGGTAAAATACCGCGTTTTAACATCTGTCATTGTATACAGGGTCGTTTACACACACAGACGTATACAAAAATGATAAAGATTTAACTCTAGATGGCGTGAATGTAAAACAAGTTTTTCATTTTTCTGTATGGGTAGACAAAACTTCAAAACGCCACCTGCTACGGTTTATAATTATTATGAACGATTAGCTTTCCGCCCGCATTTCAAAAAAAAACCCGCATAGTTCCCGTTCCCGTGGGATTTCCGGGATAAAACCTATTCAATGTGTCCAAGTTACGTTCTATATGTGTGCTAAATTTCATTGTAATCGGTTCAGTAGTATTTGCGTGAAACACACACATACACATCCTCACAAACTTTCGCATTAGTAGGAAGTAGGATTGTTATAAAAATAAAAGTTATATTTGTTGGCGTAAACTATTTTATTGTAATTTTGGGAAATAAATAATGTCAAAATTGATTACCTACAATAAAACGCAGTTTTATTTTATTACATTACACTATTGTTTTTTTTATCAAAACATGTATTTGAAGTAGCATATATGATATAATATTATGCTGATCCAAGCATTTTCACTCAAAACTAATATCACTAATGATTTGTAAAAGTAAATTATTTCAATATACATTTCATAACCAACAAGTAAGAATAATTATTCATACAACAACAAATCTAAAACACTATTTACTATGGAAAAAAAACCAGGAAGGTGAAAAACATATTTACGATTTCGATGCACTCGACTTTTAGTAAAATATAGTAGGTAAAAAAATTATTATGGTTTTGATCACAGACATGTCTGTGGTTTTGATTTTAGCTACTAGTATCAGAAAGCTGCGTGTTCAATGCACGTCGGGGTCACACAACTGTGGAGGAAGGAAGGTAGAATACCTCCATCGAATAAGTGAAGTTTCTCGACATACTCGATTGGCCGGCCGGCCTCAATGAAGATTGTCGGAAAGTTGTATATGTGCTCTGTAGCGAAAAAATTTCGCTTGCGCGATTCAGAGCGAGGTGTCGTACAGTATACCTAATGAAGTTTTTCACCTTTTTATTTTACTGCAAATACAAAATAAAAATTAAACAATGGTAATGTAAATTCTAAACAAACTACTACCAAAATACAATTAGAACAAAAATCATTTGACTGGTTGATTTCACCCAGAGGCCAGAGGCGGCTCGTGACAAAATTGTATGGGTGTTCACTTGAAATAAAACAACGAAAATACAATAGCGTTAGCGGGATAATTTATTACAAAAAAAAAAATGAGCACCACATTTTATAAATGTCTATAACACTAAAAATTACAAAGTACAGGCTACTTCAAAACGAATTCAATGATTATCAATAATTAGTAAATCACCGAATTTGCATTCGCGAGCGTAGGTATCCATAGTGTTTGTTTATAATATAGGAGTGGCAACGTCGCGCGCAATTGCTGCTGTCATGCGATGCGGCAACGTTGCGTGAGACTCAAAACGCTACCTGCTACGGTTTATTATGAACGATTGTTATAAAAATAAAAGTTATACATATTTTTTGGCGTAAACTATTTTATTCATCATTAATTTTGGAAAATAAATAATGTCAAAATTGATTACAATAAAACGCAGTTTTATTTTATTACATTACACTATTGTATTTTTTTTATCAAAACATGTATGTATTTGAGTAGTTAGTAGCATAATTATAATATTCTGAATTTCTGATCCATGCCTATTCACTCAAAACTAATAACACTAATGATTTGTAACAGTAAATTATTTCAATAGGTATTTGAACATTTCATAACCAACAAGTAAGAATAATTCGTATACAAGATACAATAACAAATCTAATACACTATTTATTATTTTATTACTAGCGACCCGCCCCGGCTTCGCACGGGTGCAATGGCGGCCGGCCGGTACCGCCGCAAACGCTACGTCCCGTAATTTTTAAATCTGTAATATCTTCGAAAATATTCACTTAAATCATACGGTGTAAAGGGCCATAAAGATCTATATTAAATGAACAATGTATTCAAGGTATTTAATTGGTTAAGGATTAATGTTGTATTGGTTAAAATCGCTTCGAAAATTAACCATTATTTGTCGTAAAAAGTAAATGACAAAAAAAAGTTATTTTGGGTTATCCATAAGAGATAGACATATACCATCGCGGACTTTTCTGTAGACCTTTTCAATGTGTACAATACTTAGTACATTATTTTGATAAAACTCGTAGGGTTCAGCCTGCGTTTGCAATGTAAGCGGAAAAAATGTAATTATTTACGACATCACATTAGAAACCTCAAAAATAACAGTACTTCTCCACTATTTAATGGATGTTATTATACATATAAACCTTCCTCTTGAATCACTCTATCTATTAAAAAAAACCGCATCAAAATCCGTTGCGTAGTTTCAAAGATTTAAGCGTACAAAGGGACATAGGGACATAGGGACATAGGGACAGAGAAAGCGACTTTGTTTTATACTATGTAGTGATTTATTATGTGAAAATAACCAGGAAGGTGAAAAACATATTTACGAAAACAAAGTAACATATGGTTTTGCTATTAGCTATCAGGAGAAATTGCTTGTTCAAATAACGTCGGAGTTACAACTGTGGAAGAAGGAAGGTGGAATTCCTCCATCGATAAACAAGTCTACTCGACTGGCCGGCCGTTGAAGCCCTAATGAAAGATATCGAAAAGTTGTATATGTGTTTTGTAGCGAAAAAATTTCGCTTGCGCGATTCAGAGCGAGCTGTCGCTACAGTAATTATATTTAAATTTTATCTTTTTATTCCTGGTAGAACTGGCCGACGAATAAAAAAATCGTATTAGAATAAATTACAATAAATTACGGAACAAAAGAAGGATTGTAACTGAATTAGGTAATTAGGTATGTTTGTTTCTGGGTGCACCGTTTTCGACGACGCGACGCGCGACGTAAACGGAGTAGGTACCTAATTTGCTAAAACAAACTAAGTAATAAAATTGTGTGTCTGTCTGAAAATTCGCTAAAGCATATTTTACCAATGTTTGCAAGTTTGTGATTACTTTGATAGTTTACCGATTTATAATAATTGTATACTTATATCATTGTTTAAAAATATTCAAACACAATATGATATAGGTAGGTACTGATTTATCACTGGTTTCAGTGATGAACTGATGAGTCAATGTTAGCCACAATACTAATCACTTTCGTCATACATGTGTATGATTGAATATTGATGTGATTTGCAATGTGGTGAAATTTCATAAAAATTACGGGCCAATTTTTTGTTTTGAATCCCACCGAAAATACATATATATTACTACATAATTGCGTTATTAGAATAATTAATTACTATACCCACGATCAATTATTACAATTTACAATATAGTCTCAAATGCATACTAGAGAAATATTGCAATTTGAATCAATTAAAATGCATAGCATACAAAAATAAATTCACAACACAAGAAATTCCGCGCGCAAATCATAGCGCGTGTCAATGAAATCAAGAATGTAATTTTATATCAAGCCGACGACGACGCCGAACTAAAGTACCTACAGTACCATTGACCTTCAGTGTACAATACAGTCTACAGACCTACGACGGACGACCAAACAACAATAATGAGTAATAAATTGTTTACAAAAAAAAAAAACATAGTTTCTAAGGTCATTTTATTGTTATTTTTTTTGAACGATTGGAAATGAAATTACTCAATTATTACACATAGAACTTTGATTTATTAGAATTATAAGATAACGAACGCGAATGCACGACATCTAGCGCGTCAATGTTTAAACATCGCCTTTCGTTTGCTTGGCAAAAGTCACGCACACTACTGTAGAAGTGTCAAATTTTGCCGGTATTTCACTGTTGTTTTTCTAAGTAAATAATGTAAGTTATTGATTAAAAAGGTCGATCGCGGACACATTTCATTGTAGAGAAGTGATAAAATGATTAGTTTTAAAGAAAGAGTGTCTGTGTTAAGTGTTTAGTCGTGATCAAAAATGTATGGAGGGACGGGCGGAACATTCACCTTAAGTATATTATTATCTACCTCTACAATCTACAGTTTATAATACAATAAATCAATTTTGGATGAAATTTTACAGTAAAATAGGTTAGAATAACATATTTGAATTTGAAATTCTTGATTTTTCCCACGGGTAAAATTGCGCGGCACAGTTAGTCTATAATCTATATTACCTAAGATTCCAATTAAAACTTACCTTTCTTTTTAACCTTCATTTTCTTCTGCACTTTTTTCTTCGTCCCTGACTTACTGGTTTTCGTCTTTCGCGCCATTTTCTTAGGTCTCTTTATCGGTTTATCGGAATTTGACGACGAATCGGTAAAGTTGGCATCATCATTGTAGTCTGCGTCGTTATAGTCATCGTCGAGGGAATCGTTAATTTTGGCTATGTCGTTGTTTTCCAGTTTCGCTTTGTCTTCGTCTTCTTTCTTTGGCGGTTTCACTTCTGCAATTTTAAAAACGTTTGGCGTAAGATTTAGTTTATTACTAGCTTTTCCGGGAAACTTTTTTCTGCCTAAGGCCCGGCGCAGATATAGCGAAGCGCAGCGCAGCGCATTTTTCATTGTCAAACTATTTTCGACATTTTTTTCATTGAAATAAAATTCTAAATCAAATAACAACAATTTATTTCGGGGAGCATCGAAGCGTCACACGCGAAAGGTAGCGCGCTGCGCTTTTTTGAACGTTATTTTAATGAGGACAATGTCGATAATAGTTTGACAATGAAAGGACTTTTCCACCAATAACGTGCGAGGATTTGTAGCGAGGAATGTGTTTGTAACAACCAATCATATCGCTTCATTTAGTTTGAAGTTTGAAGCGTTTAAGTTTTAAGCGATACTATTGGATTACAAACACATTCCTCGCTACATATACTCGCACATTATTGGTGGAAAAGCACCCTTACTCTAATCATTTACGGAAATAAAGAATAGATGTTATTCGATTCTCAGACCTGCACATACACACAAAACTTCATGAGAATCGGTCAAACCGTTTCAGAGGTGTTTAACTGCAAACACAACGACAGGTGAATCTATACTAATATTATCTATAATCTATATCTATACTAATATTATAAAGCTGAAGAGTTTGTTTGAACGCACTAATCTCAGGAAATACTGGTCCGATTTGAAAAATTCTTTCAGTTTTAGATAGCCCATTCATCGAGGAAGGCTATAGGCTATATATCATCACGCTAAGACCGACAGGAGCGGAGCCACGCGGGTGAAACCGCAAAGCCCAGCTAGTTAAAATTAATAACATTTCTCATCCCTGTCAAGTCAATATCTAATTTTTTATTGAGCAAAACCTATACATTTACAAAATTCCTTTCATTTAAAATCATACTAAGGCTGGCTGCTCAAGTACCTGCCGCAGGGGCAATATTGGAACAATCTCGGTTGGTTGGCGTTCGGAGCAATTTCAGATGTTCCTTTCCCCTGCTTTCCTATACACAAAACAATAATTAAGGAGCCAATTAAGGGTTCAATTCCAATATTGCCCCTGCTGCAGGTACGTGAGGTATAGTACTTTAATATCAGTTTAAAGTTTTTTGATATCTGCAATAGTTACGGAATAATCGCCTGCGCACACTTAACGATCACACCCGGTATAGTGAAAGTTCCTATCAAAAAGCTACATTACTTAGCTAAGCTACTTAAATCAAATCAAATCAGTTTATTTGCATGCATATGGTCATACAAAGGTGTTAATATACAACATTTATACACATATACTGCCATTGTAAATGGCGTGCAAAATTTTTTTTAAAGTACAATTTAAATTATCAATGATATCTTTACACATTAATACATTCAATCAACAAAAAAAAAGACAATAAATTACAAAATACATACAAAATTACAATTAAATTATATTAAAACTCATACATTAATGTCATTATCATTCAAGTATTCCTTAACACTATAATAATTTTTAGCTTGTAGCAGTCTATATACTTTATTTTTAAAAATATTCGATGTCAATTCCCTAATTCTTATTGGTAGGTGATTAAAAATAGTGATTGCCATGCAATACGCATTGTTTCTGTATAGCGCAAGGCGGATTTTAGGTAAGCGCAATCTTTCTCTATGTCGTGTGCTATTTGTTTTGTCATATTTATCAAAGAAGCTAATATTTTTTTTAACGAATAAACATATTTCTAAAATGTACAGACATGGCAAAGGCAAGATTTTTAATTTTTTAAATAGTGGCTTACAGCTATCCATAAAATGGACTCCACACATTGCTCTAATACATTTTTTTTGTATTTTAAATATTGATTGTATTGCTACAGAGTTACCCCATATTATTATACCGTATCTAAGTACCGATGATACGTATGCGTGATAAGCGATCTTGGCGACATCTAAATTAATTGTCTGTTTCAACTTTCTTAACACATACACAAAACGATCTAACTTATTTATAATTTTTGCAATGTGTGGTTTCCAGTTACAGAATTTGTCTAGTGTTATACCCAAAAATACACATTCATTAACAGTAGTCATTTGATTATTTTTGTAATTTATGTCAAGTTGTGAGTTTGTATTGTATGATTGGAAATTAATTATATTTGTTTTAGTCATATTAATTTGGAGATTATTTAGTTTTAACCATTTTATAGCGTCGTCTAGAGCTTTAATTGTATCCCTTTCTAAGTCTTCCTTATTTTTACTTTTTATTATAAGCGTAGTGTCGTCTGCGAAAAGTATACTGTCTACGTTTAGGGCTCTTTCAATTTATGCGTTTCGTATCGGACCGCTGCCGCACGTTTTCCGTGCCGCTAGTTATAACCCGCTGCCGTGCCGTTGCATTACGGTAGCAGTCCGTTACCAAACGCTTAAATTGAAAGCGTATCTGACTGCCGTGCGTTTGTATGCTAGTGCTGTTTTAAATTTATACTTAGTTTGGTTTTTAAGTTGGCAACTCTGTTAGTCAATTTCAATTTCAACTGCCCGTCCGTATTATTACCACGACTGACTTATACATTATAACCTCAAAACGCGCGTATTTCTGTACTTGAGTACCCGTAGAAATGTAAGATGTTTGAATTAGATTAGACCAAAAAATTAATTTTTAGAGCACGAATATTCTCTGTCAAATCATACCAATATATCGATATTTTTTAATAAAAATATCAATATCGATATTGATATTTTCAAAAAACATCGATACGATATATATCGATACTTTATTGCATTTCCGACATCCCTATGGGACTTGCGACGTTGCCGTCCTGCTGTCGAGCGTTCGCGGTACGGACGCCGCACTGTTGCCGCACCGTGCATTTTGTATGAAAACAAACGACCGGCCGTGCGCCGTACGACAAACGCACCGCTTCGGCACTGTAGCGGTCCGATACGAAACGCATAAATTGAAAGAGCCCTTATTGCGTCTGGTAGGTCGTTAATGTATACCAAAAATAGGAGGGGGGCTAATATGCTGCCTTGTGGTGTACCATAATTGTTGCATGTATATGTAGACCTGTATGATTTTTGGTGGGATTTAATGGTTTTAGTGATTTCCACGCACTGTTGTCTATTTTCTAGATAGCTTTTAATCCAATTATAGGCGTTACCTCTTATTCCATAGCATGACAACTTAGACAGCAGTGTTTTGTGACAGACAAAATCAAAAGCTTTTGTCATGTCCAGGAATACACAACTAATGAGTTTTTTATTATTAAGGCATTCTGTAATTTGTTTTATTAATGAAAAGCATGCTACGGTGGTGGAGCTATCTTTTTTAAATCCGAATTGTTCTTTTTTAAGAATATTGCAAGATGTAAAGAAATTCTCAATTTTCTGAAACATAACTTTCTCAAAGACTTTTGATAAAATGGGAATAAGAGTAATTGGTCGGTAGTTGCTCATTTCTGTTTTTAATCCTTTTTTGTAGAGTGGCTTTACAATTGAGAATTTTAATTTATTGGGAAATATTCCTTCAGTCAGCGATAGGTTAATTATGTATGTTAGAGGGGTAATTAGGTAAATTGCACACAATTTTAAAACTTTAGTATCTATGTTATCATAACCAACGGAGTTAGTGTTTTTTAACGTCATTAATATTTTATAAATGTCTTCTTCGTTTACCGGTGACAGAAAGATGCTTTTAGAATTTTGAGGGAGATTAGGGTAAGAGTTATCATTGGTTTTGTTTGTAATTTTTGATTGTGATGATAATGACGTAAAGTAGTTGTTAAATAGATCGCATATTTCGTTTGGTTTATCATACATTTTGATATCAACGTGAATCTTATCAATTTCGGTCTTAAATATATTGTTATTCGTATGTCCATTAATTATAGTCCACGCAGCTTTACTTTTATTTTTAGCATTAAGAATATGTCGTTGATTATTTATTTGTTGTTGTTGTTAATACATTTTTTGAGTATATAATTATATCTATCGTAAATATATTTGTTATGTTTTTTATTATGTTTACATCAATACTAATATTATAAATGCAAAAGTAACTCTGTCTGTCTGTCTGTTACTCAATCACGCCTAAACTACTGAACCAATTTGCATGAAATTTGGTATGGAGATATTTTGATACCCGAGAAAGGATATAGGCTACTTTTTATTGCGAAATATGTACCACGGGCAAAGCCGGGGCGGACCGCTAGTTGGTGATATTTTAAATATAGAATCCTTTTTACCTTCTGGTGTATCACTTGACAAAGGCGGTAACCGTATGATATCCTGTTCAACATCTGAATTGTGCTCGCTGCAGTCGTCCTTTGGCTCCGTTTTCAGCTCAAACTCCACGGCACCGTCGGTTTTCTTCAATTCTAAAAGGACAAGGAAATTATAAAGCTGATGAAGAGTTTGTTTGTTTGTTTGAACGCGCTAATCTCAGGAGCTACTGGTCTGATTTGAAAAATTATTTCGGTGTTAGATAGCCCATTTATCGAGGAAGGCTATATATTACCACGCTAAGACCTACAGGAGCGGGGCACTGAGGACAAAACCGCGGGGCACAGCTAGTTGCATGTACGTGATACGTCACGACTCTCGACTTAACTTGACCAAACTCTCTTAATGATACTATAAGAAATTACACGCGAATCCGGGTTAAATATTAGTTTGAATGTAATAAGAATGTACTGCGATTCTACACAGCTACCTAATTGATGTAGGTAGTTGATAACAAATCGCAGCAATTCAACGACTATTAGCAAAGTGAAGGTAGTTGAGTCGAACGTCGTATAAACAACGTCCGAGCCCCTAGGCACGATTCGTACGAATGCGCCACGAGACAGAGGAAAGCGGCTTTTTATAGTATTCGACCGCTAAGCATGTTCAGACATGAAATAATGACAACTACATTGACAACTATTCATCCACAAAAATATTAAATCAAAAGTTACTTCTAACACGGCCATACTGACAATCGTACGTCCTCGTACGCCTTTTCTCCTATTACAACACTACGGTAGTTCATCTCGGGATTTCAAAAACACACTGCCTCGGCCACACTGACCTTACAGAACACCAATCACTCCACATGACACAGGCACTCAGTTCGCGTATCATGGGAACAACACCAACTCAATTGTGAGATAGGCATCGACGATCGCTTATCACAAAGAGACACAACTACCCTGGACCGCAGCCCAGATAGCACACACAATTCCTTCGATGAACTACATTCCCATTACAATAATCCACGTAACAAACTTTTACTTTACACAACGCACAAAAAAAACACAAACGCCAGTATGCCGTTACAAAACTACGTAAACTTAAAGACATTTAAAAAGAGTGAGCTTGAATTCTATCCCGCTTCTGATATAAGAAATTACACGCGAAGCCGGGTTAAATATTAGTTTGAATGTAATAAGAATGTACTGCGATTCTACACAGCTACCTAATTGATGTAGGTAGTTGATAACAAATCGCAGCAATTCAACGACAATTAGCAAAGTGAAGGTAGTTGAGTCGAACGTCGTATTAACAACGTCCGAGCCCCTAGGCACGATTCGTACGAATGCGCCACGAGACAGAGGAAAGCGGCTTTTTATAGTATTCGACCGCTAAGCATGTTCAGACATGAAATAATGACAACTACATTGACAACTATTCATCCACAAAAATATTAAATCAAAAGTTACTTCTAACAATACAATTTTCATTATATTTTATCAGTTTTCTTCACTTTATTAGAAAAAAAAAATAGGTATGTGGGCATATTAAACAACTTTCTTTAAAAGAATACAAAAAATCTCTCCTCTATTACTTTTATAGGTCAATTTCAACAAACATATAATTTCACCTTTCTGGGCATGGCATTACGGAATACCTTTAATTTTTCATTGATTTTTAGAAATGTGATGCAAAACAAAATGTCCTTAGATTTTGTTGATATGCTGCCTTCTTTTGAATTGTAGCTCAATTGATCATGCTTTGGTGCTCAGACGTTGTTTATACAACAATTGACCCAACTACCCTCACTTTGTTAATAGTCGTAATTTTTACACTTCATCAACTATTACTAGGCAGTTGTGTAGAATCGCAGTACACTCTTATTACATTCAAACTAACATCATCAACCCAGCCCCCTATTACATATTTAAAAATACAGTAGACCCGCGTTATTCCGTCCCCTGGCCTTTCCGTCGCCCCCTGTAATCAGACAAGTCTAAAATTACTGATTACCTATTTAGAAATTAAAGGGGGAACAGGTCAGACACAAGGAGCTCTCCCCGTGACCATGCTCGCTGTAAAGTGTTCAAAACGTCCAGAAAATAATATAATGAATAAATCGCGTTTCAAATCCGTTAAAAAATCTTTAATTTCTAAATGTATAATACTAGCGTAAAATCAATCACTAGAAAATACGATGATTACCTATTTTTTGACAATTTTCGCCACGATCATGGATTTAAATCATCCATTCCATCCGTTTGATTGTACAAC
The DNA here is from genome assembly GCA_029959065.1 of Colias behrii. Classification (NCBI taxonomy): domain Eukaryota; kingdom Metazoa; phylum Arthropoda; class Insecta; order Lepidoptera; family Pieridae; genus Colias; species Colias behrii. Next base: position 1,134,663 of record JARWMC010000022.1, read on the forward strand.
CTGTACAAAAAAACGTGCCACCGCTATGCTTTACTATTACTTGAAGATATTGATTTATTTCCAACATACGCAATGAATCATGATTTGTACCTACTTCTGAAATAGAACTATTTATAACATCTTATCTAATCAGATGGAGCGATGAGATTGTAACCATCGGAACACATAATTGGCCAAATCTTGCAAAAAACCGCATTAAATGGCAAACTTTAGAGGAGGCCTTAAATATTAAATTATAATATTATCCATAACCTTTCTATGTATCGAATACTATTGGAATTAATCTTTTTTATTTATTTATCAAGACCTTAACCATCCAGACTACGAGGGGATCTCTAGACAGCACCCTATAATCCGACACGGCCCTGCAAAACAATTGTCGGGATACCGCGATTCTACTGTACATCATAGTGAAGTCCCATGTCCCCTAGTGGGGTAAGGGGCAGATGCATTATACATCTGTTTCACTGATCGATTTTCTTTAGGGACAAGTAGGTGATCAGCCTTTTGTGTCATACAAAACCGAGACATTTTTTTTCTTCCTCTCCACCGGGAATCGAACCCCTCGGTGCTACGCTCCCGCGTCAACTACTGTACCAAGGAGGCGGTCTGTACATCATACATACAAATATTCCTACCTTCCTTATCCTCCAGTTTAGCACTCAAGAACAGCTCTTCACACTGCAAAACTTGCTGTCTGAATGCGCACGCGTCTCGCAAACGCACCACGCAGGTGGCGCACACACCAGAGTCCTTGTCCTCACCGTCTACATGTGAAAGCTGCAAGATTATTGAAAACTTATTATCATCATCATCTTAAAACAATTATGAGGATTGTTATGTCCACTTAAGTTTTTTTCTATAAAAGATAATCATGAAAATATTTCTATAAAAATCCCCTAGGGCCTAGTAAGAGCCTTTTCTTAAAAATAAATAGAGGCCCTTTTTTGATAAATAAAAATTTGTGTCTTTCTGCTATTACTAATATACTACTTTGTCTGCTATAAAACATGAAATTTTTAACTACAGGAATTTTTAATGGCCTTTCTTATAAATTGGTAAGAAATTTTATAGTTTCTGAACTATGATATATAAAAAAGCTAGATACGTTACCCGCTCTCTATTTTGGCAAGAAAAAACTCAGCTAAGTGCCCGAGTTTCACTTAGTCACGCACCATTCAGCGTCGTGGCTGGACGTTCTTTTTATATTTTAATCGGCAGTTGTTATTACGAAGTACATGAGTGAGACATGTATTATGTCTCGTGCGTGAGAGTGAAAGAGAGAACAACTGTATTGGTGATAATGCGTTAGTAAGTAGGTATGTATTAATTACGCTGTTTTTTAGTGCAATGATGTTGGCGTATGCCGCGTCTACTAGTATAATAGACTCATTGTTTCTGAATGAAAGAAATAATGTATTTCCATCTTATTATTTCTGTATAAAATTAACATTTAGTATTTATCTCAAGTAGACTTAGTTATTCTATATTGTTCTGTTAAAATTAAAAAAATAAATAAATACAAACTTCAGTACACAAAAAATCGTAAACAAATTGATTGTAAATCAAAGTAATTACAATCCCAAATACACTCCTACGTTAAATACTTACTAAAATACCGAAGCAATCCATAACCATATCCGCGTAGATCTCTTTCTTCTCCATCCAAGTATATTCAGCTGTTAATAATCTACATTTTTTAATAGCCCTACAACACCGACAGAGCGCTGGGTCAATTAATGGGCCGTTATTTTTTATTAGCGCCATATTAAACACATTTACTTAGCTAAACAAGGGCACAAGCTTCAACTCAACATTATTTCTTAGATAAATATTATTGCTTTTATCAGTATTGCGCGAAAAAAAGCTTTTAAAATATTTTTTCGAGTCCCCGACTCCCATAAACAAAGCTCGCTTCACTTGACGGACGGGCCATAGATAAACGAATATATTTATCGATAGGGCATAAATCAACAGATAACATAGTAAATTTGTAAAGTTTATCTGTGATCACATGCCATAAAGCATAGGTAATCTGTAATTTTTTGACGTGACAACGTCTTAAATTAGGTTGCGACTGGGAGTCACTTATGAAAAAGTGTAACGCTCGGTAACGTTACGATGAGTCACCGAACGAGAGAGAGGCCCGCGGTCTGCCGCGCGCGCAGCACATAAATATTCTACCGAGAAAAAGACGTTGTCACGTAAAATCTTCGCCCGTAAAACCGACTTTACAGGCAACCATTTTTGACGTGACAACGTCTTAAATTAGGTTGCGACTGGGAGTCACTTATGAAAAAGTGTAACGCTCGGTAACGTTACGATGAGACACCGAACGAGAGAGAGGCCCGCGGTCTGCCGCGCGCGCAGCACATAAATATTCTACCGAGAAAAAGACGTTGTCACGTAAAATCTTCGCCCGTAAAACCGACTTTACAGACAACCATTTTTTTTTTTTATTAATTTTTCGTTGTCACTTGTCAAAATATATTGACATGATTGTTGATTGAAATCACATTGAAATGGTGTTTTTTGAAATATAATTATTTGTTTTTGATTGATTATTGTAGGTAATTATAATACTATTATTTTAAGTAAGCAATGGATAAAGATACAATGAAAAAGTGTAAATGCTGTTTAGAAGAAGACGGGTTATTGAATTTATGGGAAGAATATAAAAGCTATGGAGAGAGTATCATTTATGGAGATATGTTAAAAGAATGTTTCTCTTTACCTGTAAGTATAAAGAATATAGTGTATATATCGATTCTTACTTCGCCAAAATATATAACGACTGATCGGGTCAGGTCTTTAGAAAACTTCTAGAAAAACAAACATTTTCCAGAACTATTCACGACAGAATTTCAGAAATGTATGGCAGGTTATTGAAGTGTATAGATCAACACCCACTTCACGTCAGTTGATTTTCACAGCTCTAACTCATGTCCTAACTTAAATAATAAATAAATAAATAAATAAATCTCTCTATTTGCATAATGTGTGTTCAAAGATAACAAAATTACATTTTAGGTCGAATCAACACATTAGCCATAAATGGCGTGCAAATTATATCAGCTTAGCCATATCAAACACTAGCTGCGCACCGCGGTTTAACCCGCATTGCTCCTCTCTTGTCTTTGCGTGATAATATATATAGCCTCTAACCTTCCTCGATAAATGGGCTATCTAACACCGAAAGAATTTTTCAAATCGGACCAGTAGTTCCTGAGAATAGCATGTTCAAACAAACAAACTCTTCAGCTTTATAATATTAGTAAAGCTAAAAACTACTTACACAATAAATTTCATCCAAATAAGCCCAGTTGATTGGCATTCATCATCATAAGCTTTTTACTTTTTAGATAGAAAAACCTATGAAAAATGAAGAAGAATATATCTGTGAATCCTGCGTGAGTCGTCTCACAGATGCAAGTAATTTTAAGAAGGAGGTACTATCTTCTGATATATTATTGAAGACTTTGAGTAAGGGTGAGTAAAATCTTAGAAAAATATTCATATGGCTAATTCAAATTTCACCAGTCCGCAGTTCACCTGTGTGGCTCCGCTTCCGTTGGTCTTAGCGTGATGATATATAGCCTATAGCCTTCCTCGATAAATGGGCTATCCAACACCGAAAGAATTTTTCAAATTGGACCAGTAGTTCTTGAGATTAGCGTGTTCAAACAAAGAAACAAACTCTTCAGCCTTATAAAATTAGTAAAGATGATTTCCTTTATTCTAATGTAATGACTAAAATGTTAAAATGAATTTACAATTCATTCATCTATTCTATTCAATGATGATGTATATAGTCATAAATACTTAAAAGCAATTTAACTAAATTAATTCACAAAATTAAACCTAACTCATTCCTTTACAGAAATAACAGAACCACAATTGAAACAAGAAACGGAATCAGATGTTGAGATAAAAACGGAATATTTGGACATTGAGTATCTGCTAGATGATGATTGTAAAGACATTTGTGATGCTGTGTTCAGTGATGATGAAGATAATGGTGAGTTAATCACGCTTTGATAAATTTGTTTAAGTAGTATAGGGGTGAAAGGATTTGTTGTTGTCAAGAGATTAAAGGTATATAACTGTAGTTATTTACTGAAATAATTAAACTTATTAGTTTGGCTGGTGTAAAGTTTTAGGGTACAATGTATAAGTTGATAAGTATGCTTGTTTAATATGATAATAGTTTCATATCCATACTAATGTACTTACTTAAATATGAACATGCTAAACAAATTTTTCTAAGTCCTTGCGCCGTCTATCGAAAATTATAAGCAGCAAGTTCTTACCTGTGCTCAATGTTGTGTTTATAAGATTAATTTGCTCAATTTTCGAAATATTACACTTATTTTCTAAATTACTTAATAGTGCATATTACATTCGCGCGAATGGGAATTCGTCTTCCCAATACGATTGTGCGAACAACGTTGTCACTCATATACGAATGTTTCGCCGAATGGTTTAGTCAAGAAGCGAATAGCCAACACTAATGTATAAAAGTTCCATGATGCCATGATATTTATTTTATCTTGCCCTTCTTGAATACCTCACGCAATAAATGACGTATCATGAATTATAATAGAACTTATAAATTACAGTGGAAATGGAAACGAAAAAAGACGCATCCAAAAAGCGATGTACATACATACAAAAAGACTTCGATAATTGTGTAAACGATATTCAGGAAAATGAAGCTATAGTTGATGATACTGCGTCTTTGTATAATATGCCAGTGCATGTTGTGAAGAATGAATTGAAAAGTATGTAGTTTTTAGTAGTTATAGTAGTGGTAGCAGTAGTAGTAAGTAGTAAAAGTAGTATAGTAGTTGCATTGGTTACCAACATTTTTTTTTCGTTACTTGCTTTGAAATTCGAACTTTGTTAACTGTCAGACTTGAATTTTTGGTAATTTTTTTATTGTGCCAGATGGAGGGTAGTTGTAGTATTATTATATTCACGCTCTGCATCATAAATGGCCTTAGATTTTACTTTGAAAGGTGTTCTAGACTCACATTAATTTTGGCGCCCAATTTTAGATTTTCGTAATCTATTTAAAAAAACTCATTATCTATAATTATAAATATTATGTTTAATTTAATACACTGTAATATTTTTTTAAGTGAAAAATAAAACTCAATTATTTTATTTTCAGAAAATTCATATACTGAGTCTAGCGCGAAGAAATCAAGGCGTATATTTTCAGATATGGATGTAGATGGTAAGTGGAATATAAACTAATAATATAATAAAAGAAAATTTGATTGTTTCTCAGTTTGTTGTCTATGTGTTAATCCAATACCCTCATTTTCATTGTAATCGGTTTAGTAGTATTTCGTGAAAGAGTAACAAACATACATACAAAAACATCCATCCACACAAACTTTCGCATTAATAATATATAGTAGGATTCTGCATTAACCAATACGGCAATGAATTTGTTATTTTCATTTTCAGTTAAGCCAATTAAAGACACCAAAACCGCCAAAAAATTGACAAATCGCATCCTCTCCGATCCAATTGGAGAATTGACAGAAGAGCAAACATTCCTAAACTACATGAACACATATTCAAACGCAACACCAGTAAAAGGCTACAACGGCAGAGCGTACGAATGCAACTTTTGCGATAATCAATACGAAAACCCGGCAGATTTGAAAGCACATACAAGGAAAGCGCACAGAAAGTCCAAACTTCAAGCGCTGGACGTTTTGACAGCTGGCGCCAAAATGGACGTCACCGATTTGACATGTCTCATCTGTCATACAGAACTCAACTTGATCACAGATCTCAGCGAACATTTGAAAAAACAACACAAGAAAATGTTCAATGAAACAATAGTGAATTATCTGGTGCCGTTCAAATTTAATACAGATGAATTAAAATGTGCTATTTGTGAAGAAACGTTCCTATATTTTAAACTCGTGTACGAGCACATGAAGAAACATATACGTAATTTTGAGTGTGAAATGTGCGGGCAAGGGTTCATAACGCGGCGGACTTTGAGCGCCCATATCCGTCGTCATGGCAACGGGGAATACACATGCAGTTACTGCTCTAAAGTGTTCTTTACCAAAACTCGAGTGAGAGATCACCAAAACCAAGTGCACTTTAAAGTGAAACGGAACAAGTGTGCGTACTGCGATGAGAAATTTAACGATCTGGCGAAGAAGAAAAAACATGAGTGTGATGTACATGGTGCAAAGAAGCAGACGTTTACATGTCAGGCCTGTGAACGGCAGTTCCAAAGTCAGAAATCGCTTGCCTGTCATATAAAGGAGTATCATTTGATGATAAAAAATCATAAATGTAGTGTATGCGAGCAGAGTTTTGTCACGCCCCTCGCTTTGCGCGAACACATGGTTAAGCACACAAGAGCGAGGGACTTTATATGTAAAGTGTGCAGCAAAGGCTTCAGCAGGCGGTATACATTAGTTGAACACATGCGAATACACATGAACGATAGACGGTTTAAATGTGAATTATGTGATAGTGCGTTTATTCAGAAGTGCAGTTTGAGGAATCATATTGTGTCGAAACATCCCCATGTTGAAGTTTAAATATATCCTGTTCGGTTTATTTGTGTTTTATTTCGAAGCCCCAATGAATATAGTTTTTTGAAGTGAATCTTCAGAGAGTAAAATTTTCAGGTCGCATGGCAATACCGCCACGTCATAGATAAGGCGACGATTTTGGTATCTGAATCTTGCCAAAGAAACTTCACTTCTGACACGTGTCCTCTACGAGGCCTGATTTGAAAAATTATTTCACTGTTAAATATGTAGTCCATTTATCAAAGAAGGCTAGAGGCAATATATCATCACGCCAAGACCAATAGGAGCGGAGCAATAGGTGCAATAGCAAGTATAAAATTAGCTACATGGTAACACTTAGTAGTTTGCATATTATATTCAATGGGCTTCATACTTTCGATTGATTGATATTCTAACAGAATTTGTTATTTAATTTCACCCGTTTTTCGGACGAACACGAACATAATGTTCTTCTAAGTGGTCACTGGTCAATATATGAACAATAGTTCGTGACTACTTTCATATACGAATGTTTCGTCAAGTGTGAAGTGACCGCGATTTGCGAACACGAATGTGTAAGTGAACCATCAGAATGTTCGTTTCGTTTAGGGTTGTCGCCATTGTAATAAGTGGTTTAAAATATGATTACATATTGCACGCCTCATAAGCGAAGCGTTGAGGTGGGTACTACTGTCACTTCGCGCAAAACATCTGATTTTTCAATTTTCGTTTTATTTCGAGGAAAAATAAATTAGGTACATTTCGTATGTATTTATTTTGTTCGTGGATTAATTGTTTATGGAATAGAGTATATAATATACTACCTAAAAAAGCTTTTCTTTAAAGTCAAAACTATATCTGTGAACTATATATTACTTGCTCTGTGGTAAAACAATTATTGTTGGTAGGTTGGTAGCAAGAAGCTTATATCTAATACACTGGAGATTTCGGTACGAACATTAACGTGTAACAAGAAAATATTGCCCAGTTGTTGTTTTTTATCACTTTCACGCTTAACTTGGTATTGCCACTGTTAATACGAAGTTTTCCCAAGGCTACTATGTATGCTGTGTAATATTCTCTGCAAAAGGTTAGTTTTTGTACATGAGTTTGTTGATAAATTGCCAACAACGTCATTCAGAAGCATTGTTGGATGAGACAATTATTATTTATGCTAAATAAAATAAGTATCTGAACCAATTATTAAAAAGCGATACTCCCTGATTATGGGTAGTCACCATAATAAAATTGTAGCAACTCTCACTTTGTCAATATGGCATGTGTGTCAAAAAAATTGCGTCGCTTCGAATATTTATGTTAATATTGTTGCTTATTTAATAAATATTTTCCGAATATGCATTGTATTGTGCAAAATTGCAGAAGTGTTTGGACACCAAATTCTGGCATAGAATTTCACAGGCAAGTGTATATTTACGTTATTTACAATATTCCTCAATACTCCTGCATTTACCTGTTTAGAATCATTACAATGGCAAAAATTGTAAAATTTTGCATCATTTTAGTAAGCAGTCATGTTAAATTTGTTATTTTCCTAATACTTTATCATTTTTCAACAAGTTTTCAATAAACAAATTTAACAAGTAAGGTAACCATGATGACGAGTTTTTATGGATAGCGAAGAGAATATAATATTGTAATAACAATATTAAGATGAAATTTAGAACACCATTTTCAAGATTGTTACTAGTAATGAAACAACACACGACATCGGTATTGCACTCACATTTAGTTATAAGATTGTTCGTTTTTACATTGAAATTTATACTTTTTTAACTTACCTCATATTTTTTTGTTTTACGTATTTCAGCTTTCCAAAAAGTAAAATAAAAAGAAATATATGTGCCCATCAAGGGTAAAATTACTGAGGATTACGACCCAGAAAAAATACCTTTTGAAAAATAAACTTTGTAAAGTTAGATGAAATTTGTGCAAGGCTGCTATAAACAGTTTTTCTTTGATGATTTTGGCTTGAAATTGACCCGTCGAAGTAACGCGTTTAAAAAGAAGATCTGAGTAGCTTACAATTTGGTAAACAGCATCTGATGCAAAACACAACTTTCCTCCATTTACAAAGGATGTTAATGCTATATATACCTATAAAGTATGACCAGTAATATTATAATATAAATACTGTTAAAAATACAGTGCAACCTCGATATAACAAATCTGAAGGGAACAAATAAATTTTCGTTATATCAAGTAATTCGTTGAACTGAGGTTCGTTATGTTGAGGTTAGGTTGGTCTAAAATTCGTTATAAAGAGGTCTTTTACGTTTCTGATCCATTTCAACTTGAATCTTTAAAAATAGTGTTTAGCAGCAGTGTTCACATTACTTTCCAATTTAAATTAAACAAAAATGATCGTTTCGTTTTACTAACAAAAGCATGTCGAAACCTGTCGCGACATGAATCACATACTATGAGATTAAGAATCATTACATTGGTTGGAACTTTATATAAAGGTTTTGGGTTGACGAAATTCGTTAATTAGAGGTATTTATACTTTTCTTGATAGTTAAAAATTCGTTATAAAGAGGTTGTTCGCAAAAAATGTTCGTAATGTAAAGGGATATTTTATATTGAATCTTATGGACAATTCAAGGGGATTACGAAAAATTTGTTAAATCGAGGAAATCGTTATATTGAGGTACGTTATATTAAGGTTGCACTGTATATGTCGTTATTATTTATAGACCATTATTTTTAGTTTTTTCTATTTCGAAAAATCCTGAATATACAAACCAGCGTGGTCACTCCACAGAAAGAGACAAAAAACAACACTGGCGTCATTCAAGGTCATATTTTCTTGTTACAAGTTAATGGTCATAGTGCAATCTCCAGTGTATTAAGCGTCTTATTCACGGTCCATCCCCGACGTACGTCAGCTCAAGGCCGCGGTGCTGGATGTATCCTACTGACGATCGTGCGCGCATCAAGCATGGCTAGGGTTGCCAACTTTTATTTGAAGATATAGAGTATATCTGATTTTAAAGGAGGTAAATAAAGAGTAAATAAATATTTTTAAAAATGTATTTTTTTGTACTTTTTGCAGTACCTAACAATTTTTCATTATTTTTAAATGAATTATATGAATCCAAACATTCAAAATCTAAATTTATATATTTCAAGAGTTCATTTTTAATTAATTTTTAATGAAGCTCGGTTTCTCTCTTACCGCCACTTCACATTCATGACCGAAAAGACTCTTTCAGTAAATGCTGAAGTGGCGGGAACAGAGAGTATATAGATAATCATTTTTTTAAACAAACAAATTCGTCAAGACATTTTTTTTAAATAAATTGCCATTTTTCTGCAGTGGACTTTTGCATAAAATCTGTGTTATTCAACAATTCGCCTTGGAGTTCTTTTAAAATAATAACTTCTGAATATAAACTGTCCATGTGTACAAGGTTGATCCAAAAGTAATGATAATTGGGATTTCCTGTGTACATAAAAATATAAAATAACCGTTTCTTGCTTGCTCATGTACTCAATAAGTTATCACAAAAAAATCATATCAATAGGCCACGTTTCCAAGTATTTACATTAATTTCTGTTGGCAACACTGATCTGCTGTACGTCCGCGCTATTCACTGTCCATCTGCACGACGTTCGCGGTGGTGGGGGTGCTCGCTGGATGAAAAATTGGTCGTGCACATCCAGCAAGATAATAATAATAATAGGCATGACGAAAGATTTTGAAAACCTCTTCCATAATGTGTGTATACGTTTATTAAACAAGAAAAACCCTATATTTCGCTAATATACTTAAATTTAACGAAGATAAAAGCCATTTTTCAAAAAATATTTATTAACTGTGCCAAAACAGCTCACAGGTGTCATGGCGTAGGCGTGACGTCACTCTTACGTAAATACGTAATTATCTGTATGCATAGCGAAGCAAAATTTTACAAATATTTAATTATTAAGTGTTATAGAATCTAATTTCAAAGTTTATAAGTGGTGTGCAGTATTGCAATGTGAATCTACATAAAAATAATACCCAAAAAAGTGTTAGTAATTGTTTAAAGCGAGAAAATAATATGAAATGATTGTATAAATTTGACGCAGAGAAACCCGAACCACATATTCGTGAATTCGCAATTATATTTCTGTTCTGAGTCGATAAAGCATACGTGAAAAAATAGAAAATAAATAAAAATGCGTATTCTCAACATATTCATAACAACAAAATACACCTGACGTGAAGTTGTTTACATAGACGTGACGTCACGCGTGTTTCCGTCAAAATGGCCGACTGCAGAATTTCAATGTTTTATTTTATTGATAATCTCATTAATCTTAATGTTTTTAATATTTCTAAGTCACTATTTTTAATTTATTTATTATACATTTTCCCTTAAAAACACTAATTCGGTAATTTATGGATACTGTCGTCATGCCTATTATTGACGTACGTCAACACTATTCACTGTCGTTTTGCGTCGTGCATCGTGTATGACCTTGGCGGGACGTATGTCAAGATGGACCGTGAATACGACGCTTTAGATATAAGCTTCTTGGTTGGTAGCGTAGACAGAGAATCCAATAGACACCGGCAATGCGTGTCGCAGAAAGAGATAAAAAAGAATACGTCACAATATTTAGGGTTACCGTGTGAGGGAAAATTTACCCCACAATTTGTAAGATACAAATCTCTCAATATTACATTCAAAAGATATAACGAATTTTTAAAAGTGTCAATTTACAGAAAATAGTAGGTATACTGTTTAATACAATGAGGAGGCGTAGTGCGGGACGGGGTGAAGGTGAGGAGGTTTGAAAAATTATTTCAGTGTTAGATAGCCCATTGATCGAGGAAGGCTATAGTAGGCTATATTGTACCATAACACTTAGACCAACAGGAGTGGAGCCACGTGGGTGAAACCGCGGAGCGCAGCTAGTATATAATAAACATATTACTTTTAGAAGGGTAATACATATTATGTATATACACATAGGTACCTATATATTATATAATATGTATATATCATTATCATTATCATATGAAAATGTGTATGTAATGATAATGTAGATGAAAACTCGATTGTTTATTATTTTTTATAAAATAAAATAAAAAATAAATAAAATAATGTTTATTTTCGTAAGTATTAACAGATACACACGTTAATTATATTGACCGACCCGCGAAGGCGCAAAAAAAAACGAAATTTACTCAATAATAATTTATTGTAATAAAAAAATTACATTTAAATTATCTCTAACTTAATTAACTACGTCCCTCCGGTTCAATGTTGGAACCAAGAGTGTCCATTGTCTTCGGCGGGGCAGCGTCGCGGTGGTGGTGATTGCCGTAATACTTTCTAACCTTCGGTTTTGGTTTCCAATCTGTTCGTCCTGTAGCTACAATCCAAATTTGTCGTAAATTATCCGGTTCAGGAAAACTGGAACAAGCCATTGAATATTTCAGATATTTAATTAAATACACACTGCAGAATATATATATTATTATTTCCCATAATAGTGGGTAACAATTTGTAGAAAAGTTGGCAACACAAAATTTTTTAGGTTAAAATTTATACCTAATTGTTATTTTTGTGGTTTTTAAACAATGTATTCAAGTCAACAGCACGTGATACACAATATATTAACACGCTAAAATATCATGAAGGCCTATAAACTGATAAAGAGTTGTATACTTACGAGTGAAAAGACAATCCAGGCATTTTCGTTCCACTATCACTTTTACACCCTTTAACGCTACACCGCACCATGGTATTATTTTATAAGGTATTAACAGTAAGGCGTACTGTCCACGTAAACCGCACGTCATACGCACGCTATCGTCAATTGCCGATTGCTTGCATCTTGCGTAGAAACAATCAAATCTGTGTCCACGGAGCGGCAACGTCGCGTCCGCCTTTCGTCTTGCGTTCGTCATGCGGTGCGCGTGGCAGCATGTAGAGCAGGCTCCAAGGAGATGTTCGTTTGCAAAAATAGCGGACCTAAATCTGACTTCTGATATATATTGTATAGATTCCAGACATCCTATAGACAGAGGTTGCCAACCAGTTTTGTGGTCCCCCTCCCCCCACCCCGGTTATTAAATATGTCATACAAAGAAAAAAATAAAAATTTCCAAAACATGCCGTGTGGGGTATCAAATGAAAGAACTTATTGAGTAGATCACGAATATATAGCATACTGTAACATTTCTTACACTTTCTCTAAGATTTTTTAGAAAATTTACGAAAATGCTCCATTTTTGAGTTAACTTTAAACCACTATAGATTGAAAACTCATGAATATATTTTTTAAATTATTATTTTAAATAATTAACAATAGTCCATTGTTTACGATTCAATAGTTCGTAATATAATATAAGTGAGCTATATGTATGTTTTAAATTGCAAGGCGCAACTTTCACTGAAGTTACCGATTTGAAATCTAATCACACAGAGGCTGATTCAAGAATGTTCTGCCATATTTTTCATTCTGTCAAACACAACGACAGTGCAGAGATAATTATTCTAAGCCCTGACACCGATATTTTTGTATTAGGCCTTTATTTCTGGCATAAACTTGAAAATATACTCGCCATCTTTGAATGCTCCCCCCACTCCCCCATGCAACTATTTCACTGTACGAACTATTGCATCGTAAACAATGGACTATTGTAAATTATTTAAAATAATAATTTAAAAAATATATTCATGAGTTTTCAATCTATAGTGGTTTAAAGTTAACTCAAAAATGGAGCATTTTCGTAAATTTTCTAAAAAATCTTAGAGAAAGTGTAAGAAATGTTACAGTATGCTATATATTCGTGATCTACTCAATAAGCTCTTTCATTTGATACCCCACACGGCATGTTTTGGAAATTTTTATTTTTTTCTTTGTATGCCATATTTAATTACCGGGGTGGGGGGAGGGGGACCACAAAACTGGTTGGCAACATCTGTCTATAGGATGTCTGGGATCTATACAATATAAATCAGAAGTCAGATTTAGGTCCGCTATTTTTGCAAACGAAACTCCACTGAGAGTCCGGTCTAATGTCACTACTCGACCGACTTGTAAGACGCAAACACCTGTTGTTTTGCTTTGTTGTTTTACAAAATGGCGGGCTCGGCAGTGAATTTCGTTCATATTATTGAACAATATCCTTGTTTATACAATAATAAATTACCAGAATACTCTAGAAAAGATATTACGGATAGAGCTTGGAGTGAAATTGCACAAAAAACAAACGCTTCCGGTAAGTAATAATATATATTTATTCAATTACACAGTGATTCCACTGCCAAGGCAGTGCACAGTCAGGTTTCAAAAAATAATTTGATAAATAGTTACGTAAACCATTTGGTGTATTTACAAAAGTCATATTAGGTATTAAAATCGGTTGTCTTTGTGATGTCGATTCATTGAATGTACTGATTTGGTACTGCACTCCTTCATGTTTACGTATGTAGTTATGTAAAATACATATGCATTTTATTGTAGAAATTATAGTGGAGTATTTGCGACATGTAATAGACTTCAAAAGAATTTGAAATTTTTGTGACATCATTCCGAAAACACATTCAATTGTTTTTCGTCCACGACTCAATCTGTAGTTAAATATTCTTTTAACGTTGTCCAAGTTTCGCACTGAATATGGCCTCATTAAATATTTTTTCAAGGGGAATGCGTTGTCCCCAACAAAGTAATATGGAAATATATTTCCAGTTTCTCCATCGTTTGGTAAAGGTGATCCTAATTGAGGAATATTTAAACCATCTCTTTCTAGCCACCTTCCCAAAGCCGATGCCTGGAACACACCACCGTCACTATTTCTTCCAGCAAATCCACATTCTATAGCCGTAAAATAACCATCTGCGTCACAACATCCCAACAAAATAATGGAATGGTATCCTTTATAGTTATAATTTGCAGATCCTGTATTAGGATATTTTTGAATCCGTATGTGCTTTCCGTCCAGAGATCCCAGACAATTTGGAAGGTTCCATAGTGCGTAGTACCTGGTTGCAATAGCCTTCCATTCATCAGTTGTTGGCACAGGCATGTAGGTGTCTCTGAGTACGCCCCATATAACTTCTGTTGTCTCTGCTACAACTCGAGATATAGTGCATTCTCCTCGAGCAAAGTAAAATTGAAGTGCCCGAAAACTACACCCAGTTGATAGGTATCTGAAAAAAGACATATTGAATTAATTGCACGTTGCATTTCAGTGGCCGATTGTCAAACTAGGTGGAGAAATATAAGGAATGGATTTGTCCGCAGCCTGAAACCAACTCCTAGTGGTTCATCGACAAAGCAAAAGAAATTATACTACCTACATGAAGAACTACAGTTTGTTCTTCCTTTTGTGAAAGCAATTGTTCACACTGATGAACCGGGGAACATACCTGTGCCACCTGAGGTGAACACCGAAAATATTGAATCTAATTCTACAACTGACGAAGTCCCATGTACTCAAGCAACTACGAATACATTGGAAACGCCATCTTCTGGATCCGTCGATTCAAACACATTTAAGAAGCCAAAAATAAGAAAAGTTACCAACGAGGCTGACAAAGCATTTGTCGATTGGATAAAAAAAAAAGAAATTAAGACAGACAGTGCTAGAAAAATGTTTTTACTAAGTTTGTTGCCAGACGTAGAAAATTTATCAGAGGAGCAAATGAGAAAGTTTAGAATCAAGGTTTTATTATTACTCGAAGAAATTCAGTCAGACCAATCACAGCAGCCACAGCAACATGACAACCACTATTATCCAATACAGCAGTCACAACAATACAGGGACACCTATTCACCAATATCTTCTGTAGATTCTATTTCAAATTCATCGCTTCCTCCAGTATCTCCAATTAATTATTCTCGAATAAATGTAAATCTTTCTGAAGACTTATCACAACTGGAGAACTTTGAAAACTTGTAATCGGTACTTTAAAGTACCTACGTTTCTTTTTAATTTTTTTCTAATATTAAAATACATTTTTATTACAATAATTTTTTTTACTAGACAAGTACGTTATGATTATCCTACTAATATTACCAATAAAGGCGAAAGTTTGTAAGTACGGATGGATGGATGTTTGTTACTCTTTCACGTAAAAACTACTGAATGGATTTTAATGAAACTTTACAATAATATAGCTTCTAAATCAGAGTAACACATAGGCTACAATTTATAAAGATATTGTGTGAATTGTCCAAAATATGAAGATGTCAAAAAAGCCCTAATCCTGCGCAGACGAAGTCGCGGGCACCAGCTAGTATTTAAAATATAACTTACCTCAAAGTTATAAGTGTCCTTTCTTCTGGACTGACACATTCTCGCATTGCAGTATTTCGTCTTTGTATATGTGGTGCAACAATAGAGACTAAATTTTGGTACGTATTTTTAGTCATTCGGTAAAATGATTGAAATACAGAATCATCTTCTGATAGCTCTCTGGCAGCAACAAATAATCTACAATTTATATTTCTTTCGATGTATGGATGAAGCCAGTACATTCTTCGCCTGTTTCGTCGTCTTCTAATGAAGTTGTATGCTATAATCACATCCTCATCATCACTTGACATTTTCCCAACGAAAAGACGTGCTTTCGCGATGCTACTTGAAAGAAAACTGAGAAGTTTTGTAGCGTGATTGACGATTGCATGACGATAGCGTGGACATAACAAATATGCAAAATACGCCTGCCGTCATTTGTAGGTTGCATGGATTCGTCATTTGACGCGTCCGTGGACAGTACGCCTAAGTCTAAATCATTCAAAACCAAACATACTATGAATTACGTAACTTAGAGCATGTAAAAACTAAAAACTATATTTTTATGGAAGACTATAGCTAGCTGTCAAACTTTGTTTATCAAAGTAGGTTGCTATTCTTGAAAAAAGTGGCACGCTGCGTGAAACAAAAAATTTTATCGTTCTCTCTCATTTCTTTACACAACACCGGCATAAGTTGCTCTTTTTCTTGTGTGAATGCGACATAAGATATCAGTTTGTCTTTTGGTTTCTCTGTCTACGGTTGGTAAGGTTGGTACTGAGGTTGGTACTCATAGAGTAACTTATATATATCGGTTGGTACTGACAATTGACATATTTTAACACGGTTCCCAACTTAGGGGTTTTCCCCCCAGATTTAGGGGGTAAATAAGTGAGATAGGATTTTTTTAGGGGTCTGAAATTTTTAGGGGTATTTTTAGGGATTTTTTTGATTCTTTAATATTTTTAAATTGACAATTACATCACTAGTTTTAATATTTGTTTCTTGACCTAGCGACTCATAGCATAGCGACATCTAGTGATGTCGAATCATCTTCAGATGAAAACTTAGATCATTAAGTAATGGATGGAGTACGCTGGCAAATGTTCTAACTAAACTTTCTGCTGATTTTGGTGCGGGGAGGGTAACTCACACTATTGAAACACAATCACACATTCACAAAAATAATTTGTGTCACGAAAGTCGTAAAAATTTACGACCTTTTAAGCGACGAGTTTTTAAATTCAAGTCTATCCCTAAGTTCATAAAGATTAAATTTGTATTTCATTCAAAGTTGTCTCGTGGGGAGTGCGGTTCAATATCGCGTTCTAAATTCAACTTTATAACTTAGGTCATAAAGATTAAATTTGTATTTATTTAAAAGATAGTCTCGTAAGGAATGCGGTTCATTATCGCGTTTTAAATTCAACTTTATCTCTTAGTTCATAAAGATTAAATTTGTATATTTTCTTTCCATGATAGTCTCGTGGGGCCGCATCAATGATCGAGTAAACATGACTCGATTATTTGTCTTGATCATATCGCTAAACGATACATCGACGATTATTAGAAATTGCATTTAATTAGAAATGTACGTTAAAAAAATAAAAAAATATACACAAATGAAAGGTTATTCCATCTTTTTAAATATTCGACATGTTTGAATTGCTTCTGCAAGACTTGACAGTGCAAAACGGCATTTTTAGCGGAGCACTCGCAGACGTCCTTTCGATGTTTTACGAATACGCAGAGTGCTTGTAATCGATTACGCAAGTAGTTTTTATGAAAGCATAAGATTTTTCGATTCGAATAATCTTATACCTCGGCAAAAGGGGAAACGCCTGCGAGTGTTATCCATTACCACAGACTAATAATAATATACTACGTCATTACTTAATGATCTAAGGATGAAAACGAAATATTTTATGTCTTAGATAACTTGTAATGAAAATACTTTTGAAACATATTACAGTATATTATTGAAGTGAAACTTCTTTATCGGGATTGGAAAAAAATTTAGTGTAACATTTTTTCGTTACGCGTGACATTTTTCCGTTACGCACCATCTTTTTCTTATCCCTACCACGCGTGATTCGACGTATTTCTGTAAAGTTGCATATAGTAAATTATTTTTTGAAAAATAAGGTCATAAGGAAGTTTCACTTCTTACGTGTGTACACTAGTACACGTACACATTTTTTTTTCTAAATCATTATGAATTTATATTTGTAGGTATATTTTTTTAGGGGGACAACTGAATAATTTAGGCGTTTTTAGGGGTTTTTGACAGAAACTTTAGGGATAAATATTTTTGAGAGTTGGTAACACTGTATTTTAAATGTTTTGACTGGTTTTGACAATATCAAGTTGAATAATGAATTAAAATCACGTTAAATTTAGTGATAATTAAGAATTAAATATCCTCAAAATTCAAATTAAATAAAAAATGAGTGTTACTAAAACCCAGGGGCCCTTATACGATCCCGGGCTCTGTAGATGCTGTGGTAATATAAAAAAATGTCGCATTTTAAACGTTGAATACACGCATCATGGTCAAAAAGAGATTTATTCTGATCTGTTTGTCGATTGTTTTGGTTTACTGGTAAGTCAATTGCGAAAAATTGAATTATAATCTTTACATTTATATTATAATAAAATCGTAGGAAAGTCAAAACTGTAGGTACCTACCTAGAATTTTTTGGAAAGAATACATGTGGCGTGATCTACAATAGATATCGAAGCCAAAAATATCGATTTAAGAATTTTGTCTGTTTGTCTGTATGTATGTCCGGGCTAATCTCAAAGAGTACCTATTGCATGGATTTACTTCAAATTTGGTACAAAGATAGCTAGAGACCTGAGAAAGGACATACAATAGGTTTATCCCAGAAATCCCACGGGAGCGGGAACTATGCGGGTTTTTCTTTGACTACGCGGGCGAAGCTGCTGGTGGAAAGCTAGTCTTAAGTAAATAGCGTAATATATTATGTATAGGTGTCAAGGTTATTCAATGCTTTATCAATATAATTAGCAAAACTGATATATTTCACAAGTTGACAGACATGTCTAACTTAATATTATTTTTACGGTTATAAATACTGCATTTCAACACATTAATTGTTAAAATAAGTAAATCAAGTTTGAAATGTGTAGATTGTACTTAAGTAATTTGAAGTCGAACTTCTAATAGCTTCATTACAATTTCTTCTTTTGTCCAAGTTTAAGTTTACATAATATATATTATCTTAGCATATTATTATTATAATAAGCCCTCTCTATAGATAAAAATAGTTTCCTGATATGTTTAACATATTTTTCAGTTAAAATAAACTAGCTTTCTGCCCGCGGCATTCTCTTACTTAACAAGTTATATAATACTAGCGACCCGCCCCGGCTTCGCACGGGTGCATTGCTGATACTAAATACACTACAGAAAAACTGTGAACGTTGTATATAAAATCATAGCGGCCCGCTCCGGCTTCGCACGGGTATAAAATACCTATATAGCCGGGCGGCCGGCCGGTACCGCCGCAAACGCTACGTCCCGCAATTTTTAAATCTGTAATATCTTCGAAAATATTCACTTAAATCATACGGTGTAAAGGGCCATATAGATCTATATTAAATGAACAATGTATTCAAGGTATTTAATTGGTTAAGGATTAATGCTGTATTGGTTAAAATCGCTTCGAAAATTAGCCATTATTTGTCGTAAAAAGTAAATGACAAAAAAAGTTATTGTGGGTTATCCATAAGAGATAGACATATACCATCGCGGACTTTTCTGTAGACCTTTTCAATGTGTATAATACTTAGTACATTATTTTGATAAAACTCGTAGGGTTCAGCCTGCGTTTGCAATGTAAGCGGAAAAAATGTATTTTTTTACGACATCACATTAGAAACCTCAAAAATAACAGTACTTGTCCACTATTTAATGGATGTTATTATACATATAAACCTTCCTCTTGAATCACCCTATCTATTAAAAAAAACCGCATCAAAATCCGTTGCGTAGTTTCAAAGATTTAAGCGTACAAAGGGACATAGGGACATAGGGACAGAGAAAGCGACTTTGTTTTATACTATGTAGTGATAAAACCTTCCTCTTGAATCACTCTATCTATTAAAAAAAACACATCAAAATCTGTTGTGTAATTTTAAAGATCTAAGCATATACACATATACAGCGGAAAGCAACTCTCTTTTATACTATGTAGTGATAATGTATCCCCAATTTACATTAAAAAGCATTGAATACACTATCAAGGACTTTATTACTAATGCAGGCTACGCACTTTCCTGCAACAGGGACAATATTGGAATTGCACACTTAATTGGCTATAATTTTGATGTGTGTAGGCAAGCAGGGGCAATTTAGAGAACAGCTGAAATTGCACCAACCGTCGTGCAACCGAGATCCCTGCGGCAGGTGTGCGAATAGCCCGCTGTAGTGAAAAAAAAGTGAAATCCCATGTCACCTAGTGGGGTAAGGGGCAGATGCATTATACATCTTTCGACTTTCTTTAGGGACAAGTAGGTGATCAGCCTTCTGTGTCCTGCCAGACCGAGACATTTTTTTTTAAACTAAAGTGAAGCTAGGCCTTATTTTGTCCATTAATTCCAGCTATCTCAACTAGACGGAGAGCCAACAGAACGGCTGATATGCGCAACATGTGTTACAAGACTGCGGGAGGCCAACTGTTTTAGATTACAAGTTCTACAGTGTGAAGAGAAGCTGCTTACCACGAAAGTTAATGGTTTTGACAACGGTATGATTGTGTTTTATGGTAGTGTTGTAGTTTATTATGGATATTTTTAAATGCATTTGAAAGCTGCTTTCATATGAAGTTTAATATCTCTTGGCTATAATTTAAGGCTTAAGTTGAATAAAACAAGGCCCAATATACAAATATTTGGATGTGGACTCTATAAACTAAGGTTTTATAGTAAATTCCGTTTTATTTGTTTCTTATAATAAACTACATGTATAAAAGTGGTTAACAAAACTTAATTTTAAACTAAGTTTTATGGTATGATGCTTATAGGAGCAACATATCAATGTTAATTTCAAAATTGCAGGTTTAAAGTAAATGTATTAAAAACTATTACATTGAATTTATATTTTTGGTTTTATGGCATTCAAATGCTTTATAAATATAAATTTATAACGCGGTGTGTCCCTCCAGACACATAAAACTGAAAGAATAGAATAAATTCGATTGCTCTGGCGGGTCACGAGTGGCTGAGTTGGTCAGGCATCCGCCCCGGAATGGCGCGAAAGGATGCGGGTTCGAGTCCCGCCTCGTGATCGAATTTTTTCTATTCTTTATAAATTTATATTTATAAAGCATTTGAATGCCATAAAACCAAAAATATAAATTCAACAAAAAAGGTCGTGTTCCATCGTTACAATATTGTATTCACTGAAAAGTGCTTCATATTGGTTGAAATGGTTGTTAATCATCTCAATAGATGGCGCGCGGTGTGTCCCTCCAGACACATAAAACTGAAAGAATAGAATAAATTCGATTGCTCTGGCGGGTCACGAGTGGCTGAGTTGGTCAGGCATCCGCCCCGGAATGGCGCGAAAGGATGCGGGTTCGAGTCCCGCCTCGTGATCGAATTTTTTCTATTCTTTATAAATTTATAACTATTACATTGATTTACACTAGCCAATCCAATGAAATCATAATATTTACTAGCTGCGCTTCGTGGTTTCACCCGCGTGGCTCCGCTCGCTCCTGTTGGTCTTAGCGTGATGATATATGGCCTAGAGCCTTCCTTGATAAATGGGCTATCTAACACCAAAAGAATTTTCTAAATCAGACCAGTAGTTCCTGAGATTAGCGCATTCAAACAAATAAACTCTTCAGCTTTATAATATTAGTATAGATTTATTGACCATAGACAAAAATATGACATATTTATATTTTGCATTACAGATGATCAAGGAAAAGAAATAAAATGTGACACAGTTATCAAGGAAGAAGTGAATATATTGATTGAACCAGAATATGATGCAGAGCCCATAGATAACCATTCAGATGGTGAGAAAATATTTATAAGTTATTACATTATTGCATAGTTATCATACATAGTATAAAACAAAGTCGATTTCTCTGTCCCTATGTATGCTTAAATCTTTAAAACTATGAGAAGAAGAGGAAGGTTTATATGTATAATTTATTAGGTTTAAGACACAGCGGGCGAAAGCTTGTAGTAAATATAATTTTATTATTAAAAATATGGATGTTTTGGAATCTATTGAGTAAATAAATTAAAACGCAGACTACATCTTTTTATTTATCACTAGATTTCCGCCAGCGCCTTCGCCCGCATTTACAAAGAAAAGCCTGCATAGTTGCTATTGGTGTGGGATTTCTGGGATAAAAAGTATGTCTTTTTTTGGGTCTTCAGCTAACTACTATACCAAATTTCATTGTATTTGTTTCAGTAGTATTCGCGTGAAACAGTAACAAACATCCATCCATCTTCACAAACTTTCGCATGTATAATATTAGTAGGATTAATTGTATTTTACAAGATTATGAATAGATATTTCTCTTTAACATTACAACTCAACATGCCATGCCGTGCCAAAACACCAATGACCGAGTTGCTTTGTCTTAATAAAAACAAAACATTTTTTTCAAAATTATTAATTAGAAATTAATGTTTTTAACGGATTAAAAACGCGATTTATTCATTATGTTATTTTCCCGACGTTTCGCACACTTTATAGCGAGCGTGGTCACGGGCACTGTATAATACTCGCGTTAATTTCTAAATGTATAATACTCGAGTTAATTTGTAAATGTATAATACTCGCGTTAAATCACTAGAAGATACTTCTTTATTTATTCTTAAACATAAATTTTTTATCTTACAACATTACAGATGAAAAACCACTAATAACAAGGAAAAAGAGGAAACTAAAGAAGCTGCGCAAACGCAAGCGAGAGAAACTAGATGTGACTGAAGAGATGCTAGCCGAGATGCAGCGGATGAGCGAGAAACTAGAGGAGATGCAGTATGTTGGTAAGTGTAAGAGTATTAGCCGCCATATATGGCTATAATTTTTAATGATTATTTAGTGAATAATAAAAATAAAGAGCGTGTGTGCCGAGCACATATTGTGTCAGAAGTGAAACTTCTTTGGCAAAATTCAAAGATACCAAAATCGTCGCCTTACTCCTCAAGAAGTTTCTCTTCAAAAAATAATAAGATAATTAAAGAGAAATAATTTTTGAAAATCGGATAACTAGTTTCGTAGATTGTTTGATACAATCATATAAATATTTTCTACCACAATAATAGTATAGAGTATAGACTATAGATTTTTGTTCACTTTAAAAGAAAAAAATTAATAATCTTTATAATTCTTTAATGGATTTTTGATGGACTACATCTTATATATAAAATTCTCGTGTCACAATGTTAGTCTGCATACTCCTCCGAAACGGGTGGACCGATTCTCATGAAATTTTCTGTGCATATCGGGTAAGTCTGAGAATCGGCCAACATCTATTTTTCATATGTACCACGGGCGAAGCCGGGGCGGACCGCTAGTTTATTATAAAATTGGTCTCATTCTATTGTCGCGCCGGTGCGGGTCGACCTATATTCGGATCATAGACCAGGAATATTATGTTTTCAATTGGACATTATCTAAAACTGTATTAAGTGTATTTAAATCAATGTAGTGATACTGTTATATTATACTAATATTGCGTTTTTGAATTAAATTTAGTTTTTAACTTTTAATTTAAAATGTTTTAAATTTGACATTATTAAAAAATATGTATTATTCAGCTTTATATATGTATTAATCATTATAATATTTGACTAGAGTATCAAACATTATTGTAGCGGTTGTATATTATAATCTTAATTAGTGTAATTTTTTTTTGTATTAATGAATAAATTGTATTGTAAATTTGACCTCCCTATCTCATTGGGTAAACTGTAATGGTAGGAATGGTTTTATATAAATAAATAAATAAATAAATAAATATTTGTTACAGAACCAGCACCACAGAAGCCGGAGAAGAAATCCAGCGAAGACATGAAAGCGTTCGCGAACGTCATAACAATAGTCGAAAATTCGTATGTCTGTCCCTTCGATACATCCTTCAGTGATTATTTCTGTATATACTGTAGATGCGTATTCACAGACCCTACTAAATTAAGGGAACACACACTAACACACGACCCGAACACGTTCAAACAAGTCCTGTCAAACTACACGAACAATAAAAAAATTCAAATTGACATTGACAGGATAGACTGTCGTCTATGCCCGGAAGTGATAAGTGACATTGACGTTTTCAAACGTCACGTGACGTCACACGGGAAGGAAGTGCACAAGGCGCCGAACGATTTTCTAAAATTCAAACTAACTTCGGGAAAGTTGTATTGCTTAGAATGTGGCAACGCTTTTAGTTTTTTTCACGCGCTAAAAAAGCACATGGCGGAACATTTCGGTACTTGCATTTGTGATGTTTGCGGCGCGCATTATTTCGAAGAGCGAATGCTTGTTTTGCATCAAAAATCTCATAAACCGGTGGACGAAGTTTTCAATTGTAAAGAGTGCGGGAAGAATTTTAAATCGAAATACACTAGGTATATACATATCGCGCGGAATCATAAAAAAGAAGCAGCGTATCAGTGTAGTAAATGTGACGAAGTGTTTTTCTCGTATACCCTCCGGTATCGACACATGATAGACTATCATGGGGAAGAGAGATTGTTCAAATGTGATCAATGTGACCGGACATACGATAGTAGGAAGTCGTTACGGGAACATAATAGGCGGTTTCACTTGAAAATACTGAAACATGAGTGTCATTTGTGCGATAAACGGTTTTATTTACCGTCTCGTTTGAAAGAACACTTGGCTAGTCATACTGGGGAAAGGAATTTTCGTTGCGAATTCTGTGGTAAGAGTTATCCGAGATTACGAGGGTTAAAAGTGCACATGCAGTCGCATAATAGTGATAAGAAATTTAAATGTGTTATATGTAACGCGGCCTTTACGCAGAATGTTAATTTAAAAAATCATATCAAGAGGCAACACCAAGGGTTAGATGTCAGTGAGGGTTATCAAGAGTGTAATTAGTTTCTGTTCGAACATGTTTTTGTTTGGAATTCAATTTTGAAGTGAAACTTCTTTAGGCGCGTTGAGAGTAAAATTTTAAGTCGCGTCATGGCAATACTGTCACGTCATGGATGGCGACGATTTTGGTATCTTCGAATCTTGCCAAAGAAGTTTCACTTCTGACACGTGTACTATGCACATACGCTTTTTTTAAGTATCAAATCCTTGCATTCCATGTGGCAATACCATGGAGATATTTTCATGGTACAGTCGATTCTCGATAATTTGAAACTCGAGGGACTCTTAAAATATTACGAATTGTCGAGTGTTTGAAATATCAAATGGTTCGAAATTTGTGAGAGTAAGGGCCTGTTTCACAATCGCTAAGTAAAGTTCTAAGTAAGCTACTTCGAACATAACTGCTCAGTAAACAACTTAATTGCGTTTCACAATCCCACAGTAAGGTTAATCACCACTTTATGTGATCAGTAAATTAATCATCGGATGGACTGACAAGTAGCCGTTTACTGGACAAGTAAATTCGACAAATGTTATAACCTCAAATGCGCTTCGAAATCCGCATTTAATTAAAGTGGTGCCTATCAATTTATTTTCGTTTTAAAATGGATATTTTTGATATTATTGAAGACGAATTCGATGAATTTTTTGATCGGGTGACGGGACCGCGTAGGGAACCATTATTTCGAAATCGTTCAAATAATATGGAAAAATATGACGATACTGATTTCAAGATAAGATTTCGACTCTCTAAAGTAGCTGTGAATTATGTTTTTTCTCTAATACATGACAAAATAACTGCCCCTACGTCGAGGTAAGTTTTTATCTATCTATATTTATTTATACATCTAAACTTCAGTGCTTTGCCTGTGTTATGCACCTACCTTGTCTAATGTATTGTGTCCTTGTTCCAGGAATTATGCAATTACGCCTATGGATCGTCTTTTATTAACATTGAGATATTATGCAACAGGAAGTTTCCTTACCGTAGTAGGTGACTTCACTGGTGTAAGCAAGGCTTCTGCTAGTCGCATTGTTAAGTTAGTTTCATATGCGATTGCGCGACTACGATTACAATTTATAAAATTTCCTACAAACATGAATCACCTGCAGCAAGAGTTTTATGATATCGCAAGATTTCCCAAAGTAATAGCCGCTATTGATTGTACACACATACCTATTAAATCTCCAGGTAAGAATCAATTTTTGTATTTAGTTATAGTTCAAATTACTGTACCTACCTACCAAATTAAAATCTGTTCTGTATGGGTCATACCTATAACACTCAAAGTTCATATTAAATAAGTAGGTACAGATTGAAATTGATGTAATTTAATATATATATATTTTTATTTTTAGGTGGAGAAAATGCAGAAAATTTTAGAAACAGAAAGTCATTTTTTTCTTTTAATGTTCAAGCTCTGGTAACTGCAAAATTGAAAATAATTGACATTGTAGCTAGATGGCCCGGAGCAACCCATGATCAAACTATATTCAATAATTCATTTATAAAGCAACAATTGATGAATAGAGAATTTGGTTCTTGTGTAGTGCTCGGTGATAATGGATACGAAAATAATTCATATCTTCTAACACCCCTCTCAAATCCAAGAACACCTGCAGAGCAACTGTACAATCAATCCCACATAAGAACCAGGAATGTGGTAGAAAGAACATTCGGTGTTTGGAAAAATCGGTTCCCTGTTCTATCCAAAAAAATAATATTGCATGTATCACGAGTTCAGGCTGTGATTGTGGCATGTGCAGTATTACACAATATTGCGATTGATATGGGAGATGAACAATTTGAAGAAAACTGGCCAGAAGAGTCTGACAACGGGGAGGAATATCACAGCAGCACACAGAATACAGAGGATAGTAGTGTACGCAGCAACATAATAAATGACTATTTTGCTTCACTAATACGATGAATAGCAATGTACAAAAATTTATTTGAATTAAAATATTTACAAAATTTTATCTATTTTATTTTGTAACAATTGCCTCTCTAAGGCCCACATTGCTCGTTTGTGCTGTCGTTCTTCTTCTTCAAATAACCACTGTTTCCGTTTGTTCTCTAATTCTTCTTCAAGAAGTTGTTTTTGGATGCCTGCAATTTCCAGTTTGCTTTCTGCCACCTTTTCAAAAGGTCTCTTGGGTTTCTGTTTACCTGGAACAAGTAGTAAATGAATATATTTAGAGCAAGCTGTCGACCACTCACATATAGAAACCTATTTTTGGCTAAAATATATTTGAAAAAAATACAAAAAACTCACACAAAGCAGGATGTTTCTTTGTACGTAAAGATGATGGTTTCCATTGTGACCATTTTGTGACAGATTCAACATTGGCATCATCAGAGTTGTTTAACTTTCTTATTTTTTGCTCGTTTTCACCTGAATCCAAAAAATAAATTTTAAAATTATGTAATAATGAAACAAGGAATAATAATAGTAGGTAATAGAAATAGAAAACACTCACATGAAACATTTGACATTGGTTCTTCATGTATCTGAAGTGTTTCATCAGGCATTTCAATAGTTTCAACAACTACAGGTTCAGATTGGTGAAATTCAGTGAAATTTCTAGAATCTTCATCAATTATATTCGGGTTGGTCATCAGTTGAGGAGATTCTATAAATAAAAATAGTAATTTCCAATTTTAACACTAGTAGGTCAGGTAAACATTCAAGCTATGTAGCCTGGTCGCGGGACTTATCTCATTACCGTGACCCCGGAACATAAAGGGCTATTGAAGGAACACCGTGGATTTTAGTCAGTAGCAGTCTGACAGTCCCTCCCGCCCTGCCCGGGGTGGGAGGACTCATTTGATGATTTTACCACGTTAAAAATGTCCAATGTAGCCTGAGAGGGTCTTTTCTAACTATAATATCTATCACGAACGCTTTCAATTTGACAACCACTGCTTGTTTGCTAAAGCGATTGTGTAAGTATGCTGTAGACAACAAGCAATGCCGGTCAAATTGAAAGCGATCGGGATAGATGTTGGGGTTAGAAAATCACCCCCCTGTAGGTATGAGTTTACTATATGTTTGACATGGGTAAAAAGTATTATTACCTGTTTCTGCTTTTTTGTCAGAGTCAAATACACTGTCCATTCCAACCACTGAAAGTAAAATCATGTCCTTTACTTTTTCTTCGCTCGGTGTCAATATTGGAGCGGTACTTGGACCGCCTCCCGTACGATACGTTTCTGCCCGGATCGCCGCGGATTTCTTTCTCGTATCCCTCTTGATTCCGTCGTATTTGATTTTTAGTGCTTTTGCACTACGAAATCGAACACTACTTATACTGTTAAAATTTGTTTCTATTTTTTGCCAACATTGTTCTTTTTCCGCCCATGTAACGGCATCACTTTTTTTGTTTTCCAGCACGTTTTTATATTTAAGTACAAGTTGAATTAACGAGTCAGTTTCTTCACGCGTAAAATTACTACCTCTTTCCCGTTTTAAAGACATTTTAACAGAATATTTTTCAGATTTTTGGCACGAAACCAACAAAGACAAACAAAATCGTTGAGCATTTAAAACTGACACTGACAATTCGTTGCGTTCCGTTATTACAGAAACATTGATTTTAAAAACATCGTTAAAAAATAAGTCACATTACATTACAATGTACTATTTTTTACATCAATGTACCTTTACATACTTGGTAATTGAACGAAAAATATTTCTAATGATTATTCTGTGTTTATTACACTTTAAAAAAAATCACTTAAATTATGCATGCTTTGAAACGAAACGTTAAACTCTAATGTTGCCAGCAAACTCTTGAGGAAGTATTAATTAGTTACTCTTTACTTTAATTTACCGATTGGATGATTGTGAAACGCAAAAAAGTTAACGAAAGGATTTAACCTCCAAGTAGTTAACTCGTTAAGTAACTACTCAAAGCTTTACTTAATGATTGTGAAACAGGCCCTAAATAAAACAACAACAAGCAACATCTTCACCCACTTAAACAAAGTCAAGAAAACTCACATCGCTGATGTCAATTAATGGTTCTATTGCTGGTTCTTGATCATCCATAAGTATTGGAAGTTTTTTTTGATCTTCTTTGAAGAAACCGGATTTTTTGAAGCAGTTGAGAATCGTTATTATAATTTATTGTCGTGTATATTAGTCGTATAAATTTATAAATATAAATGTATACCCCTAACGATTTGAATGCCATAAGACCAAAAAATATCAATTTCAATCGTTAGGGGTGTTACAGTAAACATTTGAAAAATAGACCAGTTTCATCAGTATTAAAAATGTCTCGGGCATGATAGTTTTCCATCAAGGTCTTCAATTTACCGTGCCAATCTAAGCAAACTGCATCATCAACACTTCTACTTTCCCCACAAACTTTTTTAAACACAACTCCATTTCTTTTTTTGAAATTCGTAAGCCACCCTTGACTTGCCGCAAAGTTTTTGATGCTTAAAATAGACTCAAACTCTTTTGTTTTTTCCTTCAACAAGATTCCGCTAATAGACACTTTTTGTCCTCTACACTGTCTTAGCCAAATGACCAGGCTTTCTTCCAGACGAGGAAATTCACCTTTAGTTCTTTTCCGTACTCCAGCAGTTTGAAAAGCATTAATTTTCTCCTTATGCTTTATTATGGTTGAGAGAGTACTCAGAGGAATCTTAAATTCTTTTGCAACATCACCTTTCTTCTCACTTTCCTCTACTTTTTCGATTAACTTCTTCTTTTCAGCAATCGTCAAACATTTATACTTCCTAGGGCTCATGACTAACAGAAAATTTTAATCTGTATACACAACGAAAGATTAACAGTAACTGAATGATAACACAAACCAATTCGTTAGAGTGCGTGTCAAATAGTCAAACTAATCATAACAAAAACAATACACGTTTGAACTTGTCGCAAAATCGTATTTGTACTAACAATCTTTCCGCCTCTTTCTCTCTGCAACTTTGAATTGTCGAATGTTGAACGCCGATGAGTTCGAATTAACGCAGGTTTGAATTAACGAGAGTCGACTGTATTGCCATAAGAATTATATCAAAGCCAATTGTATTGTATGGAATAATAACCAAAATATACTATTTGAAATATTTGTGGGTAATTTTATGAAATGTTCAACTGACATGACAGTCTGTTTAGAATAGAGATGAAACGGATACCTGGTAACTATTAGATATCTGGCTTATCCAGCGGTTTTAATACTATACGGCCGAATACTGAATAAATAAAATGTTTTTTGAGTGATTACTTTATTTACTAGCGGTCCGCCCCGGCTTCGCCCGTGGTACCTACATGTTTACGTTTTTTTGAAGTACGAGGATGGTTCATAAGAACCATCCTCGTACTTCAAGGAATAGATTCCGCAGCGCACGCGATGACAGAATTTTTATTAAGGAATTTTTTACACCTTGGGTTACATTATTGCATTTTTGGTAAGGATCTCTAATTTTTTTGAAAATGCAATATAGCCTATGTTGCTCAGTGAAGATGCAGCTTTCTAATGGTGAAAGAATTTTTGAAATCGGTCTAGTAGTTTATGCGTGAAAACCATACATACATACATAATTACAAACCTCTTTATAATATTAGTATAGAAGTATAGATAAGAAATACAATCAACATTCTACTAATATTATAAAAATTAAAGAGTGATGAATGTTTCTTACTCTTCCATGCGAAAACTTGGCTGAGTCGGTTATGTACTGGAATAACTGCTTGCGCGGGTGAAACCGCGTATCACAATATACATATATTTATAATTATACAGGGTGTAAGGGAGACCTGGTCACATCACTTCAGTGTGGATAGGTGACATCCTCACATGAAATTTGGTATGGTTTTTTTTTCTTAACTCTAAATATTAAAAAAATACGACTATTTTAATTTTAACTTTACAATTTTAGTCATATTTTTTTAAAACACTTCTGTACTCGATTGTACTTCACCGATTTTGATGATTTTTTTTAAATTTTGTTGCTTAATCAATGTACTTGCAGATTAAAACGAATGTACTAGTATTCCCTAGTAAATTACCTGATATTTTAATACTTGAATTTAAAAAATAATAAAAAAATACTTGCAATTTTAGTAAAATGCAATTTTTTTCAAAAAAAGACCCATACAACTGCATGTTTTTTTAATCTTATCTAATTCCTCATCATTTTTACTTTAAAATACCATTTATTTCATAATTGTAACTGTTACAACTTGAAAATTACGATTGCTCAAAGTTAACCCTTTGTACACTAATCTTGTCAAATACATCTTTATTTTTCAGTACAACGAAGTAATATGGAAATAAAACTGACAGTTAATTTAAAAGCAAGTTAATTTATTTTAAAAATTGTTCAAAATGGTCACCGTTTTCCCTTATACAGTAAAATAAGCGTCTCTTTACTTCCCTTTCTAAATCAATTGTACCCGCCAACATAGCCCTAACTTCACTAGCCGCTTCGAGTATTCTCTCGCGTAATTGTTCCACATTTTGAATTTCGACACTGTAAACGTAGTTTTTCATTGTGCCCCACACAAAAAAGTCCATCGGTGTCATGTCGGGTGATCTTGGGGGCCACTGGATATGTCCATATCGCTCAATCCATCGCCTCGGGAAGTGAGTATTTAAATATTCGCGCACGGAAAGAGTGGCATGTGGCGGAGCTCCGTCGTGCATAAAAAACATGCCTTGTAAGTACAACAATGGCACTTCGTTCAGGTAGCCCAGTAAATGATTTTGTAAAAAGTTCAAATATCTTTCGCCGTTAAGCGTGCCTTCCAGGAAGTGAGGGCCAACTAAACAGTTTCCTATTACCCCTGCCCACACATTTAAGTGAAACCTGTGTTGAGATGACTGATATTCACGACGCGCAGCTCTCGCCGAACAATTTTTTTTTTTTTTTTTTTTTTTTTATTAACAATAGGCAGAGGTTTGGCCACAATCCCACCTGATGGGAAGCGGCGATGTGGCCTACTTGGTTGCACGTCTGCCTAGAAGGAGCCTATTCACCCTAGCTTTGAAGAGGTCCAAGTTGTATTGTTTAGGAAAAATGGTGTTAGGGAGTGAATTCCATTGCTTAGCTGTTTTTATGATGAAGGAAGACTCGAAGCGGCGAGTTCGAATATTGGGGATATCCACAATAAAAGGATGATATCCTTCGGAGCGCCTCGAGGTACGATTAAGAAATGGAGATGGAGGAATTAAATTGTGTAATCCATACGCACATTCTCCGAAATGCAATCTGTAGAACACCGAAAGACATGCCACCTCACGACGATGCTCAAGACTCAAGAGCCGAGCTTCAACTAAGGAAGGGTTGTTGATGATACGTTTGGCACGTCTTTCAATTGAATCCAAAGCCCCTAGGTGGCATTTAGCGGCGCCAGCCCACAAGTGACTGCAGTACTCCACACACGAACGGACTTGAGCTTGGTAAAGGTTAAGAAGCTGTCCCGGTGTGAAGTACTGCTTGACCTTGTTCAGAATTCCGAGCTTTTTTGCGGCCAGATGGGCCTTGGATTCAATAAACTGCCCAAAGTTGAGTGTAGACGAAAGGGAGACACCAAGCAACTCCAGACAGTCGGCTATTACTAGTGGCACATTTCGGAAGGTCGGAGTAGTTGATATAAAACTCCGTTTTGCGGAAAACAAACACGCTTGAGTTTTCGCTGCATTAAACCCAACAAGATTGGCATCGCCCCAATCGGACACAGCCTGAAGTGTAAGGTTTAAGCGATCGATCATTTCCTCCCGAAGACATTCAATTTCAACCTTTGAAGTACGGGCACTGGATTTGTATCTCTCGACAATAGTGCTGTCATCTGCATAACTAAACATGTTGGGAGCAATCATGTCGTTAATGTGCAGAAGAAACAGTGTTGCCGAGAGAACGGACCCCTGCGGAACGCCGGCATTGATCGACATTGGCTCGGAGGAGCATCCGTCAACAACAACTCGTATAGACCGGTCCCGCAGAAAGTCAGCGATCCAAGTGCAAAGGTCTCTTGGAATTCCATAAGAGGGGAGCTTGTTTAAGAGGCTATCGTGCCAAACCCTATCGAAAGCCTTTGAGATATCCAGAGAGACCGCAAGGGCCTCCCCGAATTCCTCAACGGCTTCTCCTAAAAGATGAGTCACATGCACCAAAAGATCGCCAGTTGATCTATTACGTCGAAAGCCGTATTGGCGGTCATTCAGCAGGTCGTTGGTTTCAAGGTGCATGAGGAGCCGATTGTTCAATATACGCTCCATAGTCTTGCAGAGTATGGAGGTTATTGAAATCGGACGATAGTTAGTAGGATCTGACCGACTGCCCTTCTTAGGAACGGGTTGAACGTTAGCAAGCTTCCAACTCTTAGGAACAATTCCAGTCTTCAACGAGAGGCGAAACAAACGTGTTAGAATAGGAGAAAGTTCAGGGGCGCAAGTTTTTAAGACAACGGCTGGTATCCCATCGGGTCCATTGGCTTTATTCTCGTCAAGGTTAAGCAACGTTTTAAGGACTTCCTTGTTTGTGATGCGGATGTCAGGCATATGAACGCCACAGTGTTGAAGAGTCGGTGGGTCGATATTATTAGGTGGATCAAGACGAGAATTGTTGGCAAACAGTTGAGCAAATACATCCGCCTTGTCTTTTGCATTGTGGGCCAATGAACCATCGGGTCTCAGCAACGGAGGTAGAGTGGGACGACAAAAGTTCGACTCAACCGCTTTGGCTAAGGACCAAAAAGCTTTGCTTCCTGCGGGATAAGAAGCAAGCTTACTTCCAATATGCCGCACATGAGCGAAACGAGCTCTCTTTTGCATCTTCTTGCAGGCTTTAGAGGCTTTGTTAAAGGCTTTCTTTTTATCGCGAATATCATGAGCTTTACGAATTCGAGCGTCGACCCAGGCTTGGAAAGCAGCTTGCTTATTAGCCAATGCGGCTTTGCATTGGGCATTGAACCAAGGTCTAGCTTTGTCGTTGATGCGAATATCAGTAAAAGGTATAAAATATTCCATAGCCTGTTGGATCACATCAACAACATTATCCGCACAGCTCGATGGGTCTGCGGTAGAAAAGCACACTTGTAGCCAAGGATAAGATGCAAAAAAATGCCGCATCTCATCCCAGTCCGCTGATTTATAGCGCCATACTCTCCTGGTTCCCTTCAAAGATGGATCTGGAGGAGTGAATGATGACAGAGACTTCACCAGACAATGATCAGATGTCCCCAGTGGAGCGGAGATAGAGATCACGTGGCGGTCTGGCTCAGTGGTTAGCAAAAGGTCGAGACAGTTGGCAGTATGGCCGTCAATGTCTGGAACACGAGTTGCATCATCAACCAGCTGAGAAAGGTTTAAAGAAGTTGCAAAATTAAAGGCCTCTTTCCCAGCATGGTCTGTCTTTTGGAACGGGAATAACCATTCAGAATGGCAGGCATTAAAATCCCCCAGAAAGACAAGTTCAGCGCTCGGATATCTAGTTTGAACCACATCTGCTACTTCACTGAGATAATTAAAAAGTCTCGTAGTCTCCTGATCACCTTTGTGCGAACGGTATACACAAGCATAAACTATTATGTCCATACCCGTATCAGCCATGATCCACAACACAGAGAAACTTGGCTCTTCAAGGTCGCGGAGTCGCAGAGTGCAGATGTCATCACGAACATATACACAGGTACCAGCTTTCGGATGAAAGTTATGTTCAAGCAAGTAACCAGGGTACCCGAGATATGACGTGTCATCAGGACATCGGATTTGCGTCTCTGTTAGGAATAAAAGGTGCGGCTTTTCAGTCTCAAGATGATGGTGGACCGGTGTGAGATTAGAGTGCAAGCCTCGAATATTGGAGAGGTGCACCTTAAGAGAGAGGAAGTGCAGCCGCTGTGAATACCGATTTCCTTTATGCAACTTTTTCATCTTATTTATTAGTTTAGAGTGATTAGGCAGGGAGCAAAAATAGAAGTTGAACGAGGCTATGCATATGGAACCACCTATCACCAACATGTTAATACCCAAAAAATAAACCTAGCCTGGAGACTGCGGGGACGCCCGAAACCCCCTGAATTTCGCCAACGGGTCCTCTCTTCCGATCGCCAATCGGCACGTTGGAGCCAATCCAGGATTATGCACAGGCGGCGGGGCAGCCTTTCACGACTGGCTAATTCGTTACTTGGGCCCCCTACAACCTGCGGTCGGCCAGCGGTGAACCGTTTCTTCGGATCCCGCTAGCCTCCAAGACTAGGATATTCAGGACAACAACACAAAGGCGGCAGATTCGGTTCTCCAATGCAAAGCAACTGTTCATACCTATTTTACTCAATTACAAGGGGCTTCATCTGCCATCATCCCGGAACACGGCGAGCGTTTGGCGGCATGGCTTTGACAGATGGGTGGTGACTAGCCGGGACAAATTGTCTTCCACCAGTATAATTCGGTTACTCATTTGGCACTACCCGGGGAGCACGTGTAGGGTCTCTAGAGTTAAAGCCTACGGACGCGAGTAACGTTACCCCCCAAAAACAATTACAGTAGCCGTATAATAAATGCATGTCTGCCATCTCGGTCAAATTAAACGGATTAGCCATTTTCTCATACAGAACAACTCAAAACAGAAAAAATAACAATCAAGTACGAGTAACTGATACTGAAACAAACTGTGAGCGTCGAATGCAAAGAAACAACTATCGTGCGTAGTAGAGACTAACAATGAATCGCTGGAATGCGTGGCCCGCTTCCCCCCGCATTCCCTTTGCTCGCCCGGCAAAGGACAAGTAAGAGAGAGACAGACTTATCAATCCAGGTAGAAATTCCCATGCGTACTGCCACATCCCCCGTTTAAACAATAACAATGCAGGGTCGTGTAACAGGTTAAGAAAGTTACTTAGAAAAAAAGTAGTTACTTTTGTGCAGTCACAATTTTAAAACTATAACACTTACAATTATGAAATAAATGGTATTTTAAAGTAAAAATGATGAGGAATTAGATAAGATTAAAAAAACATGCAGTTGTATGGGTCTTTTTTTGAAAAAAAAATGCATTTTACTAAAATTGCAAGTATTTTTTTATTATTTTTTAAATTCAAGTATTAAAATATCAGGTAATTTACTAGGGAATACTAGTACATTCGTTTTAATCTGCAAGTACATTGATTAAGCAACAAAATTTAAAAAAAATCATCAAAATCGGTGAAGTACAATCGAGTACAGAAGTGTTTTAAAAAAATATGACTAAAATTGTAAAGTTAAAATTAAAATAGTCGTATTTTTTTTAATATTTAGAGTTAAGAAAAAAAAACCATACCAAATTTCATGTGAGGATGTCACCTATCCACACTGAAGTGATGTGACCAGGTCTCCCTTACACCCTGTATGTATATTGTGACACCAGCTATTTTACCAATATTTTTATTTTCCGTTGTGGTGTTTTTATTATTATTGGAAAGAAAGTTCCTTATCGTGCGTTGTGAAAGGGGGCTAGACGCAAAAAATTCTTACGAAAAGTTGTCACGACACTTTTTGCTAGAGTTGTAAGCCGTGCGGCGTGCGCGTGGTTCTCTGTCTGTCTCTCTCTAACTTAACACTTCGTTCCATCCGGATGTCCCTTGACATCGCTCAAGTTTTTTTTTAGTAAAGGTACGGTTTCTCTTGTAATTTCTTCCAAATACTGGTCACCAAACTGTAAATTCTCGCTTCGTCTAAAATCTAAATATATGTTCCTCAAATCTGTGTTTAAAGCTATCCACACTGCACTTGTCTAGTGTCTTTTTTTTAATGAATTTTTTATTTTCGTGAATACATCCGAAGATATTAAACTAGTGTGCATACTTGCAGGTTTTAAATCATCTGGAATATTAAAAATGCGTCCATCCGTAGTCTCGATTGAGGTTATGCACACCACATTGGTTTTTCCATCTGATCCCGCTAAAGCTGCGAATTTGAAACGTAGTTTATCCATTTTCATAACTAGAAATGTCGTTTTATAAGGGATTTTAAATTAAACAATATGTGTTTCTCCTCTGAAAAGATGAGACTTTATTTTAATAATTGCACATTTAACTTGCATAAGTTTTACAAAAAATAACCTTTTACTCAGCTGAAAAAGAAACGACATTTAAAGTTTAATTTACTAACTTTAGTATACAATTTAAAAAAATTAACTATTCCCTTCTTAATTTTAATTACTTAAGACATCACATTATGATTTTGCGTCGTTCGCCATTATTAGCTCTCTCGCGACCTCTGTCGTAGGTGTGTCTCACTAATGTCAAACTTTTTTATATTATTATCTATCTATGCCGAGCGGCAAAATTCAAATCCACTAAACTTTAATACATATAAAGAAATGAAGTTTCTTTACATATTTCTACAGTCTACGACTTAGAAAATGGATTACGAAGTAATATGGCTTGGGTTCGTTATACTTTTATTAATTTATGAAAGTACATTATTTATAAATAAAACACAATTATTGACACATTTACTGCTAAAATATAATTTTTAACTCACATAAACGGAATAACAAAAAGAAGCAATGCATTTTATTTCGTTACGTGTTTATAGCTAAACTGCATATTGCTTTAAACACGTTTAATGTTTCTATCGTACCTCAGTACGTCGCGGATTACGAATACAGGGGTGCGAGGTTGCCGCATCGCTTGATGTCGTACCTTGAAGATTACGAATACTACAGATGTGCGAGGTTGCCGCATCGCTTTATGTCGTACCTTGAATATTTATTTATTTATTTAAAATTGAATACACATAACAGATCACGATCTTGTTCGGCCTATAGGCGTTACATTAATTTCAGGAGCAGATCCGGCTTCTTCTATTGCCTCCAAAACCATCATTTGTCAATTTCAGCCCTTATCATTTCCCTTTTATTGGAAGTGACTCCATAGGGCGGGGTAGTAATCAAAGAAGCATAGCCTGTGTCAATTCTATGCACAGCGAAGGTAGTAGGTCGTTCCACTTTAGTGAAAATATCTCTATTTTCAAGATACCTCAAGTATCGTAATCAATTTATTTCAACCACTGTCAGGAGATTTCCTTCGCACTCGCGGAGAACTATTGCAGAACTAACCTCGTCGTCGTCGTGTTCGTACTGTAGTTCGAAAAAGTTTGCGGAGCGCAATGAATATTTCGTATTGTTACGCGAGGCGAATAAAACCTCTTTTTAAAAAAAGACTTTTATTATTTAAAACACAATATTTGAATTATTCGAATTTGCCGGCAACCGTACTCGATGGATGTTGGAACTAGACTGATGGATGAGGGACGTGTAGGAATGATGGCGGGAATGGAATGTGCTGACAGGATAGTTAAGGGATAGCTGTATGCATACATTGGGATATAACAGTA
Organism: Colias behrii; assembly: GCA_029959065.1. Lineage (NCBI taxonomy): Eukaryota > Metazoa > Arthropoda > Insecta > Lepidoptera > Pieridae > Colias > Colias behrii. The sequence continues at coordinate 1,172,932 of JARWMC010000022.1, forward strand.
TGAACAAAATCATCGTACTTGATTTGTCTGAACTGATCATCTCTTTTTACAAATTCGTATTTGATATTAATAGTGCATATATGTACGTGTGCAACATAAATTTATTTTTTTGCTGTCCGCAGCAATTATCGCTCGCTATAAAATATAATATGGAACGGCTCTGATGCACCGCTAGCCAGTGTTTCTAGGTACTTCCAGATACAAGCCGCAATTTTGTTCACACCTCTGTGACCATCACCTTCATGCCATGCGTAACATTCTACTTGCTTAGTTTTTAAGTTGTAAATAGTAAAATTCAAAACGTTTAATTTAGATAAGTAGAAAAAGGTAGATACGTCACCGCGGGGCAAGGCATGACGGCTTGCAATCGTATACCGCTACAATTACGTTACCCTGTCAGTTTTTGTTTGCATCCTTTTCACGCCTTGAAAGTTCTTTTTTAACATCATGGTTGTCGTACCACGTAAATTTTCGTTTGCATCCCCTATTGCGTTATTAAAAGCCACACAAGTCTCGCATAGATCTTTTTTTGGTGAGTGGTAGCCAATATTAAATTCATTGTTAAAAATATTGTAATAGGCTAAATAGTTTCCAAATGGCTTATTATGGATTTTGCAATCATTTACATAGTCGCAATGATATTCAGCCAACGATCTCCCGCCGTCAATATAACTTTTTGTTGTAGTACTACGACAATAGTGACTTTCTATAGTAGGTATAGATCTTCTAATTTTATTGTTTCTGGAATTTTCAGGTGGTTTCCGTGCTTACCCCTCAAATTTTCTGTTATCACATTACTCATATTACTCATATTCTGATCTTTCTTTGTCAGTGCACTTTATCGTTAATGCATAAGGTAGCCTTAAAAAATAATTTGCAAACTCGAATTCTGCTTTCGTCAACGTTGAAATGGCGAAAATTATTTTGGCGAGGGTTCGCCGCGTTTGTATAGCGGTATTTTGGATGAACTACATCAATACTACTAACAATAAATTGACGTTGCCGATTTACATCACATAACTTGTAATAGTTTTGGAAAATCGTTGTTCTCACCTGTTCAGATATTTTCAATGAGCATTTTTGGCGACATTTTTCAGTGCATGGTGGTCCCATTTTCTTTGTCCAGGGCGAAAGACGGCCACCGTTGGGTTTTAGTGGGTATGACTTCCAGCGAGTCCCACATACCCCCTTGCACAGCAAAACTGCCGAGGGGGATGCGTAAATGCATTTCCCAACGTTAAAAAAAGGCGCATTAAAAATGTGACGCAGCGTTGTCTTATTGTATTTGAAGTCTCGGGATCAAACTAATGTTTAGTTATTTCTGTTTCAAATATATAACCAAGTATAATCAATCTCTATCAGTTATGGGATCTATAATGTTCCTCTGCAATCTTGTTGGCATTAAAATTCTCTGGCTAACTGACTGTATCAGTGTTTTTAGAGTGTTCAGCAGTTTCAACGGGTTAAAGTCTTCGCCCTCAAATGCCTTAATTGCAATCTGAACATCATTTAAAACGCTTCTCAAAAATATTAAATATAAATAGTGTTTATTATCCTGAAGCATGTTGTATAGAAGTTCAGCAGCGTAACAATTTTCATTTCCTCTTGCCAAGTTAAAATGCAATTTTACTCTTCCCATTGCGATAGAATCTTTGTAACTGCTGGCTCTATCGACAACCAACGAGTATCGCACACCTTTGTAATTTTTAAAGGTGCTTCTCTACAGTTAATAAGCTCATATATTTTTTTTATATTCATCTCTCCTTTATGGTGAAACAGAAAACCACTTATAAATTTCTCTAACTAAAAACTCAACAGTTCTTGGCAGAGAATTTTCAGACGCATGAGTCACTGCAAGCTGTAATGAGTGACAGACACAGCGTATCAGTATCAAATGTTGAAGACCATAGTCACGTTTTAATATAGCGTGAACGCCGTTGTTGATCCCTGTCATAACTGATGCGTTATCTGTACCTATACCAATAATTTGATTAATATTCAACTTGTAATTCTCCAAACAAGCAACTAAACCTTCCACAATGCCTTTTGCATCTGCTCTTTCGATAGAAACCAGCTCCAAAAAGGAGCTTACTATTTTTTCTTGTTTACTGCTATAATATCTAATTACAAGACCAAGATAATGCTGACTTTGTATGAATCCAAAAAAAGTTTTTGCTGCCACAGATGAGTTCGCTGCATAGTAGATTCCAACTATGGCAGCCACAAGGTGTGAAAAATGTCCTAGGGTATATTGAATATTAGTATTCGAGTTTTAACTCCACTATTTACACCTACCATATTTGCACCATTGTCGTATCCCTGGCCACGGCAGTCTTGAATATTTAAGTCGTATTTTTGTAGGTGTTCTAGTATAGCATTGGCTAAATATTCTCTACAGCTACTGCACACAAGCTATAGTCCCATTGGAATTGCATTTTATGAGACAGCGCTTTTTTCTAAATGATTTTTCTCTTCTATAGAGAGTACTAAGCTTTTTAAAAATTCTTGTTTTGTTTCATGGTAAGTTCATGCATCCATATCATGCTTTTGGCTGTTATCACCATAGTGGGCGTCTTTTCCCGAAACACTTTTAATTGATTTTTCATTTTTAATGTTTTTTCGATTCAAATTATTATTTATGCCAGCTATACTCAACCTTTTTTTACCTTGGGCCACATAATTGCTACTGTTTAACCTTGCGGGCCGCAGTAATTTACCTACATACCTATGTTACCTACGTCATCAGCGAATAGTCTATCTATGTACCAAATTTCATCAGAATCGATTCAGTGGTTTATTCACGAAAGCGTAACAGACAGACTGGGTTTCTTTCGCATTTGTTACTAGTGATGAAGCGAAGATTATGCGACAGTTAAATAAAACTATACCGGGTGTCACGGATGTCCTATCGTATGCTTAATGGAGCATATAGTGTTTAACCTTCTGATGCTGTAAAAAATATTTATAAAATCCGGTCGTGCAGGAAAAATTATCTCAAAACTTTTCAATAAACTTCGTGTTCGTAACCCTAACTACGCGGATCATACTCGCGGTCGTTATACATAAGCGGTCATTGACCTCGAACGCTATGCTTAACCTCGTACCTCGAAAATAAATACCTACTGTTTGGATAATATTTTTTAGAGTATACGAGACAAATACACAAGTACACTATCGTTTATTTATACAAAAAAAAAACGAAAAATTACTTAGTACCATCGCCTTCTGACCGCACCCTTTTAATACTGAATCATATTTTAATCTTTACTAAATTTTTTTATTGAGATACATGCGTATCAATTATTTTTGTACAATGATATTGAAATAAGGTACATACCAACTTGTAGAAATTTCAGCAAACAACATGCAGTAGGTACCTATCACACACTTCACTTCACATTTCACAACATACTAAAACATTTATTCTTCTAGAAGCACTTTTGAATTGTCATAACATAGTTTTACCAATTAGGTACCTCCGAACCGAACAAAAATACGCTCGAAAACAATTATAGGACGGTAAATTCCGCTGGTGATGTGCTTCTCTTCCGTCTATGTACCTATCGCTGCCGATATAAATCTCGAGCTGCAGCGATCTGATTACCATCCTCTGCACACACACACATAATCATATTGTAATTTGTAATACCTACTCCGCGTTCGTATAATACGACATTACCGACTCAGATACTCACAGATGAAACACAGAAAACGCAAACGATAGCAACTTGACACCGAAAGATGAAACAAGCGACTAACAAAAATTTATTTAAAATTACACAAACTTCAATAATAATACGAATAAACGTACAATGTGAGTTTAGGGATTCGTAGGGAAATGTTTGTAAAAATACCTATAATAAGAATGATTTAGAATACTTACATAATAATATCTGTTCCTTTCAACTTTTGCTAGATGAAACTCAATAATTAAAATATGGTGCCTAATCTAGATTAGAGTATAAATAGCAACTTAAGGTACCTAAATACCTATTAAATAATAATATTATTCCCAGCCATCGAGATAGTATGTACTACGTACTAGAGAGGCGATCGCTACTACACTCTCTTTACAACGAGCTAGAGTCAAAAGTCACGAGTCTCATTAGTCTGTGCCGGACTGTGCTCCCCGCTTGCCGCGTCAACACGTGTTATTGCTCTGTTCAAAATGCCTTCGTGTGTGCTAAGATATTGTTTTAACAGTTCCTATAATACAAACAAAGCCCGAGGAGTGACTTTTCACCAGTAAGTTTCCTTATTATGAGTAAGTCATGCATTTTACTAATATTGTTATCATTTTGCGAAAAATCACCACGCGTTCTGCGTTTCGCGCCATTTTTCATAGACTAACAGCACAGACGTGACACTATCGATGAGTCTGTTAAAAAAATGCAACTGGATTTTTTAACTATGAATATGCAATATATACTAGGAAAGATTACCGTGGTGTAGTACCTAAATATTTATACTTTTACCCGACTACGCAAAGTAAAACGGTAGGTTATATTAAGTAATATTTATTTATTTACCTATTTTTATTTATTAAAAAAAGGTTCATCAACAGTTGTTCCAATAGGATTTATAAATTATTATGCACAACAATTACAAATAAACACAACATTCACAGAAACTAATACAGTAAAAGTTCCTTAATCGCGCTTCCTTTATTCGCGTTTTCACTATTCGCGGATTAAAAAAATGCGACCCAATTTCTATATTCGCGACTAAAAATTTTTTTTATTCGCGGATTTAATAAGTACATACATAATAATAAAATTATTCCAATAGGTATCTTACCCAATATCCTTGTCAAATGGACTAATAAGAAAGTAAAATAGATCTTATTACAAGTTTGCCTAAAGTACATAATATTATGTTCTTAAATGATATCGCCGAGGCCTTTGACACAAGCCGCCTTTGTCGCAAGCCGCCTCTGCAGCGATTGATGTTTTTGAGAATGTAAATAAACAGAATGGAAGCAACCTTATAACTCAATAAATAAAGTATATTTTTAAATGTAGTTCCGTTTATAGTAAAAGCCGCTTTGCGTATTTATTGTTTCGTCTTTCACATTCGTTACAAAAATTGTGATCGAGTAAGGGGGCATCCATAAATTACGTGAGGTGTTTTTTTAAATTTTCTGCAACTCCCTCCCCCCCTGGTGAGATGTCGTGAGATTTTATTCAACCCCCTCCCCCATCCCCGAATCTCACGTGAGATTTTTCAAAATGTGAGTTTCTTATACGTAAACGCCATCAACATTGAATCATCGTATCCATTTAATTAGGGTTATTATAAACCAATACTCCAAAATTCGATTACATCATGAAGCAAAATCTGATAAAACTATTGATTACTACACAAAACGACAAAAGTTTACTAAATTGATATTATTTAAAGGAAATTAAAATACATAGTTTAATATAAAATCCTCTTTTTATTAATTCCCTAGTATCAGTACCACCAGATAGTACCGAGTAAACAGATTGCACAATGTGTCGCATCTGCACGCATTGCTTAATCTTTGAACTTGAAGCCACGCCCCGCTCGTTCCACACGTACCCCACCACATCGGCCGCGCGCAATGTTTTTGTTTGGAATAACCCCTCTAGTAGTACATATATCTCGATGTTCCCAGCATAAAACTTAAAAATATCATTTCATGATAATTTCATATTAAATTATAATATGATTGTATTGTTTCATTTGTAGTTACAAAAGAAAATTGAAAGTAAATAATAAAAAGATAAGTAAAATAAAATATTAAATAAACAACGGAACCATATTTTTAAAAGGCGGCATTTTACAAACGAAAGGCGGCGTTACCTTTGCTAGGTGCACAAAGACACCGCCACCGGCACGTGTAAGCGTCCGCGTATTTTATTAATTCACAAATTTTGTTAAATTGTTAGTGCTCCACCAAACGTCTTAGCGTAAGGGCTGTGATAGATCTGCGCGGGAGATTCGGGATCGTTCGTCGTAATTCGTATTTTGTGTTTATAATAATTAGTTGAAGTTATTAAAGCAGTGATTGTATAAATCCGTAAGATAATGTATTTAAGTAGTTACGAGATTTTCTTATGTTACTTAGTTATTTTAAGAAGTGATTGATATTTGGAGTAGTGGGTATTTAATACATTATGTAATATTTGTTTACCTTCGTCACTCATCATTCGTCATCATTGTGCAATATGTATTACGATCATGTGATTCCTGTGCATGATAATCGGGTGAGTGTTTGCATTTTGAAACCGTTGATTTCTTCTAGTAAATATGACACCGTGTGCATGTAATTATTGTTTACGGCACATCTAATCACTAAAAATCATAAGTAAAACATACTTTATATTTCTTAAATCAAAGTATTATTATTCATTTTCACTAATAATTATTAATCCAAATGGCAAATAGGGTAAGGTCGTATAATTATCAATAATTATTAATATTTTAGACTTATTTTATTAAATAAATAAATTTATTATTTAGCCTTCACAACTCAGTAGGTACTATTATAACAATAATTATTTTGTCAGTAATCTTAATTATGTAGGTAGTTGTTATGACTTATGAGTTTGAGGGAGTCGTACTTTATTTTTATCGTTATGAAAACTTTGATACTTAATAATGAAGTTTTTCGATTCATGAAAAATCTGAAGACTTCCTCGTAAAATTAAAAGTATAAGTAAATATGTACCTAGTAAAGCAAAACAAAAAACACATTGCATAATGCAGACAAAAATAATAATTAAAAAAACTTAAGTAAGGATTAAAATATGTTAAGTAAAAAGTATTAAAAGGGCGCGACCGCGGTCAGTTTCAGTTTCAGTTTCAGTTTTTTTTTTTTGGTATAAATAAACGATAGTGTACAATGTGTATTTGTCTCGTATACTCTAAAAAGATTATCCAAACAGTAGGTATTTATTTTCGAGGTTCGAGGTTAAGCATAGCGTTCGAGGTCAATGACCGCTATGTATAACGCTCGCGAGTATGATCCGCGTAGTTAGGGTTACGAACACGAAGTTTATTGAAAAGTTTTGAGATAATTTTTCCTGCACGACCGGATTTTATAAATATTTTTTACAGCATCAGAAGGTTAAACACTATATGCTCCATTAAGCATACGATAGGACATCCGTGACACCCGGTATAATAAAAAAATAGCATTTATTTCTGTCATAAAAATTAATATGATTTTTGACATTGTAACAAATTTTTGACAATTTTTGATAAATCAGGCACATATAAGTTACTGCATGCTACTCTCAAGACGTCGTCTAGATGCGAATCGGTAAGCCGAGATCTGTAGACATTTTTTGCATATTTCATTTTTGAATATGAGGATTCACATAGGTAAGTTGATGCAAACAATGTCAAGAGTAAATGTGCGCAATTTTTTAACGTTTCATAGCTATCCAGTACTAATTTCCAAAATTCTTCATATTGATGTGTCTCTCTTTTCTCTTTAAAAATCGCCTCCAGATTCGTATCATTTTTTAAATCAATCAGATCATCAGATAATTTTACATTATCAAAACCCAATAATGCAAGCTCTGTTGTAGTGGCTACTTCTAAATGCCAAGGATTTTCAATTAAAAGAAGACATTTATTTTACGTAAATCCTGAAATCTCTTCTGAAATTCGTTGCTTAATGAAAATAAGTAATTAGAAATATAAACCAGATTTTCTGGGGAAACCTTAATTCCATCCTGTTGAGCTTTTATCAATGTTGGAAAATTATTAAGATTTTCATGTTTTATTTCTTCGATATACATATGAATTTTGTCTTCGAAAGCAAACACTTTACTTGCCATTTGAGAAATAAGTTTATGCTCACCTTGTAATCGACGATTAAGTTCACCAAGTTTTTCTGTTATATCGCAAAGAAACGCTAAAAGACACCACCAACTGTCTTGCTCAAGTTCTTTATAAACTTTATTATTTTGTTGTAGAAATAATATTATTTCGTGCCTTAAAGCGTAAAACCGTTCTACAACTTTTGTCCTACTCAGCCATCGCACTCCGGTATGTAGAAGAACATCGCCATACTCACTATTTAATTCTTGTAACATGCTCTTGAATTTTCTATGGTTCAGTTCTCGTGCTCTAATAAAATTGACGATATTTACAACGGTTTTCATTACGGCGTCAATTTCTGGCACAGTAGTACGTATTGGCGTTTTTCCGCGCGTCGACGCGTTTCAGTGTGTTGTACCAGGCGTGTTTTCTATACAAATTGAGGTACTTGCATACAATTATTTCACGTGCTACGCGACGGGGCGCGGTGCAATGTGCAAAGGGCCAAAATAAACAGACACATTTTTTTTTGGAGTTTTATTTAAAATATTGTTCGTAAAGTCAAAAAGTTACCTAAATAAAATTATACATTCGTATTAGCATCGTATTCTTCTTGATCACATTCTTTATACATCGCTTTTGTCATTTATTTAATCATTTCTTTAGTTGGCTGGAATGAAACGCAGTCACCATGTTCACTAATGCCCTGTTTAACATGTAAAATGGAGGCGACATGTTTATTAATAAATCTATTCCGCGTTTTTGTTTTTATGAGGTTGATTTGCGAGAATATCCTTTCACAAGACGCATTCGACATTGGCAAACACAACAAACTTTTTTACAAAATTATAAACATTAACGTATTTTAAGTTTCCATTTGAATTTCGCATTTTACCAATGGCACCCCAAAATTTATCAACATTTAGAGTTGGCTTTGCATTACTTCCACCAGATTCTAATAAATCACTAGCATCTTTGTCAAGTTTTAATTGTCTGTATTCATCATCAATTTTTTGAATGTATGTTCATCAACAAGATTAGGAAATTTCGTAATAACATTTGCTATCGAAGAAAACTCCTTGTATACAACGTCTTGAGGAGCTAAGAACTGTAATTGCTTAAAAAGGTCGTTTAATGGCAGACGTGTTTTAAGTTGACTTGAAAGTTGAATCAGAAATGATTGCATATGCTCAAGAAACGTTTGTATTGCGGGTTTCAGATTTATATCTCTTGCTAGAGACGTGATTACTCTGCTGACGTTAACACCTAAATACATATCCTTCAAAGGTAAGTAGTTAACGCTGGATGTCGGATCTAGAAGAAGTGGGTCTGTACTCTTAACGTAATTGACTTTTATGTAGCAGCTTAACAATGCCATAAACATTTCAGACACGTCTTTATAAACCAAGTGTACAGTCGTATAATTCCGACTGTACACTTGGTACACACAAAAAAAGCGCTTTTTTAATCATTTCTTTGATCATTTGCATTCGTTTTGAAAATAAATTTATGCTCATATGATTTTAGTGTTAGTACCGGTATTGAAAGATGCCGCGCATTTCCACTATAAGAAGTTTTCAATGAATAATTTATTCTTTTTCCTCCTACGTACTTCGCAAACGTGGTACTAAAACTTTCAATTAAATTGTTAGTTTCGTTATACGCGAAACTGTACGCCTGTGCTGTACGCGTGCTGGGAAAGCTTATACGCCAAATCGGTTAGTTTTTGAAACACCCCAAAGGCTACCAATTCGGGGACAAAGAGTGTATTTCAATCACCAAATATGTGGTGCGGCCAATTTTTATATCCTTTTTTATATTGTCGGCCTTTTCTGCGAAGGGAATGTTTTGCTTGGACCAGTATTTTATAGAAGAGTCCACTCCCCAATGTGATCTCTATTATTTTTCTTCCACAAGTTTCCTTGCTTTGATATGTTATGATAAATTTATGCTTTACAATAATTGCACAAGAGGTTGATTTGACACTCTATTTTAGCACCAGTTAAATTTTCATAAGTTTTACCCAGCGAGCATATACCCCAATAGAGGCGAAATGTTACTTCTTTTGTTTGAAAATGATTCCGCCAACTGACATCTGCGTTCATTATGCTCTGATTGGCTGACTCAAGGTCAAACAGCACTCTAGAGATGGGGTAGTGCGCAAACATGATATCGATAACCAATGCATTAGTATAGTTGTTTTAGTGAATATTACTTACGTGTTTTCTTATGAAAATAAGTACCTATCAATTATAATTATTAATATTAAATACTGTTGCCCGTAACTTCATCCGTTTATAATTAGGTCATTTATCGCGCTTTCTAAAAGGAAACTATAAAGTAATCATTGTGTTACTTCAGTGTCCTTTTAACCTATAAAATAGTATTTGTCTGCGACTTCATTAGCGTGCTTGAAAGTGATACAAGCAAAGAAGTTACATACGAAAGTCTATCTGTCTAAACATTGTGCGCATATGATCTATAATAATAAAAATAAAAAATATTGAAATAAAAAATCGCTTATTGTCTAATTACTTTTAGGTATGTAGTAAGTAGGTATCACAAAGTTAATATTATGATGACTAATAAAATAATTATACATTGATTTACTGATTTTTGAAATGAATTAGTTTCGTATAAATTCTTCTGACTGCTTGTTTCTCATCATATGTTTTCCTGTTGCTAAGGAAAGCTAGCCTTGTATCTATATATTTTTTCGAAACACTTTCAGTCAAATCAGTTACATATATGAATTGTTTCGTCTGCGTAATAATGATGGTGCTTATATTCCGGAAATAATTGTTCCTCTACGAAACTACTGAGTGCCTTGTGTACTAAAAAATTTTCGGAAAATCTTCACAACATTTTCGGAAAATTGTGAAAGTTCGTAGCAAAAAATAGCTCGATTTGGTCTTGGGAAATTTTATGCATTGGTAAGTATTTTAAAGGAGATGTTGCACAAATTAATTCTTCAAACATACCTTTAGTGCTTTCAGTTGCCACACAGAAACTAAGAAATCCAGTAAACCGATGAGTCTATTAATTTAAGTCGTTTAATCTGGTTTCTTTGTTTTATATTTGCGGTGACGTTCATCAGAAACTTTTTACACTCCTCTAACTTTTCAAAAGCTTTTTTGTGGTTATCCAAGTTTGAATCCGTATCCGTGAACTCGTCATTCTGGATGTCGCACCGACATTTATAAAGTCGACTAATTTTAACTGCTCCTCGCAGAAATTTAGTGCTGTAGCTACGCTGCGGCTAAACAACTGGCTTGCTAATTTAACCTTCATAATTTTTTTTTTAAATATATGTGTTCAGCGCGTAACTTATTCGCTAGATGAAAATTCTCTTTATCTTGGACCTCTTGCAACAATTGAACATAATCCCAGCGTGTGGAGTTGCCGTTTTCATCTTCGAACTCTCGATACTGTTCAAAAGTATTTCTGAGCAACTTAAGCATATAGACTGGGTCTAAAAAGAAGTAAACATTAGCGCCAGTCCCAGGATGTTTAAAATGGGTCTTCAATTGGCCCTTTTGTAATTTGCACCCTAGATGCTTGGCCATTGCCAGGTTTGCTGGACAACCATAGAATGTCAATGCTTTCATTGTTGTTCTGTATTCATAGCATAGTTCAAGTGCTATATTTACAATATTGGCTTTTCTACGAATCTCACGAATTTCCATTTCAATTTACTAAGTGGCAGGGATCTTAACTCCTTAGGTAATTGATTAAAAATTTTGATGGCCATTGTATAGCCATTATTGCATAGCCATTGCATATATATTTATATCAAATCCTCGCGAACATAATATCATGCAATACTTATTTTTAGCACTTTTTTGCTGTACTGGCCAGTTTCCACGGTGCCTTTAGGAGCATCGTAAGGCGCGGGACATATACAAGCGGCGCGGCGCGCATCGGGCGCACTGCAGGCGCGCATCGGGCGCGCATCGGGCGCACTGCCGGCGTGCATCGGGTGCGCTATTGGCATTTTGTATGAAATAACTTTGGAAAGGCGGCGCAACCGTGGCGTGCCGTCTCGACGCCTTTCCAAAATTCTTTCATACAAAATGTATAAGAAGGACGTGGTGCAAAACAGATTCAAGAGGGGCGCTTATGGCACGCCCGCGCCCGCGCCGCTTGTGTTTGACCCGCGCCTAATGCCATATGAACGTTAACTTCAACACTGTTGAATCTTAATAACCATTTATCCATATTTGCACAAAATCGTATCGTTACTTTGCGACAGAAACATTTAATAAAGGAGAAAAAGGGAATCCCCTGATCATAGACAAGACAAGACAGATAACTGACAAACTAGGGATGTGTCATGTGCCATACCTACATAGAGATGTGCAATTACCGGTAATTTGATTTTTCGTTACGAGACCGTCATAAGTACTTGAGCTATACATAATGATTAAAAAAAAAATGTTGTTATCGATAATAAACGATAAAATATTTTCCGAGGGTATGATGTCATCAAAATCTCCGCATTTTCCCCACATAATGCCAATCCCCAATAAATCCCCAACCAACTTGAGATTCCCCGCAGTTTGGGGAATTCCCCACAGATTGGCAACCCTGTTCAACAGGCTTCCGCTATATCTATCATTGGAATGCCTTCACATGTCGTATTGCTGATGAATTTTGCACGTTCAACTTCTTTCCTGCATCAACATACAATGAATGTAGAATAAACGAGATAAAATAGTATTATCATTTCTTCTTTTTTGTTTAATGATCTTCTTGTTTGTGTTTTTTGCATCCATCAATTTTATTGAACAGCAGCAGTATTTTAAATAAGTCCAACGGTTATACCGTTGATTTAAAAGAGTTGTACCCATATTTTAAAGTAAAATATTATTAAAATACCGACGGAATACACTTTTAGCACTTGCTATATGCAATACTTAATAGCACCAAGGTTGTAGACAGCCTTACTGCAGCGGAAACTAGACGCCAATCAATTTTATTGAGTCAAGGACGCAATATAGTATCTTTCAAATAATCTTGTTCGTGTCATGTTTTCAGCAATCACATCGACATGATACTTTGTCTCTCAATACATTCTCGTTTTTAGATAGTTTATACCCGCCATGATCATACTCATCTTTTGTTGAATAATCGTCAGAGCTGTCTGTATGCATTACCATTGTAACGAGAATATTTTATTTATTTATTTATTCAGAGAAAAAAAACTTTTACAATTGAATTTATATTTTTTGGTTTTATGGCATTCAAATGCTTTATAAATATAAATTTATAAAGAATAGAAAAAATTCGATCACTGTGGCTGAGTCGGTCAGGCATCCGCCCCGGAATGGCGCGAAAGGATGCGGGTTCGAGTCCCGCCTCGTGATCGAATTTTTTCTATTCTTTATAAATTTATACTTTTACAATTCTTAAATACTAAACAATAAAATTACACTTAAAATATTCTGTTATTGTTCAGCAGCTTTTTTGGACATTTCGCAGGCATTCGATCGTGTATGGCATGAGGGCCTTCTTTATAAAATATTCCAAGCTTTACCTATAAACTTCTACCTAATCATTAAGTCATATCTTCAACAACGACACTTCTATGTTAAGCATGGAGACGACAGAACAAATCTCTACGAAATTAAGGCTGGTGTTCCGCAGGGCAGCGTAATGGGTCCTGTATTATATCTAATATACACTTATGACTTACCGACTAAAGAAGATGTCCTCGTTGGGACATTTGCTGACGATACTGCTCTCATTGCAATGCATGAGGATCCTGTATCTGCCTCGAAAATGTTACAGCAAAGCTTAAATGATGTCTCAGTGTGGCTGAAAGACTGGAGAATAAAAGCCAACGAAACGAAGTCGGTGCAAGTGACATTTACCCTTAGACGCGATACTTGTCCACCCGTTCAACTTAACGGAATAACAATTCCCCAGTCAGAAGATGTGCGTTACTTGGGTATATACTTGGACAGACGTCTTTCATGGAAGAAACATATATTCACAAAAAGGAAAGCTCTTAGTGTACAGTTTCGCAAATTGTACTGGCTCTTGGCACGTAACTCTGGCCTTTCACTGAACAACAAACTTCTTTTGTACAAGTCTATCCTCAAACCAATTTGGTCATATGGAGTTGAACTTTGGGGTACTGCAGCTCACTCTAATCTAGAAATTATACAACGTTTCCAGTCAAAAATACTTCGTATCATATCTCGAGCCCCGTGGTTCATTAGCAATTGTCATCTTCACCGTGACTTGTTTATTCCAACTGTTAAAGAGGAAATTCTCAAGAAACTTAAGACATATAAAAGCCGTATAAAAAATCACCCCAACGTACTTGTCTGGAACATGATGGAGCCCACTCGCACTTTTAAGCGCATAAAACGGAGAGCTCCACAAGACCTCCTTCCACCGTAGAATCAGACTCACCATGATCAAAGAAAATATTATATGGAGACGCCACTGGGCGTTTGCCATGCATGCCAACATTAAAACTTTTAACCACCAGCTTAATGCTTAATAAGGCAGATTGCAGGTTTAGAGGAGATTAAAAAAAAAAAAAAAAAAAAATATTCTGTAATATCAACTGCATCTTCTTTCTCGTTGTAGTCACTAGGCAAATGAATTTCCTTATTTTTCAACATTGTCTCAATAGCACTATGTAGTACAGAGTCGCACTCCAATTGTATGTGGCCAGGTTCGAGATATTTCTGTGTTATTGTGTTTCCATATTTTTTGCTTATATTCCAAAAGGCATTGGAAAGGATTCCTATTTTGGTATGTGCACCCGTCAGAATAAATAATTATCGGCTTTTTGTGTGGCAAACAATGTCTTTCTAGATAATCAATCAGGAACGAAGCAAATGTGCTTGAAGTAAATAATACAGAAGCAATGTTTTGAAATTATAAATAAATATATTTAAAAAATAAATAATTTTAAAATTATTTGCATCACTAGCGGTATGGAATTGAACAGATATTTTGTTACGCCCAATAGCTTTTACACCATCTTTAGCTATGTTAGCTACACGATGATTGTGTAGGAATGACCCAAATTTAATCGGCCTAATAGTTAAACCCGCCGCAGGATCGGCTTCCGTTCGCGACACATAAACAATGAAAGGACCACTGTCATTCCCGGAATAGGTTATGGGATTCGATAAAATAGGATCCACATATGTATTTTGAGAAGATGCGATCGCGTAGTTAGTTACTGTTACATGTCTTTTAGACGGAATATTAACCATATCAGCAACAGAAGGCTCTGACCGTTGGCTTTTATTGCTTATGTGTTCCGCTTCCATCACCTCACCCTGGATATCAGGAGGTTTACCAGGGTCGGGAGGATCAGGATTCAGATCATATTCATCTTCTGTTGAATAGTCGTCAGAGCTGTCATCATGTATAGCATTACCATTGTTACGATAATATTTTATTTATTTATTTATTATTCATTTATTCAGAGAAAAAAAAAACTTACAATTCTTAAATACTAAACAATAAAAAAAAATACACTTAAAATATTCTGTAATATCAACTGCATCTTCGTTCTCGTTGTAGTCACTAGGCAAATGAATTTCCTTCTTTTTCAACATTGTCTCAATAGCACTATGTACAGAGTCGCACTCCATTTGTATGTGGCCAGGTTCGAGATATTTCTGTGTTATTGTGTTTCCATATTTTTTGCTTATATTCCAAAAGGCATTGGAAAGGATTTCTTTTTTGGTGTGTGCACCCGTCAGAATAAATAATTATCGGCTTTTTGTGTGGCAAACAATGTCTTTCTAGATAATCAATCGGGAACAAAGCAAATGTGCTTGAAGTAAATACAGAAGCAATGTTTTGTAACAAGATCGTGTATAATTGTGGCACGTCAGTTTTGTTTTAAAGTGTAAAGCACTGGCTTTCAGAGAAGGACATATTTTGACTGATTGTAAATCCATCGTCAGCATTATAAATTCTCCTGCTAGAGCTTTTTCGTTGTCTTGACGTTTTTCAATTTGTGCCTCGTCTTTTTTGATGACGCGTATCTGATAGTCTGGTGGAAGATTAAAATCTTCAAGGGGAAGAGAATTGTGACGTGACACTTTGGCAGGTTAACATGCCTTGCAAGTGCGAGCCCACTTCTTACAATTCTTGTTTACTGAAGGCCAGACGTATCGCTCGGTAACGAGTTGGACAGTAGCTCTACCACTGAGATGGCTTAAACTATGAAATTTATGGAAAATGAAACGTTGTAAATCGTCGCACGTAAGGACGTCTTTTCCGGTGGAAATGTCGCAAACCCATTTCACGTCAGTGGCTGGGATACTAACTTCTTGCAATTTAAGATTGGAAGAACCGGACTGAAAACGATCTGCCAATTCGGAGTCACATTTTTGTGATTTGACGAGGCTTTCATACTCCTGGTCTAAGGATATGGCATCGATACGTGACATAGCATCAGCCACGACGTTTTCTCCACCTTTAATGTGTTTTATGTCCGTTGTAAACTGACTAATAAAAGACAATTGATTAAGTTGAGAAGGAGGAAGCTTCTCTCGGCGCTGTAAGTGTACAGCAAATGTTTGTGTTCCGTGAAGATGGTGCAGTGCTTGACTTGTAGAATATGATAGAAGTGTTGTACACTTTCGTACACCTCTAAAAGTTCCCTGTAATAGGCTGGCCATTGCGATTGTTGCGAATTGAGTTTTTTGCTGAAGAAAGCTAGAGGCACCCGCCTTTGTGTCCTTGGTGCAAACAAGCACCGATATGAACGCTTATATCCAAGAATTGAAACTGTAAATCCTATTATCAACATGTTTTTCAGACCTTTTGGTTCAATATATATAGTATTTTCCCAAGTTTTAGGCGACACAAAACACAATTGAATTTCTCTGTAAATAAAGTTTTTATTGCAATTAGTTTACATAGGTGTATGATTTACAATTTCACATTTTGTACTAACAAAGGAAAAAAAATTAATGTTTATAATTGTTTCGTTTGTTAATTAAATCACAATAAAGGGTCAATAGTCATTTTATCCACAATGACGAGCGCTTTTTGGTGAGGTCCATAGAGAACCTTAAAGTTTTGTTTACCACAGATTAGACAGAGAACTATAAACTGTTTTGAAGTTACAGTCAGCTCAAGAACAATTATTGCGCGGGAATTCAAATTAATGATAAATGTAGAGTAGTGCTGCTGCCCCCAAGGTTGCCCAAATAATAAAGCCTTTACTTTAATCACTTTTAATCCTTTTTTACCATATGTGTTGTTTAAGCTAGCCGTTATACACTACTGAATAATAATTCTATAATAAATGTAGAAAGCGTCGGGGAAACAATGTGGACGCACACATATACAAAAGGCTCGATCAGCGAATTGCATATATGTGTCCCTACATTATTCCCCCCCCTTTTCAAAAAAAAATTATACACTCCAAAAAAATTTTATAAAAAGACATAAACACAGAACAATTACAGGGACCCGGGATAAGCATTAGTTGTTAGCTCTTCCCATCTTCCCAAATTACTTTTTCAACGGGCCAATTATGGGCAAAACGATAGGTAAGATGATTGTGGGCAATCCTATTTTCGCATTTTCGAACCAGGTCCCAATTGCTCTCGGCAGTAACTGTACCAGTCAACGACGGTAACCCGGGATAAGCATTGGTTGTTAGCTCAATTGTCCCATCTTCCCAAATTACTTTTCCAACGGGCCATTTATGGGCAAAACTATAGGTTAGTTAAAAGATTGTTGGCAATCCTATTTTCGCATTTTCGAACCAGGTCCCAATTGACCTGGCTATGCGGGACTTGCCCTTACACTTTCCCTTATAACATATAAAAGAACCAACAGTACGGTTGGTTGTATAAATAATTTTCATGGGTGATCGGTGTGTGCGGCAAAGTTTTTCTTTAAAATAATAAATAAATAAATAAATAAAATTCATTTATTTCAGGCCACATAGCCCATATAGTATTAGTAAAATATTATCCTAGTGTTAGTATTACAAATTACAATTACCTATTAATTACATACATTTATTCCTACAGCCTAATTTACAAAGCCAATGTTTGCTAATAACATTATCCGAATAGTTTAATACCTTTAAAACAATATTTGTACTTTTACTTATCCGATCTCTAATAGAAAAAATCTTTAAGAATGAGCCCTTGCTCAGTGAATGCCAGACATTGCTCTCGCGTGCCAACACACGCACAATTCTCGGCAAATTGAACATCTGGGCTACATTGCAAGAATATAGTGATCGTTTAATATATTGCTCCTCATCCGAATTAAAATCATGAGGATCGATCCTACGTGATCCAGCACTGGTTGATGGTAATTCGTTGTCGTACGCTGTCATAGATTTTACATAAACACAGAACAATTACAGCAAAATACAAAATGAGATAACAATGCTATACACATAATATTAATCCATACTAATATTATAAATGCGAAAGTAACTCTGTCTGTCTGTCTGTTACTCAATCACGCCTAAACTACTGAACCAATTTTCATGAAATTTGGTATGGAGATATTTTGATACCCGAGAAAGGACATAGGCTACTTTTTATCCCGTGAAAATGACGCAATCCCGGAAATCCCACGGGAACGGGAACTATGCGGGTTTTTCTTTGACTGCGCGGGCGAAGCCGCGGGCGGAAACCTATTACGTAATATTTCTTAATTTTTTTATTTTTTTTGACATTAATCAAAGTAATATTTACAAAATTTTTAAATTTAAATGAAATACATTTATATTAAACCTACTAAATGAACCCTATCACACAAAAGAAACCAAAATTAACTAAACTCTTAATTACAAACAATTTTATGCAAACTAAAACTAGTATTTAAGAATAATGAAATGAAGAGAGCCATCCCGTGAGCTTAAATTCAAAGTTTCTCAGCTCTGAATTAAGTTGATGGACCAGCTGCTACCGATAAACTTCTAACCACGCGCAATGCTTTTTCCAACTCAACTATTCCTCTTGAGCCTCCTGTTCCAAATTTGCTTAATTTTGATTCTAAAGAGGGTTTGGAATCTGATAACATGGCTGCCAATGTTTTACCGTTATCAGCTTTCACTGCTGCTATTCTTGCAATATTCTCTTTAGTAACTTTGCCATTCTCTAGCTGCTTTATAGCACAGAGCAATGGGTGATAGGTAAAGATGTCGGGGAAATGCTCAGCACCAGGTGCAGCACTATAGTATAAGATCTTGTCTCTTGCTGGGTCTAAGCCTAATGAAACTGCCATTGCGCACTTTGGGACAAAGCCACTACCTTGTTGAGCCGCAAATGCTGCACAAAGCCCAGTCAATCTATTCAAAGTATACTCGTTATCTGAAATTTCAATATTAGCACCACCCTTTTTAATGACCAATGGTACACCTGTTCTAACTAAAGCATCGCCGATCCTCAAAGTTTGTCCCGGCTGTATGGTCTTTAGCTGTTCCCTTATCTTTTTCCCTTGACACAGAATATTTTCAACCGTAGTAACATTTGTTAGAAACAAGTCATCCTGTTTCATGGCATAAAATTGGCTCCCTTTAAAAGTGGATGTAAGAATGCTGGTATCAAATGTAAATTGGGCCATATTTTTGTTGTTTTCTTTTTTCCTTGGCTTTCGTGGAGTTCTAGGAGTGACTAATGCCTGCGTCAAGTCCGTTTCACTATCTTGGTAATCCGGATTTAAACGTTTGGCAATTCGCTTCGATCTTCTTAGCTCTATTTTTGCAGTTGTTTATAAAAGGTTTATATTAGAAATAAATGTTTACACAGTTCACTACTACATGAATTTAATATATTTTTCATTACACATATACTTAAAACATTATTGATACATGTATATAATTGATTTTTTTCATTATAATGATGTGAATAAATAAAACAACTATTTTTTAGTGTCGACGTTGCTTCCAATTTCATAGTTGTCTTTTTGAAAGCTTCATTACAGCTTTTCGGTGTATAAATCCTATCGAATATCATACACTTCGTTGACTATTTTTCTTGCTTTTATGTTGTTTCATTTAGTGTTGTTCATCTAAATCCGTTTCAGCGCAATTATTTTCTTGGTTTCCTCGGTCCGATTCAATTTAACTAGACGGTCCATCTTAAGTATCATCAGATATATTTATCTTTTGAGGAGCAGCTTTTTTGGTTCCCCTAATTTTTCCTGTTGACAGAATTATTCAAGAAAATTTTAAAAAAGTTTTTTTTCCTCAGCAGTATAACTTTGATTGTACTAATTCATAGTAGAAGTTAGGGATGTTCTTATATCCTTAAGGTGCAAGATTTACCTCTTCACTGCTTCTGCTTCCGCCTGTGTAAGAGCATTTACATCAGAATTCTAGAGAAAATAATAAATCCAATACTTTGTATGCACATGTTGATTCATTTGATACATTTGAGCATTTCTAAAAACGAATCTGCTTTGTTTTTAATAACAGATCTGCGCCACAAATATTATACACTTGTGTCTCTAAAATCTTTGTTATTGAAATGGTCCCTAAAAATCTTTTGACGACACGCGACTGGGCTGCGATTCTCTGGGTGTGTGTCCCATCGGGAGCAATGAAGGGATTGTCTGGGTCACTATGGTTTACCTTTTTTGAATAAATCCATGGTCACCCAAACAATCATATGCCCTCCAGAAGTCTGTATGTATAGTGGTTCTCTCTTCAACATGTTTTTTTATTAGGGGCACCAAAACTTCTGCACTTATGTTATCGGGACACACCTCCAACCGCAAATTTTCACTTCCGTCTTCTATAAGGCCAAGAACCCAGTGGCCTTCAATATGTCTCCCTAAAAACAAACATATAGCATATTAATGACATTTTTTCTTTAATAATTAGTATTTTATAGTTTATACCTAATTAATAGTTATTGTAACAAAAGTTTTGAGGATGATGCATGAGGAACTAAATGTTTATAACTTATTTACTTTTAAAATAGTGTACGTCATATAAATATATTTAACCTTTATTGTATTTGCTCTTTCCAAATTTACTTTCGTCGATCTGTACTATCTTGCCCGGGCCACCTATCTTCCTCTTAAATTCTTGTTTTGACAACTGGTACAGCACCACAACTTCTCGGAAGTAACTGTACCAGTCAACGACGGTAACCCGGGATAAGCATTAGTTGTTAGCTCTTCCCATCTTCCCAAATTACTTTTTCAACGGGCCAATTATGGGCAAAACGATAGGTAAGATGATTGTGGGCAATCCTATTTTCGCATTTTCGAACCAGGTCCCAATTGCTCTCGGCAGTAACTGTACCAGTCAACGACGGTAACCCGGGATAAGCATTGGTTGTTAGCTCAATTGTCCCATCTTCCCAAATTACTTTTCCAACGGGCCATTTATGGGCAAAACTATAGGTTAGTTAAAAGATTGTTGGCAATCCTATTTTCGCATTTTCGAACCAGGTCCCAATTGACCTGGCTATGCGGGACTTGCCCTTACACTTTCCCTTATAACATATAAAAGAACCAACAGTACGGTTGGTTGTATAAATAATTTTCATGGGTGATCGGTGTGTGCGGCAAAGTTTTTCTTTAAAATAATAAATAAATAAATAAATAAAATTCATTTATTTCAGGCCACATAGCCCATATAGTATTAGTAAAATATTATCCTAGTGTTAGTATTACAAATTACAATTACCTATTAATTACATACATTTATTCCTACAGCCTAATTTACAAAGCCAATGTTTGCTAATAACATTATCCGAATAGTTTAATACCTTTAAAACAATATTTGTACTTTTACTTATCCGATCTCTAATAGAAAAAATCTTTAAGAATGAGCCCTTGCTCAGTGAATGCCAGACATTGCTCTCGCGTGCCAACACACGCACAATTCTCGGCAAATTGAACATCTGGGCTACATTGCAAGAATATAGTGATCGTTTAATATATTGCTCCTCATCCGAATTAAAATCATGAGGATCGATCCTACGTGATCCAGCACTGGTTGATGGTAATTCGTTGTCGTACGCTGTCATAGATTTTACATAAACACAGAACAATTACAGCAAAATACAAAATGAGATAACAATGCTATACACATAATATTAATCCATACTAATATTATAAATGCGAAAGTAACTCTGTCTGTCTGTCTGTTACTCAATCACGCCTAAACTACTGAACTAATTTTCATGAAATTTGGTATGGAGATATTTTGATACCCGAGAAAGGACATAGGCTACTTTTTATCCCGTGAAAATGACGCAATCCCGGAAATCCCACGGGAACGGGAACTATGCGGGTTTTTCTTTGACTGCGCGGGCGAAGCCGCGGGCGGAAACCTATTACGTAATATTTCTTAATTTTTTTATTTTTTTTGACATTAATCAAAGTAATATTTACAAAATTTTTAAATTTAAATGAAATACATTTATATTAAACCTACTAAATGAACCCTATCACACAAAAGAAACCAAAATTAACTAAACTCTTAATTACAAACAATTTTATGCAAACTAAAACTAGTATTTAAGAATAATGAAATGAAGAGAGCCATCCCGTGAGCTTAAATTCAAAGTTTCTCAGCTCTGAATTAAGTTGATGGACCAGCTGCTACCGATAAACTTCTAACCACGCGCAATGCTTTTTCCAACTCAACTATTCCTCTTGAGCCTCCTGTTCCAAATTTGCTTAATTTTGATTCTAAAGAGGGTTTGGAATCTGATAACATGGCTGCCAATGTTTTACCGTTATCAGCTTTCACTGCTGCTATTCTTGCAATATTCTCTTTAGTAACTTTGCCATTCTCTAGCTGCTTTATAGCACAGAGCAATGGGTGATAGGTAAAGATGTTGGGGAAATGCTCAGCACCAGGTGCAGCACTATAGTATAAGATCTTGTCTCTTGCTGGGTCTAAGCCTAATGAAACTGCCATTGCGCACTTTGGGACAAAGCCACTACCTTGTTGAGCCGCAAATGCTGCACACATTGTTGGGTCTGCTAAGATACAAAGTTTTTTGAAGTAAGTAACATTCAATTTCAAAAAACTTATCGAAATTCCTAATGCATCGGTGATCTCTTGGATTGTTTTGTTTTCCTCATACATAGACACTATCCGATATCGTAGATCAGGGCTGTCGAAACTATACCCCTTCGCGGGGAAATTGAATTTCATACAAAAGCTGGAGGGTCAGAAAAATATTTTCAGTTTTCAAGTAAATAAAATACAGGGTCTTTCTATGTTTATGAATTTTTCGTTAATTTATCTTTAACAATAGAATCGATGAAATTGATATTTTTGTTTTTTTCAAGCATTCAAATGCTTTATAAATATAAATTTATAAAGAATAGAAAAAATTCGATCACGAGGCGGGACTCGAACCCGCATCCTACAAGGTCACAAGTGGCCGAGTTGGTCAGGCATCCGCCCCGGAATGACGCGAAAGGATGCGGGTTCGAGTCCCGCCTCGTGATCGAATTTTTTCTATTCTTTATAAATTTATAATAGTATCGATATCCACGTCAATATTCGTTGTTGCCAGGCGTATTGCATGAAAAAGCGATTTATCTGACAGTGAAAATTTTCCGTTTCCATATCTGTTGTATCAGATTTTATTTCATTTTTAAGAAATATTGGAATTTATTTCCGTGAAGCGAAAAAGCGCTGCAAACACTGACCAGCTCTTAACCATCGGATTTCTGAGTGCAATAGCAGATCTCCGTATAGTGTGTCAATTTCATTTAAAAAGCTTTGTTTCCGCCTTTAATAAGATTTGTTATTATATTATTTGCTATTTTCATGGTATTCATTTGGCGCAAAGATTTTCCACATAAGGTCCACATAATATTTTGCAAATAATGTATAGTTTATTTGTACAATCTAGATACATTAGAATAAAAATATTTATATTATGTGGTATGTTTAAGGGCGTATTAAATGAAATCACAAAACATCCACGATGAGGCGTTTAATTCGCACATTACAATAATTCGAATTTAGATAAAAACTGAGCGCACATCCGTCGTCTATGCTGGTCGCCGCGGAGTGAAGTGAAGGCTCACGAACGTAGCGAACAATTCCCGTGTACGGCCGGAGCGGGGCGCGGGGTGAAGGGCGCGTAGTCCCATTATGCGCTCGCTCAGCTGGCCGCCACAATTAAAAGATAGATAAGTGAATAAAAACATATTTGAGGTACAGGATTAGTACAAATAAAAAAAAAAAATACTTCAGAGCATTATGTACATACATTTATTAACTTTGACTTGCCTATACAAAAAAGCAGAGTCGACAAATAAAAAGAAACCCGTCAATGCAATTAGAATTGAATTTGACTGACATATTTATTTATAACCAGAATATGACTTTGATGAATGTATTTACTCGTCATAGTCAAAATCTGGTTCTAAATATTCAACTCCAGATATTATGTCTGTGTCTGACTCTGACATATTATGTACTAATTCTAGTGAAGTTTCAGATACTTCATTAGAATTAGAACTAGCATCGCTATCTTCTCCTCCGAGCTGAATTATAAATTCTTCTGAATTATCGTCAAGTACAAAATCACGCTCCCAGTATTGTCTTTCCACGTTTTTGACGTGATCACACTCTATTCTCCAATCATTGCTAGTAATAGACCCGAATGCTTTTTCAATCAACTTAGGGATTTCAGCTTTTTCTCTATTAATATTCTTCTCTGCAACTCTTCTTTTCGCAAGGCTCAATGGCGTTCAGATCACAGTGATAGGGCGGTAATCTTTGCACAATATGGCCGTGCTGTTTAAAAATATTATCTATTTCAAATGTTTCTTGACGAGTACAGTATAAAACTGATTTGGTCATTTGGTCTGTAAAGTCAATTTCGTTTTGAAGTAACCACTCCTTAATTATATCTTTTCTTGTTGTCATTATCGGTGTTCTGTTTGTTTGAATAAGTGATAGGACGCATTGTCCATTATAATTACACTTGGACCAGGTAAATTAGGAATAAGCTTCGTAACAACCCATTTCTTGAAATTTTCTTTATTCATGTCGTGGTGAAAGTCGGCATTATTGTCTTTCGACTTGTAAACAAGAAGTGCAATTGGTATGAACTATGAAACCTTCTTCAGTACCAGCATGAACGAAAATATAACGTTCCCCAAGTGAAATATCTGATGAAGGTCCAGGTTCATCAGGACTTTGCCAACATTTTTGTGGGCGGTATGATGTATGAACATATGTTTCGTCAGTGTACACTAAATAAATTCTTGTGGCTCATTTCGAAATCGTTGCAGAGCCTGTAGATACCTAAACCGCAATGCAACAATATCAGTTCTTTCAATGAGAACCAAATGTTTGCTTCTTAATTCTTTGAATTTATATCCCATTTTGTATAATATCTGTCGCAAACTGTCTTTATTGCCTTGGAAATTAATGTCTACTTTAAGCTCAGCAAAAAGTTTACGTAAAGTTGGCATTTCTTTTGCATCATCACAGCATAAAATGCATGAATCTTGTTGCGAATGGCACATTTATCAAACTCATCTAGTAATCATCTAGTAAGTCTCTTAGTATAGCCTCATCAATGCCTTCAATGAATGATTTTTACTCACTACATGGACTAAAATATATAATATGTTGTAGATATGAATACGCTAATGCAAGGAAAAAAAATAAAAAAAATATTCAACTAGACATTAATTACATATAAAAAATTTAAAAACAATTCTTAGCTTTAGTAAGACAAAGGGCTAAAATTTTTTTTTAGTTTTATGGATTATTAAGAAATTGAAGCTTAACCTAATTTAAATGGTGTGAAATCAAATTTAAAAGTAAAGACATTTGCAATTCGTGATGCTGCTGGAAAGCAGCAGAAACTGGCGCAGGTAACTTTGCAAAAATGTTTAAAATTGAAACGGACCATTCGTCAACTTTATCTGGGAAAAACACTTTTGCCCATATTTTCGCTTCAAATACAAAACTGTGAATAAACTTCCTTCTTTATTTATTATTTTAGCCACAAAATGCAAATAAGCCATCTTTTTGGCTTCTTCTTCCTAACTTCAGGATGGCCATTTGCACGTAGAAGTTCGTCCACCAAATGCTTCTTTTCCGGGAGATACTGTTTTAGCTGTACGAGCAGCTCAGCTTTGGTCGAGTCTTCTTCAAATGAGACACCGTGCTCCTCCATCCATATCTTTATGTCCGCTTTGCGGGTTGCAGTCGTCACCATATTCATGGTGGAAAATCTCGATTCTGACGCTAAATTAAAACTAAGTAGCTTTTTTGCACAAAATTAATAAATACGTATGCAACAAAAAAAACTGAAAAAAATTGGCGCCACAACCGAGAAGTTCCACCAAAGAAATGAGAAGTAATAAAGAAATCAGTCGTCGTCGTCGTTTCAGCCGTGGGACGTCCACTGCTGGACAAAGGCCTCCCTCAGGGTTTTCCACCACGCCGTTTAAATCAGTACCTATTTTTAAATAATTTATTGCAAATAATCAACAAAATTATACATTTAATGTGATATCATTTTGCCTTTTCCTCTTCCTTCCTTTATTTTTCAAGTAGTGCCTGTTTGCTTTTACTTTCATAGGGTCATTATTATCCCAAAAGGTAACTTTGCCAGCGAGAATACTGTTGATATCTTTGCACCAAGCATGAATAAAGAACATTGTACTTTTATTTATAACTAGCGGTCCGCCCCGGCTTCGCCCGTGGTACATGTTTACGTTTTCTCTACATAAGAACCATCCTCGTACTTCAAGGAATATAATAAAAAAAGAATTATTGAAATCGGTTCAGCCGTTCTCGAGTTATGCGCTTACCAACACATTTTGCGATTCATTTTTATATATAAGAAAGAAGAAAGAAAAGATGTACTTACACAATGCCTCCTTGTCTCCTGTGCAAGTTAAAAAGGTGTTAGTACAAATGTTAACACTGACTATCAGCTTTATATAATTTAATATTTTTTTTTTATTTGCATTTTCTTTAAGTATTTCAATACAAATATGTTCTACTTGGGCAAAAAAATCAAACAATGCTCTAGTAGGATAGCACAACCAGCTTTTACCCTCATTCTCTTTGATTTTTATAAATTTGTGGAAAGTTTGCAATTCCTTTTCTTCCATATTATTTGTGCAAGTGCCGCAGTTTTTATATATATTTTTTTGCAAGCCGTACTAGCCATCCACTATAATATCCTGCTGCGCTTCTCTCAACATGTTCGGGTGTTTTGCTCAGTATTAATTCATCTGTATTTATGAACTCTATACATAAATGATCATCATCAATTTCATCTTCACATTCAGCTCTTATCGTGTTGTTTACAGGTTTCTTTAAAAAATGCTTTAGTGATTGTAAACATACACTGTCGTCTTTTTCACAGTTTGAACCAACTGAATGTGAAGATGAAATATTATTAATTAACAATGTTTTATAAGCTGCTTCAAATGCAGACGAAGTGGGCATAATATTGCTGCAACCGTGAGCTCGAATTGCCCCAAAAAAATTCTCCAATGCATCTTGATTAAAGTTCCGCTGCAACAGTGAGTTCATACCTTTGGAGCTTAAATATTTAGCAACCGCTTTAAACCCCTCTATAGTTTTGAACCAGCTAGATAAGGAAATCACTACTGCTTGATTATATCCATTTATAAATTGCATCGATTTTAGGATTGACAAACTTTCGTTCCACAATTTATGGTGAGGTGAGGTTGGAGTTACTGTAGACCTATAGATTTTTCCTTCCCTCACTTGGCTGTAAGATAGAGATAGTAAGTATGCATGTTTATCAGGGATAGCGTATTTTTCTTTAGAACAAAGAAAACAGTTTAGTACATACCAGTTCTGTAGGTTAAATGATTACACTCTTTTCGTACGACACCCAAAGGAAGAATGGTGGTGGATCATTCTAAGTTTTACCGTGCGTCCGATTCAAAATAGATCTACCCTATGTCTTCCAATATTTGTCGTAACAACTGTGTTCTACTTAACATCCTTACTGCGTATTTTGCGATTCATTCCTTGCCCTTCATTTTGAATTTTAAATTTTTTGTGATTAAATTATTTCTGACCCCTTTTATCAGATGTGGTGGATCAAAAATATGATATATTTTTATATCGCCCACTTCGAAAAATTCTTCTTTGATTTCTTGTCCATTTCGTAGGTATTTTTGCTTCGTTTCATTTTTTAATTTGTTGATCGTTGCAATGTTGGAGGCACCTTGATCGCAAACAGTTGCGCAAATTTTTAGTCCCGTTTCGCGAACTTTTTCGACCACTGTTTTTATTTGGTTTTTTTAAATAGAATAGAATAGAATAGAAACACATTTATTCCCAAAAAATGATACAGTACATTAAATTACAGACAACACTTATAACTAAAAAAAAAAGTATAACATTACATGTAGACGTAATAATATTATATTATATCTGTATCACCTCAGGGAAAGGGATTACTGACTCAGCATAAATGTTACAGCTGAGGCTGTAACGCTGTTATTCTGTCAGCACCTTAAATCAACCGCCTTTGTGCTTCCACTGCAATAATAGCCAGGGGTTGCTTATATTTTTTTATGACTCCTCTGATCATAAACACCAAAACATGATCACAATACTCAGTTGTGCATGTTTTACCATCATCTACAAACCCAGTTAATTTGCAATTTTTTTTGTCATATGACACACCTGGTCCGATTGCCATCTCGTCAAATAATAACGCACAATATATTTTATTTATTTATTCCATTTATTTCAGATAAATTTAATATCCATATAGTTGTTCGTCAAATGGCCTTAAAATCTATAAAATCTATTTATGCGATTCGGGCATCTTATTAACTTTCTTTTTTAAATGTTCAAAAATAATGTCATTAATTCCAGTCGTCAATGAAATTTTGGACAGCAAATTTTATAGGGTTCTCCTGCTAGGTAGCACACATAATTTGCTCAGTAATCGATATGATTTTGGAGATGGTTTGTACAAAGACAATGCTAATATTTTTTCATCTAATGTGAATCTTCTTCCACGTTTTTCTTCCCACTTTGTGTGACTTGCATTTGGCAAAATATCTTTGCGGTCGATGAGATCGCCTCGATGCGCTCAGCGCTCTCCGCGACCTCCTGCTCAGACTGCGACTCTATCTCCAATTTGCGCGACGCGTCCAGTTTGGCTGCCCTGATTGATGTGGTTTTTTGGCAGGGGGTTTTTGAACCCCCAATTCCATCCTCCGAATCTGAACCGGAGCGACTCTTATCCAGGGACCTCTTCCGCCACAGCCTACCTTTTTCGTGGGATTGAAGATCCACCACGCTGTTGGCTGAGCTTGATCTCGAAAGCACCACAGCGCTCGTCCGTCTTTTCCTTACGTCATCCTAATCATATTGTCGGTGTCCATATTTGTTTTGCAAAAGTCGTCATTAAATGCTCGCAGAAACATTAGTTTTATCTCACAATCATGTTCTATTCGGCTTAAAGCTTTGCAAACAAGAGTACGTCGTTGTTTTCTTAGTAGATTGTGTATGAACGTTAACGTGCAAGTAATTACCTACTGACACGTCTAGTTTGTTGTTATTTTGGTAACTTCTGGACTGCCCAGGCTGCTCGCAGATATAGTCGTCATTAACACAAACCATCAAAACATTCTCTTTATTAGGAGTCGAATGTATCAATTATTTTTCATATTCGTCTCCAGTGTCACAATATATTTCCTACAGTAAGGCAACTTTGATGTCGCTCGATGCCGCCGGTGAAGATACTTACGCTGCCACATGCAAATATGCTAGGGTTGTCACCAAATGGGAAATAAAACAATGGTTTTCTATACTATTAATAGGTAATTATTTATTCATATGTACGTTCAAAATAATTGTGATTATTAAATCGAATGTAATTATTTCTTCATAAATGTATACATATTTACGTATATTGCACTGCTGAATTTGTACGCGACTTTGAGCCCAAAACTTGACACTATCTCCTGAAGTTTTCCATTCTATAAAATAAATAGCTTTCCATTGTTGACATTTTGCGTTCGATACTGGAAGACAAAGCAATTGTTTCGCAAAATTGCTCACATTTTCAAATTTGCGTTTCTTGTCAATGTGATGTAGCTTACCGACTGATGCCCAGAACTCTTCTACGTCAGTAATAGCATTTGAGCTGCTAGTAGAGCATAATAAATCGGCGACACTGGTGTCAAGTTTCAGTTCCTTAAATTCATTGTAAATTAATTGAATATCATTTTCTTGTACAATATTTCGGAATTTAGAAGCAACATTGCACAAACTCGTGAATTCTCCGTGCACAGCAGTTTGAGGCTCCAGGAAGCTCATCGTTTCAAAAACGTCGTCATTAACTGGCAATCGTGATTTTAGTTGCAGACATAAAGTTCTCATAAATTCCTGACATCTCCTGAAAATAACTTGTATTTGTTGCTGGGGTATTTTATCTTTTTGTGCTTCTAAATTCTTGGCAAAATTAACTCCTAAGTACACTGAGAAAAAAATTCAATAAAAAATATTAATAACTAGTGGTCCGCCCCGGCTTCGCCCGTGGTACATATTTCGCAATAAAAGGTAGCCTATGTCCTTTCTCGGGTATCAAAATATCTCCATACCAAATTTCATGCAAATTGGTTCAGTAGTTTAGGCGTGATTGAGTAACAGACAGACAGAGTTACTTTCGCATTTATAATATTAGTATGGATTAATAGAATTCATATAAATCCTAGGACAATTAAAGTTCTCTAACGGCTACAAACGAGTTTTACTTATTGCATTTACTGACGCCAAAAATCCAAGTTTAGTTTAAATAAAAATACTGTTTACTAATAACGAGTAAAGTTTATTTAAGTGCAAGTAATCCAACATACTTTCTGTTGATATGTTTTTATTAAAGCCAATAACATAAATATTGGTTACACGTAATATATTTTTTTTTCTTAGTAATTTTTTTCTTGGGTTTTACTACTCTTGTTACTTGTCTTAAGAATCTTGTGACTAGGATTCACAATTTAATGTGTGGAATTAATAAAGCAGTGATGTTATAACCAGTATTTTTTTATAGGCCCTATTAAAATTTTGACTTGTAATTAATATCTTTTATTGAAATTCATTGAGGTGTGATTTATTGGATTGATTTAATGGAGCGCTTGACGTTATGTATGGCAATAGCATCAGCACTCCATTGTTCTTTACGTCGTCACTTGCCTCAACCTCTGAAAAAAAATGGTTGCCTGTAAAGTCGGTTTTACGGGCGAAGATTTTACGTGACAACGTCTTTTTCTCGGTAGAATATTTATGTGCTGCGCGCGCGGCAGACCGCGGGCCTCTCTCTCGTTCGGTGACTCATCGTAACGTTACCGAGCGTTACACTTTTTCATAAGTGACTCCCAGCCGCAACCTAATTTAAGACGTTGTCACGTCAAAAGCATTTTCATATTTTAAACTAGTATATAGGGTGACTGGTAATTAGTGAACAAAAAAAAATCTGGAGTTATAGGTCTACCAGAATCTGATGGCATATTTATATTTAAGAAATAAAAGATTTTCATGTGGCAACTTTATTTGACAACTATCAAATTGGTTGTCAAATTATTTGTCTTCTTTGCAATTGATGAATAATTTTTAGGATTTTGTCTAAAAAATCTTCGAAAATGTCGAAAAAGCCGCTGCCATCACAAGCAAGAGGTGTTGTTTATAATGTGTATAGAAAAACATTCGATGAAGAAGGGTCAAACACATCACAATTTTTAATTTTGAATATTTTATTGGTAAATTGGACTTACCCGTTTAGATACTTTAAATTAAAAATATTATATGTAGGTAACTATAATATTGTTTGTTGTTTACAATATAATTTTATGAAAACTTATTACAGGAGTTTCCAATACGGCTATTCGTTAAGTCCAAGCTGTCCAAGTCAATTTTATAATGTGTATATCTGTTAATACTTACGAAAATAAACAATTTAGTTTTATTTTATTTTATTTTATAAAAAAATTATAAGCAATCTAGATTTGATCTGCATTATCATTACATTCATATTTTCAAATGGCATAATGATAATGAATATACAAATATAGGTATGTGTAAATAATAATATGTATTACCTATATAAAAGTAATATGTATATTATACATTTAAGTATGTACCTACATAATATTAAGTGGATATCTCATTATTAAGTACAGTATTGTCCACTTATGTAATGTGACTAATGATATTGAGGACAAAATAAAAAATAAGCAGTATCAAGATCGTTCAGTCCATTTTCCCTAGGGTTGCACACTCAAAATTTTGATTTCCCTAATTGCCATCAGATTCTGGTTTACCTATATTATTCATGATAACAAACAACTTTCCCTAAGACACCGTAGTTCTCTCACATAAATTGTGGCAATTAATTTTTATTTATACCGGGTGTCACGGATATCCTATCGTATGCTTAATGGAGCATATAGTGTTTAACCTTCTGATGCTGTAAAAAATATTTATAAAATCCGGTCGTGCAGGAAAAATTATCTCAAAACTTTTCAATAAACTTCGTGTTCGTAACCCTAACTACGCGGATCATACACTCGAGCGTTATACATAAGTGGTCATTGACCTCGAACGCTATGCTTAACCTCGAACCTCGAAAATAAATACCTACTGTTTGGATAATATTTTTTAGAGTATACGAGACCAATACACAAGTACACTATCATTTATTTATACCAAAAAAAAAACTGAAACTGAAACTGACCGCGGTCGCGCCCTTTTAATACTTTTTACTTAACATATTTTAATCCTTACTTAAGTTTTTTTAATTTTTATTTTTGTCTGCATTATGCAATGTGTTTTTTTCTTTTGCTTTACTAGGTACATATTTATGCTTATACTTTTAATTTTACGAGGAAGTCTTCAGATTTTTCATGAATCGAAAAACTTCATTAAGTTAATACACATAACTACACGTTCAGTAAACAACAAAAAAATATTTAAGTATCAAAGTTTTCATAACGATAAATTCTAATAATAGTACATACTGAGTTGAGAAGGCTAAATAATAAATTTATTTATTTAATAAAATAAGTCTAAAATATTAATAATTATTGATACTGATACGACCTTACCCTATTTGCCATTTGGGTTAAAGCTATTAAATTAATAATTATTAGTGAAAATGAATAATAATACTTTGATTTAAGAAAAGTATGTTTTACTTATGATTTTTAGTAATTAGATGTGTCGTAAACAATAATTACATGCACACGGTGTCATATTTACTAGAAGAAATCAACGGTTTCTGTTTGTTATTTATTTTGCTCTGCTACCATAATACAATAACAATAGTCAAATACATCCTGAGTACCTACCTGAAATCTCGTGCGCTGCTTCCATAAATATGTGGTGTGTCGGTCAGTCAATTAGTCAAAACAATAGGGGCCCCTTGGGGAGGAAAATCTATATTTACGGGAATAATTTAAATTACATAAGATAAAATAAAAAGAAAAGAGACAATTTAATGTATATAGTCACCACTTCTGCCAGGCACACGACGTCGCCATTACACTTCACTTGTCACATAAAACTCGCGGTCAGCGCGTGATTACTAATATCAATAAAAAGTACAATTAACAATGCCGCGGGCCGATTTTACTAATTTACTACGTGTTCAGCACGTAAAACAATCGACGACACGCTCCGATGCGCGCGTAAATAACTTCCGAGGCGGCCGATAAACAACACTAAATACACGACTTCACACTAGCGGCGCGGTTAGCGGACTCCGATAGAATGCGACAATAACCGAATGCGAACCCCGCTCCGTCGCCAATTGAATACATCGCGTTTCCGCTATCAGTGTGACCATTTAATTATTTTATCTATTCCGAACATTCCCCCGTCCCAGTCAGGCAAAACCTGACTGAGTCCAAAACCAGAGGATAAGGATAGAACCTACATAACGGGCAGCCGCGACAAGCCCGCATCAGCTCTTTTAAGGACAGAATTTCCTACCAGGACCTCTGCAACTCGCGGAATACCGTCCGCGCCTAGGAACAGCCGCAAAATTCGACCGCGTCTCCAAGACAGTGGGGGCATATTCGTCTCCTTAACTAGGACGAGGTCACCGACCTTTGGTGGATCCGTTTTATCTGTCCAGCGAACACGCTGCTGCAACAAATGAAGATAGTTGTTGCAGCAGTTCAAAACGTGAGAGCCGATTAACCGGAGTATTCTCAAATGGATATTCAGGGAGCGCATTAAGTGGACCCCCAATCAAAAAATGTCCTGGAGTCAAAACCTCCAAGTCATTTGGGTCCGATAAAATAAAACATAGTGGCCTGGAAGTAAGTACAACTTCAATCTTACAAAATACCGAAGGTGAAAACCGTTTCACCTAACTCTTTATCTAAAGAACGAAACCGCGTTCATAAAAAAGATCTATATTAATATATAATCTAATTCTGTGCAGGCTCCTTTATAACCGAAAGGACCTTCAAGCACGGGAGAGGCTCAATAAGCTTAATAGAAGCTTGAGGGCAACAATTCTCTGGTTGGAGCAGCCAACCAGGACCCCAACACAACGAATGATCCAATAAAACACTGGAGCCTCACAACCGCGAAATGCACAATCAGCGGGATTAACATCCCCTGGCACATGTCTACACTCTAAAACAGCAACCGATTGCTGAATTTGCGAAACCCGATTCGCAACAAAAACTTCTAATGCATGAACTGATGCTTGCAACCATGCAAGAACAATCCGACCATCAGTCCAAGCAAAAATTCCTCTAATATCAATCCTTGAACTCGAAATGTATATACAAATAGGTTGATACTGAACCCCTAAAACAGCGATGGCGTCCGGATTATCCGTATTCTGAAAAATATAAGGATCCTGTTGGTGGTCTTCAGGTAAACCTGCAAGAACAGCTTGCGAATTCGACAACCATTTCCTCAATTCATAACCACCCGCCTTGAGAATATCAATAAGCTCATCGCGCAGTATCAACGCTTCCTTTTCATTAGCAGCACCGGTGCAGATATCATCAACAAAAACATCACTAGTTAAAACATCAGCAGCTCTAGGAAAAGGCAAATGCTCTCGTTCTGCCAATTCTAATAAAGAACGAATAGCTATAAAAGGACTCGACCTAAGTCCATAGGTATTAGTATTCAACTCAAAAACCGAAATAGGATCTGATTCTTTCTCTCGCCACAAAATCAACTGGTAACGACGATCCCCTGGATGAATAACAGTCTGTCTAAACATCATTTTAATATCCGCAACAAACACAACCTGATGCCTACGAAAATTTGTTAAAATATCACCAATATCCCGATGCAACTTAGGACCCGAATGCAAACATTGATTTAATGATACGCCATTAGAGCTGGGCGCAGAGCCATCAAAAACTACTCTTATTTTACCACCCTTAAACACCGCATGATGTGGAATAAAGTAGTGCTCCTGCGACCTCCAATCAAAATTAGAAACAGACATATGACCGAGCTCTAAATACTCTTGCATAAACTCAACATACTTAGTACGAAATGCCGAATCCCTCTTCATACGTCGCTCCATAGATGCTAACCCCTTTTCAGCTAGCATTCTAGACCGACCTAATGGAGGACGAGACGGTAGAAAAGGTAACCTCGTGACAAACCTACCCGAACAGAGACGACCTGTATTATTCTGGAAGAACAGCTCACATTCCAGGTGCTCTGGGTTATCACGGCGTGCTGTAGGGGGCTCCTCAACTTCCCAAAAACGCTGAACCGCTTCAGCGAGAGAGAGTCCTACATTCAAGTTACCATCCTCTTCATTAAAAACACAAAATGAAAATACAGGGCCCATGATGACATCACCAAGGTCTGTTGAGACAGCTACTAACCCACCGCGTTGCAGATGAATGCATTTTCCAAACCGTAGCATTCCCAAAACATCTGCACCGAGTAGCAAATCAACTGGACCTGGAATATTAAATTTGGCATCAGCTAAATTCAATTGAGTTGCAAGTTCAAATACCTCCGATGGCAATTTAACAAGCGGATGGTTTCCCATAACATTATCCAAAACAACAGCAGACGTTGAAATACGAGGAAAAGAATATTTAAGAGGAGAGAAGGTGAGTGAGACCTGTCCCACTAAACCGGACACCTTAACTCCGCCTACACCAAAAATACTATTCGCGGCAGGAACAACACGCAACCGCAACCGCTCCACTAAACTTCTCGACACCAAACTCCCCTGTGCACCAGAATCCAAAATCGCTCGCGCCGCAACCTGCTCACCCGATGGGGAGGCGACGCAAACCTGAGCGGTGGGCAACAAAACAGTAACAGGAGAGGTCGAAGACTTAGATGGAGACGGCGTGTGTTCGAGTCAATAATCTCGCTGGGATCCTCGCTGTCCTAAGCGAGGCCACTCCGAATACTGCAAAGGATTGATAGAATCAGATCGTTGCTGATCAGCAGCAACCCGAGATACATTGGGCCCCCCAGGGCCCCTAGGGCCCCGGGCCCTAAATGGTCGCGACACATCCGGTGCCCGATATACTTGACGTCTACTACCACCCCCGCCCATGGGGGGACGTGCCTGGCTCCGATAATTCAAATTATCCTTTCTGCCACCGCGCCTGTAAGTGTGACCAGAACCTCGAGGTCTATTAACCTGCACACCACCTGCCCATTGATTATCAACATTATTACCTTCCAATCGATTGTTGACAACAGCGTCCTGCGCCGGAGCAGCCGGCGGAGGCGTCCCGTTCCTGTTGCCACAAAGTAAAAAGTGGTGATTACCACCACACTGCTTGCACGGTCGAGAATAATTGCATTGCGACACGAGGTGGGAGCCTAAGCAACCGTAACACCACCTGCGCTGTCGCACAATATTACGTCGCGCCTGAAAACGTAATGCCAAAAACTTATAACAAGATACAACACCGTGACCAGGGGCCCTACAATACGAGCAGCAATTGTCCGGCTGCCGGGCCGCAACTACATTGTACACTCGCTGGTCCGGGCGGCGCTCCGCGCGCACCGGCGGCGGCCGGGGCCTCGCGTGGGCCGGGGCCGGCGACGGCGAAGGGACGTTGTCCTGCCTGCGACACTCATCCTCCAAAAAACAAATAAAATCATCAAACGAAGGGAGATGAGTGGAAGAGTCCCCGCCGTATTCCTGTTCGAACCGGTTACGCATATCAACATTCAATTTTTGTAAAACAATATGCAATAAAATAAACGACCAACTGTCTATAGGTAAATTTAAACCTTTCAACGCATTAATCGCCACTAATAAAGGATTTAATAAGTGAGTCCGTAAATTACAATTTTTATTAATATGTGGCAAGTTTAAAATTACCGCAACATGATTATCCGCTAACCGGCGGATGTTTTGATACCGACGCATAAGTAAATCCCGCGCAATAGAATAATTATTATCAACAAGTTCCAAATGTTGGACCAAACCCTTAGCCTCACCGGTGAGACTAGCCAACATATAAGCTAATTTTTGAGCAGGTGTTAAATCACATCTATTATGAATTAAACTATCAAATAAATTAATAAATGCCACCCATTGGCTTAAATCGCCACCGAAATGGGGTAAATCTAGTTTAGGCAACCGACCTATTACTCCACCGGACGTAAATAAATTTTCTTTATATGGTAGATCACCAACAGGCTGGACCGTCGACTTAATTTGTCCCACGGCTTGTCGTATTTGGTCCGCCAAATCCTCAGCCTGATCTACATCCGCACTTATTCTATCCATAACCTCTGGTTCTAAATTCATTGCATACAATGCCCGATAAGAATTATATAAATCATTCATTTTTTCTTCCAAAACCTCTCCCCGGGACAAAAGGGCCTGAATGCGATCTTGACGCGATATATTCAATACGGCTGAACCTAGCCATCGCAAAACACCGGCTAACTGCGCCTTGTGAGATGCAGCCATTTTTAATTAACAAAAACTTTCCGTAAACACAAATGAAAAACGCAAGTCAAAAAACAAACAACCGTATTCGAATAAACAAAGTATAACAAAACATCAAATGCACTTATTCGAATATAGAAAGTTCTATTTTTAGAACGTAAAACACAATTTAAAAAACCGTATTGAAATAAACAAACTATCACAATATATCAAATGTACTTATCCGAATCTCGAATGTTCTATTCTTAGAACGCAATTAATCACTCAACACAGTATGACGCAATACCTATGACTTTGATTTAACCTTATAATGACTTGACGCAATTAATGTACCTAGGATTGAAACATTCAACCATTGTTATAAATTGCCGATATTTCTTACGAAAATTATATGTATGACAATTTAAATGCTATAACCGAACATATAAAATACCGTAATGTCATAACCGAACATATAAAATCGTAATTATTATTACCAAAATTTCCGTTTTAACTACGCTGGGCCCTACAACCCAGAGGTCGGTGGATTTTAACCACGCTCTGGTTACCAAAATTTTATGTTTGTTATTTATTTTGCTCTGCTACCATAATACAATAACAATAGTTAAATACATCCTGAGTACATACCTGAAACCTCGTGCGCTGCTTCCATTAATATGTGGTGTGTCGGTCAGTCAATTAGTCAAAACAATAGGGGCCCCTTGGGGAGGAAAATCTATATTTACGGGAATAATTTAAATTACATAAGATAAAATAAAAAGAAAAGAGACAATTTAATGTATATAGTCACCACTTCTGCCAGGCACACGACGTCGCCATTACACTTCACTTGTCACATAAAACTCGCGGTCAGCGCGTGATTACTAATATCAATAAAAAGTACAATTAACAATTCCGCGGGCCGATTTTACTAATTTACTACGTGTTCAGCACGTAAAACAATCGACGACACGCTCCGATGCGCGCGTAAATAACTTATAACCGATAACAACACTAAATACACGACTTCACACTAGCGGCGCGGTTAGCGGACTCCGATAGAATGCGACAATAACCGAATGCGAACCCCGCTCCGTCGCCAATTGAATACATCGCGTTTCCGCTATCAGTGTGACCATTTAATTATTTTATCTATTCCGAACAGTTTCAAAATGCAAACACTCACCCGATTATCATGCACAGGAATCACAGGATCGTAATACATATTGCACAATGATGACGAAGGTAAACAAATATTACAATGTATTAAATACCTACTACTCCAAATATCAATCACTTCTTAAAATAACT
This sequence comes from Colias behrii, assembly GCA_029959065.1. Classification (NCBI taxonomy): domain Eukaryota; kingdom Metazoa; phylum Arthropoda; class Insecta; order Lepidoptera; family Pieridae; genus Colias; species Colias behrii. The sequence continues at coordinate 1,211,898 of JARWMC010000022.1, forward strand.
AAGTAACATAAGAAAATCTCGTAACTACTTAAATACATTATCTTACGGATTTATACAATCACTGCTTTAATAACTTTAACTAATTATTATAAACACAAAATACGAATTACGACGAACGATCCCGAATCTCCCGCGCAGATCTATCATAGCCCTTACGCTAAGACGTTTGGTGGAGCACTAACAATTTAACAAAATTTGTGCAATTATTAACCCTTAATCGGCCATGACTTCAAACAAGTTTATTTTAATACATCAGTACGGGTTTATATCGAGATTAAACAGTAAAATATTAAAAAGTAAAATATTGGGTAGCTTATAGGTTTTTTTGGCGGTGGGATATTATTTCCCTATAACCATTAAAAGTTATGTTTTGTGGGAAATTATTTCCCTATATCCATAAACATACATGAGGGAAATAATCTCCCACTTTTGCCGCTTTTGCCTGCGCCTTTACTCGTCGATTTTAACACAGGGACAAAAAATAAAAATGCATCATTAAATTTATTATTTATTGAATATGTATGAATTTTTAAATTACTTTTTACTTTACTCAACTTTTTACTTTTTATACCTACGTGGTATCCTTACAGGATAAAGGGAAATATATTCCCACTTGAAGATTTCATGCACGGCTACAGGGTATTAATTTCCCACCATTTTTTAAATTAGAAAAAATAACCCAAAGTAACAGCTTTCGTACGTTATTTTGTTTATATTTGATAAATAACACGTTCTTCTTTACGAATTATAAACAATTGCATATTTACAGGAATTTTTCTGGGCGTAGATCCAAAAACTATCTTTAATTTCGGGAAAAAACGGTCGTTTTAATGAACTTTTTACTTCGATTGTCTACTGACATTCACAGTTGACGTTTAGAATGAAGTGTTGCTAGAAAAAAATTAAAAGAACTATCTATCTTAAGGTGCGTTCCTTAAATTTTACCGTATCTTTAAAAATACAAAAAATAATAATTAATTTGTGGGGAATGCCGAGATGGGAAAATAATATCCCCATGGCTTATTAAGGGTTAAAATACGCGGACGCTTACACGTGCCGGTGGCGGTATCTTTGTGCACCTAGCAAAGGTAACGCCGCCTTTCGTTTGTGAAATGCCGCCTTTTAAAAATATGGTTCCGTTGTTTATTTAATATTTTATTTTAATTATCTTTTTATTATTTACTTTCAATTTTCTTTTGTAACTACAAATGAAACAATACAATCATATTATAATTTAATATGAAATTATCATGAAATGATATTTTTAAGTTTTATGCTGGGAATAATATTATTATTTAATAGGTATTTAGGTACCTTAAGTTGCTATTTATACTCTAATCTAGATTAGGCACCATATTTTAATTATTGAGTTTCATCTAGCAAAAGTTGAAAGGAACAGATATTATTATGTAAGTATTCTAAATCATTCTTATTATAGGTATTTTTACAAACATTTCCCTACGAATCCCTAAACTCACATTGTACGTTTATTCGTATTATTATTGAAGTTTGTAAGTAATTTTAAATTTTTAAATAAATTTTTGTTAGTCGCTTGTTTCATCTTTCGGTGTCAAGTTGCTATCGTTTGCGTTTTCTGTGTTTCATCTGTGAGTTTCTGAGTCGGTAATGTCGTATTATACGAACGCGGAGTATTACAATATGATTATGTGTGTGGGTGCAGAGGATGGTAATCAGCTCGCTGCAGCTCGAGATTTATATCGGCAGCGATAGGTACGTAGACGGAAGAGAAGCACATCACCAGCGGAATTTATCGTCCTATAATTATTGTTTTCGAGCGTACACTCACCGGCACGGAATCTTGGCCACTTACAAATTTGCCGATAAAAAAAGTTTGAAGTGTTTTTCACGATTTTTTTGTATGCAGATATGTTAACATATCATTTGTTTAATTTTATGGTAATAAATCATTAAGTTTGAGAATAATCTTTTACCACTTTTTAAGAGTTACTCGAAATTTGTAATTTGTGCGGTTAAGCCGAAGTTACGAATTGTTCGTTTTAAACTTTTTTCGATATCGTTTATGCCGTTTTAAGATATTGTTATTGTTGTACTGTAGTCAATGATCATAACAAACAATAAAAAATGCCGTTCACATCTGAACAACCTACTCAGGCCATCACAATGTTAGACCAATGGCTGCCGCAACATAAAGTACCTAATATACAGTACGTACCACGTCCAGCGATGCACTATGCATAGAGAAGATACCAGGAGACTGGCAGCTACACGTGCAGACCAGGAAATGAAGGCGTGAGGTGCACATCAGCTCGATAAGACCCGTTTATTGTTCAAGAGATACTCAGAAATGGCTTTCTGACAGTTTTTGAGATACGCCACCGGCTCTAAAACACCAGGATAATCAATGTGAGTGAGCAATCGGTGAGAAAACTAATGAAGGAAGTTAATTTGAAGGTTTGCAGACCAGCACGCCGTCCAGAACTCTTCAGACATCACAGAGAAGCACGTCTTCGTTTTGCACGAGAACATGAGAACTGGACCCACAGCCAGTGCGCTCGTGAGGTGTTCACAGATGACTGCTAAGGCACTTTACGAGCTTCTGATAGCCAAGAGTCAGTATAGAGGAGACGAGAAGAGAGGTTTTCACCCATCACCACGCTCAAACTGCGACTTTTCATGGAGGGTCAATAATGGTATGGGGAGGTATAAGTTCCGATGCTCGCACGGAGTTAGTTATCGTAGATAATGGCTTAAATTTGATCAGTTACATTGAGGAAATTCTCCAGAAACATGTTTAGCCCTATTACAGGTTTATCAGTGAAGAAAATTTGCTACTAATACACTATAACGCATGTCCGCGTGTCGTACGATGCGTATAAGAGTACCTTCAAGAGGTTATTATTGAAAAATTGGAGTGGCCAGCTCGTAGCCCGGATCTTAATTCAATAGAACACATCTGGGACATGCTTAAAAGAAACATAAAGTTCGATTCCAACCCAGCACCAATGATAGATGAGCTTAGAAATACAGCTGGGGCCGTTTGGTACACTATAGCTCAAGTGGACATCAAAAATGTCTTCTAGAGTATGCCAGACTGGATGCAAACAGTGTTTAAGGCAAGAGAAGGAAACACCCTATATTAAAAGGTTCAATTTTTTTTATGGAAACGTTCTTTCTAATTTTTGTGCATTTTTTAAGAAATCATTTAAATTTCACAGGAAAAGCGTAAATTCTTGTTTAATTCATATCTACGCGGTAGTACTTCTTATAAACTTCCGATTATTACTAAAAGTTAGTAAAAACATTAAAGTAACTACACTGGTCATCAAAAAAATCGACCCACCTGCATTTTTACGGAAAATTGCGGTTTTCTCACAAACTAAAGAAAAAATTTGTTTGGAAACCGAACTGATTAATTAAACATGCATATTTACACGAATATAAGCACATAAAATCATTAACATCATAAAAAAAATTGTCAATTTCGAATAAAGATCAAAATCCTCAATTCTCAGGTTTTTCTTTATTTTATTTCAAATGCAGTTTATTTTGTAATCATGAAATTTATGATCACGTTTCCTTCGAATTTATACTCAGTACTTTCTCTTCTTTCTGGAATGATAGCCTGCGTTCACCATTTTAAAGAAATAATCAAGATTTTGATGGTCTCTTGAGGAGTTCGTTATCATTCTTACCTCATGGCGGTTTTCAGGTCTCCTATTGTTGTAGGGGCTGAATTACGAGCTCTAAGCTTTATTTTTTAATTGTCCCACATGTGCTCTGTAGGTTTCAAATCGAGACTTTTTGCTAACCAGAGTGTAACTCTAATGCGGACCTCTTCTAAATACTGGATCACGATTTGCTCTACGTGTTTCCGAGCACTATCATGCATAGACTCAAAGTTTTCGCAGATACAGCTGGCATATTACACCATATGATAGTCCAAAACCTCGGTAATGTATTGAACAGCATTTAATGAGCATCTTTTTATCGTCAAGCTCCGTGCGTCTTGTCAAAGAAATGCCACTCTAGAACTAGAACTACTCTAGAACTAGAGCCTCTATCATAATCGACCATTTCTCTTACCTAGCACTGAACAAATCGTTCATCTGGTCATCGCATGACACAAAGACGTGTATCAGCACCATATATATAAAGTCATTCGCATCTTGTCACTCAAAAGTACTGACTCCCATTGGCCTATAGTCCAGTTTACGTGATTTCGAGTCAATTGAAGTCTGGTTTGTCGATGAGCTGTGGCTGATTGTGGCCCTGTTTCTGGCTTGTGTGGTCTTAGGTTTTACTCCTAAAGTCTTCTTCTAACAGTTCTGTCATTTATACCCACCTCCTTATCTTCACGCAGGCGTCACTAGAGATCTACACCAGACAGATGTCGATTTCGTAGAGTTGATTACATTATCTAGGGGTCGTCCCTTTGAGTTGCCGCCCTATTTCTTGCAGATCAATATTTTCATCGATACTGCCCAGTCGCTAGAAACCTTTGGTAAACTCATCGAACTGCAAAACAGCTCAGATTTTACTTTTTAGCCACGGCAAGTTGACATAACCCCTGTTTTAGTAGAGCCACAGTTTGGGCCCCCTCAGCTACAGTAGTATCCATTATTTTGAGACAAAATTTACCAAAACTACAGAATCAATTATTAAACTTAACGTTATGAACAAGAGATCCCGAAAAAAGTCATTTTTGAACTGGGAACACGGGCATAATTTGTCCCGCCGTAAACCGTCAAATCAACACTGTACAGTATTTCTGTATAAAAATTTGTTAAGAATCATTAAGTGCAGTAAAATTTACGACAAACATAATGATTAGCATGTTATCAGACCCTTACAACAAAATACAACAATATAAGACGACTTATTTGTGAAATAATCGATAAATAGCAAACATAGTGTAGGTGGGTCGATTTTTTTGATGACCAGTGTAGTTTTGATTAAATTTTAATTGAATTTTGTAGTAGAAAAGAAATAGTGTTATTTTACGCAAAAATTTGCAGTGGCCAAGATTCCGTGCCGGTGAGTGTATTTTTGTTCGGTTCGGAGGTACCTAATTGGTAAAACTATGTTATGACAATTCAAAAGTGCTTCTAGAAGAATAAATGTTTTAGTATGTTGTGAAGTGAAGTGTGTGATAGGTACCTACTGCATGTTGTTTGCTGAAATTTCTACAAGTTGGTATGTACTATGTAGGACCTTATTTCAAATTTCAATATCATTGTACAAAAATAATTGATACGCATGTATCTCAATAAAAAAATTAAGTAAAGATTAAAATATGATTCAGTATTAAAAGGGTGCGGTCAGAAGGCGATGGAACTAAGTAATTTTTCGTTTTTTTTTTTTGTATAAATAAACGATAGTGTACTTGTGTATTTGTCTCGTATACTCTAAAAAATATTATCCAAACAGTAGGTATTTATTTTCGAGGTTCGAGGTTAAGCATAGCGTTCGAGGTCAATGACCACTTATGTATAACGCTCGCGTGTATGATCCGCGTAGTTAGGGTTACGAACACGAAGTTTATTGAAAAGTTTTGAGATAATTTTTCCTGCACGACCGGATTTTATAAATATTTTTTACAGCATCAGAAGGTTAAACACTATATGCTCCATTAAGCATACGATAGGAAATCCGTGACACCCTGTATAGATATATATTAACTTACCACTGATGACGGTCAGATAATGCTCCAAGCTTTGCTTTATATCTTTATCTCGGCTGTTATCAAGTTTGTTTTTTGCCACTTGAATCACTTTCTCACGGAGTGTGATGATTCTTGTAAAGAAAGCGTCGGTTTTATCACCGTACATGACATCAAAATCTTTCAATAGTAGTTGGTACCCAGAACCAGTTTTGAGAATTGGGTATTCGTTAAAATATTCTTGAACACTGCCACCAGTCAAGAAGTTATATTTTAGTCTCAATGCCGCTGTGGCCACCCACTTCTCTTCGACAAGGCTCGCCACGCTCTATTGAATTCCGCAGCCATGCAACTTTATCTTTTAATTCTTCCTCGGATTCTGAAAGGAATAATTTATCATTTAAATTGAAAACAGCAATACCCGTAAAAGTAAACAAACTCGCTTTTCATTAAAATATACAGTACCTACTGATGTTGCTGGCAATCTCATCAATGGAACTACGTCCGAATTCGATGAGGAAGAAGATCTTCTCAAGGAACGTGAACGGGCCCTCTCTATAATGCCACGACTTCGCAACTGTTGCCGGAATACGCTTACGTCTGCTGGCTGTAAAATGTGCGTAGTGTTTGCAGGCAAGGCATATAGTATAATGCCATTACTGTCACAAAATTCACTGAGTGCCATGGTTAAATGGGATTTGTGTCCAAATCCAAAAGGAGAACTGGTCTTTTTATCTCTTTTTCAGTTAACCAGTTGTTGACACCATTGGCTACATATTCGAAAAATATATCGCTTTTCATCCACCCGGATTCAGATCGCCCAAGGAACCAGTTTGGGGGTATGCTATCAATCACCTCTTTAGGTGGACGTACGTACGGGAATACCACCATCGGAACCACAGTTTCACCAGCAGCCGAAAAAACCAGCAGTACTGTGATCGTCTCTTTTTCGCTACCTGGTTTTATTTCATAGCAATTTTTCCATCCCTTTGGTGCAATTACTTTTCCAGTCTTCGGGCATAAACTAAAACTTGTTTCGTCTCCGTTTAACCCCTTGACCACCGAGCGGCCCGATCGGGCCACGACACAATAGATTTTCTATTGTGTCAATAAACAAGTGTCATTTAACCAATAAACAAGTGAATACATAAAGCTGGAAAGATTTTATAAACATATCTAAGGACACTCTCGATTAAGTCACCTTTCAAACAAGAAAAACGAAATCAAAATCGGTACAGCCGTTTGGGCGTTACGATGCCACAGATAGACATACTGACACACAGATACACATGTCAAGACCCGCTGTATAATATTGTATGATTTATGTGCAAATTGTGGATGTTTAATAACATTGAAATACTGAACGTTAAATTAATTACTTTTATAGAAAAATTTTACAATCAATGAGTTCGAACTTGAATGATGTCCTTTTATAATTCTTTATTTAAGTTTGTGGCACCCCTGAATTACACCACAAGGCTGGAATTAGATACTCTGTCTAATCAAATACCAGCCTACTAGGCTGGCATTGTGTACTCCGTACATTTAGTGCATTTAATTGCAGCCCTGGTAATTTCCGCTTACAGAAAAGAAACATTTTATAAATTGACTGAGAAATACATTCAATACTATATTTATTACCATACTAATGCTAATTACACAGCTAAAAGACAAAATTATGCGCAACATACCTTCTTTTTGCGGGATCAAAACTTAGCATAGAATTAGCAAAATGGCTGACGTCCACTCACTACAGTTTTTATTCGCTACTGACGTTGACAGATTCATGCCAGTGCTGCCAATTCTGGAATATAGTTAGTACTGGGTGCAAATATTTTTTTTACTGACTAAATTCATAGGATACCCCATGAGAAAACTTATTATCAAAGAAAAAAGGCAAAAGGGCTGGTATTAGGTTAAGGGCAGGGCTGGTATTCGGGGCAACCACCCTACATCAACGTCAACGTACCGGCCGCGGCAGATCAAAGTAGGCATGTATCTTGGTAAACTTTACTAATTCCAATAAAAGGTATATATAAACACTAATATCTGTTCGGTGCAATGACCACCGAACAGCCTAGTCCGCAAATACTAGGTATCGCGGGCGGCGTTTAACATAAATTCATGCAGTCCACCAAATAACATATTACCGTCGCGACGCGTTAAACATTAAACATATAACATAACATAACAGGATAATTAACATATAATATAACAATTATTAACAATAGCATTAATAGTAAAACATTAGCAAGTAATTAAAGTATAACAGTGTTTTGTAACAAACAAGTAGAACAGTGAATTTAGTAATAAATTAATTAGTGTCAATTTTAGTTTAATTTTATAACAAATCCCTCCAACACTAGCCACGCAGCCCACCACTGGGTCTATCGCCCTACATTTTTGGTCCACTCGTTTGAGTCACTGATGAGTGCTTCTCATTTCATCCCCAATTGTTGTGCACCATTTTCTGTTATAAGGGATATTTGTGACCCCTGATCTATGAGTGCTCGCATAGTTTATCTGTCTCTCTTGTTCTCAGGTCCAGGATACCCTTTCTTTTTATTGTGTTCCCCAATTCTAGAGAATATAGGAAGAAAGGAATTATAGGGGAGACATAATTTCGAGACATGTTTTCAGTAGTAGTCGACACCCCTGTTATTAAAGACTGTAATGATGGAAACCCCTCATTTATATCGGGAATCATCCTATTAAGTCTTTTCAAACTGTCATCTATTCTTATTGACTTGTAATAACGCACTTTAGAGTATTCAAATAAATTTTGAGAGTACCAGGTTTCTTGAAGTTTCAGAGAGAGACCTGCTGAGCGGAATAAATAGTCAAGGCTGTTTAAAAGCAGCTTTATATAAAAATGAGGTTGTCCTTGCTGCTCTGCGTTCAATCGGATATGGATTATCTGATTATCACCTTGACCCATTATCTCTCCTTGAATATTACATTCTTCAAGAGCAATCTTTATTATCATTATTGTAGTTAAAGTCCAGGCCTTTTGTCTCATTCCTTCGAACCCACCATATTGGTTATAATGGCAGTAATCTCCAGCTAGAGGTTCTCCATCCGGTCCTATCTCGGGTGGGGTCAATCGAGAACTGAGTAATACCATACACCTATTGAACCAAAGATGGGAGTCGGAGTATAGATTCTTCCTTCCGTGAAGCTCATCTAATTCTTGAAACAAATACTTATTCAAGTCATGACGATTCAGTTGGTTCCAAGAACTCAAATCCAAATTAAGGTTTGCATGCCCCTTCTCTTTTATGTGGGATGCTACTTTATCCATTCTTTTAGCAACTTCTAACTCTGTGTTTGTCATGGTTTGTTCTCTGACATATGGCAGTACATTATCACTTAAGGACTTTTCCATACAGACCTGCATTAACCTCATCTCGTAAGTCTGCTTACAAAAGACTCTCCCCTTAATATTTAAATCTCTCTCCTTTCGACAAAGCTGAACTATATCGTCTCTTAAATGGTTGTAGAAGGAATTCTCTTGATCCATTATTTTTTTAGCTAGTTCTCCTTCATCTCCTTTTAAATATCTAGCGAGTACTCTTGGTTCAAAGTTATTCCAACTTCTAGGTTTTCTTTGTCCATACAAATTTTGAAATGCACATTGGTCATAAGGTCTGAACCATTCTTCTCGTGGTGTCTTTAAGCAATTCCTTCTCATCTATCTCTAGGCTCATGTCGTGATTCTTCTCCAACTTAAGATTGCTCCAAGCTGACAGAGGGAGTGTCTTGGATTCATTCACTGTTAAAACCCTTTCATCTTTCAGACATTCCGCAAGCATTGGGTGGAGATCACCTAGAACTTTATGATGTTTTTCGGAACATCCAGAGAACTTTGCGGGCCACTTGATCGTCCACCGAGATGTATTTCTTTGAATTCACCCTCAGTTTTTCTATCCCCTCTGTCGGGTGTAATATCGGGTGTCCATAGTTTTTGTTGAGATTCGAAAAGTAAAGGGAGATAGGAACAGCTATATCCCTTCTGTTGGAAACTTGGAGACATGACATTAAGTCTAATAGTTCTCGAATATCATATCGGTTGAATTTGTTATTTAGTTCTTCTTCTATTGAGTCCTTCAGAGTATGAAATCCGAGATCTTCCATTTCGTCTGATACAGTACACCCAATTTTTGTTCATTATGTTCAATAAATGGAATTCTTACTTCATATCTTCCATCTGTTAATCTTCTCGTTGTTTTGTTGTAGAAATCTATACATTTCTGATCTTCTGTTGATAACTCTTCTGTGTCCGTGATTTCCTCAATTTCCCAAAATTGTTTAATGTTATCCATGTTTGTTAACACAATGTTGCATTGAAAAGTATGCACATTACCACATAAAATCCACCCTAAATGTGTTTGTTGAGCGAGTGGTTGTGTTGTGCAGTCTCCTCTGATCATCCCTTCTAAAACGATTGTTGAGTAAATATCTGCTCCAAGCAATAAGTCCACTGGTCTACTTATATTAAAGTCCGGATCTGCTAAATTTATTTTCTCTTTGTAATTCCATGTTGGTTTTTTCTTGTGTAACTTTACTAATTCCAATAAAAGGTATATACAGGGTGGCCGGTCAATTGGCGTTATTATCAAATTTTATCAATTCCTATGGATTTTTAATGAATACTACAAAAAATTTAATTTCAAGTAC